>JAHLJT010002630.1:49637397-49699512 GCA_031308135.1 Acheta domesticus
AAATTTTGTCGAAAACGGCTCCAATTTTTTCTTTAATACTTTTATCGGATAGTGAGAAGTACACTTATAAAATATCGCAAGTGCAATTTGGATTGAACTCTCTGAATTTTTGAACATTGCATAAGTCATAAATAATGCGAGAAAGTATGTGCTTTTGTAGATTCACTAGTTGTAGTTGTTAGCTTGAAATAAAAAGATGAACGAATATTTCATAATGAGTATCTCGGTTTGGATATGGTGGGGTAAATGCACAGTAATTATTGTGAATATATTGTGTAAAATTACAAACTTTTTGGTTCTGGGGATGGCATGCCCCCAGTGCCCCTTTCAAATAATGCGCCTCTGCGCTCTACCACTCTATTCTTGGAATTTTGTTTCGTGGCGCGTTGGGTGTGTCATCACGATTAAATATCTCACGGTATTTCGCGTCGTTCTCGACCGTGCCGATAGGAGTGGCATGATCGCCAGCACTGCTCGATACAGTCGCGATCATGCGACTCTTAGCGGCACGATCGGGAACGACGCAAAATACCGTGAGATATTCCATCTTGATGACACGCCCTTACGCGCCAACAAACAAAAACCGGAGTATAGAGGGTTACATTGACATGTAACTTGATGCTGCGATTCGTACTTAACATTTCGGATTCTCCATCAGTCACGGGTTTTCTCAGGGTCATCATTCAGGGGTCCCTTTCTGGAATAGGTGTGTTGTCGCGCGCAGGTCGCTGGAGGTGTGCGGGGTGCTGGACGACCGGCCGCCGGCGGACACGTGCGACGACTACCCCACCCTCGCCAGCCTCGGCAGGCGCCTCATGAAGGCGGCGCAGAAGGGCAACGTCAAGAAGGTTTCATTTATTTGTTTATTATTTGGTAGTTGGTGCTGTACAGGAAGACTTAATTCTAGAGGGTTCTAATATCAAAATGTAAAAGATTTTAAGTATTTAGGAGTAATTCTGAATGAAGAAGGTACGGATCAAGTCGATATTTTATCACAAATCGGAAAAGATCGACAGATAATCAGTAAATTAAACCCACTACTTTGGAGTAAGGATATTAGAACTAAAACAAAAATCTAGCTGTTTAAATCTTTGGTGGAGAGCACACTAACATATGACTCTTAAATTTGGGTACTAAACCAAGCTCTGAAAAAGAGAATTAATAGTGTTGAAAACAGTTTTGGAGAAGATGCTGTGGAGTCACGCTGCTTGATCATGTAAAAACAGCAACTATAAAAAGGCGATTAAATATAGAAGAATGTTTGAAGAATGTTTTGGAAGAAAAGATTGTTATGGTACGATCACTTACGAAGGATAGATTCAGAAAGACTGCCCAAAAAGGTTTATAACTGAACACCAGCAAGACGGAGAAAAGAGGACGGCCAGGAGTGAAATGGAAGGATGATGTAACAGTGGCAGTGGAAAGAAGAGATATGTTACAACACTCTTTGCATGACAAAACAAAATGGCGCCTTGGATGCGATAAACGGCCAACATAGACCTATAAACATCGCATTATTTATCTCTTTATGTTTGGGGGTCCTTCATCTCAAAATGTCATTGAGGCTCACGTGTGATTGTATAAGGAGTAGAAGATTACGATAATGATGATAAAGCAAATATCGATGTAGAAACGTTCTTGGAAAAAAAGCAAGGAGAACACAGGCAAACCCAAAGGCCCGATTTCCTCGGTCCCCTTTGAGGAATGACTTCGGGAGTTTTCAGGAAGGTGCGCAGTCACACAGCGGGTCCTGGAGGGAGACAGAACCGCCCTGCGCGTGAGCTCCTTCGCCAGGACTCCCCAAATCGTTCGTCGAGAAGAAACGTCATCAATCGAGCCTACGAAAATCTGCCAAGTGAAAGGGAACTTTGTTTTGTTTTCATATTTGTTTCTAATCGCCTCCACAGTAGGCATGCCACAGAAATAATTCCTAATTTCCCTATGTTATTGTTATTTATAACAACAATGAGCACGTGACGTAAAACCACGGATGGTTTACAGAAACTTATATGATCGCGGGTTTGCGAAGCCGCCTATACAGGATACGGTATTTATAATTTATTGTGCGATATTCGTACGCAGCGTGGTCCCTTCCGATTTCCCAAATAAATTAAACGAATATTTTCAAGATCACGGCCACCATCAATCTAGGTACAATTGATATGTTCACAAAACGACCACTAAGGTCCGTTCGCTGTAACTTCACTCCGCACGTAAACAAACTTTGAGTGTATCCCTCCGCTTTGTAGTTAGTGATTGGCTACTCCATTCGCGCCACGACCATACTCAAATGCCGGCACGTGTCCCAGCCAGAACTGTCATAGCATATTATTTTCACTAGTACTTCTTTAATACGTCCAAAATACCAGCCAAAATATGCAGATATTTTGCTTAAATATCACAGAACTTACATTTACGTGTGTTCTTGCAAGGTTGCAGTGAAATCCTGCCCGAAGCCCGAATTTCAATAGAACATATAGTGATGTTCATTTAAAATTGGCAGTCCCGAATCTTCATTAACCACATCAAGAATTTTATTTTATGTAATAAATTCGTTTCTACGAAAAAATGTGCAAATGAATACGAATAGCATATTAACAAATTCATCGCACTCGCTCTCCACCTGTTTTGCTCGACATCTCTTCTTACGTGGAGAAGTTGCATTTCCAATGACTTAATTCATTACACAGTTTTCAAACACTTCTGACACCGTCACCTGCAATTTAGCGGTCATTTCTTCCACCTCCCACGAAGTCATTGACGGATTTTTAGCCGCTAATTATTCAAACACATCAATACCAACTTCTTCTCACCACTTCTGAGGGATTTTCCCTGCGAATGTTTTTGAAACCGGATTATCCCGGAAACTGCTTCACTTATTGTGTTCGGTTTGGAAACAAAAACCAGCGCAATGAGCAAACACACCTTTCACTAACCAAACAAAAATACAGCATTTTTTAGAACTTTATCATTCGAGAACGGAACTGCTACTGATAAAATTTAGCAGGAGCGGCACCGAGGGCCTGGCGAACGAACGTTATCTCAAAGAGGTCCGTTGGCAGCTGCAGGTTGGCAGTTAAGCTCACGCTCTATGTCTAATTTTATTTCAAGGGAAAGGAGAAAATTATTTCAACTGTTTATGTAGAGAGTCATGAAATAAATCAATTTTGAAAGGGACCTAACTGCTATAGCACACGACGCCCTGAAGGGGAGTGTGGTGTCCGTCAGCCAATGAGAACAAGCCACGATCATGTGCATTGTTTACGTGCTGAGTAAAGTTAGAGCGAATGGACGTTAGGAGTAATTGCCGCCTCTCGCTGCTGATACAAAATATACAAATATAAATACCTTTCGAAAAACATGGAAAGAGCAAACAGAAACATAAATATTTACAACACATTCACGCTTAACATTCAAAAATACTCATTCACACGCGCATTTTCTTTTATTATGGCCACGCTACTTCGACTTTAAAAGTGATGTTTTCTTTCTTTTACCAAAACACAACTTGGCCTTCTTATAAATGTCTATTATGACGACAAAAAATTCAAAATCGAAAGGCTTCCCTTTTCGGAGTCTTGACGAAGTTGGGCGCGAACCATAACCATTATAACTTCAGTTATCTTGGTTCTCGATACTACACCTAATTGTTAGAATTTATACTGCGGCTGTGGACATCCATAATTTAGTATGCATGAAAATGTTCTTACGCCTCCGCGCCGTCATTTGTCACTATGAGCAATGTCGTATATTTTTCTAATAAAAATCCTAAGTATTTGGTTTCGCGGCGTGTCCATGTGAGATGTCACACAAGTGCGCGCTTTGGGCACCGCAAAATCCACGTGGAAACGAATTCGGGCCCCAGCGGGGGAAAGAATAGATGGAAGATTTACACAAGGGGTGTTTAGCTTGCAAGGTGTCGAGGGCCACAACTGAATTCCTTCATATGGTTGCGGGCCATTTTACATTATTCGGGCAATCTACACCTGACTTCCCTATATTGATCATCTCGCCAGTTTGCCTGGCAGCTCAGAAATGGGGGAAGCGAGATAGAACCATGCGTGACATCAAGCCGTACCATGCATAACGTAGAGAAACACATTGGGATGATTTTGAATTTCTGAATTTAGTAGAAAAATTCCTTGAATCTAGACTTAATCAATTTTAAATTAAGGGGTGTTGATTCCGACAGAGCGCGTGCGCTAGGTGCGCAATTTTCTCGCCGACATGGATGCAAGGAATTTTCACTTTTGACAAATACCTTTCGCGTGCCCCGATAAATGGCACCATGGGTCGCCAGTTGCACAACTCTGATCTTAAACTAAGAGACCCACCTAAATAAAGTATTTTTATTCAAATTAAAAGTAGTCTACAGTGAGTGTCAAAACATGAAATATTTATTTAGCTCAGCCCCATGCAACGCTGTCACCTGCCATTGTTTTGCAAGGTAACTCGCTCGGCGTTTATGCTTTCGTCTTTCAGAGAAGCATTGTCATGGCACATTAATATTACCTGGACACGAAGTGGGAAGAAGAAGAAATGACGAGTCAGGGAGAAAGAGCATTAGAAGAATAAGAACAAGAAGGCGAAGAGAGAAAAAGAGGAGAAACGGTAGAGAATAGGAGAAAAGAACAAGAAAGGGAAGGGGAAGTGAGAAAGGAAAAGAAGAAAGAGGAATAGGTATTTAAGTAGAAAGGAAAAAGAGAAGATTCAAAAGAAGATTAATTAAAAAAATGTAAATAATAATAAAGAAGAAGGGCCGGCCCGGGTAGCCGAGAACGCTAAGGCTGAAGAGCAGTAGCTGACCCATGCCTGAAGGCTGTGTATGCTTGTAATTGTCCATGCATCATCATCATCATTTATACCTCATCCCTCCAAGGCTAAACATCCTTGTGTGTAGTGTAAAACTGGATTCGGCATGGAAATGCTGATCCCTCCAAAAAAGCCACGTGCACTTACTCCGGAAAAAATATGACTGGGTACTGGTAGCTACAGTTGCACGTTCGCTTGATCATACGATGACTGATTTGCGACCGAAAAAAACAAAAGAAGGAGTCAGAGGGGAAGGAGGCGAAGAAAAAGAAGAAGAAGAAGGAGTCGAGGAGGAAGAGAGGTGAACACGGTGTAACTAGCCGCCTTTGGGGCAAGATTTCTGAAGCCAGTTTGAGGGTAGTTCTCGCTTGTCCGTACGGTGCGCACGATCGTTTGGGTCCGGTGTACGATAAAACATTTTAAGAGAGGACATCTTAAACTGTGGCTATTAAACGGTTTTACAAAACATTCCTCCTATTTCGTAACGTTCGCTTAGACTTTACCAATTCCACCGCCAAACGACAAATCACTTATATGAAATTTGAAATCAGCTGGCTACAGTAGCTGTCGAATGGATCACGACCAATCACGTTTTTGTTTCCAAATGAGACCCAAAGATCGAAGCGCTTATATGCGAGAACTGTGAGATTAGCCTCACAGAAGTTTCAGTTTTAGACTGGGAGGTGAACACACCTATTTATCTTCACCGTGGGGTGAAGGTAGAAGAAGAAGTAGAAGGAGGAGGAGGAGGAGGTTGAAGAGAAGAAGGAGGAGGTGAAGAAGAAGAGGACATGTGAAAGAAGAAGGAGAAGTGAAGAAGAAGGAGGAAGAGGGGGAAGGAGAAGAAGAAGAAGAAGAAGAGGAGGAGGGAGGAGGAGGAGGAGGTGAAGAGAAGAAGGAAAAGGACGGGAGGAGACGGAGAATGAGGAGGAGGTTAAAGGAGGAGCGTTTGCTGTAGGAGAAGAAGAAAGGGAGAGGAGGAAAAGCTGAAGGAGGATGAAGAGGAGAAGAGGACATGTGAAGGAGAAGAAGAAGAAGGAGGAGGGAGAAAAGGTGAAGGAGAAGAAGAAAGGAGGAGGTGAAATAAGAGGAGAGTGTTAGAAGAAGAAAAAGAAGGAGGAAGTGAGGAGAGAGGAAGACGATGGCGAAGAAGAAGAAAGACGTTTTGAGCGAGCCAATTCCTGGGTTTTCTTTCTTCCCTCCGGTTGGCCGAGATGAGAGTGAGCGAGCGACCGCGCGCGTCGTGCGCAGGTGGGCCCGGGCGGACTGCTGGAGCGCGCGCGGGACGTCAACTTCGAGGCGTCGGGCAAGTGGACGCCGCTGCACGCGCTCGCCGCCAAGGCGCACAGCGCCGTCGTGGAGCTGCTGCTGGCGCCGGGCGCCAACGCCAACGCGCGCAACCATGTACGGCTTCACCGCGCTGCACATCCGCCGCTACGACGACTTACGCGGCAACAAGTGAGTTACGCGCGCGCACGCACTCGGAATCAGCTGGAAGCCTTCTACTTCTAAGCATGCCGAAGTACCTCTTTTCCTTCTTTTCCTCCACCCCATCCCTTCTCCCAATGCTCTTCTCCTTCCTCTTCCTCCTTCCTCTTCCTCCTTCCTCTTCCTCCTTCCCTTCCTTCCTCCTTCTCTTCCTCCTTCTCTTCCTCCCTCCTCTTCCTCCTTCCTCTTCCTCTTCCTCCTTCCTCTTCCTCCTTCCTCTTCCTCCTTCCTCTTCCTCCCTCTTCTCTCGTCATTCATCCTTTCCTCTTCCTCCTTCCTCTCCTTCCTCTCCTTCTTCCTCTTCCTCTTCCTCCTTCATCTTCCTTCCTCTTCCTCCTTCCTCTTCCTCCTCCTCCTCTTCCTCTTCCTCCTTCCTCTCTCCTCCTCTCCTCTTCCTCTCTTCCTCCCTTTCTTCTCCTCCTTCCTCTTCCTCCTCCTCTCTTTCCTCCTTCCTCTTTCCTCCCTCTTCCTCCTCTCCTTTCATCCTTCCTCTTCCTCCTCCTCCTCCTCCTCCCCCTCCTTCCTCCTTCCGCCTTCCTCTTCCTCCTTCTCTTCCTCCTTCCTCTTCCTCCTTCCTCTTCCTCCCTCTTCCTCCTCCTCCTTCATCCTTCCTCTTCCTCCTTCCTCTTCCTCCTCCTCCTTCCTCCTTCCTCTCCTCTTCCTTCCTCTTCCTCTTTCCTCTTCCTCCTTCCTCTTCCTCCTCCTCCTTCCTCTCCTCCTTCCTCTTCCTCCTCCTCCTTCTCTCCTTCCTCTTCCTCCTTCCTCTTCCACCTTCCTCTTCCTCCTCCTCTTCCTCCCTCCTCTTCCTCCTTCCTCTTCCTCCCTCCGCTTCCTCCTTCCTCTTCCTCCTTCCTCTGGTCCTTCTTCTTTTACTTCACCTCTGTCTCCTTCAATAGCTTGTCAGCTAGTTCGAATTCAGCCCCGAGGATGTTTGGAAGACAATTCTCGCAGCCGGCTGCTCTGATAGGCAGTTTTCAGTGGTTTCTCCGTTCAACACCAGACGAATGGCGGAGCAGTACTCTAAAAACGGGCCACGGGCCGCGCGCGATCTTTCCTTTCTCTTCCTTGTCCTATTCTCTCCTCTTACACACACACTTACACTAACATGCACTACACTACCACACATGCCGGGAGACCGGGCGGGAGCTTACAGCTTGTCCCGGCTGGGGCGGTGCCCCACTGGTGGGAGATACCTGGTTGAAGGGGAAACTCCGCTAGTCGACGGTAGGTCGGCGCCAGATCTCGCCATCCAGCGGGGAAAAGATCATCGCCACTGCCCGAGAAAAAGACACGCACTACACTTACGGGAATAATGACCTCTGTAGTTGAGGCGCCGGAAACACGAATCAATCAATGAATGAAAAGCCTGCGTGTGCAGATGCCTGCAGCTGCTGATCGACAACGGCGCGGACACGGGGAGCCGCAACCGCTTCGGGCGCACGCCGCTGCACTACGCGGGCCGAGTGCGGCAACGCCGGCGGTGCGCGTGCTGCTGCGCGCTGGGCGCCTGCAAGGAGGGCCAAGGACGACGACGGCCGCTCGCCCCTCGACGTGGCGCGCACCGTCTGCATCCGACGCCTGCTGCGCCCCACCTGCAGGCGCAAGGTGGGCCCGGGCCCGCCACGTTGTCCACACTTTTTTATTTCATATTTTATTTTATTTTATTTCATAATTTATTTTCATATTTTATATTATTTCATATTTTATTTTATTCCATATTTTACTTTATTTTATATTTATTTTATAGGTAATTATTACACATAAAAATAAATAACTTCGTAAGTGGTTGGGCCGAAACCTTTAAACTATTACAATACATGCATCATTTTTAAATTTATTTTCTTTTGGATAGACGCTGCAGGCGCTGTGGGTCTGCACGCTGCAGGCGCCTGGCCTGCCCACACTCGAAACGATGTTGTGAACTTGGGAAATTGTAGTAGATTTTAATTTATTTAACCGGGAGTCCCCGCAATAGGTAGACTCACGCCAGTACCCGAAATGTATCTCTCAGATATAGCTGAAACCTTTCGTGAATGGGAATGATCTGAAGCTTTGTTAACTGAAAACCATATTTATTTGTTTGTACGTGTCTCTCAATGAAATTGTTAATAAGTCGTACACTTGTGATTGACTCGCCTGAAAATAATATGATGATACGTACCACTTGCGCTAGAGCTCACGATGCACTGGCGCATTGTATCTGACAGATACATTGTATCCGATACAATGTACAGAATGTATCTGACAGATATCGTTTTCAAGTTTCAGCATGCTGACGGGAAATGACCCATCGAAAAAATAAAAATAGAAGGCCAGGCGTTCTCAGAAAAGTACTATGAAGGAATACATGAAATATCAGACACCTAATGCTTCGCAATAATTCAGGAACATAAAATTGCCCTGGTTTGGGTCTCACAGATCTATTGCAAGCACTCCGGCTTAATTTCATATTTTATTTCATATTTTATTTTATAGCTAATTATCACACATTATAAAATAAATAACTTGATACTGCTGTGGCTGGGCCGAAGCCTTTTAGCCATTACAATACGTACATCCTACCGCGTTCCAACCTTTCGAATTCTCATATTCCCCTAAATGGCTTTTCCATGGATAAAAGCTTACGGAAAATGATACCATAAGGTATGGCTGAGGAAAGAAACCTGTCGTCCGAAGCCGAGTACATGCTAATAAATATGTATGCAACAAGATCGTTAAGTGATTTAATGATCTGGTTTCGACTTATACCCCGAGAGGGCTTTTTGTCGGAGATCTTGATCATTAAAACCATTCCGTAGCAGGTTCAATATTTTATTTTTTACCTAATTTTAATGCTTCTGATTGACTTATTTGTTAATGAACCACACGTTAACTTGACTGGTCCGTCTTTTCATATTTCCTTCCCATAATTCCCTCGGAAAGAAAACATTCATCGTCGTTCGACTTTTCATGTTTCCCTCGTAATTACGATCCTCTCCATCCAAGTAAGTTACGCGGTGTACCTTGAGCAATAACGTAAAAATAAACAGCGAGTGTACTGCAATTGTGAGGGCCGGCTGGAGAGCTCAGGTCTGACGAACTAATATCGGGTGCAAATGCAAGGCGGCACACAATACAGGGCTGTCGTAATTTTCATTCCAATTCCGACGATTCACAAATTTGCGTTTATCTTCTTTTGTATAAGAAAATGTGATTTCTTCGGAATTAGGGGGATAGTAATCAACAATAATTGATGAAACAGATATTAAAGTCATATGGCCGATGAAGAGGAAGTAATGGAACGCGGTCGAAGGTTGTCATCCGGTGAGACAGCACAGTGATATGTGACGTTGCCCCGTTTGCATTCATTACTACATACACGAAAACCTCTGTCACCTACATACACGAAAAATTCACAGAAATAGGAAATACCTTTTCTTGGTATAAGAGAACTCACATGACATTTGTAGCTACAATTCAAAGATTTTCATCCTCCTAGATGGAAGGCGGCCGTTAAAGTGTGGCTTTTTATTTTAGTGTTGTTATTTTGATATAATAGTACAGTAAACGAAAAAATATGTGATATCGCAGAATAAGAGCATACTATAACAAAAAAAATACTTATGTCTTTTTAGATTCGCGCGCGCTCCTGCAGCCCCAAGAAATGCTGCACGGCCGGCAAGGGCATTTGCAACAACCCATGCTTCACCGGCTAACGACAGCAGCCAGTCCTTCAACCCGACCGGAACAACGTTTTCTCCACTACTTGTTTATGTTCTGTGCACTTCATTTTCTTTAGAATACAACAAACAACATTTATTTGTTTTCGTTCATTCATTTTCAGTACATGAGGAACAAGAATTTCGTCCACTGGTGGAAAAAGTGAGTTAGATATGAAATCGTGTAGTATTTAATACACAGTTCCTAATATCAGATTTCTTCAAAACGAATTTAATTTCATGTGTTAAAGGCGTTTTTAAGAAATCCGAAAGCAGGAGCCTGTAAAGTGAATTAAAAATATCACGATTTCATATCAAACTCACTTTTTTTCACTACTGGACAATGAGCGTTTTGATTAATTGCTCCTCGTATACTTCCCACGAACAGTAAAGTCTGTCGAAACGGCCACCACAATGAGGTGGTCGGACATTAGCGACAAATTTTTCATAGAAACCATTAATTTTACTTTCTCTCATAATACTTCTTAATATATGGGATCTAAAATAATATTGATGGTTGGAATATTTTAACAGGTTCATGTAGTGTTATAAAATTGCGTTTACATTACAAATAATCGAGAAAGTGTGTGCTGTTGTTGTCAATACTATTTAAGTATGATAAGAAAGTAGCAACCCAAACACCCCCGCCTCTTTTCCTCATACGAAGCAAAAGAAGATCTCAACAAAATGTGAAGCTATATTTATTTATTTATTTGTCAAAAAACAGTAAAATCTGTATATGACGTGTGGGGAAAGAGATTTATATGCGCACATTTTCTTGAGGCCCAGAATTAAAAAAGCTTCAGATATGACCAGAGACAAAACAATGGGCGATTTCAACATTGATCAATGGACCATAGAAACTGTAGGAAAAAGTCTGAACGAGATAAAGGCCACTGTTCCAGAAACAGATGTACATTTCTTGTTACAGGTATATGTAGTCGTTTTAACTTTATGCAATATAAATGTTAACTAATGCATTGCATATCATTGTTAAAATAAATATTATTTTTCTTTTTGATGGAGAGAACAATCTCTAATTGTAGAGGAACAATAATGCGTCTGAAAACATTTTACTAGCCACTTGAACTTGTGTATCGATTTTAATTGTTTAAAGACCTCTGGGAATATTTTGTAGAGTAACGAAAGTATTATGTGGATTTCTTGAAGTGAGCACTTGATAATGATACCAGATGGCTGTTCCTACGACATGTGTTGTAATTATGAACATCTGAATTTCATAAAAATAGTTCCCACCGTTAAGTATGTTATTTTTACCAAAAACTACATATTCGTAAATAACTAGGCATTACAATGGTCAGATTTCAAGCTCAATGAAGGGAGGCTTGTGTCAAGGAAAGTGAGTTCGTTGCCCATCCGAGTTTCTTTTATCCTCGGTTAGGAAAATCGTGAAGACGGGGCATTTAACTGAGCTCTGTTTCAGTGCAGCTTTTGCTGAAAAAAATCAGTGGTGTGAACTATAACTATGGAATTCTGAATTTAATCTTTCCTTTGGTAATAACGTCATTGCTGTGGACAGCATTCGAAGCTGGCGCGCGCGCGGCAGTATGCAGCGCGCCTCGGTGCCTCGCTCGCGCGGAAAGCTAGCCGGCCGAGCGAGCAAGCCTCAGAGCGAGGCTAATCCGGACCACACCGCCCCTATATAAGCGGGGGCAAGTGGCGGCCAGTCAGTCCGGAGGTACGAGAGCCCAGCAGTGAGAGAGCCCTGCAGCCAGGGGAGCCCGCAGCCAGGGGAGCCCGCAGCCAGGGGAGCCCGCAGCCAGGGGAGCCGCAGCCAGGGGAGCCCGCAGCCAGGGGAGCGGCCAGGGGAGCCCTGCAGCCAGGGGAGCCCGCAGCCAGGGGAGCCCTGCAGCCAGGGGAGCCCTGCAGCCTAGGGGAGCCGCAGCCAGGGGAGCCCTGCAGCCAGGGGAGCCTGCAGCCAGGGGAGCCTGCAGCCAGGGAGCCGCAGCCAGGGGAGCCTGCAGCCAGGGGAGCCTGCAGCCAGGGGAGCCTGCAGCCAGGGGAGCCCGCAGCCAGGGGAGCCTGCAGCCAGGGGAGCCTGCAGCCAGGGGAGCCCGCAGCCAGGGGAGCCTGCAGCCAGGGGAGCCTGCAGCCAGGGGAGCCCGCAGCCAGGGGAGCCCGCAGCCAGGGGAGCCCGCAGCCAGGGGAGCCCGCAGCCAGGGGAGCCTGCAGCCAGGGGAGCCTGCAGCCAGGGAGATAGTCACACGCGGATGCAGCACCAGAGGCGGTGCGGAGTCGCGTAGCTAAGCGCGTGGGAGTCGTCACAGTGCCAAGGGGCGCACTGAGGAGATTGGGGCTGAATGTGAATGCTAGCCATCAGGGAATTACCCCTGCAGTTTTGGGTTGTTTGATGTAATGGAACAAGTAAAGGAAGAAATAAGTGTTTTAAGACTATGTACTTTCATTCAAAAAGGCAAACACTTCAGTCATAAAATGATACTATAGTGCAAATTTAATCGTGAGATTCTTACTAAAGTTTCCATTATATTTCTGCAGCTGCAATTGTTGAACCATGTATGTACTTAGTAGAAGTGTACTTCATTCTAAAATTATGCGTGTTTATTTATTTTGGAACAAGATAGCGTTTCTTCAATTACATGCATTATAATAAAAAACAAATTTTCAAACTAAGAGTATACTTTTGAAGGCCAACTTATCTACAATATTGTTAACAAATACTACTGTTAATTTTTTATTCAATGAAATTGTTTCGCAAGAACTCAAGAAAAAAGGTTGAATGTACAAATATTGAACACATGTAAACTATGCAAATAATCATATAAAAATATAAACAAACTGTGAAATTATTTATTTTAATTATTCGTTGTGCTGTGAATGACCACAAGTTTTGCGCAAACTTCAGCCTTAATACAAGGCTAATGCTGACTTTTTGACATTTTTTGTACTTAATTGTATCAATACTTTCCAAAAACACTCTTCTCTCTGCATTTAGAACTCAACTTATATTGGAGTTAGGGTAAAGATCCCAGAATTTAAGAAAACATGCACAAAATCACTTCTCCCGACAGTACGGCAGATCGAGCTTTTTACTTTCTGGAATACGTACATATATTCGGCGTATTTAAGTAGCGTTTATTGTCGACAGAACAATTTTTATAAATGGTGGTAGTTTTGCACTACATAGTATTTATACATTGGTTGGTTGGAGAGTTCAGGATTGTTTTGACCTTTCTTGCGATATTTATAGTAGTCTGAGGATTTTCCTCTCTTTTACTTCAACAACCTACATCTAATTAAACTTACTTCATAGGCGACTCTGTCACGTCCTTATTGCTTTTATCTTAGCGAAATTGTAGCTGAAATGGCCTAACTCTAAGCACAGGTGTCACTGTCACGTCCTTGTTGTGCACTGATTACTATTTACACTATTTACATTTAATCTGCTGCATCACTTCACTATCTTCTTTGACAGGGTGTAGGGGCATCGAGGGGCTCCGGGTGGTGGCGCGGGAGTCTTCAGGTGAGAATTGGCCTCCGCCAGATGATCGGGCATCGGCCGAGGCGGCCCCCGCCGGGCACCGCTTTATTTATTTACACACACGGCGGTACTCGGCAGGGACCAGGTCTACTTGGGCGGTGTGCTTGTAATAGCAGGCGGCACTACCATTGATCGCTTCGGCGATAATGCGCTCTCTAGTGTGTTTGATCGCGCTGGCCTTTAGTAATTTATTTAGTACCGCCATGCTATTTGGGCACCACTCACCCAGGGCTCCTACCACAAGTGGTAGGAACTCGACCTCCCTGAAGTTTCTGGCTAATAGAACGGGGCGCACTTCTTCTTGATATTTGGCGGCCTTTTCTGCATACTTCTCTTCAAGCTTCCCAATGGTCGCTGTCTTCACGGCGGCATCGATACAGACAGCTTGATGGCCCCGCACCATTATCAGGTCTGGGCGTCGCCGGCCTCCTACAGCCTGGTCTTCATACAGCACAGACCATCCGTTCGCTACGGCCGCGTTTTTAAGGTGCATTAGCACGCGGTTGTGCCGCAGCTGCAGGATGGCACTGTGTGTCAGGCATTCGGAAATGACATGTCCGATCGTCTCTGCCGCAGGTATTTCTGGATTGTTTTTCTGCTTGCAGCCGCGACGGCATATTCTGTTTACTTTCTCATTCTGAGGTTGGAAATTTAACTTCTTTGAGCTGTTAAGGCGCGCGGCGTGTATGAATTTGTATACGGGCGGCCTCATATTTTCGCCCGAGCGGAGGTAATAAGTGGACTCACGGCCTACGCCCATGGTTGCCGAGGCATAGATGCCCTGCAGCTCCTGCTCCCGCCACCTTTTCGCATGTGCTTTATGGATCAACGAACGTATTAGTTTAACTAATAGATGGCGCGACTTTAGATTGACCCGGGCGGGGGCGTCTTCTTCTTCTTCCTCACTGTTGGTATCAATGACTGTTGCGAGAAATTGTTCTAACTCCTCTGTACTTCCACTACGTATTACTTCCGCTGGGGCTGCCGTCAAGTTGGGGAGGGGGATGACTCCATTCTCATCCGTCTCGGGCTGAATTGGGTCATGAGCGGGCAGGGCCGTGGTGCCTACCATGCCGGTTGGGTCAGTGTTCTCCGCTGTGATGGGCACGGCAACCTCAGCGTTCGCGCTCCGGTCCGGGGCGGTGCCATCAGCTGCTTGCGACAGACGCTCCTGCTCCGGGGCGTCTACGTCTCGGGTCGGGCCGCTGCAGCCGTTTTCGTCAGGTAGGTCCACCGTGCACGTTCTCTCCGGGGCGTCGCCGCAGGTAGCATCGGGAGGGTTACCGACGCACGTCTGTTCCGGGGCGGTGCTGCCGGCTGCAAAAGGCAGTATGGGAGGCTCCCCGTTCATAGCAGGGTCCAGGGCTTCAGGGGGAGATGGGTCAATGGAAGGGCCCGTGAGGAAGTCCCACGGAATCCGGATGTCGGCGAACCATTCCTCTTGTTCTGCGCCGTCGATTTGTAGCTCTCCGTCGTCGTCGTCCTCCTCCTCATCCGCCCCCGCATTCAGCGCGTCACCGCGCCGCTTCGCAGTGGCGCGGCGCGACTGTTTGCGGATGGTGAATTCTCGCGGCAGCTCGATGTATGGGAGACCTCCGTCCTCCTCAGTCCTGGGTGGGCGCCATAATAGCCCAAGCCGTCGCGAGGCTTGGCGGGCTCGGGTGAAGGTCGATCTACCAGGCGCACTACGGTCGTTCGGAGCCCCCGAGAGGTACGTATATATATCAGCGTCTTCGGCACCCACATGCTGACAGTATGCGGCTTCCATCTGAAGGTCTGTCATCGCTGACGTTCGTACCATCGGGTCGGGGCTTGTTAGCAACTTAAATGCGCTGTCAACTGACCACACGTCCGCTTCAGTGGACGCCTCTAATAGTCCGATTCCACCGTCCTCCCTGCCAGCATACAGGAAGGCGGTGGAGGAGCCATGGCTGAGGGACAAGAACTGCCTAGCCCTACTTCGGACAGTCTTGTCGTATTGCCGGAGCATTGAAATTGTATAACGGCCTAGCCTGAGGGGAAAGACGGTGGCTGGCTGTACAAACTGTACCAGCGCGTCGACTTTTTGATGGTCCCGGAGCTGAGATGATGCTATATTATCTAATAATCGGACCTGCTCGTTCAACCCCTCCCAGGACTCTACTAGATTGAATCCTACTGGCTTTCCAAGGTATTTAACGGCTTCCCCCTCAGTCATGCGGGGTATGGGGGTGTCTTCAAGTTTTAATGTAGCTTCAAGTTCACGCCTCCTTTTTATGCACAGTGTGCGACATTTTTGAGGCTTTAGTCTGAGTCCTAATGTCTTAAGTGTGTAATTAGTGAGATCTAGTCTTATTTGGAGATCCTCCGGGGATCTGGCCATGACAGCCAGGTCGTCCGCATAAGCTAGAACTGGGGGGGCAGTGTCAACTGCTTGTTCTTCTAGTTTTTGTAGTACGGGATCTATAACGAGGTTAAAGAGAAGCCCACTTAGTGGGCACCCTTGTCTGATGCCGCACCTAATCGGTATAGGGTCTGATAGTCCCTCTGGTGTCATTATTCGGGTGGTGGTGCCATCGTATAGTTCAGTTACTATTTCCGTGAAGGCACCACCGACCCCTACTGCCTCCAGAGCGGCTGCAATTGCCGCATGCGGGACAGAGCCGAAGGCGTTTGCAATGTCTAAGAGTGCCAGGCTTAGGCTGGTCCGTCCAGTTGTGGCGCGTAGGAGCTCCCTGCTGAGCATGTAGTTCTGCTCCAGCACACCATCAAAGGGGCGGAAGCCTTTTTGTGTCTTCGCAAGGGCATTGTTTGTCTCTATCCATCGCGTGAGACGGGCAGCCCACAATCCGGTATAAAGTTTGTAGATTGTTGCCGTGAGAGCAATGGGGCGCCAGTTAGAGGGATCGTTTTCATTTCCACCTTTGTGGATTAGGATCGTGCGTGATTGTTTCCATTCACTGGGTACTTTGCCTGACTTTCTAATTACATTGAGCAGTGGGGTAAGTAACTTGGCATCTGGATCTATCTGTTTGAGATGCCCGTAGGAAATTCCGTCCCCCCCTGGGGCGGTATTGGCACTGAGGGCAAGTCTCTTAGCCACTTCTTCTTGGGTAAACTCGGTAGTGGTTAATTCATCCCGCTCAGTGACTATTTGGAATGTATTACTGTATTCTCCTTCATGTAGTTGACTATGTATAGCCGTGAAAAATTCAGTCAGCTTGGTTCGGCTGATGGGGCATCTATTATTATTGTTTTTGTTGATTACCCGCATCGCCTTTCGGCACTGCGTTTTATATGTGCGGTGTAATTCCTTTTGTATGCGGGTCGCTTGCTCTTCAGGGCTGCAGGAAGGCGGGACGTAGTCATCAGAATGTTTTATTTTGAGACCTTTCCTAATTTCCCTTACGTATGCACTGTAAACGTCCTCAATTTCTTGTTGCGTTGCGCCTTGTGAGTTGCGCAGTAACTCCCATGCCTTGTCTACTGCTACTCGCAGCTCTGGAGTGACTAGAGGTGGGCGGTTTCTTCTCCTGTTTGGTCTTCGGTTGGGGGCTGTCGTCACTCGGTTTTCTGTGAGAAGGGGAGGGAGAGGAGGTGTTTCGTCAGCGGTCTCGTGCCTGTTAGTGCGGGGGCAGTTGACGGACTCACTCGTGCGGCCTCTGTTGGCGCGGTGCTGCTGACGCTGTGGTTGCGGCGGTGGTGCTTGCGGCTGTTCATGAAGGTGGGGGGAGGGGGAGAAGTCTGGTGATTGGCGGGATGGGGTGGGTAGGCGGGGATGCGGGAGTGGGAGGCTCCGGCTTGGTGCTCCCCTATGCTGTGATATTTCGGGTGGAGGGGCAATGTTTAGGGAGAGGAGGGGTGGTGGGTAGTTGCTGCTGGCCTCACGCGGTGCGTTACTAGGCTGGTTGCCACCTGCTTGGGGTCTGGGCGGAGCATGTTCACTGCGGCGGTCTGCTATTGGCGCGCCATCTCTTCTGGACGCAGGCGCACGTTGTTGGTCCCGGTCGTACTCTTCTTCAGTTCCTGATGCCGCAGTCCTCACTGCGCGTTGCCTTCGTTCACGTCGCATTCGGTTCTTCTTTTTATGTTTCTTGTTGCCTTGGCTACCAGTTGGGCGGTTTGTTGTCACCAAAGAGGGTAGCATTTGTTCGGCCCGGTCAGGGGAGGGGCGTCTTTCTTGTGTTTGTTCTTCTTGCCTGTAGAAGGGTGTGGACTGGGAAGGGGTGTTTTCTCCGCAGTCGTGCCCTCTTGCGTGGGCGTCCGAATCGTTTATTGTGATAAGGTGTCCCGTAGCTGGCTCTGCAGCAACGTCACAAGGGAGCGGAAGGAAAAGGTCCTCGGCCGCAAGGAGACGTCTTCTCTGTGATACAAAGGTGTCGGGTCTATGCCTATGCGGGTCTTCCATTGGACGTCGCTGCTTGCGAGGTAGATGGAGGCGCCTGTGGAGGCTAACGTGTTTGATATTTGGGAAATATTTTCCGCATCCCACTGCTCCGCATTTTGCGGGGAGTGCATAAGCTGGAAGTTGTGGGGCTTGTGCATGTGCAGCCTCGCTACATTGTAAGCGATGGCCGTCCCATTTTTCTCCTTCCTGCGTGAATGACGCACAACCAATGCAGAAGAAGCGGACTCTTCTTATGCCATGCTTTGTACGCATGTGATAAATGATGTGCGACTTTCGGGATTGCAAGTGCACAGCGCTAGTGACTACTAGGTCACATATGGGGCAAATTACCGAAGACTGTAGTGGCATTGGTATCCCCACCACCTGTCCTCCTTGATATAAGTGCGGCTGAATAAGTTTACCGTCTATAGCAACATTCTCTCTAGCCGTCCTTGGGTTAAATATGGGCCCCTTGATGTGTGTTTGCGCTGGCTGTAGGAATTTACATGTATTTACATGGTGCACGGCGTGTGCCCAAGCCCCGCAGCCGAGACATTTAAATTTCTGTGGTAGGTGCCCATGCGTTGTTCGCACATGTCTACTTAGTTGTGCAGCTCGTTCCTGTGCCTTTGTGTCTCTCGATATTGGCTCGTAATGTTCTGGGCATATCGGACATCTGATTGCTTTTGGAATTGGCAGACTGATAACTATCGTTTTCCTTTTTATGTAGGGTTGTACCAGGTAAAGCTCTGTTTTAGCGTTTACCTGTACTGGGGCGTTGGTTTCGTCTTCACTTTGGCTGTTTGTCGGATTAGTATCTGTGGGGGTGGAATGCGCCCTATTACCGCTGCTTGCTGCTTCAGTTTCTATTCGCTGGCACCGGTATGGGGCTAAAAGTCCCGGACGGCCTCAGTGGTGAGGGGGGGCAGAGGGCGTGCTTCGGTTTTGCAGGGGTGAGGATGCCCTGCTGACCCCTATCTGCGTGTGGACGGTGTTGGCAATGCAGGGACTGAGTAGCAGGAGTCTGCTGCCTAGCGAATGGATTTCTGCTGAAGTTTTCTGCATACGCGTCCCGCTGGTTAAGCTCCTCTTCCGTCCAAGCCATGACTCGTATTGGGTTGTTGTTTGTTGTGGCTGGGGGGTGGGGGATCAGGGGGGTGCTTCGCTCCTGTGTGGCCCTGGGTTGGGCTTCTTCTATTTCCACGATCGTTGACATATCTGTTTGATTGTTGGGGCAGTCAAGTTCGATGGGTTCGTTCAAGTGCCGATGGCGTGGGCTCAAAGGAGCTAAATGTGGCCATTCAGGTGTTTCAACTTGTATTTCTGGGGCTGTATTCTGAGTGTTGCGGAGGCGATGGCGTTGTGTAACATCAGATACACTCGATGATGAGTTGGCTCGAGAGAGGGCCTTTACCTTCCTAGCCGGCTGAATCCGCCTTTTAAGGCGCTGTGCTAAGGGCATCGTGTCAGGGCTATTGCTGCCACTCCTTCTTGCGTTGTGTACATGCAACGTTTCATTTATTTGCTCCGGGGATAACTGATTGAGATGATCGAGCAGCTCCATTGATATCGCCGGGGGAGGGGAGAAGGCGATTTCATCTTGCATCCAGGGAGTTTGATTGAGTGTCGTCTTCCATTATACACTGATCACTTAATAGTTTAATAAAGTTTTTATTCAGTCTTATTCACTATACTATAGAAGATGGGGGCCGACGCGGAATTCGGCGGCGGTTTCAGGCTCAGCGGGCGGCAGAAGCGGACGCGGGGCACCGATCAGCAAGGCGGGGGCAGCCCAGGGGAGGGCGCCGTCCATCAGTCGCGAGATCGCGCGCGTACTCGTGCTTCAATGTGCAGACTTTCTTTGTTTTGTATGACCAAAGCAGGGGGGGGGTTGCTCGCACTCTATGCGTCACTTTATGTATTAGAGTGGGTATTAGTTGTGGCGAGGTTTCAGATATTCGCAGGCAGATGGTGCTAGTATCGCATACTCCCCCGCATAGCCCCCAGTCGATTTCCTACCGTAGCGACTCTATATTGTCTAGTTGTCACAGTGCGTTCCAAGGTGGCGCTGTGCGCACCTCTTGCTCAAACTTACACTTATATTGGCATTGAAGCGAATCTATGACTATCCATCCTTGCTCGCTCTCAATCGAAGGGGATAAGCGAAGGGTTACAGACCCCTGGGTGCTTCAAAAATGGCCTCCGGATCCAGCGTGACTCGAACTAGTCACCTTGTGTTCACGAGCCCTATGCTTTAACCACTTGCACTACGGCGGCAGTAGCTAATTGCACGTCAGATAGTGGTTTATATGAGCACGATGGAGGGGTGGCCATGTAATGGGCGCTTTTTCTAGTTGGCAAGTTTTCATATATTCCTGCGGGAGCAGGAAGTTGGCAAGTTTCCCAATCACTATGTATATATATATTCTTTGTCTGGGGGGGGGCGGCTAGCCTCAGCTCCGTTGCGGCGGCCTGGCAGCGGCTTACATGTTGCTACGGTAGGAATTCTGCACATTTCCACACGAAAACACACGCAAATATGATCCAGCAACCGAGGACACGAACATACACACGTCCCCGCCCCGCTGAGCGGCGCAACCGCTTTTACTTACATTCGGAAGCCCACATTTCGTTCGCATCCGCCATTACCATCACCGCCGCCGGACCACCTGTGAAGTTTATCTTCTCATATTTTCAATATTTACGTCACAGAGTAAATATGACTCATACGCAGTGTCGATGGTCACAGTAGAATCACAATTAAACACTTTTTAACGCGGTCCAATCACTTTAAGCACAAAATATAAGCACTTTTTCAGGAGCGACTCCTATACACGTCCGCTTCCATACAACGTTGACAACGTACGTATGGACGTATGGCGTATGGACGTATGCCAACGTACGTACGTATGGCGTAATATATGTAGTATAGAGAAAGTTATGTAATGCTGCGGGAAATCGTTTTCGAGATTTCTACGGGAATACACATTTTGATACGGGAATACACACCCTGATTCCGAAAAAGTTTTTTTTTTTTTTTCAAAAAGTCCGTTCATCTGTCTGTCGTGGGTGAACACCACTAGCGCCTAAACCATTCGTACAATTTCTTCGAAAATGGATATCCCCCAGTCGATTTGGCTTAACCCGAGGTGCTGCGATTTTGAATTTCTTTGTTCAAAATTTGAGGGTAGTTTACATGAAGCACCCGGACTATTATTTTATCAAAAACAACTTCGAATTTTTTCTTTGAATGTTTTGGAAGTAGACAATATAATACGCTTATAAAGGTGGCATATGACGAAATTTCACGGACTGAATTTTTGAAAATTGCAAAAGTTTTAATTTTTTCTCCGTCTTCCTACAACTAAAAATAAAAAATGAAATTTTTTTCTACCAATGAAATTTGTTGTCCGTAATTAGTTCTTTATTAAGGTCATTTAAATATTTTCAAAATTTTAGTACTTTTCTTGTAATATTGCGTGCAATCAATGCGATTTAAAAAAATAACAAAAACAAGATTTTCTCGAAAACGGCCCCAGTTTTTTCTTTAAACATTTGTACTAAATGTACTTTATTATATGATATAAACGCCATTTTGTTTTACACTTTTTTCTCTCAAAAGATTCTCAATATTAATATTCTCAAAAATTACAAAAAAGTATTTTTTTACCACCTCTCACGTCGTTAATATTTACAGTGGCGGCAATTTGTTAACATTATTGCATTTAAGTGTGCATGTGCTTTAAATAATGTCATGAAAAATTTCCGGAAACTCTCCTTTTTTCTGTGAAAAATAACTCAAAATTTCGAATTTTGAGAAACGCTCAAACGACAATGTATCAAAAACAATTCAAAATTTTTTCAAACTTTTCGTACAGATTCGTACTATTTATGTTGTTTAAAATGATCTAAAATTATTTTTGCTGTTTTCTTTTGTATTTAAAAAATTACCAAATTATTTTTTTAAATACCTCTCACGTCGTTAATGTGGACAGCGAGTTAATGTTACCAGCGATTTGTAAATAAGATTGAATTTGTGAATGTTTTTCAAATGACTTCAAATTACGTTTTTCGAAAACAAATGATTTCTGTGAAAAAGAGCTTCAAATTTCGTATATACACTAGAGATTAAACGATTGTTTCTTAAAAAAGGATTTAATTTTTTCAAAGAAAATTTCCAAATACTCTAGTTTACTACTGTTTTTTTCTATTCTAGGTTTTACTATTCTTTAATATTTTAAAAGTAAAATTTTGAATCTACTGTTAGAAAAATGAAATAGTGACATTTCTAAAAAAAATAATTAGGATAGCGATAGATGGCAGCCTCAAGTGGAATGGGTAACGAAAGCCCATACCAAAGAAATTATAAACTTTTACTTCGAGAAAGTCTGTGCCATTCTGTAGCACCACTAGTTACTGTCTTGACGTTAAATTAAATAAATGAACATTTATTGTAAATTAGACCTGAAAGCTATGCCAAATCATGCTGAAACTGAGTTATGTATTAGAAAAATATGCCTATGCATATTTATAACTATAAGAATTCTGGAACAACCTTCAATGACTTTGGCTACATTTGTCAAAATGTAATACTACTTCCAAACTGGAAATCCCTAGGTCCCAAAATGGGAATACCGCAGTTCTTGAGAAAATGGAGCATATATTTATTTGATCTAAGCTTTTTTGTAGTTTGGTTCTGATTTATACTTTTTTTTTGACATTTCGTACATTTACCATGCTTCATTATTAATCTATTTTGACATTTCGTCAGAATATTTTTAATTTCTTATTCAAATGTACATTTGAAGTTGCCGGGATTTAGGTGCAATTAAATCGGCAAATCATTGCCGACAAGAGCATTACAATACCTTTTTTCTTGTTTCATGACCTACAAAAATCTCTATGTGAACTATAATCAAGTAGTACGTTTAGTGTATTATTATTTAGTTTTCTTAGAGATAAATCAAGGTTATTCTTTGTAAAATTGAACAAACCAAAGACTATGCAAATTCGTTCAAGTCGAACATCGTTGCTTGTTTGATGAATCAGCCGAGTGTAAAATTAACCGTAAAATGTCCATTGACCTGATATAATAACGTCGTAATTTTCTGACAACTGATCTGTTTAATCATGCTTAGATTTTAGGACATCCTATTAAAGTGATCAAAAT
This sequence comes from Acheta domesticus, assembly GCA_031308135.1. Lineage (NCBI taxonomy): Eukaryota > Metazoa > Arthropoda > Insecta > Orthoptera > Gryllidae > Acheta > Acheta domesticus. Next base: position 49,660,452 of record JAHLJT010002630.1, read on the forward strand.
TCACAGTGGATCATGCTATCAATATTCTGAGGTGATTGAAGATGGTGTTCATATTAAATCAAAGAATATTTCCTTCTCCGTCGCAGATAACATGACCTTCGATCTCAATTTGTGTTATTATCCATGCAGTAAAGGTGAGATACAAATTGTGCGTTATTTACTTGTATAGTTTCATGGAGAAGAGAATTGGGTCTTCGATTGTGATTTAGGTTGTTAACTAATGAAACACAGTTTCCTTAATTCTCTTGTACATATAAAATAAGTTATCAATCAATGTAGATATAGACATGCTAGAATTTTTAGTGCAATAGTTTTGAATTAAAATTACCTACATATTTGTTCCATAACGGTTGTAAGTAGAATAAATTAGGAAAATTTTATCTCATTTACTCCAAAATATATTATGTGTCCTAAAACTAAGATTTAGATTTACTCACAATAGTTGTAGTATTGTGATACATTAAGAAGCACATCTTCATATTGCTGTGAATAGTATTTCAACATTAAATTAATGGACAATTTCGTTTGTGTATAAGAAAAGTTACTATCCGTCATTTTGAGTTAAGTGGAGAAATATATTTAGGAAAAAGAATATTTTTATAGTAATGATTTCATGAAAGTAGTTCATAAAACAGATGAGATGTTCATATTAAAAACGTTTTGCTAAAAGATAATTCTTTGTATGTGTCGCTTTTCTTATCCTCTTAACGTTACATTCTCTCATCCATTTTTATTTGTAAGATTCATGGTATTAATACTACCTTTAGGTGCACACATTTTTAATGAAGGTATTTTTTTATTTTCTTTAGAAAAAACAAATTATTTTCATTTATTTACTTTTACTTTAATTTTTAGATATAATTTTTATTTTTGGTATGTTTCTTTTAGGTAATATTTTATTTAGGTACTTTTGTGGGTAGTTAACGCCATCTTACGAGGCAGCAATATCATGTTATTCTCCCTACATTTTTATGTTTTAAATAATTAAGTGTATTGTGCAGGTAGCTCACCTAAGATGTTCCCCTCAAATATTTCCTAAAGAAAACCATATTAAGATCCGGCTTTTGCTAAAACGAATGTATGTAGGATTCATAAAAGAAGCTGTATAATATTTTACTACAACCAGTTTCATTCAAAATCAACACAACTTTGATTTTTAATGTATTTTCTTCTGTTTTGAGATCTATATTTCAATAGGACTTGAGGCAAGGAAAATTTGAACGTTACTAAACAAATATTAGCCTTTCAAAACGTATCTTATTAGCTATTACTTTTGATTTTCTCTTAGTATGTGCACACTTTTAAGTATATACTATCGATAGTAATCGATTGTCGATTTGCAAAATATTGATAGTGTTCGACTGCCAAATGATCGAGGTTTAAGCGAGGTCTACGTACTACTCTTTGAATCGGTTCTTTACAATACATTTTTCCATTCATCTCTACGCCAAATATGATAGCCAAAAAGGACTTTAGCGATTGATGAGATCTGACGAACACCGCGATGAAAATGGCTCTTACGTCGGCTGCGGAAGGACTGATGCTTCGTTTTGCCGCAATTACAAGTCAAGATGTAAATAAATAGTCATTAAGTTGTAAACGGGCGTACATTACTAATACCAATCTCGTTCGCATTCCAAATGAAGAGCTGTTCTTCGATTCCAAGTGGGGTTAGGAGCAGTATTGTTGCTTCTACAAAAAAATCTCAGTTTCTTTATCTAGTGATACGGACATTGTTGAAAGTTTAGATGTGTTCGGAAATCGCATTCGTACTATGAAAGGGTACTCTTAGGGGTATTTGGTGCTTGTAATTCAGACCTTTAGACTGTGTAAGGAAAACATTGGCAAACTACCGAATTTCCCGCGTATTACCTATCGCTGGCCTCCTCGGCATCGTAGTTTCAGCTGACGAAGAGGGCAGTTGACTACGTTTAGTGCGATTTTTGTAACTCTGGCCCTGAAGCCCCTATGGCCGCGATGGAATATCACAATGCATTTCGCGTCTTTCTCGGTCGTGCTGTTAGACGTCGCATGATCGTAAGCACCGCTTGATACGGTCGCGATAATACGATATCTAGCGGAACGACTGAGAAAGACGCAAAATAATAAATAATAAATACATTATTATTATTAATATTATTATTAAAAATACCGTGACATATTCCATCGTGATGACGGGTCTTGAGGGACTAAGTTACAAAACCCGCACTATAGACGTAAATAGTAAAAATATCTCGTAAACATTTGAAAGGTTTTTATGATAAAATAAATTTGGAAAGAATTTTCAGAATAGTTTTGAAAAGAGAATAATATAATCATGTACTTCAACATTCCAAACACTTGAGTAATATTGCCTGATAAATAAAATTATAATAGGAAAAGAATAGAAAAATGGTATGGGTCATGATAAAGAAAATATTTGCGTACGGTGAATACGAATAAATGTTCTCAGATTGCCAACCCTTACTTGGAAATTATGGAAATAGAAATTTTACGGTTCCTATGTCTCATTGTAATAGTAGGCATCAAAAGTAAAAACGAAGCGGTCTTTAAAGTAAAGAAACAATGTGAAATGAAACTATTAAAAATTCTTATTTTCTTATTATTTGCGTATTTCATCTCTTGATAGTGATTTGGAACACTGTAGGTAGCAACATTGTTGCTAATTTTGGGTCATACCAAAACAAACGTCATGCTCACAGGGTTATACATTAAACATTTTCTTATACAGATAAAATTTACTTTAGAACAATGAATTTTTGAATAATAGTAAAGCATCAAAACGAAATGTTTTAATGTCAATTTTCTAATTTCAGAATTATTTGCGGGGCTATGGTGGATTTGAAAGTTGGTACTGAAGATTATGACCGCAGTTGGGAGACGGGCAGCAACAAAATATCAGAAAATGGCTGCGATGGTGGGTGTACATACAATGGGAAGATAAATGGTAGGCGCCGAGAATCTAAATAATTCGATCTTAATCAAAAAATTAATACAATTCAATCTGATTTATTTTCTAATATAAATTAAATACAAGTTAAAATATTTATTTTAATCAGACATAAAATGGGTTTGTAATAAAAATTAGGAAGAAAAGAAACAACGTATTTGTCTCTGGATATTGGTCAAAGGTAATATATAATGAACAGGTACAGGTAGAATATGAACCTATTCAATTTGATTACTGCAATGTTTTGCATTTTTCTTTAGCACACTTCAAAATATTCTCCTCTGCTTTCTCTTGCTGTGGGCGGATCGTATACACCGAGTACATTTTTAACTGTTTGTAGCAATGGATAGATAACATCACGATTTCATCAAAACGTATGTGTGGGGGGAAATAGGAAACAAAATACTGCAGAAAGCAGACAAATCAGCATTGTATCTGTAATATTGTTCTTCAATGATTAATAAATCAATCTGGTTAATAATACAATTAACTTGATTGTACATAACATCTAGATCTTTGACATGTATAAAATAGCATTACTGAATATACCACGATAAAAGTCCTTCTAGTTTTCATGCAAATGGCTTAACTTGTTTTCTGCAAATTTTCATGCAAATGCAATACTATGTCTTAATACGCTGACATGAAAATTTGACCGAATCACTGCTGATAATGAAAATACCGGCACAGGTAAAACACATAACAAATCAGTTAATCTCGGATTTACCGTGCATCTACACTATAACACGAGAGCGGGATATCGCTTCCCTTGACATAATCCGATTCTCTTCCATTCGGTGCGCCTGGATATTATCGTTCACAGAAACAGGAATCGTTTGTATTATATTGTTTTTATTACCAAACCTATACTTGGGTTTTTATTTCTTGGCCCGTGAGGTCTTGTCTTCACAATGGAATATCTCACGATATTTCGCATCGTTATCGGTCGTGCCACTAGGAGTCTCATGATCGCGACTATATCGACCAGTGCTGGCGATCATTCGACGCCTAGCGGTACGAACGAGAACGACGCGAAATACCGTGAGATATTCCATCATAAAGAAAGCCCCCTCGCGCCAAGAAATAAAATCCCAACTATAACAAGATAGTCTTCACTCTTCACCGTACAGAATTGTCCATTCTTTGCCAATATTGTTTTTTCTTCTTTTTGACGAAGAACATCAAAAGATGTAAAAGATTATAGCTTGACTTACTGCACGGCCTCCTGCGCCAAGGCTCGTTATATAGACGGCATTGGTACTATCGATAAGCGCCAGACCAGCAAAAACGTAATAGAATGTCTAGTAATATCTTATTTTGTATATTACAATGTGGGGAACGATTCATTGAGGCCTTCGGCCTCAACACTTCAAGTTTTAAAGTCCTAGAACGCTTCGTTTAGAAGTTATTTAACCATATAGATTTTGACAATGCTGTCGTGTGCTGCAGGTTGCATTTGAAATGAATATTTAGATGCATTTTTTAAACAAATCCTTCACATTTTTAAAGTCAAAGTGAAATTCGTCACGTCTCCGTGAAATTATTTTTCTTTAGATACCTTATTAAAAAAACTGTTTGCATGTGAAAGCCCTAAAGGAAAAGTATACTACTGAAATGATATAGGAGACGATATACAACTTAATTTTAATACTGATATTCTACTATAAAATTTAAAAATAACAGCATACGTGTATGTCTACATATGTTTTATTTATCCAAATAATACATTATTTATAAAACATGAAATAACTAATGATTCGAAGGATGGCACAGACATTCTCGTACTAGTTCGTTTACTGATATCTTTGGTTTGGACTAGTTTCTCTTCCCAGCTATTACATACTGGCCCCTTAGTTAGTTTTCACATTTTCTCAATTTTGCAGTTCCCTGAGGATAGAAATGAAGTATGACTTAAAAATATTTTAGAAGTGTAAAAACTGGTTCAATGTGCAAATTTTCTTTGAAAACTTTGAAAAAGTTTTTGAGAAAATGAGTTTTTGAGCATTTCAGAAAATGCGCACTTTTCTGCTCATTTTCAAAAAACACTTTTGTCTTTCGAAGAAATTTAAAAAGAAATCAGTTAAAATCATTGGAACTCAACTCACAAATTATATATATATATATATATATATATATATATATATATATATATATATAACAGGATTTTGGTATGTATATAAGAGCAAAACTCCAACACTGTTGGACCGATCTCCATGAAAGTTGGCACTTATACGTGTTTTTTCACCGAGAAGATTTGTGTTGTTAATTCTGTTGTAACTTCGCTTCATGGTGTTACATATTCACTACATATCCACAACGTATTCACGTCAAATGCAACCTGCAACACACTCGGCAGCATTTTGAATCTATATGGTTAAATAACTCCTAAACGAAGCGTTCTAGGGCCTTAAAAACTAAAAATTTGAGGTCAGAGCCCTCAAAGAAACGTTTCTCATACCGTAATCTTCAGAATGAACTCTTCCTGAACATTCTATTACATTTTTGCTGGTACGGCACTTCCCGATATTACCTCACCTTCTCAGAGACGTGCAGAATCTGCAAGTAAATGTGAATGTGAGGGACAGAGACCGGCAGAGACACACAGAGACAGACAACGACAGGGTGAAGGAGGGAGAGATAGTGAGAAAGGGAGATGGGAGGGGAAAGAGGGAGATGAAGGGTAGAACAACGTCTGTCGGGTTTTCCTAGTATGAAATAAAGATTGCTAACATTCAGTCGCCCGCTCCCAAATTCCGGAGTTCGATGCTACGTAAGTTAGAATTTGTAAATTATTTGTTTCATGTTATTATTTATTATTTATTATATTTATATTATATTCTTAATTCATTTTAAATTGCGTCCTTTAATTGTGTGAAAACGAACAGATGAGCGGTGATTGTTGGTTGTTATAACCCATTGTTGTAACGCCACACTGAAACAGACGGCTGTGATTTTAGTCCTGTCAAATGGTATTTGACCCAGGAAAAAATTCCGGAAGTTTTTTGTCTCAACGATTCTAAGTGCTTTTGGGTGCTATTGATGGTGCTGAATTCGAATTTGATGTTTGCCACCTCAAAAATGGTCGGCTTCACAGAGAAAATCGCAAATTAAACTAAAAATTTCGCCCTCTTTTAGTTTTTCGCTTATATCTTCAAAACTATGCGTTCCGTCGAAACAATTGCTATTTTCAAAATAAAGGGGATAAAATTTCCTTAAAGCTTTAAATTTGTGGAAAACGGTTTAGACGCCATAAAAAATGGATACTTTTTGTGTTTCTGGCCAAAGCGAGAAAATAGCTCTTTCCAGCCATCCCATCTCGCGCCGACACTCTAGTATTGCATAAAAACGCCCGTGATGTGAATATTAATTTTTTACAAAAAATTACTTTTGTGTGTTAATTTTTCAAGGAAGTCCTTCAAAATTACGTTTATGAGGACGGACTGACGGAGTGACGGATGGACTGACAAACTGACGTTTTGAGCAACAGTCCTTCGGTATAGGGGCCCTTAAAACGCGTTTCCGTTTAATTTCCCATTTACCTTGAAATCTACAAATCGATTTACAGCATTATGTAACTTTCTCTAAAACGTACACGAAGTAAAATCATCAGTGTAATTATAATCATGATACAAATAAATATCTTATCTGTTTTAATACTGTTTTTTTCTCATCATAATAGATGTAATCAGAAAAAGACCGAGCAAGAAATGTGTGATTTTCGGAGACAGCGTTGACGTTACAAGAGGAGGTACCCAAATGGCAGATGGCGACAGTTGCGGTGGTTTCGGCGTCCACAGAGGAATAGACCTAAAGAATGCTTACGCCAAGAGAACTTACAGCGGACAAAGTCATGTACAAATGGTGGATGTCGCCACATCGGACGATGATTTTGAAACCCATTTCCCTGCTCCGCGAGGAATCATCTCCGGGTACGCATTGAGGTCGTTATTTTAAAACATCGGTGTTTTGTTTTCAGTGAGTAGAAGTATTCAGAGAGTGAATCCGAACTCCATCGACAAACATCGGGTGAATAGATATAGATATAAGGTTTATTCTACAATTGGGCTGATGTTGCCCGGTGGCAGAATACAGAAACATAAAAGTACATTTACAATTACAAAACATAATTAACAATAAAAACAATATATAAAAATCAATATAAAAACAACTTATCTTCGTCATTACCTAGAACATGCAAATGCATTTACATACATATACAACAAATGAAACTACATATATTACATATAGTACATTTGAGTAAATAAACTTACATATTACACCAACATTCATACATTCAAACATACACGCTTACATACATATCATACAAAGACATAGGGACACTCGCATACACGCAATCGTATTCAGACAAATATGGATAAATATTTTTACCTAAAACTACATTATAATAATATACAATACTTATAATAATTTTTACATTTCTAACTCGTTAACATAAATCAATAAATACCAACTTTTGTCAGAATAGCCTATCAAAGACGCTTTAGATTAGCGAAATAAACAACGAAATGAAATCACTTCACTGCACTTCACTTCACTGCACCTCATAAAACTTTACCTACATGCTAAAAGCTCAATACTTTTTAGTTGACTACCCATAATCTTTCCTTTCACTTCACTTCACGTTTTACCAAATTGATTAATTTCCTATACTTTTTTTCTAAAACCACGCGCTGAATAGTGAGTAGAAATCGACAATTATGTTATAATGCTATAATTAGTGGCTCGCAGCAGCAAAAATACTACTGAACAAAAACACAGAATGGTTTCCCAAAAAGTAGCTCACAAACTGTTCAAAAACAAAAAATAAAATTCATCCAATGAAAAATTCCATTATAAAATCAATAAATTAAGCAAAAGTTACACAACAGTAGATTGTTACATACCAAAAATATAAAAAAAATTGCTGTCCCATAAGACAACACGTAAATATGAGTAACTAAAATTTAATGGCATCAGTTGATGCTCTGCGTCACCTCTCCCAGTCTTTTACGTCACTTGCCATTTTTAAATGTTTTCAGCGTTAAATGAATGTATAACAGGCTTATTGTTGAAGTGAAAATGAAGTGAAAAGTATATAACCCAACAGGTGAAAAAAATGTGTCAGAAACAGTGAAAAACAAATAAGTGATTAACAAACGTGTGAACATCAAACAAAACTCATAACTATAGGTAGGTAGATGTACAATCAGTTAAAGTAGCTACACAAATGAAAAAATTTTCAATAACAAGCGTAGTCAGAATAGTGAACTAAGTCAGTTAAATAATGAAGTTGATCATAACCACAAGTGTATAACCAGACAGAGAACTATACTTCGGTTTTTCTTTCTCGGCCTACGTGTGTGTGTCAATAATACGGAATATCTCACGGTATTTCGCGTCGTTCTCCGTTGTGCCGCCAGGAGTCTCATGATCGCGACTGTATCGAGCTATGCCTGCAATCATGGGACTCCTGGCGGCACAACCGAGAACCACCCAAAATACTGTGAGATATTCCATTTTATGGACACATCCCCGTGCGCCAAAAAAGAAAAACAGAAGAATAGCAATGTACAAGGGCACAAGTAGCTGACAGCACAAATCTTCCCTGAGAAATCAGGAAGCCTTAGCCCTTCATGGGATTGTATAGGCTAATAATATAATAATAATAATAATAATAATAATAATAATAATGAGGAAGGGGCCTGAGACAAATTGAGGCCTCCTGGCGCAACGCAATAGGCGGGATAGGAATGTGTGTATTCAGTCATCATGATGACCCTCTAATGAGGAAGGTCATGAAATCTGACCGAAGAATGGGAAACAGAGGCATTGTTAGTGTAGCAAGAAGCATTGCAAAGAAAACTATGCTAGACACGCAGAATGACAGACATTGTACTTCTGATGCTACTTAACATGAAATGTGAGACAGTCCCTAGATCTGCTCCTTAGGTAGCAGCTCCTTAACAATAACAACAATAACAACAATAACAACAATAACAACAATAACATCAATAACAACAATAACAACAATAACAACAGTAACAACAATAACAACAATAACAACAGGTTCGGCGAGACGGCGGAGGGCGTCGGGGGCGGCGGGGCGAGCGGAGCTGCGCAGGCGCGCGGCGACTCGTGCGCATGCGCGGTGGGGCCGGCGCTGGCGTGGATGCACGACTCGCTGCGCGCGATGGAGATGAAGATGGAGAGGACGGACGACTACGTGCGCGGGGTGGCCTTCCGCCTGAAGGGGCAGGGCGCGCTCATCCAGAAGCTGGAGCGGCGCATGCACCTGCTGGAGCAGAAGGAGGGCGCCTGCCCCGCCCCCTGCCCCGGCCCCTGCCCCGCCCCCGGCCCCGCCCCCGACGCCGGCCCCGGCCCCGGCCCCGCCGCTGATGCCCTGGGCGGCCGCCGGCCCCGCCCACGCGCACGCACAGTCACCCGCTGGCGTCAGCACCTGGGGCAGAGAGCGCGAGCAGATGGTAAACGAACACAATCCAAGTGTTAAATGGCTAAATTGTGTCATTTAGCGATACAGGCGTTTTTATTTTTTGCAATCAATTTATTTGTTCGTCTACAGCAGTGTTTATGTCAGTAGCCCAGTAGCTTAAACGCGAGATTTGAAAATAGAGGAACGTGTGTTCAAATCCGACAAAATCCTAGAATTTTTTTTACTTTTACTTTAAAGACTCACAAGGTTCGGTTCTTTCACCAATACCGTTCTCAATCTTTACAGCAGACTATCCAACTCCACACGAAACAAGTATAGTTCTTCATGCAGATGATACCGCTATTTTCATTTCACATACTGATATCAACTTAGCCTATGATTACATACAATTCTACATTTTTAGTTATAAGAAAAAATGGAGAGTTAAACATAACCCCTTAAAATCACAATCGAAAATATTCACACTTAGACGTCCTCCTTTCCCTACACCCTTACGAATAAATAACACCGGTATCCCCATTCTTCGCCAGTCAAATACCTAGGTGTCTGGACAAATGGTTAACTTGGAAACCACACATTAACTCAACAGCCTATAAGGCACGTGAACAATTTTAAAATGATACCCGTTTATCAACAGAAATTCCACCCTTTATATAAAAACCGGGTAGTTCATATATAAAACGATATTAAGATCGACAATAACATATGCGTGTCCAATATGGCACAACATAGAACCTACCAATCTATCCATTTTACAGACAATCCAAAACAAATATTTAAGAAAAACCTTGAACGCCCCCTGGTTCGTTTCTAATTAACAAAACCACCGACAGCTTCAAGTACCTCTTCTCTCAGAATTCATCTGGCAAACCTCTCAAAAATATTATTCTCTCCTCCTAGCGTGTCCTAACACTCCAATATTCGATCTCGGTCAAAACGCACATTATTCTTCACGCATTAGATCAAGATTCCCCAAAGATATCTTTCACCCACCCTGATTTATAAAATAATTTCTCCCCTTTTCCCACAAACACCCTCCCTCCACTTTTAAACAATAAATGCAAATCTTTCCTTAGTCAAATTATTCAAATGTGAAATTTTAAAAATACTTAAGGGTTGCACCGAGGCCCTCATTTGCCTTAGGATGGCCCCGTAAATCCATTGTCTGTAACATTATACCCGTCAAAATCCCCGAAAGACGAAAGTCGAACGGGAAGAAAGTAAATTTTAAAAAAACCAGTGTTGTCAAGGTCGATGCCACGAGCAGGAGTTTGTGGCACGAGTGCCCCGACGAAATCGACCCTCCGCGCAGTTGATCACCCCGCCCCAAGAGATAAAGCCATCCCTATTCTAAAACGGCGGGTTACTACTACTCGTAATAGCTCCCTTTCCCGACGCTAGTTGCGCAGAGAAGCTCGTGTCATGCTACGGTGCCACGACGTGTGCCACTGCCAAAGGTGGAAGACCTTGACACCACTGATTTATCCGTTTAGTCCAGTGTTGTCAAGGTCGATGCCACGAGCGGGAGTCCGTGGCACGAGTGCCACGACGAAATCGCCCCTCCACGCAGTTCATTACCCCGCCACCAGACGACGACGCCATCCCTATTTTAAAACGGCACGTTTAGTATACTGCGATTTCTCTAAATGCGTCCCTCAAGGCCACTCAAATCCCATCTTCGCGATGGAATATGTCACGGCATTTCGCGTCTTTCTCAGTCGTTCCGCTAGATTTCGCGACCGTATGAAGCAGTGCTTGCGATCATGCGACTTCTACCGGCAAGACCGAGAAAAGACGCGAAATGCCGAGACAAATTCCATCGCGAAGATGGGATTTGAGTGGCCTTGAGGGTCGCAGTTAGAAAAATCGCAGTAAAATATATCCTTCGTGCAGCGCGGCCCGCACCGCACGGCGTCGTGCCCGCGCACGTGGCGGCAGCCGTCGCCGCTGCCGTCGCCGCCGCGGCGCCAGCAGTCGGTGCGGTCGGTGTCGTGCGCGGCGTCGGCGTCGTCGGCGCCGCACCCGCCCGCGTGCTTCGCCGAGCGCCTGGCCGCGCTGGGCAAGAACCTGCTCGCCGAGGCGCTCGAGGGCAACGCGCGCAACGTGCGCCGCCTGCTCGACGCCGGCGCAGACCCCAACTTCGTGGGCGCCGGCCGCTGGACGGCCCTGCACAGGTCTCGCATGTTGAGAGAGAGAGGGAGAGAGAAGGACGTGAGATGGAGAGGGAGGGAGAGAGAATGGGTGGTGGAGGGGGAGGAAGAGAGTGAGAGAGATGGAGAGGGAGGAAGAGAGTGAGAGATGGAGAGGGAGGGAGAGGGTTGAGAGATGGAGAGGGAGGGAGAGAGTGAGAGATGGAGAGGGAGAGACTAGGGAGAAGGAAGGAGAGAGAGAGGGAGAGAGAATGAGAGGTGGAGAGGGAGGGGAGGGAGTATGAGATGGAGAGGATGGGAGAGATGGAGAGTGAGGGAGTGAGAGATGGAGAGGGAGAGACTAGGGAGAAGAAGGGAGAGAGAGGACGGGAAAGGGAGGGAGTAAGAGAGAGGGATGGTGACAGAGGGGAGAAAGGAGAAGGGCGAGAGAGGGGGAGAAAGGAGGGAGAGCGATGGAGAGGGCAACAGAGGGTGAAGGGAGAAAGGGTAGAGAGCTTCAGAGGTAGGAGGGAGATAGGGAGGGAGAATGTGAGAGAGAGTCAATGAGAGGGGAAAAGAGAGAGTGAGAGTGAGAACGAAGGAAATAAAATAGTAGAATAAACCAAAGACATGAACTTGGGTGTAGCATACGGATGTAGAAATCGTGTGACGAAAAACTGCAAACTATCATTCACAAGTACATCGTTTTTACGTGATACAGCTCATTGAATTTGTTAGATTATTTTACTAATCAATATCATTTTAATGAATAGCAAAGAAATCAATGCATTTTAATTGCAAGTGTTATGTTTCGCAGATTTCTTCTTAACGATAAGAATCATAGTTTTAGAGAAATATATTTGCTAACAGAAGCTTGCATTTTCGTTGCTCTCAGACATGCTGTTACAAATGGACAAAAAATCGTGGGCGAAAAGCTTTAAACAGAACAAGTAGAAATGGTAATTGCGCTGTATAAAGTTGTGTAGTTACATATCATGTGTATACTCTACGTACCGTAACTATTGTTGTTTTGAAAATCTTGCCTTTAAAAATGCTCTATGTTTTCAATTTGACTTCCATTTATACCGATCCAGACATTAGCATATGCGGACAAGTCCAAGAATTTGAATGAGAAGCATAAATTGTACAGCCTCAACATGGTTTTCAGTGCAAGTTTCAATTTTTCAACGTACAAAATGGGTCATTAGAATTGGATTATAAGGCCTTGGATATACCAGCCAATGATTTCATCACCGGATGTCCAGAACGGATTCGAAAATATCATTGCTATGGCTTTTCTAATTGAGGCGAAGCGGAAAGACATACATCAGCAGACTAAATTCACACAACGTACCGACTTACGAAGCCCGAGGCATCAACTGATGTTACAGCAGTGCCTATGTTCAGGACATTCCAGGGTTGAGGTCCCGACAGTGGCAAGAGTTTCAACATTAGCTAGAGAGCAGCGTCTCGAAGAGAATTCTAGTTTCTGACTGCTCTGATCGGTAGGTTTCCGTGGTTTCTCGGATCGTAACCAGGCGAATACTTGAGAAGAATCTTAACTAGCCCGCCACCGCTCGCAATCTTTCCTTCCTCTTCCTCGTCCTATCCGCTCCCTTGACACAATTACACTTACGCGCATTACACTACCAAACATGTTGGGAAACCTAAAAGGGACTTAGAGCTTGTCCCGACAGGGGCCGTACCCAGCTGGTGGGTGATACCTGGATGGGGGAACCCCGCAAGACGCGTTAGGTCTGCGTCGGATCTCACCATCCAGCTGAGGAAGATCACCACCACCTCACGAAGATAAAATTTTAGTAGATTTCGCGCAATATTACTTGCAATAGGTGCAATTTTAAAAAAATTACAAAAACAAGATTTTCTCAAAAACGGCTCGAAATTTTTTCTTTAAACTTTTGGTAGAGATATTGCCTAATGTACTCTATGAGATGACATAAACGCCAATTCCTCTATTCTTTTGTTTTTTCAAAAATTGCAAAAATTTTACTTACGGGTGCAATGACCACAGCAATTGAGACGCGCGGAAAAAAACGAAACCATCAAACATTCTATCAATCAAACAATGGCACAGGGCGGCCATCAAGTCGCACGCGGAGGTGATGGAGCTGCTGCTGAGCAGGGGTGCCAACGTGAACGCGCGCAACTGCCACGGCTCCACGCCGCTGCACATCGCGGCGGACAGCGAGGTGATGGGGCGCTGCGTGGAGCTGCTGGTGCGGAAGGGCGCCGACCTGGGCATTCGCAACCGCTTCGGCCGCTCCCCGCTGCACTACGCTGCGGAGCGGGGCAACCTGCAGGTGAGAACCGCGGCGAAGCGGCTGCAATGGCTCCGAGACGACGTCCGTTGCCTAGAGGTCTGACGAGAGGTCTGACTGAGAGGTCTGAATGAGAGGTCTGAATGAGAGGTCTGAATGAGAGGTCTGACTGAGAGGTCTGACTGAGAGGTCTGAATGAGAGGTCTGACGGAGAGGTCTGACGGAGAGGTCTGACCGAGAGGTCTGACCGAGAGGTCTGACCGAGAGGTCTGACCGAGAGGTCTGACCGAGAGGTCTGACCGAGAGGTCTGACGGAGAGGTCTGACGGAGAGGTCTGACCGAGAGGTCTGACCGAGAGGTCTGACCGAGAGGTCTGACGGAGAGGTCTGACGGAGAGGTCTGACGGAGAGGTCTGACCGAGAGGTCTGACCGAGAGGTCTGTGCCGATAGGTCTCGGGAATAAACAGGCAAAGAGCCGGTAAAGTAGAAAAACTACATTAGTAGAAAGTAGAAAAACAGCAATAGAACAAAAGGAGGAGCCAGAGAGCAAGCGAGAGAGAGAGAGAGAGAGAAAGATAACGAGACAGTAAGAGAGAGAGCAAGAGAGTGGGAGAGAGCGAGAGGAAGCAAGGAGAGAGAGAGAGGATGCAAAGGAGGTAGAGCGAAAGTGCTGTCGCCATTTTGCCGTTGTCTCTAGAACGTCGGTGGCCGGGTTGTCCTTGAATTCGTACCTTGAGGGTGATGGGTTTTTGACAGTATCTATAGAGTTAGGTCAATTGAATGTATTTCCGGAGGAGAAGTCTGCGCCCGGTCGCACGAATTGATAGTTTTACTTAATTTTCTGGATCAACACCAGGCGAATGTCTAGCAGTATTCTAAAGGAGGCACATACCATGCACAATATTACCTCCCGTCATCCTTGTGCTACCATCTCCTCTGCCTCACTAGCGCTCACACACATTTACATTACTTGCCCTACACTACCACACATGTCGAGACACCAGTCAGAAGCCTAAAGCTTTACCCGGCACGAACGAAGCCCAGCCAGGATAGGCACCTGAAAGAAGTCAAAGGCCGACGTGTGGATCGGCGCTTAAACTCTTTTTCCATTTGGTTGGGAACACTGCTACCTCCGGGTTATAACGTACACTAAACTAACGGGACGAACGACGAAAGTAGTTGTGGCTTCTGGGAACTCTACATACTCACCCATACACAAACTTTTTCATTTTCTTTAATTAGACTCCAATCGATTTATCTCCAGGTGTTTTTAAAAATATTTATTTATTGTAAAATGTGGTGATAGTACAACCATAGCCCGCTAGTAGGCATACTAGCGGACTTTGGTACAACACTCAGCTCAATGTGTCATCATTTGTTAGAAGATTTGATTGTTAGAGAAATTTTCAAACGATGAAATTGCGAAGAGGGATGGCTACGTAATACTCCCTTTTATTGCTAGAATTTAGCAATGCAGATATTAAAGAGGAAGGGATATTTTTGACTATTGATGGGAGGAGTATTTATTTCGTTATTTAATAACAACCAGGTTAAGGAGGGAAATGTGATAAGGGAGTCGGTGCGTAGCCTAGGTTCTATGGTATGCTCTTAACCTAGATTGAAATGGGATGCGCCGAAAACTATCGATTTTCGAATTATGTATGACAAATTTTATTGACGTATGTTAGAACGGGTTCTGTGGCTAGATCTTTGTGAAGATTTGTATTGCTTATACTCCGATTTTAACATAGCGATTTGAAGATCATGAGCTGGAAGGATAAGACATTTTCATCCAATTGGGAGCTCAAATACCAAAAATTAAAGTCGTAACGGAGTTCCCGATTGGATGACGAAGTCGTCCTCTCCGTCCCCCTCTCCGACCAGCTCGTGACCTTGAAGTGCCACTACGTTTAAATCGGAGAACGTATTATACACGCACGTTTTATTGAGCCCTGGAATACCTACTCCTTTGGCATCTTATGTTGAATTTAGAATAAATTATGGCAACGAGCGTTGTAGACAAATCAGATAACCAGAAATGTTCGCTCCCGTGTAATAGAATTTATTTTGCAACGAAAAACGAACTACAAATTTGAGATAATATTCTTTTTGTCAAAATAACCAAACTTCCCACTCCTCTCGCAACTAGCAAAGCGAGAGCTCAAGAAAACGTGCGCAGATGAAGGGGCGTTCCGAAGACCTTAATACGGCATTAGGCGCGCGGGGTGCCCACCATTGTTTAGGAGTTCACTGTACTTTTAGTTTTATTTATATTCTTGCAAGCTTCTCAATACCTTTCGAGGAAAGCTTTGTGCACATATCTCGACCCTTCTCTTTCAACTGCTTCCTGTCTTTTCTTGGAAATTTCATCGGAAAGCCGATGGCTCGATGGGGGCCACCGAGTCACTTCGCACAACCTTTGTTATCGCTTCCCGCCACGCTGTTCACAGTAGTTCTCAGCAGGACGCCATAGAGATAGCTTTTATTTTCAAATATACACCATGGTAAATGCTTTTGTTCGGGACTACGAGAAAACTACATCCTTCTGTTCAAAGTGTAATTTAAACATGTGCATTAAACATGCAGTACAATTGTGAAAGTTTGCTAAACCAACGTCCTTAAAAGTTAAAATTTTATTTGTACTTGTTACCAAACTATGAATAAATACTTGGAAATAAACACGTATTGATTAAAGAAACAAAATAGGTTGTTATTAATTGTTTTCTTGACATTTTTACTGTGGGGTGACCGAGGCACCCCGCGCGCCTCAATTTGTTACAAAACTTGGCGCGCCTACTGCCGGGTCAATTTGAATTTCGTTGTTTGTCCGCGTGGGTGCGCAGGTGGTGTTCACGCTGGCGGCGGCCGGCGCCAGCATCAGCGCCAAGGACGACAAGGGGCGCACGCCGCTGGACCTGGCCAAGGCCGCCCGCGTGCGCCGCCTGCTGCGCTCCTGTTCGCGCCTGCGCAGGGAGGGCAAGCTGGGCCCGCGCGTCGCCACGGAGCACGCCAGCCCCTAGAGCGCCCGCCGCCCCCGCCCCATCTCTACTTGTGGTTGAACATACATAAATAACTAAACGTACATAAACTAATGAACAAAAAGTTGTCATAGCAAAAATGTTTTTATTACTATGTTTTTATTACTTTAATGAAATGTCTTTTTTTTCTTTTCACTTTTTTTTTTTTTTCGGGTTCATACCCGATCGAAGCTGTGGATTTTTAAGGGGTAAAAAATCCTTCGTACGCCTTCCTTCGGAGGGGAAGTAAAGCCGGGTGTCCCATGTTAGTAGATTTACTGCATGTAAAAGATCCTCAAGCCTAAATGAAGCTTCTTAGCTAAATTCAAATCGCCTGTTTCGTCGCCCAAGTAATACCTTCTTTGTGCTAGTTGGTGAAAGGAGCGTAGCGAAATTTGCGTGGACAGACGGAAGAGCAGGCCTCACGGCCTGAGTCTCGCGATGTAAAATAAGGCAATATTCAATTCAATTCAACTCAAAATTCAAGGTCCTCTACTGGTAGCTGTGGCGCGTGATTTTCCACTGATTTAATCGATTTTAATATCATAGTAATGGTACTTACTTCAAATAATATTTACGAGATGCCACAAATGTTCTCCGTACAATTCCTGAGTGGCCTATTCGTTTTCTTCGCTCAGAAACTGTAATGTCAGCCGTTGGATGTAATGTAAAGTTTCTGTGATGTCTATCTACGCAATTGTCAGTTCGACCGATTTCGTTAAAACCAGATTTCTACAGACAGAGATTTCCTGGTATCGAACAGCCCAAACCAGAAGTTTGCAAGCTGAGTTCACTTGAACGAAAGGTAGAAGCCTCTATGACGTCAGTAACATATCCAGTTGAGTTGTTCATCCGAACGTGTTTTGATCACAGTTTTTACGTCTTCTTCTTTGCTGTTAGAGAACTTTAAAAACATTTTAAGGGCATTTGATTGATCATTTTTGGCAATGTTTTAGGTCATCAAAATCCGACCCCTATTTATTTCTGTATTCAGGGGCGACTTAGGGGAAGGTTGCCTATATCGCCCCACTTTTCAGTTTTCATTTTTTTCGCGAAAAGTAATTAACGTGCGCTATCCACATTTTGAGCGATGATTGTCCAGATATTTTGACACTTTACCCTATTTTTTAAACAGATAATTTTGAGATTCTAATAGTTTGAGAAGCACTTTCTTAGTAGCCTGCAAACTTCCACTATGCTACCAGGTGGTGCACCATTTGCTAGAGCAGGATGATGGCGCATTCTTTTGAAGATAATCATTGGTGGAACAAAATTTCCTGCAGCATTAGTACAAACCACAAAAGTGGTGTTGACCCCTCTTTCCCCACTACTACAGTCCCAACTTGATGTTTTCCCTTACGAGCAATAATTTTTCCTCCTTTACTCTGAACTGTACTGTAACCTGATTCATCAACGTTATAAATTGTCAAAGCATCAAATTTGTTTTCGTCAACCAATTCTTCTAAAATGTTAAAAAAATTACTTACGCTGGATTTATTAAATCTTTTAGCGCGAGCCATGGAATCATTTTCTGGTTGGCGCAGACTTAAGTTGGGATGCCGCGCTATAAAACTATAGTACCACTTTTTTCCAGCTAATTTAGATTTCGTGTTAAATCTCTTGGGTAAATGCGGATTTGATTCTAGAATATCATAAGCAAGTTTCCGTACGTCTGTGATTGTTAACCCAAAGAGCATCTCTTCTAATGTCAATATGTGTTTCACAAACTCTTCTTCAACATCTGGGGGGAGAGCAGTATCTCTTCCATTAACGTTTTTTTCGTCCTTCACGCTCTGGTTGTAATCCTCGTTTTACTTTCCCTGTCAAATGTCTGGTAAATGTTTTCTTAGGAACGTTATATTTTCTACAGCACTCATTTATACCTATTGTATTGTTTCTGAATTCTTGAATGGCATTAATCATGTCTTCAGGTTCCAAACTCCATACTTTCTTTTTTCCATGATTGATTTGTTTACCTGTAAAGCAATGAAAGAACAGTTTATGTGAGTTGCTCAAATCGCACTGGTGCGATTTTGGAAGCCTCAAGTGAGGCGATTTAGGAAACTTGCGCATTAGACCATAATATTGATATTAACTTCAAATTAGGTTTTGTGTTTGCTGTATACGCGCCGACCACTCAAACGGCGCGCGCCAGCAAACCTCAAGACTCTGTCAAGAGGGCGCAGCACGAACCCGCTGCGCACTGACCCGTAGCCAAGAGCCCAATTTATCATTGGCCCACCGGGGTATAAAAACCCGGTGGACAGCGGGTCAGACTGAGTCAGCTACCAACCAGCTACGAGGCAGCCAGGAGTCAACAGAGAGCCTTCACGCAACCGCCAGCACGAGCCAGCATACCGTGTCTTCCGACACGTCACGCCGAGGCAACGTCACTCCACGACGCCACGGCCTCGCCGCTCCAGGCGCCGGCCCCGCCACCGCCACGACGCTCTGCCAGGGACGCGTCCACGCCCCGGCCTCACTACTGCCGAGCGGACGGCACCGCTGCCGCCGCCACGTTCGGCTAGCGACGCTACACCAGCATCGCCCCTGTGGTGCTACGGCCTCACTGCTGTTGCGGCCCATCCAAGGCCTCGCGCTCCAGCCTCTCGGCACCTGGGCGACGGCTCCGCCATCGCCCCTCTCTCAGCCAGCGACACTCCCCGCTCGCCGCGGCCGCTTGTCACGGCCCCACCGCCACGAGCCAAGATTAGCTCTGTGGCTTTGCCATCTCCTCTCTGAGGAGTGACGCACCGCCGCCGGCAAGGACATCGTCTCCTGCCACGCAACACGGCCCTCCGCCGTAAATACTGAGCCTCCGGCTTAACCAGTTCGCCTTCAGGCGACCATATTGTACTTCTATGTTGTGTAAAATAAATGTTGTATAAAAACGAGTTCTTCTTCTGATTGCAATGACACAACAGTGTTCATTTGGAAAAAGCACCGTACACATGATAAATGATTACTCTTTAAAAATAAACACTATTACTGTAACATTTTCTACTTACAAAGGCACAGAAGTCTTACATCGATGGTAAAAATATTACATCACAATTCTCACGTTTCTGATACTGAGGATAACACTTCAACCACTGACTTCCTAGAAGTGCAACTAACTGTTCTGTGGCAATAAATACGTTAAGTTTGTCATGTAATCGCCAAAGTACGCTCGCGTATTCCATTCTCCTTATATTAACAGTGGGGCGATTTAGGAGGCGGTGCGATATAGGAAACCTTCCCCTATACACTTTTCTTAAAAGAAGAAAATGAAAAAGTAATCAAACTACTTCAAATGAAGCCCCCTCAGGTGACTAGTGGCCAGCCTGCTAGCTTTCTGTGGTGAGATCCTATATTTGAGTACCGATCGGGGCAAAAATAGAGCTGAAGCTTTCCGTTAGAATTGTCTCGGTTTCTGTAGCTGCAAGAGAAAACAAAAGCTTAGATAGTAGAGTTTCTAGAGACTTCTAGAAATCATCAGCTTCTAGAGGACCCAACGGAGGAAGCTCTGTTCTCAAGTGCTCCAGGGTTATTTGTGGTTAAACATAATTACACATCAATAAGTAAATGAACGTTTGGTCCCAGGTTGTCACGGAAAAAATATTTGGTTTTTTCATACTGTATTTTGTGGCGGTTCGTACTCTTTTCTTTAGATGAAAACAAATAAAAATAACGGAAATGAAGCCTCTCTGGTGACTCATGGACAGCGTGCTAGTATTCCGTGCTGCAGTCTCGCGTTCGATTCCTGGTCGGGGAAAAAATAGAGTTGTAACTTTCCATTACAGCATTTTCGGTTCCGATAGATCTGTGACAAAAGAAAATTTTAGGCACGCCAAGTATTCTAGACACGTAATGAGAATACGTCATGCTCACCACATGCCTCCCTTACCCCCAGGCATGCATAATAAATAGAGACAGGGCCTGAACCTGGAAACACCGCGAGTTCGTCGATTAAACGGACCTCAAAACGCCAAATACATTCTTGAAATGTAACTTTCATCGAAATACGCAGTCCACTCACATTCATGTGACCAACCGTAAAAGTTCAGAATACCACCGCTTTTGCAGGAAGAGAGTCAATCAGGTTCTGGATGGTACCGACAGGGATGTAGAGCCATGCAGACTCCAATGCCGTGGCCAGCTACACTCGGTTCTTCGATTGCGGACCCATGGCGCAAACAGCCCGACCAAGATGGTCCTACAGATTACCCTTTGGATTTAACCCTCCGGTGGGCGCGCCTTTTTTACTCACAAAAGCGAGCGCGTAGGAGCACAGTATGCTGCCACGAGAAAAGTGTTTTGCACCCTCAGAACGTCTATTATTTAATTGAAGAAGGAAGAATAAAAACTCCCAGCTACTGGGCCCAGGGAATGGTTCTTGGGAACGAAAACATTCCCCATGCCATCATGCTCCCTCCTCCGACTCTTGGGTCCGTCCGGCGATTGTTGCAGGGGTGTTTGTGTTCACATGTTTCACGCTTTATACGCCAACGAGCATCTGCCCGATGGAGCAGAAATAGTTTTTTATCTGAAAAGGCCATTTATAAAAATTTATGTATTTAAAATCATGCATTTTCGTTATTTATTCTCTATATTCAGGATCCTAAATTAGGTTACCAAACAATTTTTTAGCATTGTTTTAAAATTCTTTTAGATTTAAAATTATCTTAGATTAAAGTTCTATTAGGGGAGCGGGCGACTAATTTTGACACCCAATTACTCGACAAATATGCATATTTTGGAAAAATTCAACGTCATTTATTTGAAGATTTGTTTTTGATGAGCGTATTTCATTAAGAGAAACAATTGTTTCTTCACAATTGAAGTTGTAGGAAGAGGTTGGAATTTTTTAAAATTGTTTGCATAATCAGGCATTTCAACGAACATGAAACCTACACCATTCTCTTAAGCTTCCTTCATGTTATCTAAAGTCCCAATTTAATGAAAAAATGTAGTGCGGCTTTTAAGAAAAAATAGTTTTAAAATATAATAAATTGCCTATGTTTGACACAAAAATTCACAAAAAATACTCATGTTTTGAAAAATCGAACTTGACCTTATTTGGAGATCTGTTTGTTATGAACAAATTTCATTAAGAAAAATGTATCTTCATAATTGTAGTTGTAGGAAGAAGTCGAAAAAATTTCGAACTTTTTCAAATTTCAAAAAATCAGAATTTTTAACCAACATGAGACCTGGGCCATTCTCTTAAACGAACTTTAGACTATCCAACAACAAAATTTGGTCAAAATTGTTTGGCACTCCCTCCATCGGCCTCCCTTCGACTTCGACCTCCCTTCGACCACAGGCAGATAGCACTTAAACACGGTTTTAGATGAAGATTTGATCCGACCTAAGTCATGTGTACACCTTGGCCTGGAGTATACAATGCTTTAGCGATCACGGCTAAATCGACATCGAGTATTCAGGAATGAAAAACTTGCTTATATGTTTTTTTAAGATATCTACGTTTATTAAAGAAATAAAATTCTCACACGTAGCGAATTAACCCTTAACTGGTTTTGTGGTGTCCATGGAATCCCAGGCAATCATAAACCCAAGTTAGTATCTAAAAGCACCGATATATTATGCTGTGATTCCTTATATTCCTCGTTAAAGATCACCAGCAGATGATTGTGTGTGCTTTTTGTCTAAAATAACAACGTAATAGTATTTTATTTTCATTATGTTTGGGTGGACCCCACCAAACAAGGAGTATCAGTAAATTTTAATACGATATTTTTTCACTTCTGTATCTTATGTGTTTTCTCTAAATTTGTTGTTCTGTGAATTGGTCTGTTGTTCTCGTATCGATAATGCATCATGACCAAAAAGTTTATCCACAAAACAAAACGTCCAATATGATCAGTTGTTACAACAACATCAAAGCGGGCGTAGATGCACTTGACCAACTTTGTACCAACTACTCTGTGGCTCGGCGAACTCGGTGGCAGTGGCGGTGGCTGTCGGTGGTCAATGGTGATATTTTATGCAATTCATAACGTATCAGTTGTTAACACTAGCATTCTTAAGTACTTCAATAAAAATTTCGAAAAATAATCGAGTAAAAAGCGTTGATGGAAGTTGGGTGTTCACGTGTACAGCTACACATTTCACGTCGGAGTGTCAGTCCTTTGCTACGTGAAATGAAATAAATTATTCTGAAATTTGGAGGCAGGTCACTTGAAAAGAACCTTTGGGAACACACTGAACACTCTGTACCAGAAGCCAGATGTAAGGTGTTCCCGAGAAGAGCAAATAGGAACATAAAAATTGTATGAATCAACTGCGCCAAACATAGTTGTACAAGTCATAAGGAGATGCGGGGTCTATGCTGTCGCTTCAACGACTGCAATGCCATTTACATAGGACAAACCGGTTGAAAATCCACACAGGGAATCGAAGAACAAAAATAAGAATGGAAAAACAACACTACCACAGCCACATACTTCGCTGAAAACTTAATTCTAAAAAAAGTTCACAATTCGACAAACATGTTAATCTCCGTATTCCAGAAATTGAAAATAGGTACTGGCACAGAATAAAATTAGAATCCATATATATACACACGTATTTGAAAAACCAGAGCATGATTTGTCTCAACCAGCAAATCCCTGAGCTCCAGTCACCGCTACTAAACTTAGGCCAGTCTGTACACCCCTAACTCCACCCTCCTTCGCCTGCCCGTCGCCTCCTCTTGCCTTCATGAGTAGCCAGCCTGCCGCGACTCTCCGGCCACGCCGACCTCACCCCGCCCCTACCCCGCCCCGGCCCCTCCCACCCCGCCACCACTTGCTTCCGACCGGCCTTTGGTTCTCTTAAATGAGTTGCACTCGAAATTATCCGCAGGACTTCGTTTTCCGCTCAGACGCTGATAGGCAACGATCCAGTATGCTTATGCATGTGGAACAATCATACCGTATTAACAATTTGTACAAAATTGTTGTAAATAATTTGTATAGTTTATATTTCATGTATTAATTTAATTTTCAGGTAGCTCTAATAATGATAGCTACGCTATCGAAAAGATCTTAAACCTCAATATACTATATTTGATATCGGACAACATCTTTCATTTATTTATTAAGCTGCCTGATTTAAATTGGGATGTACCCAGTCTACATTTGAAATACGGACTGAAAGTCTCCCCAAAACATTTAAAAGGATAACCTTTAATAAATAATATTGTGGATTCTCGAAGTAAATAAGAAGAAATAAGGAATATTGTTTGTTTCTCAAAGTAGTTATAAACCCATCGTATAGCAGGTTCAAACGGTTACAATCGCATTTTAATATTTTATCCGCACTGAATCCTTCTCTGTGCAGCGCATGGATAACGCCCCAGCGCATGGATATATCCCAGCAACATTAATCAGAATATCATTAAATTTATACTACACACACTAGCTCTACCTGGTCGCTTGGCTGGGATTTGATCTAACAACCGTTTAAACAAAAGTAACTGTGTCGCTCCCGTGACCGATATCGCTAAGACAGTAGTCCGTTGTGATCTTAGGCCGTGGGGTCACGGGTTCGAATCCCGCCTCGGGAATGGTTGTATATGTTCGACCTTTCACCCCCTATCATCACCATATCCACCTATTTCATCCTCGTACCATAACGTTGCATACAATAGTGATCGCTAATGACCAAGTAATTGATGTGACCTTAAATAACAAGAAACAGTAACTATAGACGGATACAGACTTTCCCGAGTAACATATTATTAACGATTTTGTTTCTTACATTCAGAGCTTCGATAGAATGCCATTTTACATTTTACATCTGACTTTCTGTTGTTAAACTTGAAATTATATTTCAATCTGAGTATCTATTCCTCGTTCGGAAGATATATCCCGAAAACACATGTCTGAGTAAAATCACGGTATTCGTATTGATACATATATTGTGGTAGAACTCTTCTGAGTATACTGTCAATTAGTATTCTCTTTTTACAATCATTAGATTTTAGAGCACATTTTAGAAGTATGGTTTTGTTATTATTTGCATACTATTTTAAAATCTGAGCCCCTGGGACTCTGTGAGATATCCCTCAAAACAAAGTAGTCCTGAATACACTCACCTTTGCATCACTGTTCATTAATAGGTGACCATCGAAGTGGTATTATAATATCGTAAGTTGACCCACGATTGACCTATGATTCAAAATCGTTTAAATGAGTTGAATCTAATAGAATGAATTAGCTGTCAATCATCGTTTTTTATTTACAAAGAAGTTAGGGAGCTCCCACTTTAACCTTTGCTACATTATTTGACGAATTTTGTTGCACACTGATGTTAGGTTTTGCTTTTTTACAGAATAATTGCAACTACTATTTTGCTTTGAATATAAAGAAAACAATTAAATATAATGTGTTCCATAGAGTTACTTTTGTGCAAATCTGTGTATGGTTGCGTAAATCAACTTCATGCTGTAATCGTTCCTAATAGCAACAAACCGGCTGTTACTCTGCATGCAGACAATTTTAGTTCAGGTACACTGCAATAGAGGTAGCCCAAATCGGTGACAAAATTTCTTATTCCGTGACATTGGCAACAGCTATGACTATTTCGCGGAAAGAGTATTTTTTGTTTCTTGAATATAAATATTGAAATTTAGTTGTAGAAGTATGGAATTAGAACCTCACATAAAAGTATTTTGGGAACGCTCCCTCTGAGCGATGGCTGATAATTCTGAAAACTCCAGCAAAATTCCTGTTATTTATTGATCCAAAAGGAAAGTGCGCCATGTCACTAACAACACTGGATAGTGGAAGAATAAGGGCATGTTAAAGGACTTTACAATGTTTTCGTCTACCTAGTGAAAAAATGAATTTGGACCAGGATTTACAAAACAACATTAAGTTGAAGGTATGCTTCTGAAGTGGTATAACTTGAAGTGAGTTTATATTTGAAATTGTTTAGTGTTCGCAAGTTTAACGCTTGTTTACACTGTCACAATCAAGTTTTCCTAAAGTTTAGGTTAGCTACAACTAGCGCCAAAATCAAAATAAATTTAGCAAGTGTAATCATTGTTTTAAACATTTTCCATAAATATGACTCCGTGAATAAATGTACAAAAAGGCGTCTGTTTGAAAAATATAATCCACCTAATTTTGAGCCCATTACATACACTTTTGTCAATTTTGTTATTTCACCCATCTTTTTATTATAGACGTTTAAAGATATTTTAATGCAAAGAAGTCATAATATTTCATTTTCGTTCTGGATACTAAAACGTGAGAATAATTTTACTATTTTACCTGTAGTTATTGAAAAATTCTGGATCAAGATCTTTATCACCAATATCCCTGCTGCCGCTAGAAAATATTCTACAAATCATACACGACAAGGCACGGTAACACCACTTGCCTTGCCAACTTGGAGTTGGCTACTATCACAATAAATTTATTGCAATTTCCAATGAACATCACTGCGTGAGTGGAGACGCGATGAGCTATCAATCGTTTCGTGATTTGACAATCCAATTATTCTGCTCTGTTTTCGCCCACTCATATTAATTTGAGGGGATGTGCCTGTAGTTTCCATTACAATCGACTGAGTTTACATAGGTGTGTGACGAAAGAAAATGTCAGGCAAGCCAAAAATGCTAGATACGGTGAATGGATTATATCATCATCGCTACATGTCTCTGTACACCTAGTCATGGATAATAAACTAGTGGTGTTACAGAATGACACTGACTTTCTCGTACTAGTTAGTTTTCTAATTTCTTTGGTACGAGGTAGCTTTCCGGTCTCACCCAATGTTCTTGCCAGCTACCATCTATGGCCGCCCAAGCATTTTTTAAAAATTTTCTTATTTGTTTGGTTTCCTAATGGTAGAACAGAAATATTTTACTTTAAGAAACTAAAGAAGAGTAAATCCTTCTATTATATGGAAATTTTCATTGAAATATTTGAAGCCGTATTTAAGAAAATGTCTTTTAAGCGTTGCAGAATATTGGAAGTTCTTTTTCACAGAAAATGTCAGATTGTAATTTTTGACATCTCTTAAATGTCGTTAATTTTAGCATTATTGCAAATTTGTATAAATTATTGCTTTTAATGAGCGCATGTGCTTCAAATCATCCCTTACAAAGTTTCCAGAAAACAGAAAAGTTTTCTGTGAAAATGAGCTCAAATTTTGGCATTTTCAGAAACGTACAAATATAATTTTCTGAAAAAGGTTCCAAATTTTTTCTTTAAACTTATTGTACGGATGCGGCTTAATGAATTGTTAAAGATTACATAAAAGCCATGCTGTATTCTTTTGTTTTTTTAATTACCCAAATGCACTTTGTACTTTTCCGTATACGTACGTATATACGGAGAAATATATTTAGTATAGGGAAAGTTATGTAATGCTGCGCCAGAAAAATGGCTGATTTTCGGAAGAAAAATATTCATTGCCGGGCCATGATAACAAAAAAGTGGATAAAACCGTTTGCTAAATTAAGAAAATATCCCGTAACACAAGGTGTAGCTAGAATTCCTGTTTTGTACGTCCTTGATACCGAAAAAACAATTGAAAGATCGGTCAGGATAGTCGATCCGGGGATGAAACCCGGACCTCCCGATTGCGAATCCAGCGCTCCACGCACTGAGGCAGTTTGCTCAGTATTATTATTATTATTATTATTATTATTATTATTATTATTATTGTTGTTGTTGTTGTTGTTTCACTACATCACGATTAAAGATGTTCTGAGTCGGCTCAAAATAAAATCTACTCCAGGTTGCAATCAGTTACCTAAGGAGCTACACCTTGGTAGGGACTGTCGGAACCTCTACAATACTTTGCGCAAAATGTGGAGTGTTCCAAATAAAGCGATTTCTTGCACTTCCCAGTCTTTTGCATTACCTAGAAGTTTAGACAAGTTTTATTATTATTATATAATGCTACATTATTATCCTTCAGAGGCGTCGAGGGCGCTGCACTGGCTGCGGCTGCCGCTTGCGAGCGACATGAGCCGCGGCAGTACTCGCAGCGTCGTCATCAGCGGCGGCAGCGGCGGAAGCGGCGGCAGCGGCGGTGGCGGCGGCAGCGGCGGCGGCGCCATGGCTGGCGCCACGGGGGCCGCCGACAACGGCAGCGGGGCCGGCGGGGGCGGCGGCGGTGGCGGGGGGGCCAGCGGAGGGGGCGGGAGCAGACGCGGGGCCTCCGCCGCTACCGCCCCTGGCGACCACAAGGTACGCATCGACTGCAATGGGGGCGCATTTACGTGTGGCTGCGTGTCTTTGCGAGTGTGGTATTAATTAACAAAGGATAGTAGTGGGATGCACCTGGATAACTATACAGAAGAATTTTCATACTACAGTAGTTTATTTTCAAAATTGGGATGAAACATAAAGATAAAAGTGTTTCTGATACCTCATGTTCCTATTAAATGAATAAATAACAAAGAAAATTAATCAATTAGTGTGCTTGGAATGACTACGAGTACCAGATAATTCCAATAACAACAGTACACATAAACTGTTTACATCACATAGACAAGATACTTATTTCTAAGTTACGCTGGGCTAAATGTTAACTCAATTTGTGAAAAATATCGATAAACCAGATTGACGGAAGGTCTAAGGTTTATGATAAGGTACACAGAATTATAAGGCATGTAGCCTTAAAAAGCAAATTAACAGGAGGGGCGATTCTCCACCTCCTCTTTAAATAAACAAAAAAAGCTTGCTCTCAGTGCTGACACTGATACTTTCCATAAATGCCAGATATAATGTTCACAGACAGACAGATGGACGGACAAAACGTTTTGCCGTCAATCCATTTTTCGATATCAAGGAGCCATAAAACATCAACTCTGGCTGCTCACTGCAACAGGAGTTTCTTCTAAATTTAGCAACTGGATTTATCCACTTTTCCGTTACCACGGCCCTTTAATTGTTTTTCTCCCGAAAATTCGCGGTTTTTTTCGCGCAGCATTACATAACTTTCTCTTCTTAAGAAGTTCCTTCTTAAGCGCGAGAAAGTAAAAATAAATGATATAACAGTAACACAATCGGTGTGAATGTTATTTGTTTTATAGATATCAAGTATTATTTTAATTAAAATCAGAATTAGTTGATGCTGATATCATGTTACTATGGACGCATACGCGAAGAATGCCAGGCCGTGCACACATCGCCGTGAATAAAGCATGGAATCCGAGTCTTCTGTAGACCTCAATTAAAATGGAATGTAAAGTATTCTATAGATCATTTTGTAATATGAGTATTTTCTTTTATCTAACTGATTGGTTAAATCATCATTGATGAAAAATATTTATATTTATTGTAAAAATGTATACATAACTGTTTAATTTATTTATATTTTTAAATTTTATTTGTTAATATTGTAATGTTTTCGTATCAGACTGAATAAAACGAATAAATTCAGCAAATAATGGAAAATTAATAACAATAAATATCAGTATAACGTAACACTAAACTAAAACTCCTACCCCTATGTAACCCAAAGCAAAGCATCCTGAAACCTCCTCCGCCTCTTTAACGTTATGAAATTTATGGGCGACCCCATCTAAAGGTAAATTCAAAAACTGGGGTACCTCCTCTAAAGGTTGATTCAAAAGAAGAGGGGACGGGGAGAAAAAGGGGCTATGTCCGGATGTCTCAAACGGACCCGATGGTGATATAAGTGAATTTTTGTGTGCAAAATTTTTAAGTTTTCTTGCAATTTTCTCTTGAGAAAAAAATCTTCCTTTATATTTTTCTGGGTCAGATACCTTGTGACTGGACTGAGCCTTGTTCTAGAAACTAGGAATCATGGACGTACAATACGTGAGCTCTAAGCCAGGATTATCCAAACTTTCTTCTGGTGGCGGCCGCATAGGAAGATTTTAAGAACCTCAAGTGCCAAAAATTAAATTTCATGATAAGGTAGGAATATTTGTTAAATTAAATTTTAATTAAAGAACAACAAAACTCTTAACAATCCACAAATTAGTTCTTGAAACAGGTAATAGGCATATATGCGCATAAATCGAAACATTTTTTTAATAATTAATACACATTGAGGATTACAGTTATAAAATTTCAAAACATAAAAACAGTCACTTCCTTTCTAAAACATAGAAATGATAAATAATTTTAAAACATATCTCAATGCGGGTAATCAAATAGTTTTTTAGACTGTAACAGTTTGTGGCTGAATTTTTGTTTCACGTATTATGAAAATGTCTCTCAAATATTCAATGAGTTAAATCTGGACTTATAATTTACGTATACTTCATTTTCGAATATCAGTTCACATCTGTAACTTGCATTCAAAACTGATAAGACATTTCTGAAAAAGTTTTGAATTTTTGGATAAAGGTTCGTTGGGAGGTGTTTAAAATTCTATCAAATTTCTTTCTTGGAATTTGTCTTCCAGTGCTTCATCAACTTTGAAGTCAATAATTTCCATTTGTGTAGCTACTGATACTTGCTCAGTTTCTCATGAAAATGGGATCTGAAACGCTCTTATGTCTCTAGAGTTAACATCTAAGCCAGTGAATATATTTTTGAAGTGCATATTCAGTTCTGACAGGATTTCCCAAAAACATCTTGCAGGTAGAGTAGTGAGCAAACGATTTTGTGAGCAATCTCTTTTCTAGAAATAATTTCTGAGTAAATGCCTTGATTCAAAAGGTCACATATGATGTTATTTTCCCCTTGTATTTTTTAAAATTATTCATTTGCAACATGCTCAGTTCCCCGATCATAAACAAACTGAAGTCAAAATCAGGTAGGAGAATTAAAAAACTATTCTACCCATGGTAAAAAACTCGCGAGTATTTGAAAATTCTTTATGTAGGTATTACAATGATACGACACTCGCGACATGGCTGGTGTGTGAACCAAAGAATGTGTAACAATAGGAAACCAGATTCTTATATCTTGCAATAAAATGTTACATCCTGTGTCACGATTAAATTGAATTGAAATTACTTTGGATTGGCGGGCCACATTGAATACTGCCGAGGGCCGGATGTGGCCCCAGGACCGTACTTTGCAGACCCCTGCTCTAAAACAATGTTGTCAAGGTCGATGCCACGAGTGGGAATCCGTGAGGCGAGTGACACGATGAAATTGCCCCTTCACCCCGTCGTCACCCCGCCGCAAGAGACAACACCATCACTATTGTAAAACGGCGGGATTACTAAGTTTTTCCTTTCCCGACACTAGTTCCGCGGCGCCGATGGTGTAGCGGTTAGCGTAACGGACTGCTATACGCAAGAATGAATATCCAAGTTCTGAATACCTAAGACCGAATATCCAAGACTGAATACCCAAGTTCGCGGGTTCAAACCCGATCGAAGCCGTGGATTTTTAGGGGCGAAAAAATCTTTCGTACGCCTTCCTTCGGAGGGGAAGTAAAGCCGGCTGTCCCATGTTAGTAGATTTACTTGCATGTAAAAGATCCTCAAGCCTAAATGAAGCCTCTGAGCTAAATTCAAATCGCCAGTTTCGTCGCCTCAGTAATACCATCTTTCCGCTACTTGGTGAAAGGAGCGTAGTGAAATTTGCGTGGTCAGACGGAAGAGCAGGACTCATGGCCTGAGTCTCGCCACGTAAAATAAGGCAATTCAATTCAATTCAATAGTTCCGCAGAGTATCTCGTGGCATGCTACGGTGCCCCGACGCGTGCCACTGCCACCAGCAGAAGACCTTGACACCACTGCTCTAATTCGTCGACGCGTCCTTTCCCTCAGGAGAAGGCGCCCGCTGGCGAGGCGTTCCACTCGATCGCGTCGGCGCTGACGCAGATGCAGGAGACGATGCAGACGATGAACCTGCGCATGCGCAAGACGGACAAGGCCGTGCGCAGCGTGGGCCAGCGGCTCAACCTGCACGGCCGCATCATGCAGAAGATCCAGAAGCGCATGAGCGTGCTGGAGCGCGCCCTGCACTCCTCCGTCGACCGAGAGGTACACACGCATTGAATAATTAAAATCGATACGCAATTTTAGTACAAAGTACAAAATTGTCAGATGACATTGAATAGTTAAAATCGATATGCAATTTAAGTACAAAGTACAAATTAGTCAGAATTGTCAGTTGACATCAATTATTAAAATCGATACACAATTTAAGTACAAAGTACAAATTTGCAGTAATTGTCAGATGACATAATTTAAGCCCAAAGTACATTTGTCGTAATCGTCCGATGACATTAAATATAATTAAATCGATAGACAATTTCATTTCAAAGTACAAAGTTAATAGGCGGCCATGGATTATTAGAAATGAAATATTTTAATGATTCTTATTAGATATCGATTTCATTTTTGTAAGGTTTGACTTAAGATAATAAAGGAGGGTAAACAGTACTTGAATGGATACCCATTATATTACAAAACAGATCCAATTATTCATCCAGCGATGAAATCATTCTCAAACCATGAAATCATTCTCCAACAATTACCAGATATTGATAGCATTTTATATAAAGGAGTTTTCCCATTATAAAATTGCATATTTTACAACAAGATACCATTTCATTCTATTTTTTATTAGTTAAAAAAAAATATGGGTGAAATGAAGTCGATCCTCTCCAGATATACTTTCTGTTCCCCGATTGCTTCATTGATTTGTTGATGTTTCCGGGCAAGCCAACTGCTATGCACATTTGGACCAGTTAATGTAGTGAATTATTTATAGCTGGTGGTGGCCTCTGGCTGCTGACATCCTGCGCCGACCAACACATCGGCTTGTGAGGGACTTTCCCGTCTAGGTACCTCGCCCCAACGGGCCACCGCCCCAACAGG
Organism: Acheta domesticus; assembly: GCA_031308135.1. NCBI lineage: Eukaryota > Metazoa > Arthropoda > Insecta > Orthoptera > Gryllidae > Acheta > Acheta domesticus. Next base: position 49,693,035 of record JAHLJT010002630.1, read on the forward strand.
GAAAAGATCTAAGCTCCCGATATGTGTGGTAGTGTAATGATTGTAAATGTGAGAGTGAGTACGTGGAGATAATAGAGCAAAGAAAGGAGGGAATGATAGAGCGGTCTGTTTGTTAGGTTACTGCTCTGGCGCTCGTCTGGTATTGGTCGGAAATACCACTGAAAACTACCGAGTAGGATTCTACTCCCGCCGCTTGAATTAAACTCCCGAGAGCGCAGCGGCTCAATTCATCATAGTAGTAGTAACACAGATTGCATGCGATCCTTGATGATACCCGTAAGAGGATATTCAAAACAGTGCCAGCCTTCTTTTGATTTTTGTTTTTCTTTGAATTGGGAAGGAATTAGAAAAGGTTTAGCACACTTCACAGAGGTTGGACTAGTCCTTATGAAGCGGTCAAACCCGTTTTGTCGGAACAAATTTTGCATGAGATTGTCCGGGAATCGAACCCGGAAACCCTAGGTGAAAGAGAAGTGACTTTGGCTCTGAGACGCGAGTTGGAATTCAACATATCCGTCCTGGCCAAATATTGAAAGATAGGACACCTCAGTCAGAGTCACTGTAGAGAGAACCGCACAGCTGACACTGAGTTAAACAGAGGCGGCTCTGTCTGCCTGATCCCCTGCCTCGCTCCTCTTCCACACGCGCTGACCGGGAGAGGTGGCTCAGTGCATCAACCTGATGTCAGTGCAGTCCTTCTCAGTGCAGTCCGGAGATCCTTGGTTCGAGTCCTGACGGTGGCAGAATTTTCGACACTTGCTTGTCAGCTACGTCGAATTCAGTCGCTGTCTGGAAGAGAATTATAGCGGCCGGCTGCTCTGATCGGAAGTTTTCCGTGGTTTCTCCGATCAACGCCAGGCGAATGCCAGAGCAGTACTCTGACAAACGGGCCACAGACCGCGCGCTATCTTTCCTTCCTCTTCCTTGTCCTATACTCACCCGTTACACACACACACACTAACATGCACTACACTACAACACATGCCGGGACACCGGTTGGGAGTTAGAGCTTGTCCCGGCTGGGGCGGTGCACTGCTGATGGGAGATACCTGCTTGAGGGTAAAACCCCAATAGTCGACGGTAGGTCGGCGCCGGATCTCGCCATCCGTCGGGGGAAAAGATCTCCGCCACCTCCCAACGAAAAATCCCGCACTACACTTACGGGACGAACGACCTCTGTAGTTGACGCGCCCGGAATCACCAGTAACCAAACAAACATTGCGCACGCGCGCGCGTGTGTGTGTGTTCAGCGCGGGTTCGCGGCGAGGGGCGCGGCCAGCTGCCACGACGGCGGCGGCGCCTCGGGGCGGCTGCTGGGCGCCAGCGACTCCGCCTACCGCCTCACGCCCTGCTCCTCGCACCACCGCTACTTCGAGCACTTGCACGCGCACGGACACGCGCACGGACACGGACACGGACACGCGCACGGACACGGCGCACGCCAGCATAGCCTGCCCAGGTACTGCACACGCGCCGTTATCTGGTGTTGCCTTCCCGGTTACTAGTTGCACCTTATTGCATCAAGAAAGGTTCCATTATTATAGACAATCAGATGTAAACACAAACGTAAAACTTACATTTAATAAAAGCCAAAATGTACCTGATGATGGAGACAAAATATCTCCAAACGTTGTGAAACTCCAACTTCGTTTTTCTTCAACTTTGTATTAAATATATTTTATTATCACATGATCTGATTGTCTATAATTAATGGAACCTTTCTTGATGCAATGAAGAATAGACAATCAATAAAATGTGTAGTTGCACCTTACCCCAACCCCACCCCGCTACACAGTTTCGTACTGTAGACGCGCTACTATCATATTACTAGCTGTACCCTTACAATTACATCGGACAGAAAGAAGTGATTATTGATAATAATTGATATGATGATAATTTTATGATATTATGGTCTTCCCAGTTTTACTGTATGGAAGTGAAACTTAGGTTCAAAAACAAGAAGATTGTAGGAGGATTCAATCAGCAAAAATGAGATTTATGAGAGGAGTGAAGGTCTGTACATCAAGAGACCAAATACAAAGTGAAAAAATAAGAGAGTAACTAGGGCGGAAAGGAATAGTACATGACAAAGTTAAGAAGTACAGACAGCAATGGATGACACATATTGGACATAAAGGAAAACGGATTTGTTGATCTAAAAAATTTTTGATTGATAGTTTGGGGGACATTTTCTTTCTTTTGTGGTTTTTGAAGATAGCATTTATTTACTTTCTTTCTGTTGGGCGTGACGATTGGGATACTTGTAGATTTGAGATGAGTTCTTATGGGTTTTTCTTTTAATGATTTTTACGTTCAGTGAGAGCCATTACCTGAGGCAATTATTGTGTGAAGATTGTACCATTCTTCTCTGTACCTCACATTTGGGTCTTGGCAGAAGCAGCTTTGCCGCGCTTTACTGACTTCGTCACGTGCGCGCTATATGTTGTTTCGCATGCAATCTGAAGTGAATAGTAAATTTTCAGTACTTCAGTTTTGATATTTTTCGGTCACACTGTGTAGATAGATCTAAAGAGATGAATTTTGATGTTGGATGGCATCAATGCATGGCAGAAGCGCTGAGCTAATACAACGCTCTGTCCCTTCATAGATTCATTCGAGATTGTGGCAACAAATGAAAATTACCGTCCCTGGTAAAGGTGCAGCACTATCGCGTCATTAAGAAATCACTATCGGCAGTGTCATCATGTCAACCACGAAGAAGTTTGGTAGGACTTAGAGAATCTGGTGAATCAAAATTTGTTTTTTTATATAAAACCTATTTATTTGCTTTTAACTGACTCATTTTTATTAATCTAGACCTCATCAAAGCTTGAAGCAGTGAACACTTCAAATTTCCTTGCTCTACTTGAGCTCTGATGAGGCCCAGCTAAATGAAAGCTTAAGGGAAATTAATGTTTTTTCCTTCATAAAAACAACCTGTAAAACTTTGATTCACTAGACAATTCAATCTACTCGATAAATGAGGCGATATCGATCAGCGATCATACGTCTTATACTGAAAACGAGGGTGGAATAGCAGAAATTGAATGAGGCTGAACGGTCTTGTTTCGGGGCGAGGTTAAGCAGATCAAAGATTACATGAAGACTTTGATGAGCTGATTGGTCTTGTTTAAGTGCCAGGTTTGACTGAACAAAAGTTACATGAAAACCGCACGTAGTAGTAGGGTCGTTTTGGGTGTCGGGTTAGGTTGAACACAGATTATCTGACTGTGTGATGAAGTAGTATGGGCTAAATGACTCAGTTTAGGGTCCAGGTTGGACGTAAAACCCGATGGAGCAGACGGTGCTGAATGGTGGTGTCGGGGCGCAGGCAGAGGTGTCTCTACGGTAGGGCAGATATGGCACGTGCCATGTACGTTCCTCGCAAGCGGCGCTATTTAGAGGATACCCGCCCAAACAAATAACAACAACCCTAATTTGAACAAAGTTACATGAAAACCTCATGTAGTAGTATGCCATAGCTACCTGATGAAGACTACTCCTGATCTTTGCCCAAATTGCAATCTCCCATATCGACTAAGCAACTCATTGTTGATTGCCATGCAATGACGACTGACAGAGAAAGTCTCATCATTAATAGTGATCTTCCATTCTATCTTGAACTCCTACTCCGACCACATGAAGATTATTCAACTTCTTACGAAATTTAATCTGATAAATTGTATTTAACAATTAAGTACTTATGTTCCATGTAATTGTATGTAGGTATGAGTGTGTTTGTAACCGTTGTAAACACTGTATTTTTGTAACTGTGGTCGCCAATGACCTAGCTGTTTCTAGGGCGACCTTAATTAAATAATTAATTTTAAAAAACATACTACTATTACTACTACCCCTACTACTACTACTGCCACTACTACTACTACCACTACTACTATACTACCACTACTACTACCACTACCACTACTACCACTACTACTACCACTACTACTACTACTATCACTACTACTACCACTACTATTACTACTACTATTACTACTACTACCATTACTATTACTACTACTACTAACCCTGACAGGGGCGTAATATTCTGTACTTGTCACGGGCGTCTGAATACCTAGGTACGCCTCTGGGCGCAGGTCCCTGTCGAGCACCGTGACGGCCTACTCCGGGCGCGGGCACTTCCAGTCGTCGTCCGTCGGCGCTGCTGGCGGGTTCGTCGCGCGGCCGGCCCGCGTCGCTGCTGTCGCGCTCGCTGTCGTGCGCGGGCGGGGTGCTGGGCGCGGGGGGCCCGTCGTCGGGGCGGCTGTCGTCGTCGAGCAGCCGGCACGCCGCGCCCGCCACGGCGCCCGCGCCGCCGCCGCCCGCCTCGCCCCTCGCCGCCCGCCTCGCGCGCTCCTCCCACTCGCGCCCCGCCCTCGCCGGCGCGCGCTCGCTCTCCTGCGGCGGAGGCGGAGGAGGTTCGGCCGCCCCTCCCACTCGCGCCTCGCCTTCGCCGGCCCGCGCCCCTCCGGCTTCCTGGGGCGGCGCCGCGTCGCAGGTGCGAAGCAAACGTTAATTGTAGTAGTAGTAGTAGCAGCAGTAGAAGTAGTAGTAGCACCAGCAGCGGTAGTAGTATTAGTACCAGTATTAGCGGTAGTAGTAGTGGTAGTAGTAGGGGTAGTAGTAGTTGTGGTGGTAGTAGTGGTGGTAGTAGTAGTAGTGGTAGTAGTAGTAGTGGTAGTAGTAGTAGTAGTAGTAGTAGTAGTAGTAGTAGTAGTAGTAGTAGTAGTAGTAGTAGTAGTAGTAGTAATAGTGGTCGTACTATACTGCGATTTTCGTAACTTTGTCCCTGACAGAAATCAGCTGTTCACGGTTTCATCCAATCGGGAGCTTAAACGTCACCATAGTGACGTCACTGTCGCAAAATATAAGCTCCTGATTGGATGGCAGAGAAACAGCTGATTCCTGTCAGGGACAAAGTTACGAAAATCGCAGTATAGTGGTGGTAGTAGTAGTAATAGGGGTAGTAGTAATGGTAGTAGTAGTAGTAGTAGTGGTAGTAGTAGCAGCAGCAGCAGTAGTATTGGTGGTAGTAGTAGTGGTACTAGTAGTAGTGGTTTTAGTAGTAGTAGTAGTAGTAGTAGTAGTAGTAGTAGTAGTAGTAGTGGTAATACGCAGATTCAATCTTAAGCGATCCCCCTAAGAGGATATTCAAAGTTGTTCCGGATGCCAGCCTCATTTTCGACCCAGGCTTCCTTGGAATGTTACCTCCGACGCAGGTATGGGGTCATTTCTAGCAGGAACGCCTCGTGGGCCCTGAAACGCCAGGGGTGTGATTCTCACTTTCTCCGCCACATGGAGATGTCAGTTAACCATATCCGAGCTGTTTGGGAGAATTATGTGATGAGAAATGAGCTGGTTATATGACGATGGTTTTCGTGCATACCCCCGCCATGCGTCCCACACCGGAATTGAGTTTCCTTCTTAGAGACTTCAAGGTTGTACCATTTTTTTTTCTTTTTTGTTATTTAAGGTCGCATCACCATCTAGGTCATTAGTGACCACTATTGGGTTTAACGTAATGGTAACTGTGAAGATGACATGATATAGTGATGATAAAGGCTGAAAGGACGAATATATATGCAACCATGCCCGAGGCCGAACTCGAACCCGCGATCCTTCGGTCCGAGATCGCTACGACACCACTGACAGCGATCTCGGCCACCAAGGATCGGCCATTCTTCTTTGTGTGAGTCAGTTGGGCTTCGGCAGGGAAGCGTTGCCATGCTGTACTGCTCTCCCCACGTGTGCATAGCATGATCTCTCGCGGGCAACCTCAAGCGAATACCAGTTCTCGGTTCTATACTCGGCTTATTTTTCTGTTCGATACTTAAACTGTCTGGATACCTTTAATAAGGTGAATCATTATTCATTTTGTGCCATAAATGTGCTCAGTTGGTAAGACACTCTACTTCCTTCATTTATTCATTCCGAGTGTATATTACGTCAGAGGAATAGCTCCTACTTTTGCATATCACTAAGAAACCACTGTTGGCGTCATCACATGACTCAAACATCAAGAATGAAGAAGTTAAGTACAACATATAAATGCTTGTGTAGTGAATACAGAACACTGAGCTTTCAACTAAGTCGAAAACGCTTTCTTTTTCTCCTTTTCCTTTCCTTTTTCTATATTCTTGCTTTTCTACTTCTTTCTTCTTCTTCTTCTTCTTCTTCTTTTCCATAAAAAGTAATTATTTGTTCTTTTGTGAAATTCGCTTAGTACAACGCAAAATAGATAGTTGTCGAAAACGAATTATCGAAGCACTTGAGATACCAATACTATTGGCATGATGTACAAATACGATTAGATCCTTGTAAAGTGGATTGCTTCTCCTCATTTTCACCCTCACCAGTTCTCACCCCGAATTCCTTCTTCTCCTCGACCCCCACCCAATACACATGCACTTGAAAATTGCAGATGGCACTGCCTCACAAAGGCCGGTAATGCCTGCTTGGATAGCCGAGGTCGATA
>JAHLJT010002630.1:49711207-49735972 GCA_031308135.1 Acheta domesticus
GGTTTAGGATAGAGATCACAGAATTATGAAACCATGCACAAATTTCACTTTCTCCATAAGCTCGTCACACACAGTTTTTAAACTGTTTTGACGTAAATAAATAAAAGACAGTATGTCGAACGAAAAGGAATAAATTTAAAAATAACGAAAGCACGAAGGAATTTTTTTTGCTTGTAGTTCATTTACAGTTGAAATTGCTTTTTCTATAACATCGGGAAAAAACATTTTTCAAATATTTTTTATATTTTCGCTAAAATAATTATTTTCTAAATTCCTTTTTTTCCGTTTTTTGTTTGGCCCTCAAGAAAATGTGCGCAGAAAAATTTCTTTCCCCACACGTCATATACAGTTTTTACTGTTTTTTGACAAATAAATAAAAAATACAATAAATAAAGCTGTCGACGGTTGCGCAGGAGGGGCGGACGGCGGCGGTGCGCAACTTGCTGGACGCGGGCGCCGACCCCAACTTCACGTACGGCTCGGAGTGGACGCCCGCTGCACCGCGCCGCCGCCAAGTCGCACGCCGACGTGTCTCGCTGCTGCTGAAGCGCGGCGCCAACGTCACCGCCAAGACCTCGGGCTTCACCGCGCTGCACATGGCCGCGTGCGTCCCCTTTGCCAAGCGCACTACTTGTTTAATTTGCTTTTACTGATGCGTTGTAGCTTGTTACTGCCTTCGGTGCGGAGTTCGATACACGCCGCGTACCTTACTTGGATCGAAAGGAATCACGTTTAATTGTTCATAAAAATTGTTTAACGTCCAGATCACGGACGTAAATTGACTCCACTAACGGCTGGGAGTTGTAGTATTTATAATAATTCATATTATAAATCAATTATTATAATAAAAACTCAAAACTCAATATCAAAACTCAAATATTCATATTATAATTCAATTATAAATATGTCGATGAACTGATGTGCTTTTTCTATGATGCGGACATTTTTTTAAAGTAAATTTTTGACAAATTCACTTATCAATAGTAGGTCTCATATTATGTATTTAGATTGATTTCATTGATAATCAATAAGGTAAACTTCCTTATCTAATACTTTATGCTGGCTTAACACATTTTCTCATGTACAACATCTAAATAGTTTTATATTTCAATATTTAATTGTATGTAATTTGATCTTCTTTTAGTTATGTAACTCACCTGATGATGGAGACGCAAGTGTCGTCCGAAACGTTCGGTAAATTCAAAAGGATTTTTAAATAAACTATTTTTATGAACTGTTAAACTTGATTCCAATTTAAATGCATGATTGTCTATATATCAGTGGAACCGGTTTTCAGAAATTAAGAACAAACAATCAGTAACATTGTTTAATAAAAATGAAGATTATTTAGAGCGCAACTAAAACGATTGTTTACGTTACAATTAAGGGGCTGTCCATAAAATACGTAACGCAAATTTGGAGTATTTTGAATACTCTTTTCCCCCTACAACGTACTTGTAAAGCGCGCTTAAACTTCCCTAAATAATTAAGTAACGCTTCCGACAAGACCTCCGCATTTACAATAAGTTAAAATGAATTATAAAGCAGTAACAACGAGTTGTATTAATATCCCTGTTACATGTTAAAATTTATGATAATTAAAGTTTGAATTAGTTAGCGATAAGGATTGAACCTATCAATAAGAACGGGAACAATTGAAGGGCTCAGTAGAACAACGGGTTATCCCACACTGACATAGTATATTGAGGGTTATATCTGTTTTATCTGAATACGAGTTTTATCTTTATGATGTTTTATCTGAATTTTATTTGAATTTTATTTGAATTTATGATGTTTTATCTGATGTTTTATCTTTATGATGTTTTATCTGAATCTGATGGAATTATCTAAAGTTGTATCTGATACTGACGGTTTTATCTGAAGTTCCCTCATATAACTCAATACATTTTGAAATTTTTAAACACAATACACTTGCATTTAGTCCAAACTGAATTTACCAGTTACATATTAATTTACCAGTTTTACAATTTACCAGTGTTACATATTAAAATGTATGATAATTAAAGTCTGTAAGTAAGTAAATGTGTATTTTCCACCTCCGTAGCTACTACGACCTGAGCGGGCGGTGCGTGGCGCTGCTGGTGGACGCCGGGTCGGACGTGAACTGCGGCAACCAGTTCTGGCGCACGCCGCTGCACTACGCGGCCGAGGCCGGCAACGAGGCGGCGGTGCGCGCGCTGGTGGCGGCCGGCGCCAACAAGAACGCCAGGGACAACGAGGGCAAGACGCCCATGGACGTGGCAAAGAACCACTGCGTGCGCCGACTGCTGGCGCTGTACTGCGGCCGCGGCTGACACCAAGCGCCAACTGGTCGCCCCCCGCTTTCGTACAAAAGAACTAATAAACTGACATTTCTAATGAAGAAATTGTTGTTGTTTTTACGAAAGACGATGTTCCAGACATCTTATTACAATACGAGATTTGATAACCAACCGAGTATTGCAATAAAATGTTATGACACAAATATTATTTTAGACCACTTGAAAAAATTCTAAAATATTACAATAATTTTCATTTAAAATTGACTTCTCGTCCAGCGAAAAGTGAAAAATTGACGTATGTAGTATATAGTTAATAGGAGACCATGGGTTGGTTCTAATATTTCTTACAACGGGCAACTGATTATTGTTGTTAATAGTATCCCATGGATTAGTTGTAATATTTATGTCATGAGTCCTCTAAATGGGTCTTTAAGGACCAAGCCGGAAGGTTAACTACCCGGCTTCGCTATCGCTTCGCCTCGCAGTTAACCTTCCGAGTCCTTAAAGACTAATAGAGGACGAGTCACATACAATGTTTTTTGTTATTTCTAGTTTATTGCTTATTCAAACTAAACTTTTATCACTTTCATGAGTTCAGAAAAAAATTGTCATTACTCTCAGTTTTCTGTAGCAAGGGTTGGTTGTACTGGATACTTTGTTTGTGATTAAACAGTTGAATGCTTTTTTCTGCTAATGCAAGCTGATTGAGAAAAAATATCCTGCAATTTCGAAGTATCACCATATATTTTCGTGCCAATGGTATTCTGGAGGAAGCAGGCGATGCAAGATATAGTTTGATGCCTTCTAAATTTGTAACCACTTACGAAAAAGCATATGGTTTATTTTGTGATTGACGAACGAAAAGGAATGTTCGAGGCATTAACGAAGATTTTTGCTAGCATTTTCAAACGAACGATCAAAAACATTCAAACCAACGAGTCTCTAGTCATACTTTAGTATGCTGAAAAAATGTATAAAAACATGAGAAGACTGAGTATCTACGTAAGTTATTCATTGCCTATAATTTGAAATAATAGTAAATACTGAAGACTAATTATTGAAAATTTATTTGAATATACTATTATAAAGTTATTGAATATTCGAAGAAAAAATCTAAGCTAATTACAAGCCTAAATAATCGGAAGAGCAAGTGACTAAGTTCTCACTAGAGGCTGACGATCACATATACCTGCTTTTGAAGGCCATTCTTGTTTTTGGAGTATTTGGTGCTTGCCGGGAAAAGAACTAGCAGACTTGACCGTGAACAATATACAAGAGAAAGGAACGTTCTACCGGATACATATTCCTCTGACAATTGTTTACATTTATTTCCAAAATTTGTGTTTTATGTCAACGTCATATTTATCCCAATATTTACAAGCACCGATAAAATCTAAACCCGAAAGTCGGCTAAAATATTTTGAATGGACTCCTGGGCATTTAATGGCCGTTGCTATGAACGCACTCTTAAGTGTTGTTCAGGTGGTTGGTGCTAAGGGGCTAAGTGCGTGTTTACCGACGAAAATATCAAAATAGTACATTATGAAACGATGATGTAATGATGGGTATTAATACACGAGTGTGAAATTACGATACGAGCGAGGTACGAGCGAGTATCGTAAACTTCACACGAGTGTATTAATACCCATTACATCGAGTTTCATACGGTACTTTTTCTACGACTTATGGTAACTTTTATAACTTAAACGTCTCCACTGAATCATTTCATGCCAGTCGACATGCAAGATTCGGCCAAGGCCACCTAGCGGACACCTCTCTTCCCTACAACTGCAGCTGACTTTGTTTTACCAGAGCGCCTGCGAAGAACTACAAAAGTTGCGGCAATAATATTCCCACGTCACCATTTTGGCATTTTATCTCATTTCTGGAAACTTCAACACCACCAGAAAGAACTACCATTCACTAAATATTTTAAACTAAAGAATTGGGCGGTTTTTTTAAGGACAACCATACGGCAGCAGCAAATAACACAAAATTACTTGCGTTCAGATCTTAACGTCACTCAAATGTTCTCTGTAATAACTACCACTGCGCTAGTCAAATAGGATCAAAGTGAAATTACGTTCCAATTTATTTTAAATATTATTCCACGTAAAATTTACTACTAATAAAAGAAATTAAAATTGAGAAGCATAATATAATATTAAATGCGACTTTAATATACACACTCGAACGAAACATTTACTGCAACGATTCTCAATGATAAATTAAATGTCAATACTTGGTTTGTAAGCGTCTCTGTGATTGGTGAAGAACCTGTATCATAATGAAAACTGTATCGAAATGGTTATCATTATGCAACTGGCTGCAGCCATTCAATGATCGCATTATACAACGGGAGTAGAAAAAATTATTTACACTACGAAATGTGTTCTTGTATAGGGGGTCATGTATTATTATAATACGCGTATCTCAATGACTGATTTCAGTTTCGGAAAGTTTCATTTCAACAAGCTGCATGAAAATATTTGTTTTATTTTTTTGACGCGGTTGCTGTTTAAAGCGAGTTTCCTTCATTTCCTTATAAAAACAGGGAATAACACGCAAATGTTTGGGGAAGAGGCATCAAAAAAGTGCTTTAAATTCCAGTATCCTCCGCGCAAATCCACAATAATTTCTTTATTGATTTACTGAAGTTATTAAGGTTCAGGTGGTAGATTACAAAGGAAACGCTACGTTGCAGTTCTTCAAGAAATCAATATCATCCTCTGCCAAAAGCAACTAAGAAAAGTATTCAAGAAGGAGAAACACTTTCACATTAATGTTGTCTTTACGAATACTGAATTATCTTAATATATACCAACAATGACCAATTTTGTAATGCTGAAGTTGCTAATACAGGAACAAATACTGTCGTGTGAATATCACTGACTGAAAAAAATCTGGGCGGTAACGCATCTTAGGTGAGAAGGTCTGGCAAATTGTGTGTCTCAAATGACTTTGTAAGATTATTTCTGTCTTCTTGTTTCTTAAAAAGACGTTTTTAGATTTCGAAGGGACCTAAAACTCGACTCGTATCTGCGGCGCCATCATACGTCTGCCTGAAAATGCATGGAAGGATAATGTATTTAATTTATCTTTTAGTTAAAATCAAAAAATGAAATTAGAATAAAAATACGGGACGTACTACATGAAACTTTGGGGAGAGGTGAAATGACACTCCATATCCAAATTATTATTCCAACGCCACCTAAATAGATCTATACAGGTGGCGTTGATTAAACCCCATTATTCCGTGGTTATTTTCAGTCCAAGACATCATACTTTTGTTCCATGAGGATGGCAACACTGATTTTTGACAAAACGGGGAAAAAAGTAAATGAATATCGCCCGGCAGAATGTGTTGTAAATTCTGAAGTATTTTAGTTGCAATGAAGCGTGATTTATGTGTATTTTGTATAAAGAATTTTCAACTTGCCTTGTAACATTAAATTTGAAGAACGTGAAGTGAATACGAAGCAAACAAGAACTGTAAATACTAAACAACACATTTCTTAAGCCTGCAAAAATAGATTTTCAGTTTAATGTGACTTATAACTTATACACATAAACATACAAAATAGTAACATTTTAATGCTTATATGTATTCGCCTTCAGAACAAATATCACACCCAGTTTGTAGAGTTTTAAAATCTTAAAATAGGGGACCAAAATATGGAAGTGTTAAGCAACTCAGAGGAATTAAATGTAGTTGTAGAAGATTTTGCGTCAGAATTTTTCGAACTAATGGAGAAGGATATTATATTAGCATTAGAGAATAACGCAGAACGACAGCTTACAGGAGATCATTTATGTTCATATTAGAAAACAAAACGTTAAAAATATATCTGTGCTGTCTCATCATTCACATGCCTGTAAGTATTTTTTTACAGCGATTATAATTTTGAAATTGCAATATGAAAAGTTCATTTCCCGTTTGGAGTTAATATACAAGGCCATTAAGTGTTGGGAATTTTTAAACTGAAGTATAGCATTAACAGATACTACCATTTATTGGTAAGCCCAGATACCCTAAGAACATATTTGAACAAAGCTACGTATGAAAGAAATGAAGTACGAAAGAAATTTTCAACACATGAATATACTTTTAAAACAGTTTACAGCGTCGGCGACGCCACATTCAACTCAATTAGTATTACATTCGTTGGGGCCTTCACTTTCTTTGCTCGTCAATGAAGTCCCTTATTTATTGGTAGTAATACAGCTATAAATTGTAGATGTGTATTTATCACTGAATGCAGTAGTGGCTCCTAAACTTCAGGCCAGGTAGGGCACGAAAAAAAAATAGAAAATAACTAATAAAAAAATTATTTTGAAGTTTAAGGTCTGCAATCTGAAAAATTGAAATTCCTCACTGGTTTCTCACGTATTAACTCGGCTGAATGAGAAGAGAAAACACTTCAATTGAAACAACAAACGCACACGCTCAAGAAAAAATTACTCGCACAGAATTCATAGCTGCTGATACTATCAAGATTACGCGGGCCCTGAGCTAATCAGCATTTTATTTCTCAGACACTAAGAGCATTGTTTGTACATCTGTAAAGTGGCGCTTGCAGTGGCAGTCACAAAAAACTTGTGACCGTAAAGGTCCTTAAGGGAGCATTACCCCACCCTTTTTTCCTCGCACTATGGGAAAAAGCTTTGCTGAACGGGAGGGAGCTGGTCACACGAAGCTTGCGGACTTCGCCCTGTTGCCACAACTACCTCGTTATCAGCGCTGTGAAATAGTATCGATATCGCCCGTGAAAACTTTACCGTAAATTCTCTAGAATTATTACTCGATAACATGACACGCATTTCAGTCCACTATTAATATTTTCCTTTACAAGTGGGAGGGCACGTGACCATGTGAGCTTATGGTAGAGCCGCCACTGACTGAATGAAGTGCACGCGCATGCGCGCGCGCGTGTGTCTGTGTGAAGGGGACCTCATTTTCGAATCCACCGGGAGCCTCCGAGGTTCTAGAAACGGCCCTGCCTTAATTAGCCTTCCCACAGGGAAAGTTTTAATTTAAAGACTTTTATTTTATGTGGAGGCAGGTTAACAGACAGAGCTTGGTCAGTGTCGAGCAGAATTAATTTACAACATCGTTGTTTTCCAACATTTCGGAAAACGTATTTCCTTCATCAGGACTATATACAACACGAGAGAGAAGACAATGTAACATTAAACTACCAAAAAAGAAATAAATTAATATACCCTATCAGGATACAGTTAAATTACATTAAAATGTACATATATACAATTTACATACCTTACAACATCCAATTGACTATACACATAATACGTGCTACATGCATGTAGCAGTTATGTGTATGTACTTCCAATGCCCCCCTGGTTCCATCCAAATATCCAGATTCGCAGAGAATTAAAAGCGCTTTCATTAAGAGACCATATAACACAAATAGATCAAAACTTTTATCACTCATTCACTCTCCCCATGCTCCTTAATCTTCAGTGTAGGTCGAAATGCTGCATACCCACGTATTAAATCCAGGTATCCCAAATCCACCAACTCAAACCACCATAATCCCTCATAACTGTCAATTGATCAAGACTGAATCAGACTTCAACCTCGCATCATTTACTTTAGTACAATGTTTAAATTCTTCTGAGTAATAAAATCTTCTTGCGGGCGGCCATTCCCTGAAAGCTATTAACCTCCTCGAAGGACAAGCCTGTTGATCGAGAATAAATAACTTTAAAAAGCAATCAAACTGGTATCAAAAAGCTGATGAGTACAACCGATGATCCTCTATAGTTTCAATTCCTTGGTAAAAATTCTATCTCAATATCTTGAACCGTTAACAAAATATTCTAGATAGCGGTTTTATTGAGAAACTGTGTATATAAAAAATTACAACCTATGATGATTTTAATAATAACGTAATAACACAACAGATACCTAAATAATAATATTAATAATTAATATGACTGAAAGATGAGAAACTAATCAAAACGCATATTGTCCTCTAGTGGAAAAAATTGAGTTTGAAATGAAATCGTGTTGTTTTAATACGTTCTACACGTTTCTGCTTTCAGATTTATTCAAAAAGCATTTTAACACGTTAAAATAAATGCGTTTTGAAGAAATTTGTACGCAGGAACGTGTAGATTATTATTATTTTAAAATCTACTCCAGGTTGCAACCTGCGGCCTAAGGAGCAGATCTAGGGACTGTCGGTGCCTCTACAATAATTGCGCAAAATGTGAGCTGTGCCAAATAAAGCAATTTCTTGCACTTCCCAGTCTTTTGAATTACCGGGGAGTTTAGCCAAGTTCTTACTCAAATTTTGCGGAACAAATCCCAGAGCTCCGATAACTATTGGGACGACCTGTGCTTTTTCGCCCCACATTCGGCTGAACTCATTTTCCAAACTCTTGTATTTAAGACGTTTCTCTGCCTCCTTGGTAACGACGTTTTGATCGCAAGGTACAGCAACATCGACAAGTAAACACGATTTGTTCTCAAAATCCCGGATGACTATATCCGGTTGTTTACCGCTATCGTGCGATCAGTTTGAATTTGTTGGTCGTACACAATCCAACAGACGTCACCGGTTTCGGTGAGTGTTCGTACCATTTGGGGCATGTGTTCGGAACTTCGAGGGCAGTACAGATCTGCCAGTGGAGGTAGCTACACACCCTGTCATGTCTTTTCAAGTATTCGGTCTTTGCTAGGATTGGACAAGCTGAGACAATATGATCAATGGTTTCTACGTGTTCTTGACAAATGCGGCATTTATCATCTTGGGAAATTTTGAGAACCGCTTTATCATAATGTCGTGTTCTCAAGACCTGATCTTGGGCAGCTATTACAAGTGCTTCCGATTCTGGCTTCATTCTTCCCCTTTTAAGCCACATAAATGATTGATCTTTATTGATCTGCACCTTGTCCATTCTTTTTAGATATTGTCCATGGAGGGGTTTGTTCCTCCACGACTTTTTTAACATTTTTTGTGTCTCACATTTCATGTTTAGTAGTACCAGAAGTTCAGTGTCTGTGTTATTTGACGTGTCTTGCATAGTTTTCTTTGCAATGCTTCTTGCTACACTAACAATGCCTCTGTTTCCCATTCTTCGGTCAGATTTCATGACCTGCCTCATTAGAGGGTCATCTTGATGGCTGACTACATACTTTCCCATCCCGACTATTGCGTTGTGCCAGGACGCCTCAATTTGTCTGAGGCCCCATCCTCATTATTATTATTATTATTATTATTATTATTATTATTATTGTTAGCCTATACAATCCTATGTAGGGCTAAGGCCTCGTGATTTCTCAGGTACGATTTGTGCTGTCAGCTACTTGTGGCCTTGTACATTGCTATCCTTCTGTTTTTTCTTTTTGGCGCACGGGGATGTGTCAATAAAATGGAATATCACACGATATTTTGCGTCGTTCTCGATGACTGACTACATACTTTCCCATTCCAACTATTGCATTGTGCCAGGAGGCTTCAATTTGTCTGAGGCCTCTTCCTCCTTCCTTACGTGACACATAAAGTCTATGTACATCAGCTCGAGGGTGGGCGACACGATGCATTGTTAGCAGTTTTCTGGTTTTTCGATCCATGATGGGGATTTCTTGATTATTATCATTATTATTATTATTATTATTATTATTATTATTATTATTATTATTCTTTAGGTATATGTTATATTATGTTGTTACATTATTAGCAATATAAAATGATACACGATGAAGGGTACGTTTTTTTTCATCTTTTATTGGCGGTTGTTTGTAGGAAAAGCGAAAGGTCAGTAGAGGGCGATGGGGTGCAGGCCGCGGCAGACGAGCAGGCGGCGCACGGGCGGGTCGCCGGCCACGTCGAAGGGCGTGCGGCCCTGGTTGTTCTTGACGAAGCGCTTGGCGCCGGCCGCCACCAGCGCGCGCACCGCCGCCTCGTTGCCGCACTCCGCCGCCACGTGCAGCGGCGTCTGCCCGGCCTCGTTGCGGCAGTCCAGGTCCGCGCCCGCGCACACCAGCACCGACACGCACAGCCCGCAGCAGTCGTTGCACGACGCCAGGTGCAGCGCCGTGTACCTGCCGGACGCCGTCGTGCAAACGACTGCGACTTATATTTCGGTTTTTCTAGGAAGGACTCTCAAGATAACTCAAATCCCATCTTTGCGATGGAATATGTCACGGCATTTCACATATTTCTCAGTCGTTCCGCTAGATTTCGCACGATCGCGACCGTATGAAGCAGTGCTTGCGATCACGCGACTTCTACCGGCGAGACCGAGAAAAGTAGCGAAATGCCGTGACATATTCCATCGCCAATATGGGATTTGAATTATCTTGAGAGTCCTTCCTAGAAAAATCGCAGTATATACTGCGTTCCTCAAGGCCGCTCAAATACCATCTTCGCGATGGAATATGTCACGGCATTTCGCGTCTTTTCTCGGTCTTGCCGGTAGAAGTCGCATGATCGCAAGCACTGCTTCATACGGTAGCGATCGTGCGAAATCTAGCGGAACGACTGAGAAAGACGCGAAATGCCGTGACATATTCCATCGCGAAGATGGGATTTGAGCGGCCTTAAGGGACGCAGGTAGAGAAATCGCAGTATATACTTCGGTTTTTCTTTCTTGGCGCATGGGGGTGTGTCAATAAAATGCAATATCTCACGGTATTTCGCGTCGTTCTCGGTTGTGTCGCTATGGTCCGATTAAAATAAGTTGGTGATTGACAATTGTGCTCCTGAAGCTGTAGCTTCGTACAATATGAGTGTATGATTTGTTTACTTTAAGAAGTATTTATTTCAAATATTTATTTTCGTGTCCAGGGAGCACGTGCTCTGTAGTACGCAAAATGTCAACGTCGCTCCCTTCCATTTGCAACTGTCTATCACCAACTTATTTTAATCGGACCATAGAAGTCGGATGATCGCGACTGTTTCGAGCAGTGCTGGCGATCATGCGACTCCTGGCGGCACCACGGAGAACGACGCGAAATACCGTGAGATATTCCATTTTATTGACACACCCCCCGTGCGCCAAGAAAGAAAAACCGAAGTATAATGTTTGAAATTGACAGCGGTTTAGCGTTGGGGACGCGAAGATGCTGAGCATCCTCACGTAAATATTAATCAAAAAACCGAAATATATTGTTTTGATGATCTTACAAGTAGTCCGTTGAGCTAAAAGCGTGTTGTATTAATTTTAAAGCAGGCCTAACAACGCCAGTTCCCGCGGACATTCGGCACTTGTGAGTCGATCGTCTACCCGCAACCGCGCCGAAAGTGTAAGTAGTGGTGAGTAGAAAGTTTTGCGGGGAAGGGAGAAGTCTGACGTAGTACGACGTGGGGCGTAGATTAAACGCCTGGGCGTGTAATAAAATGAATTAGCAGCAAAATTAAATGCCCACTTGTTTAAATGTATTATGTCTCGAATTTAAAGTTACAACAGCCATAATTCACTGTTTACCTTCTATGCACTGCTGTATTTCCTTTTTTAACTAAAAAAGTAACATGCTCATTGTGACTCTTAAGCAATATTTAAAAAAATAGCTTTTCTAAAAACTTTCTTATTTAATCCTAAATAACAAATAATTACAAGTTCACCAGGAATGTTTTAATCTCCAAATCATAGCAAAATGAAAATTATGAGAGTTATCTCTCTTATCAAAATTGACATAAAAATAGAATATGTGGCAATTCCAAGAATGGCAATGTTTAACAGCACATACATTTGTGACCATTTTCCCCCATTATGAAACTGAATAAAAGATATCAAAGACCAAACATCTGTGATGCTACGTTAGGACAATCATGAGATTATCATGGGTATTGTGCTGTATACACAGCCATGTTTGAAAGTGGCGCGCGCGCGCGGGCAGGTGCGCACTCTATTCCGAATAGACGGAACAACGGAGTGACAGCCGCGCCAGCGAACCAGCGAGCCAGGAGCGCGAGTCTGCGCTCTGGGCGCCGGCAGCTATATAACGGGCGGCCCGGCTGCATGTTTTGAATTTGCACTAGACTTGTGCTTGGGACTTATTTTAGAGCTCTCTGATTGGACAGTGAGGCGGCGCACGAAACACAAGCGACACATCTCTCTGAAAAACTCACTTTGAAAAGAGACAGGCGGCTGTAGACAAGTGGTGCATTCGAAAAAAGTAGTGGCAGGGCGCTTGTGAGGATATTAGCGAGGTTTATCAACGAACTATTAGGAACACCAAACAGTTATAAAACGTATAATTTATGTAATACGAATTTAACGGTAATACTTAATTGAAAAACTTTGGGGCGGTTTATTGGTGCAAAAAAATTACGTAGTACTTATTTAAGGGCTTCTCATACTTTTTTAAGAAATATGGGATACGTGTTTGATACTTGAAGGAAGAAAAACAATTTTAGGCAATTTTGTGGGAAACAAATTTAGACATATATTAGTAAGAGCAATTCCTTTTATTCTTCTCATTTGACGTCCATGTTTACAAAACGGGTTGCGAGTTATCTCTCATTTATCTCACACCTCGCAGTTGAAAATTGAGCCCCAAACTCTTTTTTACGTTAAGCAACTTTCATAAACCTTATTAATATCCTCACAAGCGCCCTGCCACCACTCTTTTCGAATGCAGCAGCTATCCACAGCTATTTGTCTGTCTGCCCCTTCAAAGCGTACTCTCTGAATCTGAACCAGTGAAATTTTCGCTGATTCAATCAGTGAGAACCGAAGTCACTGATATCTTCAGTCGAAATGTGTAGTTTCACTGACAGCCAGCAGCGAATATGCGAAACTTTTCATAATGACCGCCAACATTTCACTGGTCGTCAGTGGTAAACGTGCTGCGCCAACATCGCTCACTGATTGTTCAGTCGACCACGTGCTGCCGTTTTCACAGATTTGACTGATTCAAACTGTGAAGTTTCACTGATTCAAAAAGTGGACCCGATTTTCACTGACTTGTTCAGTTAATTTCACTGATTGTCAGTGGCTGGGTTATAACTGCCACCATCAGTGAATAGTCACTGTCAGTCAGTGGTTTTTCACTGATTCAGAGTGAGAGAGTATGTGTCTGAGAGGAAAGTGTCCCTCGCGTTTCGTACGCCGCCTCAGGGAGTTCTAAAACAAGTCCAATGCACAAGTCTAGTGCAAATTCAAAACATGCGGCCCGGCTCCGGTGGAAGCAGAGTGTAATAGTGGAGTGAGCTTCGAGCCTGGACTGTTGTGAGAGTGGATAGTTACGCCGACTAAGCGCTGCGAGTATAATCTTCCGGTGGTTTCGTGGACTAGCTTCTGATTTGGAACATCTGGCATTTTGGTGAATACGGCTACGACTCTGGAATTTCCTATTTGACTACGGAACATTGTACGGGCAAGAAAACCCGACCTGTATCTTGTATTGCAATAAACTGCATAAGTGAGACTCTGCCTCTTTTTACTTTCCCGTATACGTACGTATACACGGAGTGATATACGTAGTATAGGGAAAGTTCTGTAATGCTGCACGAAAAAATTGCCAATTTTCGGCGGAAAAAAATTAATTGCCGGGCCGTGAAAACGAATAAGTGGATAAAACCAGTTGCTAAATTAAGGAAAACAAATCCCCTAACATGCGCTGTAGCCAGAAACCATGTTTTCTAGGTCCTTGATACCGAAAACCCAATTGAAAGGAAAACGTCCGTCTGTCTGTCCGTCCGTCCGTCCGTCTGTCCGTCTGTCCGTCTGTGAACACTGCTAGCGCCTAAACCATACGTACGATTTCTTCCAA
Organism: Acheta domesticus; assembly: GCA_031308135.1. Lineage (NCBI taxonomy): Eukaryota > Metazoa > Arthropoda > Insecta > Orthoptera > Gryllidae > Acheta > Acheta domesticus. The sequence continues at coordinate 49,725,236 of JAHLJT010002630.1, forward strand.
AATGGATATTCCCCGGTCGATCTGATTCTAGTCGAAGCTTTGAGATTTTGAAAAAGATTCTTCAAAATTTGAGGGTACTTTATATGAAGTTCCCCGGGGATTTTCAAAATTTTCTCAAAAACAGCTCCAAATTTTTTCTTTAAATTTCTTGTATGAATAGAGGAAAATACACTTTTTAACATGGCATAGGTCCGATTTTCACGTACAGCTCTAATTTTCGAAAATTGTGAAAGTTTGAATTTTTTTCGGCATCTTTCTCCAACTACAAAATTGAAGATAGAGATTTTGTCTTCAAATAAAATTTGTTCTGCATATTAAGTCCTTTAATAAAGGTCATATGAATGTTTTTCAAAATTTTGGTAGTTTTCGTGCAATATTGCGTGCAATATGTGCAATTTTAAAAAATTACAAAAACAAGATTTTCTTAAAAACGGCTCCAAATTTTTTCTTTAAACTTTTGGTACGGATAGTGGTAAATGTACTCTATCAATGACATAAAAGCCATTTTGATCTATCGGTTGGTTGTTTCAAAAATTACAAAAATGTAAATTTTTTTACTTGTCTTTCACGTCGTTAATATTTACATTATCGGCGATTTTTTCACATTATTATATTTACGAGTATATATGCTTTAAATAATGTCAAGTAAAGTTTCTCGAAAACACTACCGTTTTCTGTGATAAGTAGCTCAAATTTCGGCATTTTCAGAAATGCTCAAACGCCATTTTCTCGTATATGGCTGTAATTTTTGTTGAAACTTTTGTAACGGATAGTGCTAATTACACTCTTTAGTATAGCGTAAAGTTTATTTTGAGTTATTTTTTTGTTTTTTATATACAAAAATTATGTACATGTAAATTTTTTGAAATATCTCTCACATCTTTAATATGCATATTATCCGCAATTTGTATAGATTATTATATTTGTGAGTGTAAGTGCTTCATATAACTTCAAATAAAGTATTTTGAAAACTCAATCATTTTCTGTGAAAATGAGATTCAAATTTCGCATTTTTAGTAGCGCTAAAACTCCATTTTCTCTTAAACGGCGCATAATTTTTAAAAGAAAATTGCCATTTACGTTTAGGTTTTTGTGTTCTTCAATATTCTAAAATTAATGTTTCCGTTCTACCAATAGGAAACCGAAAAATTAAGAAAATGACAAAAAAATATACTTTTGGCGAAGATAGATGGTAGCTGGCAAGAAAGAGTATGTGGCAATTCCGAAAAGCTAGCGAAGACCCAAGAAAATAGAAAGCTAATACGGGAAAGTCTGTGCCATTCTGTAGCACCACTAGTTCATATATTTCATATTGTTAAATAGAATGCAAAGGGCTTAATATTTTTATATGATGTCGTAAACGACTTTGCACTCTTGTCAGGAATTAGAGCAGAAAATAATCATAATTTTTTCAAGAAAAATATGTTTTTGGTTTGATAGAACCATCTTATTCAAGCGTAGCAAAGTGAATTACATTATAAGCCCTACAAGCAATTATAATACTTGGTGTCCAAATCTAATATGTGTAATTCGTTGTAGTTTCATATTTCGCACTGTCATATATCGACAACAAACATTTACAATAAAAAACGAAAGGCAACATTACTTGAACTGTATGTGACGGTCATTTTCTCGCTCACTGCTCTTTAAATTTACGCGCTGTGGTCCGAATGGCGCATTCTAATTGGTAGTTCCCACTCCCAGAGTAAGTCTCATCCCCACCCTTCATCGATTGTCGCACCTTGCCCCCGAGCTGCTCGCCCGCAGCTCCTGAAGTCAGTCAAAGTGCAAAATGCTGTGCATTTCTGTTTTAGAGTGATTTCCTATGATTGAATTCGCCGCCTTTTGACGAGCTGGCCTGTAATTGCTTGGACATTAAAATGATTCTAGCGTCTGTCACAAGATTGCGATGGCAATGACGCATGCGCAGACGGCGAGGTGGCCCCTTCCCCCTTTTCCTCCTGTCCCAGAAATCCCCGAGTGTTTTACGCTAGCATACTATCAGCATAAGATTGGGAAAAGAGACTTATGAACCAGTTGCTCCGTTGAGCGCAAGAGCGCAGTCCACTTCAGGTTCACAGTGAAATATCTTTCTTTCTCACTCGAGATTCTCTGCTTGGTCATGGGAACGAACAGCAGAAATAGTGTTTGCCTACTAATTCTTAATTAATATCTAAAAATTGAATTCTTCCTTAAATTTATTAAATGTTACATTGGTCTGAATTTTATAAATTCACACATGATTTCATTACCATTCACGCATGAGAATTAAAGCTGAGCCATTGCATAATTTGCTTCCAAGAAGTCTTCGAGCAGATATCTGTTGAGATATTGTAACATTTGTTTTGATAACATAAATTCTTGAGAACATTAAAGATCATGTATCCTTCAGATCGCGTTACTATATAGCATCCCCAAACGCGCGAGTCAAACTACGCCACTGGATATTGCAACATACGATTAGATATCCGTGTACGTCCCAGCTGACCAAAAGTCAATTGGCCCAAAATTTTAATCGGAATGACGAGACATTACATACATTCCTGTTAAAATTTGGAACGGATAGGCATTTGAGCAGTTGGGGCACGGTTATCAAACTGAGAGCTTCGTTACAACTTAGCCGTTAACAGGTGACGTGCCTTCAAACTTCTCTTACCGGTGACGTGCGGTCTGTGAGACCCCAAATGTTTTAGGCAGATATTTTTGGTGTTCCAGTTCATGTCGACTTGACAATATTTTTAACGGTAACGATGCTATAATAAACAAGAAAATAAAAGGATTAGTTGCTAATATGTAAAATGAGAGAATATAATTATTACTCGCCGAGTAAATTTTTGGCTATAATTTGTTCAATACTGTTTCTTTACTATTTAGTTTCTTAAGAACTCATAGAAAGTTTTGAAATATTATTCACTACATTAAAAAACCTTCATTTAAATACAATAATGCATTGTTAGACGAAAATTATCCATTAATAACAAAATTTACAATCCACATTTATCGTGGGAAGGAAAGTCCCACTACTGGTGATGTGAGGTCTGCGAGCCCACTCCGAAACTTCAACTGGCCCTCAAAGGCGAACGGCTTTCATTGGATCCGCTGCCCAGCGTGTGAGTGTAGTTTAGAAAGAGATAAGAAGGTACTGTAAAGAAAAACTTATTGCGACGCACCAGAAAGGAGAGGTACGCGTTTATTTTTCCTCAGCGGTCTCAGAGACCGCATGTCACCGGTTAAGGGTTAATGTTTCATATTGAAGCTTCCGATTGGATAACCGCGTACGCTCCAGCTGATCAAAAGTTAATTCGTCCTAAAATTTATTCGGAAAAAAAGGAACTTTGCATGTACTCCTGTTAAGCTTCACCTGCCACGCGAGGTGATCATACAGTAACCTACATTTGGGACGAATTGACTTTTGACCAGCTGGGACGTTTCCTATCGGGAGCTTTGTTGTAACTTAATTTTGATACTGAAGCTTCCGAAGCACCGCTTCCCAGCTCACCAAAAGTCAATTTGCCTTACCTTTTAATGGGGGTCTATGCAAAAAAATATATATTCACCGATTAAATTTAGGAAGAATTGACTTCTGATCACTGTGGAAGTGGTTGTACCATCTGGAGTTTTGTTATAGCTTAGTTTTGATATTGGAACTGGTGATGTTATTCAATCGAGATATTCAGTTTTGAAGCTTAAATTGTAATAAAGCTCCCGATTGGATAACAGCTTTCGTGCCGATCGCTCTCAATTCGCCTAATGTTTTCACTGGAGTACGCACTTTGCGCGAAAAAATCTGTAATACGGCTCAACGTGACTGAGAAAGGTGACGGCGTCACTGAATGCCGTCTCAAAAACATCGACTTCCTAGTGAACGTCTATGAGTGTACGTGTAAGTAAGGGGTGAGGATAGTCCAAAGAAGGGGGAGGAAAGATGGCGCGCGGTCAGTGGCCCGTTGTGAAGGAACTGCTCCGGCACTCGCTTAGAAGGGTAGAGCGAAGCGGGAGCGCGTTGGCGCTACGCACCCGTTGCAGTTGCGCGCGTTGGGGTCGGCGCCGCGGCGCAGCAGCAGCCAGAGGAGGTCGGCGTAGGCGCGCTCCGCCGCCTTGTGCAGCGCCGTCCAGCGCCCGGGCCCCACGAAGTTCACGTCCGCCCCCGCGCGCAGCAGCTTACGCACCTGCGCCCGCCGCGCCCCTTCTCACGCCACTCTCCCCCTCCCTTGCGCTCCCTTCCTCTGTTCTTCTGCATCCCTCTCCCTCTCTCTCTCTTTCCTCCCTCCCTGTCTTTTCATTCTTCCATTTCCATCTTTACCCCTCCATTGTCATCCTCTCTCTCCCTCTTTTACCCTTCCTTCCTCTATTTTCTCTCCCTCTCTCTCTCTTCCTCCCTCTCTCTCCCTCCCACTCTCTCACTCCCACTTTTCCCTCCCACTCTCTCCCTCCCACTCTCTCCCTCCCACTCTCTCCCTCCCACTCTCTCCCTCCCACTCTCTTCCTCCCACTCTCTCCCTTCCACTCTCTCCCCTACTTCCTTCCACACTCTCCCTTCCACTCCCTCACATTCACTCCCTCCCACTCTCTTCCTCCCACTCTGTCTCCCTCCCCCTCTCTCTCACCTTTGCCTGCTTTTTCCCTCTTTCTTTCCCGCTGTCTCTTTGTAAATATCCTTCCATCTTTCTGCCTTTCCCCATTCTCTCTCTTTCCTCTATCTTTATCTTTCCTCTTCCCCCTCTCTCTCGTTCATCGCTCTCCCCATCCTCTTGATTCCTTTCTACCCATCTAAAGCTAGTAGCGCCCAAAAACCAATCTCAACCAAACCATATCCAAAATTTTAGGCTAATTAATTGCTCTATTCTGGGATTCTAGGTTCTTTTGGATTTCCCAAAATCGTGGGCCTCGCTAGCTTTAGACTAAAGTTAACAGTGCCCCACCTAGAATCTATCTCAAAATCAATTAAAAACTGTGAAACCACACCCAAAATTGATTGGACATCCCAACTATTGGGGATTTTCATCTACTATGAACTTATATTGACTATTTCTTTTTCTAACGTTTTTAGGTTTTGGTGTTTATTCGCTCATAAGAACCAATGTTGTTTCTCTTTGTACAGCCCTGATTTTCGGAATATTGTGGGAATAAATAATCTGAGAATAATTTTTTCTGAGAACCTAAAACTATCATTAAATGTTGGATGTGGTAGTTTTGGGAAACACAAAAGAGCCTAAAATTCGGGAATAGAGCATTTAATTAGCCTAAATGTTTGGATATGTTTGGTTGAGATTTTTTTGGGGCGCCGCTAGATTTAGATGGCTTTTCTTTCTCTTCTTCCCTCTATCCTTCTCACTAGCCCCTTTCTCTTTACATCAGCCTTCTCTGTTATCATCCCTCTCACCCCTCTTTCCATCAGCACTTTTTCCCTTTCCTTTCTCATTCTTTCTTACCTCTCCTCTTTCTTCTTTTCATTCGTATTTCACTTCTACCTCTTTCCGTGGCTCCTTTCCATCCCCTTGCTTTGGTCTATCTCTTCAAATTGATTTACGAGCAAGCAGACACAAGGAGACCCATGTTATCTGACTACAATGTGTAGGACACAAAACCGTGTTACAAATGTTTGATTTCTAACTGTCAAGGAAGCTTTTAGATTAACTTTGCATGAGTGTTAATTTTTGGATTCGTTTCTTCTGAATTGGCTGCTGTGTTAAAACTTTGAGATTAATTGAAACTTCATTCGACCCTCCTTTGAGATATCCCTCCGAGCTTAATTGTTCAATAGGTGTGGACGCGGAGGTGTGGTGTCAACGCACGTGGGACACGGCGCCATTCGCAGAATGATGGAGGAGTATGCGCGCGGCGGGGAGGGGCAGCAGGACCTCCCTCTGAGACGAATGGTTTTAAATCCATCCCTCTCTCCGATTCGAATTGTCCGAATGCCTTCCCTCTGAGATGAATTGCTTAGAAGACCTCCCTGTGAGATGAATTGTACTAAACATCTCCCTTCGAGAGTATTGCTCTGAAGTTCTCCCTGTGAGATGAATTGTACTAGAGACCTCCCTCTGAAAGAATTGTTCAAAAGTCCTCCCTTTGAGATGTATTCTATTAAAGTATTGCTCTGAAGTTCTCCCACTAAAGACCTCTCTCCGAGGATATTGCTCTGAAGTTCTCCCTTTGAGATGAATTGTACTAAAGACCTTCCTCTGAGAGAATTGCTCTGAAGTCTTCGTTCTGAGATGAATTGTACTGAATTGCTCCAAAGGCTCCCTCTGAGATGAATTGTACTAAAGATCTCCCTTCGAGAGAACAGCTCTGAAGTTCTTCCTCTGAGATAAATTGTACTAAAGACCTGATACTGAGATAATTGCTCTGAAGTTCTCCCTGTGAGATGAATTGTACTAAAGACTTTCCTCTGAGAGAATTGCTCTGAAGTCTTTGTTCTGAGATGAACTGTACTGAATTGCCCTAAAGCCCTTCCTCTGAGATGAATTATACTAAAGACCTTCCTCTGAGAGAATAGCTCGTAAGTCCTCCCTTTGAGAGAATTGCTCTAAAGTCCTCCCTCTGACGTGAATTGTCCTTAAGGCCCCTCTGACGTCTCCTTCTGCGATGAACTGCATTAAAGCCCTCTTTCCGCGCCCGCCCCGCGCGTACCTCCTTGGTGCGCCCGCAGAGCGTGGCGCGCAGCAGCATGCGCCCGAGCACGGTGTGGCGCTGCGCGCAGCAGGTGTGCGGGGCGGCGGCTGCGGCGGCGCCGGGGCAGTGCTCCTCCATGACGCACGTGGGGCACGGCGCCATGCGCGGGATGATGGAGGAGTAGGCGCGGGAGGGGAAGGAGCAGCAGCCGGCCGGGTAGCTGACGGGCCGGGCACGCCGCCGGCGGCGGGATCACCGGCGGGAAGATGCGCGGCCGGTCGGCGGCGCACACGGGCGCGCCGGCCAGCGAGAAGTCCATGATGCGCAGCGCCTCCTGCGCCCAGCAGCCCGAGGCAGAGGCTCAACGAGGGGGAGGAGAAGCCAAAGCGAAGGTTGATTGATTGATTCGTGATTCCGGGCGCGTCGACTATACAGGTCATAAGTCCCGTTAGTGTAGTAGGTGTTTTTGATTGACTGATTCGTGATTCGTGAAGGTTGATTGATTGATTCGTGATTCCGGGCGCGTCGACTATACAAGTCATAAGTCCCGTTAGTGTATTAGGTGTTTTTGATTGACTGATTCGTGATTCGTGAAGGTTGATTGATTGATTCGTGATTCCGGGCGCGTCGACTATACAAGTCATAAGTCCCGTTAGTGTATTAGGTGTTTTTGATGGACTGATTCGTGATTCGTGAAGGTTGATTGATTGATTCGTGATTCCGGGCGCGTCGACTATACAAGTCATAAGTCCCGTTAGTGTAGTAGGTGTTTTTTCATTGGGAGGTTGCGGTGATCTTTTCCCCGCTGGATGGCGAGAACCGGCGCCGACCTACCGTCGACTAGCTGGGTTTTCCCCTCAACCAGGTATCTCCCACCAGCGGGGCACCGCTCCAGCCGGGACAAGCTCTAAGCTGCCGACTGGGTCTCCCGGCATGTGTGGTAGTGTAGGGATCTGCAAGGGCACGCTCTGCCCGCGGCGAAAGGAAGCCGGTGCACCGATTTCTCGCTCAGGGATGCGCAAAAGGCAGTCATGGCGGGACGCAAGAACACGAATAACAAGTTTCGGTTCGAATGGGCTCTTGATTTCGTGTGAAGGTGATGCACTTTGTTTAATAAATGTTCATTACTCTACAATTTTTGAAGTAGTTTATGGTGAAAGATATGAACATACAATTTATTTAAATATTTACTTTGAATAATATTTTCTGAAATTATGTTATACAATACTGATATAGATTTAGTATGTATTTGGTTTATATATATTTTCTTCAAAGTATTCATTTGAGTTGTTTGTAATTAGTGTTAATAGTTCTCATTTATTGCATTCTCAAACACTAGTAGAAATGTGCGTTAATATTTCCTTGCTGTAATGATCAATGTTTGCATAACTGCAGTTTCTGTTCACATGTCAATTAAATGTTGGTAAAAATTAATAAATGTCTCTTTATGATATACCAACCGGTGTGTTTCACCCAACTCGCCACATTCGCACGATGTTTTCTCACCCCTGCTTCCCGCCTGTGACACGAGTGACTTCGCTAAGCTGACATCGCCGCGTGCCCCAAACCTTTGCAAAGGCCATTCACCTGCTCGTTTGTCTGACGACCCTGCCGTACTTCATTTTAGAACAATAAAAGAACAAAGGCAGCAGGGAGTGCTGCCGCGCGCCCGCCGAAAACGTTAACAAATCAGGTTTGCTGCACAGTTCTGTGCCGTACTTACGAAGAAGCTCCTTGTACGAAGGCCCTTACGAAGAAGCTCCCTAGATACAGAGAGTAGCGCATTCCATTGTTACCCCGATCCCGACATTTTATGTCCAGTTGTCAGGAAAAATTGGAACTGCGTAATATTCCGCATGTTGTGAACCATTAAACTACCACAAACCAATATTAATTTTCTTGAAAATCTTCATAGTGTCACCAAATGTTGTAATTTCCGTTCAGTTCCTGATTGGTACGTGACGGGGTTGTCGGTGGAGTGGATATGAAATGGCGGCGGTTGCGCTGCTCCCTGTATCTAGGGGCTCTAGCCCACCTGCACGTGTGTGGCCGCCTGCGCGATGGAGTCGTAGGCGTCCTCGGGGCAGCAGTCGCCGGCGTCGCACGGGCCGCGCCCGCACCCGGCCCCGCACCCGGCCATGGCGCGGCTGCACTTCGCCACGCTGCAACCACGCGGCAGACCCAGTAGTTGAAGACTTGATTGATTGTTCGTGACTCCGGGCGCGTCAACTACACAGGTCATTAGTCCCGTAAGTGTGGTGCGTGTTTCTCCTCGGGAGGTGGCGGTGATCTTTTACACGCTGTATGGCGAGATCCGGCGTCGACTTTCCGTCGACTAGAGGAGTATCTCCCACCAGCGGGGCAACGCCCCAGCCGGACAAGCTCTCAGCTCCCGACCGGTCTCCCGGCATTTGTGCATGTTAGTGTGAGTGTCTGTAAGGGGTGAGGATAGGACAAGGAAGAGGAAGGAAAGATCGCGCGCGGTCCGTGAACCGTTTGTTAGGGTACTGCTCTGGCATTCTCCTGGTGTTGATCGGAGAAACCCACAGAATACTACCGATCAGAGCAGCCGGCCGCTAGAATTCTCCTCCAGTGACAGCGACTGAACTCGACCTAGCTGACAAGCTAGTGTCGAAAATCCTGCCGCCGCCGTCGGGACTCGAACGTAGGACCTCCCGGTTCGAGGGACTGCACTGACATTCAGTTGCACTGAACCATCTCTCCCGGTTTGAAGACTTGAAATAAAAAAGGATGGAAATGCCATTTTCATATAGGAAGAGTTAAGGAAGGAAAATAAATGGCCGAGGAACGTCATTTGCAACATATTCTTGATGCGGAGGGCAGTAATAATTGGTCGGTATTTTTTAAATACGTTCATAGAAGGAAGGGAAGTAAAGACGAGATTCTAGTTGTTTCGTGTTAATAATTCGCTAATAACGGACGACAGAGAAAAGGTAAAAGCTTTTAACGCGTATTTTAGCTCGGTTTTTAAGGCAGATGATCTAACTCTATTCAGATTCCTTGTAGTCAGATAGAAGTCATTTTCATATTGATGCAAGTACTTTGAGGAAAAGAATAAAATTAATTAAGCGAGGAAAATCACGAGGCCCAGATTCTATTTCCACAGACATTATTAAGTTAGGCGGTGAGGCTATTCTACCATATTTAATTAGGTAATTTAATGTATCCATAAATAACGCTTGCGTTCCGGAAGATTAGAAGCTGACTTTCGTAGTACCTATTTTTAAAAGTGGCGGACAAGACAGTACTTAGTAACTACAGACCGGTTAGCCTTACATCAGTCGTTTGCAAACTTATGGAACATCTAATTTTCTAGCTACATCTGAACGAATGGGAGGACAGGGAGTGGCTTTATCAGGGACAGCACGGATTCAGGAATGGTTTCTCGTGCGAAAGCCAGTTAGTCTCACTTCTACAGAATATAGCCGACGTAGTTGATGAAGGCGGAAGGGGTCGACCACGATAGTATAGACTTTCTAAAGCTTTTATGATGTTGTTCCAGACGATAGTCTTATAAAGAAATTAATAGATTCGAATATAGACACTAGAGTGGTAGCGTGGATAAACGAGCTACTTCGTAACAGGAAACAAGAAGGTACGAATCGGAAGTTACATATCTACCTCGAGAAACGCACGTCAGGAATTCCACAAGGAAGTGTCATCGGACCACTCATGTTCCTTGCCTTCGTGAATGATTTGCCGACAAAGTTTAGCTTCTAATGTGCGACTCTTTGCTGATGACTGCGCAATTTATAGGATTATCAACTCGGAGAAGGACGAGGATATTTTGCAGCGAGACTTGAGACAAATTACACATCTGAGCGGAAGCAAACGGCATGGAAATAAAACAGTTCAAAGAGCAAGTCCATCACGTTTGATAGGGGTCGAAGTTATAAAGTACAAATTGACCAATAATGTTATACCTCGAGTCACGTTTTGCAAATATTTAGGAATACAGCTGATAGTAAAGTTAAGCTGAGAGAATCAAGTAAATTTCGTTGTAGGGGAAAGCCTAGAGAGCTTTGCAATTTTGCTATGCGGATTCTGAAAAAGAGTACAGTGAGAGCCAAGAACTTGCATTTATGTCTTTAGTGCGAC
>JAHLJT010002630.1:49736972-49840947 GCA_031308135.1 Acheta domesticus
GATCACTTCTTTTATTCAAGAATAACTGCCTTCGGTATACAATCAGGCTTTTTTAAATTCAATTCTTCACACATACTCAATGAAGGGAGATTCATTTTTGAAGCTGGCTACTTCTCGCACAATTTACACAAGAAACGTATTCACACTCGTGGCAGATACAAAACTAAATTTTGTATTAAACATCTTCTAACTCAAAGAGATGGTGTCGTTAAGTGAAATTATATAAAGAAATTTCATTGTCGTAGTCCATTGTCGAACGTGGTACATTTTTCCCATACAAATATCTTCAATTACCACAGAACAATAGGGGATCAGGCCTCTTAAGTGGAAAGTACGACTAGCTACAGAACCTACATTTCCACACAACTCTCCTTGTGGTATTAGTAACAAAAATGATTGTTTTAAGATGTCAAGAAATATTATTAGCATCAAGCAAAGCACAATATAATTACAGCGATGAAAAGATGTCAGGGAGCCTTCGAAGCCCCTTAAGTGCGTAGTCGGGTTAAGCGCGAGAAAGTAAAAATAAATGAAATAACAGTAAATCAATCTGTATTAATGTTATTTGTTTTATTTATATTAATTATTATTTTAATTAAAATCAGACTTAGTTGATACTGATATCTTATTAGTTGATACCTTATAATGGACGCGAGAAAAATGTCAAGCCGTGCACGCATCGTCGTGAATAACGCATGGGCTCCGAGTCTTCTACGTCAATTCAAGTGGATTACAGAATATTCTATAGATCATTTCGTAATATTTTCTGTTATCTAACTGATTGAATAAATACATCATTGATGAACAAATATTTATATTTATTGTAAAAATGTATACATCACTGTTTAATTAATTTATTTTTTTTAATTTAATTTGTTAATATTGTAATGTTTTTGTATCAGACTGAATAAACGAAGAAATTCAGTAAATGTTGGAAAATTAATAACAATAAATATCAGTACAACGTAACACTAAACTAACACTCCCTAACTCTATGTAATCCAACGGTAACCACCCTCAAACCTCCCCCCCTCGTTAACGTAACGAAATTTGTGAGCGACTCTCTCTGGAGGTTAATTCAAAAACTGTCAACTGAAAGAGGGACCGAGAAGGAAAGGGACTATGTCCGGGTGTCTCCAGACCTCACCAGAGCGGGGTGACGTCTGCAGCACTCGTGTATGGTTCAATTAATAAACAACATATATCGATGGCTTAGTGCACAAACATTCTATGTCCAGTCATGGTCATTTTTGAGATAATATAATTTTTGGAGACCTCTTCATCTACCTAGTGGAGATATCTACCTAGTGAACCAAGATTCTATGTCCATATAAAAAGGATCATGCTGTTTTCAAGGAAGCATTCATTGTTGCTCCTTAAGGTCAAATACAATTACCTTTACGTGGTTCTCAAACGGACCCGATGGTATTATAAGTGAAAACTGAAAATAGTGCAAAATGTTTACGTTTTCTTGTAATTTTCTCTGTGAAGCCGACATTTTTCCGGGGTGGCAAACACCAAATTCGAATGCAGCACCCCCAAAATATATAGAACGGTTGAGAAAAAAAATCTTCCATAACATTTTTCAGAGTCAGATACCTTGTGACTAGACTGAGTGTGGTTCTCGAAACTAGGAATCTTGGATGTACAATACGTGAGCTCCAAGCCAAGGTTATCCAAACTTTATTCTGGTAGTAGCCGCATACGAAGATTTTAACCTCAGGGGCCAAAAACTTAATTTCATGATAAGGTAGGAATATTTGTTAAATTAAATTTTAATTAAAGAACAACAAAACAGTTAACAATTCACAAATTAGTTCTTGAAACACATAATATGCATATGTGCGCATAATTTAGAACATATTTATAATAGTGAATACACATTGAGGATTACAGTTATAAAATTTCAAAATATAAATACCGTCACTTCTTTTCTAAAACATAGAAATGTTAAATAATTTTAAAACGTACCTCAATGTGGCTAATGAAATAGTTTTTTAGACTGTAACAATTAATTTGTGTATGAATTTTTGTTTCACGTATTATTAAAATGTCTCTAAAATGTTCATCACTTGGTTAAATCAGCATTTATAATTCACATATACTTCATTTTCGAATATCTGTTCACATCTGTGACTTGCATCCAATACTGATAAGACATTTGTGGAAAAAGTTTGAATTTTTGGATAAAGGTCCTTTGGGAAGTGTTTTTAGAATTCAATGATATTTCTTTCTTGGAATTTGTCTTCCACTGCATCATCATCTTTGAGGTCAATAATTTCCATTTTTGTAGCTACTTAGACTTGCTCGGTACTTCATGAAAATGGGATCTGAAAAGCTCGTATGTCTCTAGAGTTAATACCTGAGTCAGTGAATATATTTTTGAACTGCATATTCAGTTCTGAAAGGATTTCCAAAAAAAAAAATCTTGCAGCTGGAGTAGTAAGCAAAGAATTTTTTGAGCAATCTCTTTTTCTAGAAATAATAATTTCTGTTTAAATGCCTTGATTCAAAAGTTCACATATGATGTTAGTTTCTCCTTGCATTTTTTAAAATTATTCATTTGCAACATGCTCGTTACAACATGCTCAATTTCCCGAGCATACACCAACTGAAGTCAAAGTCAGGTAGGAGAATTAAAAAAACTATTCTACCCACGGTAAAAACTTGCGAGTTTTTGAAAATTCTTTATGTAGGTTTTACAATGGTACGACACTCGCGACATGGCTGGTGTGTGAACCAAAGAATGTGTAACAATAGGAAACCAGATTCTTCTATCTTGCAATCAAATGATACAGCCTGTGTAACGATTAAATTGAATTAGAATATACTTTGGATCGGCGGGCCACATTGTATACTGCCGAGGGCCGGATGTGCCCCCGGACCGTAATTTGCAGACCCCTTCTCTAAACCAGTGTTGTGAAGGTCAATGGCAAGAGTGGGAGTCCGTGTGACGAGTGCCACGATGAAATCGCCCCTTCACGTAGTTCGTCACCCCGCCGCCAGAGACAACGCCATCCCAATTGTAAAACGGCGGGGTTACTAATAGTTTTTCCTTTCCCGACACTAGTTCCGCGGCGCCGATGGTGTAGCGGTTAGCGTAACGGACTGCTATACGCAAGAATGAATACCCAAGTTCTGAATACCGAAGACTGAATATCCAAGACTGAATACCCAAGTTCGCGGGTTCAAACCCGATCGAAGCCGTGGATTTTTAGGGGCGAAAAAATCCTTCGTACGCCTTCCTTCGGAGGGGAAGTAAAGCCGGCTGTCCCATGTTAGTAGATTTACTTGCATGTAAAAGATCCTCAAGCCTAAATGAAGCCTCTGAGCTAAATTCAAATCGCCAGTTTCGTCGCCTCAGTAATACCATCTTTCCGCTACTTGGTGAAAGGAGTGTAACAAAATTTGCGTGGTCAGACGGAAGAGCAGGACTCATGGCCTGAGTCTCGCCACGTAAAATAAGGCAATTCAATTCAATTCAATTCAATAGTTCCGCAGAGTATCTCGTGGCATGCTACGGTGCCCGACGCGTGCCACTGCCACCAGCAGAAGACCTTGACACTACTGCGCTAATCCGTCGACGTGTTCTTTCCCTCAGGAGAAGGCGCCCGCTGGCGAGGCGTTCCACTCGATCGCGTCGGCGCTGACGCAGATGCAGGAGACGATGCAGACGATGAACCTGCGCATGCGCAAGACGGACAAGGCCGTGCGCAGCGTGGGCCAGCGGCTCAACCTGCACGGCCGCATCATGCAGAAGATCCAGAAGCGCATGAGCGTGCTGGAGCGCGCCCTGCACTCCTCCGTCGACCGAGAGGTACACACGCATTGAATAATTAAAATCGATACGCAATTTTAGTACAAAGTACAAAATTGTCAGATGACATTGAATAGTTAAAATCGATATGCAATTTAAGTACAAAGTACAAATTCGTCAGAATTGTCAGTTGACATCAAATTATTAAAATCGATACACAATTTAAGTACAAAGTACAAATTTGCAGTAATTGTCAGATGATATAATTTAAGCCCAAAGTACATTTGTCGTAATCGTCCGATGACATTAAATATAATTAAATCGATAGACAATTTCATTTCAAAGTACAAAGTTAATAGGCGGCCATGGATTATTAGAAATGAAATATTTTAATGATTCTTATTAGATATCGATTTCATTTTTGTAAGGTTTGACTTAAGATAATAAAGGAGGGTAAACAGTACTTGAATGGATACCCATTATATTACAAAACAGGTCCAATTATTCATCCAGCGATGAAATCATTCTCAAACCATGAAATCATTCTCCAACAATTACCAGATATTGATAGCATTTTATATAAAGGAGTTTTCCCATTATAAAATTGCATATTTTACAACAAGATACCATTTCATTCTATTTTTTATTAGTTAAAAAAAATATGGGTGAAATGAAGTCGATCCTCTCCAGATATACTTTCTGTTCCCCGATTGCTTCATTGATTTGTTGATGTTTCCGGGCAAGCCAACTGCTATGCACATTTGGACCAGTTAATGTAGTGAATTATTTATAGCTGGTGGTGGCCTCTGGCTGCTGACATCCTGCGCCGACCAACACATCGGCTTGTGAGGGACTTTCCCGTCTAGGTACCTCGCCCCAACGGGCCACCGCCCCAACAGGGAAAAGATCTAAGCTCCCGATATGTGTGGTAGTGTAATGATTGTAAATGTGAGAGTGAGTACGTGGAGATAATAGAACAAAGAAAGGAGGGAATGATAGAGCGGTCTGTTTGTTAGGTTACTGCTCTGGCGCTCGTCTGGTATTGGTCGGAAATACCACTGAAAACTACCGAGTAGGATTCTACTCCCGCCGCTTGAATTAAACTCCCGAGAGCGCAGCGGCTCAATTCATCATAGTAGTAGTAACACAGATTGCATGCGATCCTTGATGATATCCGTAAGAGGATATTCAAAACAGTGCCAGCCTTCTTTTGATTTTTGTTTTTCTTTGAATTGGGAAGGAATTAGAAAAGGTTTAGCACACTTCACAGAGGTTGGACTAGTCCCTATGAAGCGGTCAAACCCGTTTTGTCGGAACAAATTTTGCATGATATTGTCCGGGAATCGAACCCGGAAACCCTAGGTGAAAGAGAAGTGACTTTGGCTCTGAGACGGGAGTTGGAATTCAACATATCCGTCCTGGCCAAATATTGAAAGATAGGACACCTCAGTCAGAGTCACTGTAGAGAGAACCGCACAGCTGACACTGAGTTAAACAGAGGCGGCTCTGTCTGCCTGATCCCCTGCCTCGCTCCGCTTCCACACGCGCTGACCGGGAGAGGTGGCTCAGTGCATCAACCTAATGTCAGTGCAGTCCTTCTCACCCGGAGATCCTTGGTTCGAGTCCCGACGGCGGCAGGATTTTTTGACACTTGCTTGTCAGATAGGTCGAATTCAGTTGCTGTCTGGAGGAGAATTCTAGCGGCCGGCTGCTCTGATCGGAAGGTTTCTGTGGTTTCTCCAATCAACGCCAGGCGAATGCCAGAGCAGTACTCTGACAAACGGGCCATGGACTGCGCGCTATCTTTCCTTCCTCTTCTTGTCCTATGCTCACCCCTTACACACACACACACACACACACACTAACATGTACTACACTACAACACATGCCGGGACACCGGTTGGGAGCTTAGAGCTTGTCCCGGCTGGGGAGGTGCACCGCTGGTGGGAGATACCTGCTTGAGGGTAAAACCCCAATAGTCGACGGTAGATCGGCGCCGGATCTTGCCATCCAGCGGGGAAAAGATCACCGCCACCTCCCAAAGAAAAACACGCACTATACTTACGGGACGAATGACCTCTGTAGTTGACGCGCCCGGAATCACCAGTAACCAAACAAACATTGCGCACGCGCGCGCGTGTGTGTGTGTTCAGCGCGGGTTCGCTGCGAGGGGCGCGGCCAGCTGCCACGACGGCGGCGGCGCCTCGGGGCGGCTGCTGGGCGCCAGCGACTCCGCCTACCGCCTCACGCCCTGCTCCTCGCACCACCGCTACTTTCGAGCACTTGCACGCGCACGGACACGCGCATGGACACGGACACGGCCATGCGCACGCGCACGGACACGGCGCACGCCAGCACAGCCTGCCCAGGTACTGTACACGCGCCGTTATCTGGTGTTGCCTCCCAGTTACTAGTTGCACCTTATTGCATCAAGAAAGGTTCCATTAATTATAGACAATCAGACCGTGTGATAATAAAATATATTTAATACAAAGTTGAAGAAAAACGAAGATGGAGTTTTACAGGTTGGAGTTTCACAACGTTTCGGAGATATTTTGTCTCCATCATCAGGTACATTTTGGCTTTTATTAAATATAAGTTTTACGTTTGTGAATAGTAATAGTAAGTAAAGTTGTACTTACTATTCACAAACGTAAAACTTATATGAGCTCTGATGAGGCCCAGCTAAATGAAAGCTTAAGGGAAATTAATGTTTTTTCCTTCATAAAAACAACCTGTAAAAACTTTGATTCACTAGATAATTCAATCTACTCGATAAATGAAGGCGGTATCGATCAACGATCATACGTCTTACATTGAAAAGTGGTGGAATAGCAGAAATTGGATGGCCTTGTTTAGAGGCCAGGTATGAATAAACAAAGTTTAGATGAAAAACGCATGGATGAACTGAATCATCTTATTTGAGTGCCAGGTTTGACAGCACTGTTACATTGAAACACCATGCAGCAGTATGGGCTGATCGGTCTTGTTTCGGGGCCAGGTTAAGCAGATCAAAGATTACATGAAGACTTGATCAGCTGATTGGTCTTGTTTGAGTGCCAGGTTGGACTGAACAAAAGTCACATGAAAACCTCACGTAGTAGTATGGGCTGTATAGTCGTTTTGGTTGCCGGGTTAGATTGAACAAAGGTTACATGAGTCGGCCCCGTGACGGAGATCGCTAAGTCGGGGTCCTGTAGTGATCTTGAACCGTAGGGTCGCGGGCGCGAGTCTCGCCTCGGGCATGGTTGTATGTGTTCGTCCTTTCAACCCCAATCATCACCACATTGTTTCATCCTCATACCATAACGTTACATCCAATAGTGGTCGCTAATGACCTAGTAGTTGATGCGACCTTAAATAACAAAAAAAATAAGAGTGTTTGATGGAGAGTTTGATGAAGTAGTATGGGGTGAATGACTCAGTTTAGGGTACAAGTTGAACGTAAAACCAATGGAGCAGACGGTGCTGGATGGTGGTGTTGGGGCGCAGGCGGAGGTGTATCTACGGTAGGGAAGACATGGCACGTGCCATGGGCGTTCCTTGCAAGCGGCGCTATTTAGAGGATACCCGCCAAAACAAATAACAACAACCCTAATTTGAACAAAAGTTACATGAAAACCACATGTAGTAGTATGCCATAGCTACCTGATGAAGAAGACTACTCCTGATCTTTGCCCAAATTGCAATCTCCCATATCGACTAAGCAACTCATTGTTGATTGCCACGCAATCACGACTGACAGAGAAAGTCTCATCATGAATAGTGATCTTCATTCCATCTTGAACTCCTACCCCGACCACATGAAGATTATTCAACTTCTTACGAAATTTAATCTGATAAATTGTATTTAACAATTGAGTACTTATGTTCCATGTAATTGTATGTAGGTATGAGTGTGTTTGTAACCGTTTTAAACACTGTATTTTTGTAACTGTGGTCGCCAATGACCTAGCTGTTTCTAGGGCGACCTCACTTAAATAATTAATTTAAAAAACCTACTACTATTACTACCACCACTATTACTACAACCCCTACTACTAATACCACTACTACTACTATTACTACTACTACCACTACTACTACCACCACCACTACTACCACTACTACTACCACTAATACCACCACTACTACTCTACTACTACCACTACTACTACTACCACTACCACTATTATTACTACCACTACTACTACCACTACTATTACTACTACTACTACTACCACTACCACTATTATTACTACCACTACTACTACCACTACTATTACTACTACTACTACTACTACTACTACTAACCCTGACATGGGCGCAAATTCTGTGCTTTCTGCTTGCCACGGGCGTCTGAATACCTAGGTACGCCTCTGGGCGCAGGTCCCTGTCGAGCACCGTGACGGCCTACTCCGGGCGCGGGCACTTCCAGTCGTCGTCGTCGGCGCTGCTGGCGGGTT
The DNA here is from genome assembly GCA_031308135.1 of Acheta domesticus. Taxonomy (NCBI): domain Eukaryota; kingdom Metazoa; phylum Arthropoda; class Insecta; order Orthoptera; family Gryllidae; genus Acheta; species Acheta domesticus. The sequence goes on from JAHLJT010002630.1 coordinate 49,745,175, forward strand.
CGTCGCGCGGCCGGCCCGCGTCGCTGCTGTCGCGCTCGCTGTCGTGCGCGGGCGGGGTGCTGGGCGCGGGGGGCCCGTCGTCGGGGCGGCTGTCGTCGAGCAGCCGGCACGCCGCGCCCGCCACGGCGCCCGCGCCGCCGCCGCCCGCCTCGCCCCTCGCCGCCCGCCTCGCGCGCTCCTCCCACTCGCGCCCCGCCCTCGCGGGCGCGCGCTCGCTCTCCTGCGGCGGAGGCGGAGGAGGCTCGGCCCGCCCCTCCCACTCGCGCCTCGCCTTCGCCGGCCCGCGCCCCTCCGGCTCCTGGGGCGGCGCCGCGTCGCAGGTGCGAAGCAAATGATAATGATTGTAGTTGGAGTAGCATCAGCAGCAGTAGTAGTAGCACCAGCAGCGGTAGTAGTAGTGGTAGTAGTATTAGCGGTAGTAGTAGTGGTAGTAGTAGTAGGGGTAGTAGTAGTTGTGTGGTAGTAGTGGTGGTAGTAGTAGTAGTGGTAGTAGTAGTTGTGGTCGTACTATACTGCGATTTTCGTAACTTTGACCCTGACAGAAATCAGCTGTTCACGGTTTCATCTAATCGGGAGCATGAACGTCACCTTAGTGACGTCACTGTCGCGAAATATAAGCTCCTGATTGGATGGCAGAGAAACAGCTGGTTCCTGTCTGGGACAAAGTTACGAAATTCGCAGTATAGTGGTGGTAGTAGTAGTAGTAGGGGTAGTAGTAATGGTAGTAGTAGTAGTAGGGGTAGTAGTAATGGTAGTAGTAGTAGTAGTGGTAGTAGTAGCAGCAGTAGTAGTAGTATTGGTGGTGGTAGTAGTAGTAATAGTAGTAGTGGTACTAGTAGGAGTGGTACTAGTAGGAGTGGTAGTAGTAGTAGTAGTAGTAGTAGTAGTAGTAGTAGTAGTAGTAATACACAGATTCAATCTTTAGCAATCCCTCTAAGAGGATAGTCAAAGTAGTTTCGGATGCCAGCCTTATTTTCAACCCAGGCTTCCTTGGAAGATTACTTCCGACGCAGGTATAGGAACATTTCTAGCAGGAACGCCTCGTGGGCGGTCCCCTGAAACGCCAGGGGTGTGACTCGCTTTCTCCGCCACATGTCGATGTCAGTTAACCATATCCGAGCTATCTGTTTGGGAGAAAGAGAGCACTTTTAGGGCGGGATGTTGTCGGAGGGAATCCGCCAAGGTTGGTTTTTCATGTCACAAGAGTGACATGGCAACTGTGGATTTTCCGCACCTCGGCCGGGACCGAACCCGCTCACAGGAGATTCAGAGACCAGTAAGCTAACCCCTCACCCAACGATGTGTGAAACAATCGATAGAAGGCGCGGAAAATAAGAACGTTGTATCCACGAACTCTGTAACAAGGAGACTCAATTCCAGTTTAGGGGATATGAATGACGTCAATATAAAAATACAGGGCGAGTCAAAAAAGGAATTTACCACTTTCAAGGCATATAAATGTTTATTGAGATAATTTACAGAATTGTTACAGGTGTAATTTTGTTGCCAAAAGCCCTCAAGTGTGACTCGTGTAGTACCACAGAACCATATTCAGTTGCCAGGAGCATCAATGTAGTTCATTGTCAAAATGGCTAATTTCACTGGTTTGGATCGAGCTAACTGTGTGCTTTGGTTTCATGAAATAAACTCTGCAACTACAATTCAGCGTAAATTTCGTACCAAATATGATAAAGAACCTCCAAGCAGACATACAATTTACTGTTGGCACACATGCTTTGTTAAAACTGGTTGTTCTCTTAGACATGATAAATCACCAGATCGCCCGCACATTGCTGTTGCTGTCGTGGAACAGGAGAGGGAAAGCTTTGCCGGCAGTCCAAAGAAATCAACACGACGTGTGTCTGCCAAGTACATAGGTTGTACCAAAAGTAAGGTTCCCAAAGAGCTACAGCCTCGAGGGAAGGTGCCAGGCTAAATCCAACAACGCTGTCGTGTGCAGTGGTTTCTCCACTCTCGAACCCGCCCATCCGTGATTCGCTACGTCGCTCAGTGTTTGCTTGGCAGCCGTCATAAATGGATCGCCGCCCCCGCCAAGAGGTTTGAAGAGTAATCCGCTTTCTTCACGCAAGGAAGTTACCGCCAGTGGACCGTCATCGGCAGCTGACTGAGGTTTATGGTGCATGTCCGTTCAGCACGTCCACAAATGGTGCGGGGCTTTTGCTAAGGGTCGCACGGAAATTCACGAAGAAGACCGCCAGTTTCGGATGCGATTGCCCAGAAGATCAATAGTGAGCTGCTCAAAGATCGGAAGGTCACTGTCCGTGAACTTGTTAAACGCATACCTGAAGCTTCCCTCGGCACAATTGAAAGAACTTTAACAGAAACGTTGGGTTATCGCAATCCTTAAGGAATTGGTGGGAGACTTCTTCGACTGAGGAACACAAAAACTGGAGCACCGTCTTCAAAAGTGTGTCCGAAAAAATGGAGACTATGTTGAAAAATAGACAACAGTGTAAGGTTTTCAACTATGTATAAATTAATGACAATAAACAATAAGTAATATTCTACAAAAGACTGCATGGACAGTGTTACGTAAATTATTACATTTAAAACGATGCGAATTGACAATTGTACAAAAAATTTCTGATTTACATAAAGTGGAGAATTCTGTGTGGAAATGTTGAATCGTGTGTAGGGGGACGAGATATTCCTGAAAAATATAATCTTTAACACCCACAACTGTGGAATACGGGGCACCGAAAATGCAGGTGAAACAATTGATTACGTTCGTGACACCCCAAAAGTGAATGTGTTTTGTAACCTAAGCAAATTAAAAGTGTATTCTTCTTCATGGAGAAAAATATCAATGGGATAGCTTATTTGGATATGCTTGAGAATTTCTTAATTCCCCAGTTAGAAGAAGATGAACAATATGTGCGGTTGTACTTCCAGAAAGACGGTGCACCATCTCATTTCTTCACAGAAGTTCGCGTTTTTTGGATAATCGCTTCCCAGGCTGGTGGACTGGTCGTGCAGGGCTAATTGCATGACCACCTCGCTCCTTAGATTTTTCACCGATTGATTTCTTATCTGGGGTTTCATTAACCCGGGAGAGGTGGCGGTTGCCGGAGTTACGTTAGGGGTGGTGCGGGGTCATTTCTGACCCCTTTAAGGTATTTCTTTATAAAATTATATTTAGCAAGATCTATGCGCGAAATTAGTTATTTTAATAATAATAATAATAATAATAATAATAAATCATTTATAAGGTCATATTAACTTCATGTTTTATTATAACAAACATGCAAATGAGGAATTGAAACAAATAAAAGGGCAAAATTATCATGTATCTTCATTGTTTATAGTGACTTCATTTACATTTTCCTGAATATTTCAACGACAAAGGTATCAGAAAATTCAGTAAGTTTTATGTTATATCATTGTCTCACATAAAAAACCAACAATTTATTGAAAATGCTTCAAAGCCAACCAAAGTGAACCAAAATGATATCTTGATGTAAATAAGAAAGGCCTTTCGGCAACAAATGTAACAATTCCGTAACTTAAATCAATAAACATTTATATGCCTTGAAAGTTGTAAAGTCTTTTTTGACTCACCTGTATTTTAAAAAATTTCGGCCAATGGTCTCTAAGCGCATGTGTGAAGTCCGCTCCAAATTCACTTACACACAATAAAGTTGCAATAACTCTACACAATTACCTGCCGAGGAGTAGATCCGAGGGTATGGATTACTAGCAACTCTATTACTGGCAAATTACTAGCAATACTAGCAACTCAATTTTGTAATTTATTTATCAATTAAAAGAATTTTCTATATCTCGGGAGCGGAAATGTCTACTTTGAAAAGTTAGTAACCTTGCTTTGTAAGTACTTGTATTCATCATTCAGTTATTTGGGGTTAAGGATAGGATATAGATTCCAGAGATTAAGAAAAAGGGTGCAAATTGTAGGGGAGAGTTAGGCTAACTAGTTCACTTTTTTTTAACTAGTACTAAAATGTTATTTACTTGACCAGTACACGCGAAATTTCGCATATTTGTGAGAGACTTTCTCCTTATATTGTGGGGACAAACAACAACATTGTGTTCACAGTTATTGTCAAATGCAGAATGTTTTATACATTTGGAATATGACCAGTTAACATAACCGGTAAGGTTATGTGGACCAGCAATTGAAATAAACTATGAAAATAAAATTGACGTTTAATAGTATTATGAAAAAGTCATTCTTCTACACATATTCATAAACTTTTTCACACGTAAATGAGAAAATGGGCCACAGAACACGCGCCGTTTCCCAAAACGTGGCATCTAAACTTAAAACGTTCTTAAATAAGTTCATGTACAATACATATATCTAGCCTGTAAACTAGACAAAGTCTATTAAAATATGGGGAGAATTAAACAGAACCAGAACAGATATTCGTCGTAGTACAAAATACCCAAGAATTAATCTCAGCAGAGTCACTCGCCAAAAGAGCGCGATCGGCGCGGTTCGCCGCTCGCACCGGCGGACGGCGGAGGGGACGCTTCAGCCCTCCCCTCCAGCGCGCCCCTTCGTGACGTCGCTCCGCTTCAGCCCTCCCCTCCAGCGCGCCCCTTCGTGACGTCGCTCCGCTTCAGCCCTCCCCTCCAGCGCGCCCCTTCGTGACGTCGCTCCGCTTCAGCCCTCCCCTCCAGTGCGCCCCTTCGTGACGTCGCTCCGCTTTCAGCCCTCCCCTCCAGCGCGCCCCTTCGTGACGTCGCTCCGCTTCTGCCCTCCCCTCCAGCGCGCCCCTTCGTGACGTCGCTCCGCTTCAGCCCTCCCCCTCCAGCGCGCCCCTTCGTGACGTCGCTCCGCTTCAGCCCTCCCCTCCAGCACGGCCCTTCGTGACGTCGCTCCGCTTCAGCCCTCCTCTCCAGCGCGCCCCTTCGTGACGTCGCTCCGCTTCAGCCCTCCCCTCCAGCGCGCCCCTTCGTGACGTCGCTCCGCTTCAGCCCTCCCCTCCAGTGCGCCCCTTCGTGACGTCGCTCCGCTTCAGCCCTCCCCTCCAGCGCGCCCCTTCGTGACGTCGCTCCGCTTCAGCCCTCCCCTCCAGCGCGCCCCTTCGTGACGTCGCTCCGCTTCTGCCCTCCCCTCCAGCGCGCCCCTTCGTGACGTCGCTCCGCTTCAGCCCTCCCCTCCAGCGCGCCCCTTCGTGACGTCGCTCCGCTTCTGCCCTCCCCTCCAAGCGCGCCCCTTCGTGACGTCGCTCCGCTTCAGCCCTCCCCTCCAGCGCGCCCCTTCGTGACGTCGCTCCGCTTCAGCCCTCCCCTCCAGTGCGCCCCTTCGTGACGTCGCTCCGCTTCAGCCCTCCTCTCCAGCGCGCCCCTTCGTGACGTCGCTCCGCTTCAGCCCTCCCCTCCAGCGCGCCCCTTCGTGACGTCGCTCCGCTTCAGCCCTCCCCTCCAGTGCGCCCCTTCGTGACGTCGCTCCGCTTCAGCCCTCCCCTCCAGCGCGCCCCTTCGTGACGTCGCTCCGCTTCAGCCCTCCCCTCCAGTGCGCCCCTTCGTGACGTCGCTCCGCTTCAGCCCTCCCCTCCAGCGCGCCCCTTCGTGACGTCGCTCCGCTTCAGCCCTCCCCTCCAGCGCGCCCCTTCGTGACGTCGCTCCGCTTCTGCCCTCCCCTCCAGCGCGCCCCTTCGTGACGTCGCTCCGCTTCTGCCCTCCCCTCCAGCGCGCCCCTTCGTGACGTCGCTCCGCTTCAGCCCTCCCCTCCAGCACGGCCCTTCGTGACGTCGCTCCGCTTCTGCCGTCCCCTCCAGCACGGCCCTTCGTGACGTCGCTCCGCTTCTGCCCTCCTCTCCAGCGCGCCCCTTCGTGACGTCGCTTCCGCTTCAGCCCTCCCCTCCAGCACGGCCCTTCGTGACGTCGCTCCGCTTCTGCCCTCCCCTCCAGCGCGCCCCTTCGTGACGTCGCTCCGCTTCTGCCCTCCCCTCCAGCGCGCCCCTTCGTGACGTCGCTCCGCTTCTGCCCTCCCCTCCAGCGCGCCCCTTCGTGACGTCGCTCCGCTTCAGCCCTCCCCTCCAGCGCGCCCCTTCGTGACGTCGCTCCGCTTCAGCCCTCCCCTCCAGCGCGCCCCTTCGTGACGTCGCTCCGGCTTCAGCCCTCCCCTCCAGCGCGCCCCTTCGTGACGTCGCTCCGCTTCAGCCCTCCCCTCCAGCGCGCCCCTTCGTGACGTCGCTCCGCTTCTGCCCTCCCCTCCAGCGCGCCCCTTCGTGACGTCGCTCCGCTTCTGCCCTCCCCTCCAGCGCGCCCCTTCGTGACGTCGCTCCGCTTCAGCCCTCCCCTCCAGCACGGCCCTTCGTGACGTCGCTCCGCTTCTGCCCTCCCCTCCAGCACGGCCCTTCGTGACGTCGCTCCGCTTCTGCCCTCCTCTCCAGCGCGCCCCTTCGTGACGTCGCTCCGCTTCAGCCCTCCCCTCCAGCGCGCCCCTTCGTGACGTCGCTCCGCTTCAGCCCTCCCCTCCAGCGCGCCCCTTCGTGACGTCGCTCCGCTTCTGCCCTCCCCTCCAGCGCGCCCCTTCGTGACGTCGCTCCGCTTCTGCCCTCCCCTCCAGCGCGCCCCTTCGTGACGTCGCTCCGCTTCTGCCCTCCCCTCCAGCACGGCCCTTCGTGACGTCGCTCCGCTTCAGCCCTCCCCTCCAGCGCGCCCCTTCGTGACGTCGCTCCGCTTCTGCCCTCCCCTCCAGCGCGCCCCTTCGTGACGTCGCTCCGCTGCGGCGCCTCGCCGCTTTCCCGCTGAGCCACGACAAAAGTGGAGATGTCCTTGGTGAAGTACCAGCACGCGCTTCGTTATTGGTCGAAAGAAGCCGAGAGGAATTGAATTGCCTTATTTTACATGGCGAGTCTCAGGCCATGAGGCCTGCTCCACCGTCTGACCATGCAAATTTCGCTACACTCCTTTCACCATCTAGCGGCGAAAGAAGTTTTTCCTTGGGCGACAAAACAGGCGATTTTGAATTTAGCTCAGAGACGTCATTTAGGCTTGATGACCTTTGACAAGTAGCAAATCTACTAACATGGAACAGCCGGCTTTACTTCCCCTTTGAAGGAAGGCGTATGAAAGAATGCGTACGAAGGAATTTTTTTCGCCCTCAGAAATCCATGACTTCGATCGGGTTTGAACCCGCGAACTTGAGTACAACAGTCCGTTACAACCGTCGTCGCTGCAGAGGTGAATTCCTTTATTCAGCGCGTGATGTTGCTGAAGTTTTTGATGAGCTGATTATGTGACGATGTTTTTTCCCCCGCCATGCGTCCCACACCGGAATTGAGTTTCCTTCTTAGAGACTTCAAGGTTGTACCATTTTTTTCTTTTTTTGTTATTTAAGGTCGCATCACCATCTAGGTCATTAGCGACCACTATTGGGTTTAACGTAATGGTAACTGTGGAGATGACATGATATAGTGATGATAGAGACTGAAAGGACGAATATATATGCAACCATGCCGAGGCGGAATTCGAACCCGCAATCCATCGGTGCGAGATCGCTACGACACTACTGACAGCGATCTCGGCCACCGAGGATCGGCCATTCTTCTTTGTGTGGAGTCAGTTGGGCTTCGGCAAGGGGAGCGTTGCCATGCTGTACTGCTCTCCCCACGTGTGCATAGCATGATCTCTCGCGGGCAACCTCAAGCGAATACCAGTTCCCGGTCCTGTACTTGGCGTATTTTTCTGTTCGATACTTAAACTGTCTGGATACTTTTAATAAGGTGAATCATTATTCATTTTTCGCCATAAATGTGCTCAGTTGGTAAGACCCCATTCATTTATTCATTCCGAGTGTAAATTACGTCAGAAGAATAGCTCCTACTTTTGCATATCACTAAGAAACCATTGTCGGCGTCATAACATGACTCAAACATCACGAATGAAGAAATTAAGTACAACATATAAATGCTTTGTGTAGTGAATACAGAACACTGAGCTTTCAACTAAGTCGAAAACTCTTTCCTTTTTCTCCTTCTCCTTTCCTTTTTCTATATTCTTGTTTTTCTACTTCTTCTTCTTCTTCTTCTTCTTCTTTTTCATAAAAAGTAATTATTTGTTCTTTTATGAAATTCGCTTAGTTACAACGCAAAATAGATAGTTGTTGAAAAAGAATTATCGAAGCACTTGAGAGACCAATACGATTGGCATGATATACAAATACGATCAGATCCTTGTAAAGTGGATTGCTCCTCCTCTTTCTATTCCTCCTCATTCTCACCCTCCACAATCCTCACCCCGAATTCCATCTTCTCCTCGACCCCCCCCCCCCACCACCTAATACACATGCACATGAAAATTGCAGATGGCACTGCCACACAAAGGCCGGTAATGCCGGCTTGAATAGCCGAGGTCGAAAAGACAGCAGGGCCGTAGCTACCTCGGCTCTAGGAGTCGCAGGTTCGAATCCCGCCTCGTGCATGGATGTTTGTGTGTGCTCGTGTTGTCCTTACGTCCTTAGTGATCCCCCTACAGTTACCCCAATGTAAACAATGACAGTGGTCGCTATATGACGTAGTGATTAGAAAGCGACAGGAAAATGCCCGTAATACATGGGTGTTAAGCGGGTTGCGTAGTTCAACACTTGACAGGCGGAGACTCGTGCTTTTGAGATAATATTAATATATACGTGTTTTTGTAGATTCGAGTTGAACTATAGACTGTCTCTTGTAAATTGTTGAGTTTATGAAAGTTCCAAATGATTTTATACAGTCGTAATGATTACATATATTTATTATCTTGGCCAAGATATAAATATATATAATCATTATGACTGTCTACAATCATTTGGAACTTTCATAAACTCAATGTTTTTGTAGATGTTCTTGTTGCATTGATACTATTTTCATGTGCAGATGTGCCATAATAAATGTTATCGAATTCTAGTGCATGTAGGAGGGTCAAAGATGATCTTTTTTGCCAATGAATATACGGTGGGAAATTTAATATGAAATCGTACGCGACGATTGCTGCTGTTTGTTAGACACACGTTCTGACCCAAAGAGATTTTGTGTGCCTGCTTTACCAGTCGGGATGAGTTGCTTACCGGTTAGAGCGGCCACGTCGAAAATTGTACAAGTATAACTTCCTTAACCCTCCGGCGGGCGCTCAGTACCGCATTCTTATGTTTGTGTTGATTTCGTGTAAGTAATTGGTGTCGCGCTATTGAGCTCATAATTATTCTTCATTCATTATATTTTCTGATGACACCTGATAACACTAAAATCACGATTTTAGACACTGTCGATCGGCCGCTATTCATTAGTAATTCAAACTCTCTAACGATTGCGGCCTCCCGTACCGCATGCGCTTTGTCAATGAAAGTATAATATTTGCGTGTTTTATCCATTAGAATTCTTACTGCTGTTTTGTTATTGAGTTTTATGATACACATTTTGGAGTACTAACTACTAATTCAAATTTAAATGCGTTGTTTCCGAAGAAACGTTAGTAGGCACGTTTGCACCGTATTCACTCCCCGACATGTAACACGTACCAAGACACGGAGGGAGCGAGTGATGGATCAGATTATTATTAAAATTATTTCGTTTGGTATTTAATTAGTTATTATAAAATAAAATATATAAAAACATAAATAAGGAATATTTCCTTCATATTCAGTAACAAAAGTAATAACTATTGACTCGAAAATAGAACACTAATAAATGCGGTAGGGAGTGCCGCTGGCGCCTTCTGGCGGGAAATGATGGGACGCGCCCGCCGGAGGGTTAACCCTCCATCGGGCGCGCGTAAAATGTTCACACCAGCAGGGCGCGTGTCGTAAATTTTACGACATTCAATGACTCTTGAAAAAAAATTCAAAGAAATTGTATAACAATGGAATTTTATGTCTCATTATAATATCTAAGAATGATATTTACTACCAAAAAGCATATCCGTTGATAAACGTTCGTATTTAGTATCAAAAAGATCTTGTTCCGATCCAGTATCGTTTTATTGCTCGTCTGTATTTTCAACATTCGTTTACTGTCACTGTCACTATCCAATTCAAGATCTTCCTCCGATCAGACAGCTCTTGCAGAATATTCTAATTTTCGTTCATATGAATTCTTTATCTGGACATTTTAAAGAAAATTTCGATTAGGCCAAATTATTATACAATATTGTAGCACAACAGCCGGCGCGCAGCGTAAAGTTTACGTCACTATGCACTCATCAATAGAGCGTTACAAAAACTCAATACAGCGTGCAAACTAAACAGTGGCTGCAGGAATGCATCTCTAAAGATACCTGCAAGGAATACCAAGAACGCATAAATCTTTGACAACAATGAGTTGACAGCAAAACAAAAAAATCTACTATTGTAGTAAAATTTACGACAGCGCGCCCGCTGGAGGGTTAAATAGCATTCATTGTGAACAAGCGGTCATGTTGGCGTGGTGTAGATTGGCCGCAAGTGCGTACGCCTGCCTGTGAGGCACGTGAGGCAGATGTGTGCGGGTGGGCGCAGGCGGCGTGCGCGCCCGCCTTCCCCCGGGCGCGCGCCCCCGCTCAGCGGCGTCCACCGCTCGGCCTCCACCTCGGCCTCCTACTCGGCGGCGGCGCCGGCGGCGGCGGCGGCATACGGGGCGGCGGGCGCGGGCGCGGGCCACGGCCTGCACGCGCGCTCCGTGTCCAGCACGGGCTCCCTGTACGCGCCGCAGGCGCTCGGCCCCCAGGCTCCGCGGCACAGCGCCAGCCACACGCCCCCTTCGGCTCGCGCGCCACCACGCCCGCAGGTAGCTCCCTCTCCGCCTCCTCTCCCCTCTCCCTCTTTTACTCCCACCTCTTGATCTCTCTCCTTCTCTTTCCCGACCTCACCCCCTCGCCCTTTTACTCTATCCCCATCTCGCTATTTCCCTCTCTCCCCCTATCCCCCTCTCCCTCTCCCCTCTCTCGCCCTCTCCCTCTCTCGCTCCTCCCCTCTCGTTTTCTGCCTCTCTCGCTCTCTCCCCCTCTCCCTCTCTTGCCCCTCCCCTCTCGTTTTCTGCCTCTCGCCCTCTTTTCCTCCCACTCTTGATCTCTCTCCCGCCCTCACCCTCTCTCTCTTTGTCACTCTCCCCCTCTCCATATTACTCTCTCTCCCAGTCGCTATCTTCCTCTCTCGCTCTATCTCCCTCTCCCTTTCTCGCCCTCTCCCCTCTCTCGCCCTCTCCCCCCTCCCCCTCTCTCACCCACTCCCTCTATCGTCCTCTCCCCCTCTCCCTCTCTCGCTCCTCCCCTCTCGTTTCTCTGCATCTCTCGCCCTCTCCCCTCTCCCTCTCTCGCTCCTCCCCTCTCGTTTTCTGCATCTCTCGCCCCTCTCCCTCCTCTCCCTCTCTCGCCCTCCCCCCTCTCCCTCTCTCGCCCTCTCCCCCTCTCCTTCTCTCGCTCCTCCCTCTCTCGTTTCTGCCTCTCTCTCTTTCACCCTTTCCCTCTCTCACCCTCTCCCCCTCTCCTTCGCTCACCAACTCCCTTTCTCACTCTCTCACCCACTCTCTTTCTCGCTCTCTCACTCTCTCCCCGTCTCCCTCTCTCACGATCCCCTCTCACTCTCTCGTTCTCTTTCTTTCTCGCTCTCTCGCCCTCGCCCTCTCCCTCTCTTCCCCCTCTCATTTTCTGCCTCTTTCGTTCTCTCATCCTTTCTTTCTCTCTTCTCGCTCTCTCACACTCGCACTCACTCTACCACTCGTACTCTTCTCTTCTTAGTCTCCCCCCATTTCGCTCTCTGCTATCTCATATTCTCGCTGTCCCTCTTGCTTTCTCTCCATACTTTCTCACTGTGTTGGTATCTCTCGCTTTGATTGTCGCTCCTCTCTCGGAATCTTCTCCTAAATATTTCCGCCGCGTTCTTTCTCCGTCTCCCTCAGTGGCTCTCATCTTCTCACTCCTTTCGTTTTCTCCCCACCGCGTTCTTTCGCTCTCTCTGCCTCACTCTAGCTCTCTTCACCGTACTCTCTTGTACTACCCCGTGGTAGGTAGCTTTCTCTCGCTCTCTATCTGTAACGAAATATGTCTGCCTCCATCCGTGTTAAAAATCTGAGTTCTGTCGAATAATCCGCGTTTATTTAATATTGTTCTACCGACTTGAAATTTTGACCGAGGTCGTCAAAACGTTTTGAAGTCAGTGCGACCGTATCTGCTCTTTAGTGTGTGAATTATGCCATCGTAACAGGTCGTACTAGCTCGAACGCGAATTTGGAGACACAAGTTGCCGTAAGGTGGCCAGCCTGTCACTGATGGCGGGCCATGTGTTTGCGTCACGGTGTAAGATATAAAGGTGTGTCAACTAGCCGCCTGTGGAGTAAATTTTCTGAAGCCAGTTTGAGCCTAGTTCCTGGCTTGTCCAGGGCAAATTATCGGTTTGGGTCACGGTGTAAGATATACATCTTAAGATGACATCTTAAACTGTGGCTATTACATAGTTTTACAAAACATTTCCTACCCATTTTCGTAACTGTTCGCTCTATAATTTACCGATTCCACCGCGAAAGGACAAATCACTGATTTGAAATTTGAAATCAGCTGGCCGCAGAGCTGTCGAATGGATCACGAACAATCACGACCTTGCTCAAATGAGACCCAAAGATCGCAACGCTTATACTGTGAGAACTAGCTTCACATAAGCTTCAGTTTTAGACTGGGAGTGAACGTACCTATATCTCTTACACCGTGATCACGACCAATCACGACCTTGCCCAAATGAGACCCAAAAATCGCAGCGCATATATGTGAGAACTAGCCTCTCATAAGCTTCAGTTTCAGACTGGGAGTGAACACACCTATATATCTTACACCGTGATTACGACCAATAACGACCTTGGCCAAATGAGACCCAAAGATCGCAGCGTTTATAAGCGTGAACTGTGAGAACTAGCCTCACATAAGCTGCAGTTTCAGACTGGGAGTGAACGCACCTCTATCTCTCACGCCGTGGTTTGCGCGCATGCGCAGGAGCCTTCTCGCGGCCGGCGCCCGTGACGCCTCGCGCCGTGTGCAGCGCCGCCGGGCTGCGGCCGGCGCCCGGGGAGGCGGCGCGGCTCAACTCGCTGGGCAAGAACCTGCTCAACGCCGCGCAGGTGGGCACGCACCGCACGCAGCGACATTAGCAAACGGACGGTGTTATGCATCCACCGGCGATGCGGCATCATACAAGTTTTGGGATAATCGTGTTCAAAAGTTTTATTATATTTTCGGCTCTAAAAACTGTAATTTAATTATTTCATTCATTGAAGCGCCAAACTATACAAACATGAGTGGAATATCTGGCGTTTACGTGCATAATGTGAAATTAAGAACAAAAGATTCGAAGACCTAGGTTTATAGCCGGTTGTTGCAAAACATAAAATCCCTCATGTGACTGATGCCGTTTAGGTTTTTCATTAATTATAAGGCTATTTTTACAGATTTGGCGCCAAAAGTTTGCGTACACTTAGAACATGGTCCAATGCAACTGATGGCGTCCATATCTCATTTTTTTCAAAAATGACGCTTAGCCGGTTGATACATAACACCGTCCAAATAAACTCAACTGAAGAATCTGGACTCAAAAATGGAGAATAAAAATAAACCCGTGAAAATGTCAAGCAAAAATCTTCACGTTATGCCACCTCAAACATCCTGCTGAATTAAATCTTCACAATACCAATATTCTGTGGACCTCCTCACCCAAAAAATACTTAGGACTTGACAAAAGAAACACCACATAAATGCAATAGCCAACAAAGTATCTACAAAAATATCAAAACTCTTCCCTCTAATCAATGCATGTTCTTCATTGAAAGTCGAATGCCGATTGCTACTATTTAAATGCTTAATTCTACAAACCATGACTTATGCTTGTCAAGTTTGTGGATGTGCTGCAAATCTCCAAAAATTAATTGCCATTCAGAATAATTTTTTAAGAAGAACTTTAAATGCCCCTTGGTTTATTCCTAACACGCATATTCACTGAGAATTAAAAGTGCATTCATTAAGCGACCACATAACACAAGTGGCCCAAAATTTGTACCAAAACCTTCACACATCTCCATACTCCTTAATCTTCAGCCTAGATCGCAATGCTGCATCCCCACGTATTAAATCCAGGTATGCCAAGACCGATTCAAACCACCGAAATCCCCCATAACTATTAATTGATCAAACTGAATCAGTCTTCATCCTTGCTTCTTTTACTTTATCACAATATTTACGTTCTTCCGAGTAAAAAAACACTGCTTATGGATGGCCATTCCCCAAAACCCAAAAACTATGTACTGGATAATTTCAGCTCCTCGAAAGACAAGTATGTCGAACGAGAAGAAATACATTTTAAAAAAAGAAAGTACGAAGAAAAGCTGTTGACGGTCGCGCAGGATGGGCAGACGGCCGCATCTCCATATGCCTTAATCTTCAGCCTAGGTCGGAATGCTGCATACCCACTTATTAAATCCAGGTATCCCAAAGACCGATTCCAACCACCGTAACTATCAATTGATCAAATTCAAACAGTCTTCAACGTCGCTTCATTTACTTTAGCTCAATATTTACGTTCTTCCGAGTAATAAAAACCTCAGCTTATGGATGGCAATTCCCAAAACGCCAAAAACTATGTATTGCATAATTTAACCTCTTCGAAATCATTTCGATCATCTCGATCGAACCATCTCGATCAGATTTTTCGTCCAGCTTCACTGATCCTTTGAGCAAATGCTGAGATGGTCCCTTGTTTTGCTTCTGGACATAAATAGAACTTCATTATTTGTGCACATCTTCTGAATTTCAGTGGGAAATATAGTTATTCAAATTATCGTTTTCCATATTGTCGCAGCAAAAAGTATTATTCTTTCATGAAGAACATAATGAGGGTTAAGGGCACAAATTTATAGCTAATTTACGTTTGAAAATATATTTTATTATATAGGAGCGAATATTATGTCCAAAAAATTGAAAAAACGCTTTTTTTCTGTATTCAAAATTCGACTAGAATATGGTTTAGGATAGAGATCACAGAATTATGAAAATGTGCACAAATTTCACTTCTCCCCATAGGTCGTCACACAGAGTTTTGAACTGTTTTTGACGTAAATAAGTAAATAAAAGACAATTATGTTAAGTAAATCAAAGACAAAGAACGAGAAGAAATAAATTAGAAAGAAAGAAGGTACGAAGGAATGCTGTCGACGGTTGCGCAGGAGGGGCGGACGGCGGCGGTGCGCAACCTGCTGGACGCGGGCGCCGACCCCAACTTCACGTACGGCTCCGAGTGGACGCCGCTGCACCGCGCCGCCGCCAAGTCGCACGCCGACGTCGTCTCGCTGCTGCTGAAGCGCGGCGCCAACGTCACCGCCAAGACCTCGGGCTTCACCGCGCTGCACATGGCCGCGTACGTCCCCTTTACAAAGCGCATTATACTGCGATTTTTCTAAGAGCGACTCTCAAGGAAACTCAAATCCCATCTTCGCGAAGGAATATGTCATGGCATTTCGCGTCTTTCTCAGTCGTTCCGCTAGATTTCGCACGATCGCGACCGTATGAAGCAGTGCTTGCGATCATGCGACTTCTACCGGCAAGACCGAGAAAAGACGCGAAATGCCATGACATATTCCTTCGCGAAAATGGGATTTGAGTTTCCTTGAGAGTCGCTCTTAGAAAAATCGCAGTATAGTTGTTTTATTTGCTTTTACTGATACGTTGTAGCTTGTTTGATGCGGAGTTCGATACACGCCGCGTAACTTACTTGGATCGAAAGGAATCACGTTTAACAGTTCATAAAAATTGTTTAACGTCCAGATCACGGACGGAAATTGACTCCACTAACGGCTGGGAGTCGTAGTATTTATAATAATTCAATTATAAATATGTCGATGAACTGGTGTGCTTTTTCTACGATGCGGACATTTTTTAAAGTAAATTTATGACAAATTCACTTATCAATATAAGGTCTCATATTATGAATTTAGATTGATAATCAATAAGGTAAGCTTCCTGATCTAATACTTTATGCTGCCTTAACAAATTTTCTCATGTATAACATCTAAATAGTTTTATATTTCAATATTTAATTGTATGTAATTTGATCTTCTTTTAGTTATGTAACTCACCTGATGATGGAGACGCAAGTGTCGTCCGAAACATTGGGTAAATTCAAAAGGATTTTTAAATAAACTATTTTTATAAACTGTTAAACTTGATTCCAATTTAAATGCATGATTGTCTATAAATCAGTGGAACCGGTTTTAAGAAATTAAGTACAGGCAATCAATAACATTGTTTCATAAAAATGAAGATTGTTTAGAGCGCAACTAAAACGATTGTTTACGTTACAATTAAGGGGCTGTCCATAAAATACGTAACGCAGATTTGGAGTATTTTGAATACTCCTTTCCCCCTACAACGCACTTGTAACGCGCGCTTAAACTTCCCTAAATAATTAAGTAACGCTTCCGACAAGACCTCCGCATTTACAATAAGTTAAAATGAATTATAAAGCAGTAACAACGAGTTGTATTAATATCCCTGTTACATATTAAAATTTATGATAATTAAAGTTTGAATTAGTTAGCGATGAGGACTGAATCTATCAATAAGAACAGGAATAATTGAAGGGCTCAGTAGAACAAGGGGTTATCCCACACTGACATAGTATATTGAGGGTTGTATCTGAGGGTTTCATCTGAATATGAGTTTTATCTTTATGATGTTTTATCTGAATTTTATTTAAATTTTATCAGAATTTATTATGTTGTATCTCATGTTTTATCTTGATGATGTTCTATCTGAATTGTATTTAAATTTTTTCAGAGTTTATTATGTTTTATCTCATGTTTTATCTTGATGATGTTTTATCTGAATTTTATTTGAATTTCATATGAATTTGTGATATTTTATCTGAATCTGAGGGAATTATTTAGATTTTTATCTGATATTGAAGGTTTTATCTGAAGTTCCTTCATATAACTCAATACATTTTTAAACTTTTAAACACAATACACTTGAAATTAGTCCAAACTGAATTTACCAGTTACATATTAATTTACAAGCGTTACAATTTACCAGTGTTACATATTAAAATGTTTGATAGTTAAAGTCTGTAAGCAAGTAAATGCGTATTTTGTACCTCCGTAGCTACTACGACCTGAGCGGGCGGTGCGTGGCGCTGCTGGTGGACGCCGGGTCGGACGTGAACTGCGGCAACCAGTTCTGGCGCACGCCGCTGCACTACGCGGCCGAAGCCGGCAATGAGGCGGCGGTGCGCGCGCTGGTGGCGGCCGGCGCCAACAAGAACGCCAGGGACAACGAGGGCAAGACGCCCATGGACGTGGCAAAGAACCACTGCGTGCGCCGACTGCTGGCGCTGTACTGCGGCCGCGGCTGACACCAAGCGCCAACTGGTCGCCCCCCGCTTTCGTACAAAAGAACTAATAAACTGACATTTCTAATGAAGGAATTCTTGTTGTTTTCTCGAAAGACGATGTTCAAGACATCTTATTACAATACGAGATTTGATAACCAACCAAGTATTGCAATAAGATGCAGTGGCGTGCGGTGATAATTTTAGTAGGGGAAGCACTTTTGAAGTCCAAGGTATAAAAAACGTAAAACAGTTAAAGATGATGAATAACAAAATGTGAATATTAACCCGGGCGTCTTACATACGAACGTAAATGGTCGCCCAGGAGTAAACAGACACCAGGGAAAATTTCATTGGCTAAATGCCTTCGAACATTATAAACAAATATAATTCGGTATTTATGTGACTTACAATTTATTTTTTTATTTATTTGTCAAAAAAACAGTAAAAACTGTATATGACTTAACCTTATTTAACTTAACCTTATATAAACTTAACCTTATTTATCGAGTACTTAGTTATTTAAAATTATTAACAAATTTTTAAAATCCATCAATACATTGAAGCATATTTTTTTTCTTTCATAAAATGAAAAATAAGTTCGTAAACTTTAATATATGGTGAATGTTAATTTGAAAATGTATCTACAGAGTTCAGTAATAATGTTTTTCACGACCTATACAATGGATATGATGTCCGTTCTACTGTTTTCTTGCACTTTTCACATTCTCTGGATGCTCTGCGGTTTAAATTCTTCGGACAAATTTCACGTCCTGTTACTTCTCTTTCTTGCATCTTATGTTTCTTGTTTTTGCTCTGAGTGCAAATATTGTATTATTTTTGGTATCAACTTGGTATTTTTGGTATTATTTTTTGTAACAATCCAGGTAGAATTCATCTCATAATAGCACAAGGGTAATATGTTCCAAACTTCCGTCTGCAGTTCTCGTGTGTGGCGATTCCTCGAAATATCAGTAATGTTTTATTTTTCTGAAAGTTGATCGTGCCTACTTCGAATGTACCACCGGAAACGGAGATTATCGTAAGAGATCCGTGGGCGTGGCACCGCGCGGTCGGCTCTGCCTGTCAACGCGGGTTGTTCTCAGTTTCCTCGCTAGATGCCATGACTACTGCGCGGGATGATTTCACCGATTGCATTCCCTTCTCGCAAGGGAGATCTGCAGAACAGTACGCAAAGAATTAGCTCGTTTAGAATACTTTCTCTAACTTAATATAAACGTTCTCGATATTATTAGGTGCTTTATACTTTCATTGTATTATAATGTAGTTAGCACGTACGTAAAATACCCTCAAAGAGCCAAAATAATAAATTCTTTCGAACTTGAAATTGCTACCCGTCGATCACAACGGAACGAATTCTCATATTCATTATCCTCGCGCCCTCACGGACCGACCCGACTTTGCACAAGGCATGACGAGTGCCTGCACCTTCGAAGAACGAAGCTTCGCTGACATCACGAGACGAATTTACACACCGTTTTGAAAACATCGATTGTTACGGTTCAACCACTAGTACGTAGCTCAGAATCTGAGTTGAGTAAACACTTTTGCTCTGGCCATAAGCAAAGAATATTTTAAATATACATAGAAAGGATTTTTCTGTGCTTTGCTTCGGGGAATGACTCATTCCCTTCATTCCATGGAATGCACGCCACTGATAAGATGTTATGACAAACATTATTTTCGACCACTTGAAAAAATTCTTCTTCTTCTGCACTTCATGGATTAGGCTTGAGCCTGTTCCGTCTCCACAAGTTTTCCTTCCATTGTTTTTTTTGGGTCTGCCCACGTCTCTCCTTCCATGCAGTTGATAGAGTAAAGCTAATTTAGGTAGTCTTGAGTCATCCATCCTTTGCGTGAGTTGATATCAGTTATTTCGATATTTATTTATTTTGCTTCCAATTCCTTCAGCATTTAGTTTTTCCCTAATATTCTCATTACGAATATGATCTTCTTTCCTGCAGCCTAGCGTTCTCCTCAAAAACTTCATTTCAGCGGCCTGAATTCTACTTAAGGTTCTTTTTGTTGGTACCCAGCTTTCGCTTCCGTGTAGAAGAATTGGAAGAGCCATAGTCTTATAAAACTTTATTCTTATATCTTGTCTTGTCCTGTTTTTTAGTGTGTTATGTATAGTACCACAAATTCTTTGAAACCTTGCCAATTTAATGTTGATGTCTTAATTGGTATCTTGATCGACTTGACACCCTAAATAGTTGAAACTGGAAATTTGCTCTAAAATTATTTTATCCAAAATAATTTTTGATCTTATTAAATGTTTTCCCCAAAATGCCATCACCTTTGTTTTTTCTTTCGATATTTCAACATCGTAGTTTTTACATAAATGATTTAAGTGGAATAATGCATATTGTAAATTATCTTCTGTTTCCTGGAATATTAAAGCGTCGTCTGCGTAGAGTAAAATATTTTCTTTCGATATCTTAATACCTTTCTAAATTATTTGCTTCCAATTTTGGATAATGTCATCAATATAAATTCTAAAATATTACAATAATTTTCATTTAAAATTGACTTCTCGTCCAGCGAAAAGTGACAAATTGACGTACGTAGTATATAGTTAATAGGAGACCATGGTTTGGTTCTAATATTTCTTACAACGCGCAACTGATTATTGTTGTTAATAATAGCCCATGGATTAGTTGTAATATTTGTCACGAGTCCTCTAAGGACTTTAAGGACCAAAGTAGTCCTCTAAGCCCATTAAGGACCAAACCGGAAGATTAATTACTCGGCTTCGCTATCGCTCCGCCTCGCAGTTAACCTTCCGGCTGAGTCCTTAAAGACTAATAGAGGACGAGTCACATGCAATTTTTTTGTATTTCTAGTTTATTGCTTATTCAAAATAAACTTTTGTCACTTTCATGTGTTCAGAAAAAAATTGTCATTACTCTCGGTTTTCTGTAGCAAGGGTTGGTTGTACTCGATACCTTGTTTGTGATTAAACAATTGAATGTGTTTTCTGCTAATGCAAGCTGATTGAGAAAAAAATATCCTGCAATTTAGAAGTATCAGCATATATTTTCGTGCCAATGGTAATCTGGAGGAAGCAGACGACGCAAGATATAGTTTGATGCCTTCTAAATCTGTAACCATTTATGAAAAAGCGTATGGTTTATTTTGTGATTGACGAACGAAAAGGAATGTTCTAGGCATTAACGAAGATTTTTGCTAGCATTTTCGAACGATCAAAAACATTGAAACCAACTAGTCTCTAGTCATACTTTAGTATGTTGAAAAATGTATAAAAATACATGAGAAGACTGAGTATCCACGTAAGTTATTCATTCCCTATAATTTGAAATAATAGTAAATACTGAAGACTAATTATTGAAAATTTATTTTAATATACTATTATAAAGTTATTGAATATTTGAAGAAAAAAATCTAAGTTAATTACAAGCCTAAATAATCGGAAGAGCAAGTAACTGAGTTCTCACTAGAGACTGATGATCACATATACCTGCTTTTGAAGGCCATTCTTGTTTATGGAGTATATGGTGCTTGCCGGGGATAAGAACTTGCAGACTTGACCGTGAACAATATACAAGAGAAAGGAACATACTACCGGGTACATATTCCTCTGACAATTGTTTACATTGATTTCCAAAAACTGTGTTTTAGGTCAACGTCATATTTATCCCATGATTTACAAGCATGATAAAATCTAAACCCGAAAATCCGCCAAAATATTTTTAATTGACTCCTGAGCATTTTAATGGCCGTTGCTATGGACGCGTTCTTAAAGCGTTGTTTAGGTGGTTGGTTGCTAAGGGGATAAGTGCGTGTTTTACCGACGAAAATAACAAAAAATTACTTACACTACGAAATGTGTTCTTGTATAGTGGGCCATGTATTATTATAACACGCGTATCTCAATGACTGATTTCGGAAAGTTTCATTTTCAACAAGTTGCATCAAAATATTTGTTTTATTTATTGACGCGGTTGTTGTTTAAAGCGAGTTTCCTGCGTCATTTTCTTATAAAAACGAGAAATAACACGCAAATGTTTGCAAAAGGCATCAGAAAAGTGCTTTAAATTCCAGTATCCTCCGCGGAAATCCACAATAATTTCTTTATTGATTTACTGAAGTTATGAAGGTTCAGGTGGTCGATTACAAAGGAAGCGCTACGTTACAGTTCTTCGTGAAATCAATTCATCCTCTGATAAAAGCAACTAAGGAAAAGTATTCAAGAAGAAAAAAAACACTTTCACATTAATGTTGTCTTTACGAATACTGAATTATCTTAACATATATCAATAATGAACAATTTTGTAATGCTGTAGTTCCTAATACATTAACAAACACTGTCGTGTGACGATCACTGACTGCAAAAATCTGGGCGGTAACTCATATTAGGTGAGAAGGTATAGCAAATTGTGTGTCTCAAATGACATTCTAAGATTATTTTTGTCTTCTTGTTTCTTAAAAAAACCTTTTCAGATTTCGAAGGGACCTAAATCTCCACTCATATCGGCGGCGCCATTATACATCTGCATGAAAATGCATGGAAGAATAATGTAGTTTATTTATCGTTTAGTTAAGATCAAAAAATGAAATTAGAATGAAACTACGGGACGTACTTCTTGAAACTTTGGGGAGAGGACATGACACTCCATATCCAAATTATTATTCCAACGCCACCTAAATAGATCTATGCAGGTTGATTAAACCCCATTATTCCGTGGTTATGTTCAGTCCAAGACACCATAATTTTGTTCCATGAGGATGGCAACACTGATTTTTGACAAACGAGAAAAAACTAAATGAATATTGCCCGGCAGAATGTGTTGTAAATTTTGAAGTATTTTAGTTGTAATGATGTGTGATATATGTGTATTTTGTATAAAGACTTTTCAACTTGCCTTGCAACATTAAATGTGAAGAACGTGAAGTGAATACGAAGCAAACATGAACTGTAAATACTAAACAATACATTTCTTAAGCCTGCAAAAATCGATTTTCAATTTAATGTGACTTACAACTTATACACATAAACATACAAAATAGTAACATTTTAATGCTTAATGCCTTCAGAACAAAAATCACACCGAGTTTGTGGAGTTTTAAAATCTTAAAATAGGGGACAAAATATGGAAGTGTTAAGCAACTAGAGGAATTAAATGTAGTTGTAGAAGATTTTGCGTCAGAATTTTTCGAACTAATGGAGAAGGATATTATATTAGCATTAGAGAATAACGCAGAACGACAGCTTACAGGAGATCGATTATGTTCATATTAGAAAACAAAAAGGTTAAAAATATAGCTGTGCTGTCTCATCATTCATATGCCTGTAAGTATTTTTTTTTACAAATTGCAATATGAAAAGTTCATTTCCCCTTTGGAATTAATATACAAGGCTTTTGAGTGTTGGGAATTTTTGAACTGAAGTATAGCATTAACAGATACTACGATTCATTGGTAAGTCCAATTCCAGATACCCTAAGAACATATTTGAACAAAGATACGCATGAAAGAAATGAAGTACGAAAGAAATTTTCAACAATGAATATACTTTTAAAACAGTTTACAGCGTCGGCGACGCCACACCCAACTAGTTATTAGTGTTACATTCGCTGAGGGCCTCCACTTTCTTGGATTGTCAATGAAGTCCCTTATTTATTGGTAGTAATGCAGCTATAAATTGTCGAGGTGTATTTATCACTGAATGAAGTACACGCGCATGCGCGCGCGCATGCGTCTTTGTGTTTGAGGGGGACCTCATTTTCGAATCCACCGGGAGCTTCAGAGGTTCAAGAAACGGCCCTGCCTTAATTAGCCTTCCCACAGGGAAATCTTTAATTCAAAGGCTTTTATTTTATGTGGAGGCAGGTTAACAGAGCTTGGTCAGTGTTGAACAGAATTAATTTACAACATCGTTGTTTGCCAACATTTTGGAAAACGTATTTCCTTCATCAGGGCTATATACAACACGAGAGGGAAGACAATGTAACATTAAACTACCAAAAAACAAATAAATTAATATACCTCATCAGGATACAGTTAAATTACATTAAAATTTACATACATACAATTTACATACCTTACAACATCCAACTGACTACACATAATAAGTGCTACATGCATGTAGCAGTTATTATGTGTATGTACATTCAATGCCCCCTGGTTTCCTCCAAATATACAAATTCGCAGAGAATTAAAAGCGCCTTCATTAAGCGACCACATAACACGAATATATCAAAACTTCTATCAAACCCTTCACTCTCCCCATGCTCCTTAATCTTCAGTGTAGGCCGAAATGCTGCATACCCACGTATTAAATCCAGGTATCCCAAATCCACCAATTCAAACCACTATAATCCCTCATAACTGTCAATTGATCAAAACTGAATCAGTCTTCAACCTCGCATCATTTACTTTAGTACAATGTTTAAGTTCTTCTGAGTAATAAGAACTTCTTGTGGGTGGCCATTCCCTGAAAGCTACTATGTACTGCATAATTAACCTTCTCGAAGGACAAGCCTGTTGATCGACAATAAATAACTTTAAAAAACATTCAAACTGGTATCAAAAAGCTGATGAGTACAACTGATGCTCCTCTGTAGTTTCAATCCCTTGGTAAAAATTCTATCTCAATATCTTGAACCGTTAACAAACTATTCTAGATGGCGGTTTTATTGAGAAACCGTGTATAAGAAAATTACAACCTATGATGATATTAATAATAATGTAATAATACAACAGATATCTAAATAATAATATTAATAATTAATATGACTGAAAGATGAGCAACTAATCAAAACGCATATTGTCCTCTAGTAGAAAAAATTGAGTTTGAAATGAAATCGTGTTGTTTTTAATACGTTTCTACACGTTCCTGCTTTCATATTTCTTCAAAAAGCATTTTAACACGTTAAATTAAATGCTTTTTGAAGAAATTTGTACGCAGGAACGTGTAGATTATTATTATTATTATTATTATTATTATTATTATTATTATTATTATTATTATTATTCCATTACATCACGACTAAAGATGTTATGAGTCGGCTGAATATAAAATCTACTCCTGGTTGCAAACAGCTACCTAAGGAGCAGATCCGGTGACTGTCAGTGCCTCTACAATACTTTGCGCAAAATGTGGGCTGTTCCAAATAAAGCAGTTTCTTGCACTTGCCAGTCTTTTGAATTACCAGGGAGTTTAGACAAGTTCTTACTCAAATTTTGCGGAACAAATCCCAGAGCTCCGATAACTATCGGGACGACCTGTGCTTTTACGCCCCACATTCGGCTGATCTCGATTTCCAAACTCTTGTATTTAAGACGTTTCTCTGCCTCCTTGGTAACGACGTTTTGATCGCAAGGTACAGCAACATCGATAAGTAAACACGATTTTTTCGCCAAATCCCGGATAACTATATCCGGTTTGTTTGCCGCTATCGTGAGATCCGTTTGAATTTGTTGGTCGTACAATATCATACACAATCCAACCAATGTCACCGGTTTTGGTGAGTGTTCGTACCTCTTCGGGCATGTGTTTGGAACTTCGAGGGCGGCACAGATCTGCCAGTGGAGGTAACTACACACCCTGTCGTGTCTTTTTAAGTATTCGGTCTTTGCTAGAATTGGACAAGCTGAGACAATATGATCAATGGTTTCTACTTGCTCCTGGCAAATTCGGCATTTGTCATCTTGGGAAATTTTGAGAACTTTATCATAATGTCGTGTTCTCAACGCCTGATCTTGTGCAGCTACTAGAACTGCTTCCGATTCTGGCTTCATTCTTCCTCTTTTAAGCCACATAAATGATTGATCTTTATTGATCTGCACCTTGTCCATTCTTTTTAGATATTGTCCATGGAGGGGTTTGTCCCTCCACGACTTTTTTTAACATTTTTTGTGTTTAGTAGTACCACATTTCATGTTTAGTAGTACCAGAAGTTCAGTGTCTGTGTTATTTGACGTGTCTTGCATAGTTTTCTTTGCAATGCTTCTTGCTACACTAACAATGCCTCTGTTTCCCATTCTTCGGTCAGATTTCATGACCTGTCTCATTAGAGGGTCATCTCGGTTAAACCCAAATAAGTCACACAACTCTTACAGTTAAACCCAAATAAGTCACAGTGCATGCTTATCAATTCGAAAAGCACTATGAATAAAATCTCATCTGCTGCTCTGCCTAAAATTTATATTAATGACACCGCTCTACCTTGGTGTTCAGTAGTCAAAAACCTAGGTGTGCTTATCGACAACACCCTCAGCTGGAACTCGCATGTAGATTCAACCTGCCGTAAAGTTTTTGCCTCAATGCATTCCCTGAAACGCCTACGAACACTTTTACCAATTAGCACACGTGAGACTCTCATCAAATCTCTTATTATGCCACATTTCGACTATTGTGACTTTCTTCTGACCAACATGGCTTTTAAATTACAACGTAAACTTCAAGTAACTCAGAACGCATGCGTACGGTTTATTTTTGATTTAAGGAAATACGACCATGTATCAGATTTTTTCGACAAACTTCAAATGCTTACTCTAGACAAAAGGCGGTTATTTCATTCTCTACTTCTTCTTTATAAAATTTTAAACGGTACACATGTAACACGCCTTATAAGTAACTTCAATCCTCTGAAATTAAATCGAGCTCGTGATTCAGCACTCCTTTGTGTACCACATCACAACACTACTTCGTTCAGTAGATCATTCACCATTACAGCTATCCGAGCCTGGAATAAACTACCAGCAAGCCTAAAACATTCAAATACCTTCCGTAAATTCAAAAATGAATTAACCACATGGGTAAGGAATAATGACATGCAGAATGGCTGTTAACATCTCCTTCAATCTCCAGACTTTTCCCATCTCCAAGCACCCGGTCACCGCACCCTCTAAATGCTGTACTTTCCGCACTCTCTAATTTCAAAATTCCATCCCATACCTCATGACTCTCTTCACTTTCCATTCTGTATCAACCCCTGTAAATTATTTAATACAATCATATAATTTTCAGTGTATCTTAATGAAATTGTTTAAATAAAATATACATAAAGTGACTAGCGACATTCCAGATAAACGTACTTATACTCGTAGCTATGTTTGTATTATCATCATAATCTTTACTGCAACATATTGGTATAAATACAATTTGATGTTAAGATCCTACTATACTTTTATATTGTTCCTGAATAATGTCAATATTGTTTTTTAAATTATTGTTACTATTAGCCTATAATGTATTGTACTCCTCTGGTGTTAAAAATGATTTTATACTTATGTAAAGTGCTCATGTAAACCGAATGTACCTTGATGTAACGTCTCTGGAATAACTTCACGTCTTCCGCCTACTTTTTCTTCCTCCTTTTCTTCGCTTCTTCTCCCTTCCCTTTGCTCACAAACTTCCCCATTTTTTCATTATGACTCGCCCCCCTCCGAACATCTTTCTCTTCTCTTTCTCTACTGTGTATATATTCTGCTCTATTAATGTTCGGCCCTAAGCCGCCATCCTGATTGAGATTTTCTGGGTTTACTCAATCGCTTAAGGCGTACGCCGGGATGGTCCCTTGTATAGCACTCCCAGTCATAAATGTACAGTTGTCCCCCCTTTTAGTCTCTCTCCTTTCTTCTTTCTCTTTCGACCTTTCTTCTTCATTTCCATCTGCATTTCCACTCTCTTTCACTTCTCTTTTTGTTCTTAACATGTTCGGCCTTTAGCCGCCATCCTGATTGAGGTTTTCTGGGTTTACTCAATCGCTTAAGGCGTATGCCGGGGTGGTCCCTAGTTTTGCTCTCCCAGATGTAAATGTACAGCTGGCCCTCCCCCTCTTAAAATATTATTTCTCTGTATTAATGTAGATTGAGTGGTTAGGCGGAAGAGCAGGCCCTATGGCCTGAGCCTCGCCATTAATAAAGGCATTTTTATTATTATTATTATTATTATTATTATTATTATTATTATTATTATTATTATTATTATTATTATTATCTCGATGACTGACTACATACTTTCCCATTCCAACTATTGCGTTGTGCCAGGAGGCTTCAATTTGTCTGAGGCCTCTTCCTCCTTCCTTACGTGACACATAAAGTCTATGTACATCAGCTCGAGGGTGGGCGACACGATGCATTGTTAGCCGTTTTCTGGTTTTTCGATCCATGATGGGGATTTCTTGATTATTATTATTATTATTATTATTATTATTATTATTATTATTCTTTAGGTATATGTTATATTATGTTGTTACATTATTAGCAATATAAAATAAGAGACGATGAAGGGTACGTTTTTTTTTCGTCTTTTATTGGCGGTTGTTTGTAGGAAAAGCGAAAGGTCAGTAGAGGGCGATGGGGTGCAGGCCGCGGCAGACGAGCAGGCGGCGCACGGGCGGGTCGCCGGCCACGTCGAAGGGCGTGCGGCCCTGGTTGTTCTTGACGAAGCGCTTGGCGCCGGCCGCCACCAGCGCGCGCACCGCCGCCTCGTTGCCGCACTCAGCCGCCACGTGCAGCGGCGTCTGCCCGGCCTCGTTGCGGCAGTCCAGGTCCGCGCCCGCGCACACCAGCACCGACACGCACAGCCCGCAGCAGTCGTTGCACGACGCCAGGTGCAGCGCCGTGTACCTGCCGGACGCCGTCGTGCAAACGACTGCGACTTATATTTCGGTTTTTCTAGGAAGGACTCTCAAGATAACTCATCTTTGCGATGGAATATGTCACGGCATTTCACATCTTTCTCAGTCGTTCCGCTAGATTTCGCACGATCGCGACCGTATGAAGCAGTGCTTGCGATCACACGACTTCTACCGGCAAGACCGAGAAAAGACGCGAAATGCCGTGACATGTTCCATCACGAAGATGGGATTTGAATTATCTTGAGAGTCTTTCCTAGAAAAATCGCAGTATATTCTGCGTTCCTCAAGGCCACTCAAATCCCATCTTCGCGATGGAACATGTCACGGCATTTCGCGTCTTTTCTCGGTCTTGCCGGTAGAAGTCGCATGATCGCAAGCACTGCTTCATACGGTCGCGATCGTGCGAAATCTAGGGGAACGACTGAGAAAGACGCGAAATGCCGTGACATATTCCGTCGCGACGATGGGATTTGAGCGGCCTTAAGGGACGCAGGTAGAGAAATCGCAGTATATACTTCGGTTTTTCTTTCTTGGCGCATGGGGGTGTGTCAATAAAATGCAATATCTCACGGTATTTCGCGTCGTTCTCGGTTGTGTCGCTATGGTCCGATTAAAATAACTTGGTGATTGACAATTGTGCTCCTGAAGCTGTAGCTTCGTACAATATGAGTGTATGATTTGTTTACTTTAAGAAGTATTTATTTCAAATATTTATTTTCGTTTCCAGGGAGCACGTGCTCTGTAATACGCAAAATGTCAACGTCGCTCCCTTCCATTTGCAACTGTCAATAACCAAACTTATTTTAATCGGACCATAGAAGTCGGATGATCGCGACTGTTTCGAGCAGTGCTGGCGATCATGCGACTCCTGGCCGTGAGATATTCCATATTATTGACACCCCCCCGTGCGCCAAGAAAGAAAAACCGAAGTATAATGTTTGAAATTGACAGCGGCGTAGCGTTGGGGACGCGAAGATGCTGAGCATCCTCACGTAAATATTAATCAAAAAAACGAAATATATTGTTTTGATGATCTTACAAGTAGTCCGTTGAGCTAAAAGCGTGTTGTATTAATTTTAAAGCAGACCTAACAACGCCAGTTCCCGCGGGCATTCTGCACTTGTGAGTCGATCGTCTACCCGCAACCGCGCCGAAAGTGTAAGTAGTGGTGAGTAGAAAGTTTTGCGGGGAAGGGAGAAGTCTGACGTAGTACGACGTGGGGCGTAGATTAAACGCCTGGGCGTGTAATAAAATGAATTAGCAGCGAAATTAAATGCCCACTTGTTTAAATGTATTATGTCTCGAATTTAAAGTTACAACAGCCATAATTCACTGTTTACCTTCTATGCACTGCTGTATTTCCTTTTTTAACTAAAAAAGTAACATGCTCATTGTGACTCTTAAGCAATATTTAAAAAAAAATAGCTTTTCTAAAAACTTTCTTATTTAATCCTAAATAACAAATAATTACAAGTTCACCAGGAATGTTTTAATCTCCAAATCATAGCAAAATGAAAATTATGAGAGTTATCTCTCTTATCAAAATTGACATAAAAATAGAATATGTGGCAATTCCAAGAATGGCAATGTTTAACAGCACATACATTTGTGACCATTTTCCCCCATTATGAAACTGAATAAAAGAGATCAAACACCAAACATCTGTGATGCTACGTTAGGACAATCATGAGATTATCATGGGTATTGTGCTGTATACACAGCCATGTTTGAAAGTGGCGCGCGCGCGCGGGCAGGCGCGCACTCTATTCCGAATAGACGGAACAACGGAGTGACAGCCGCGCCAGCGAACCAGCGAGCCACGAGCGCGAGTCTGCGCTCTGGGCGCCGGCAGCTATATAACGGGCGGCCCGGCTGCATGTTTTGAATTTGCACTAGGACTTGCGCATGGGACTTATTTTAGAGCTCTCTGATTGGACAGTGAGGCGGCGCACGAAACACAAGCGACACATCTCTCTGAAAAACTCACTTTGAAAAGAGACAGGCGGCTGTAGACAAGTGGTGCATTCGAAAAAAGTAGTGGCAGGGCGCTTGTGAGGATATTAGCTAGGTTTATCAACGAACTATTAGGAACACCAAACAGTTATAAAACGTATAATTTATGTAATACGAATTTAACGGTAATACTTAATTGAAAAACTTTGGGGCGGTTTATTGGTGCAAAAAAATTACGTACTTATTTAAGGGCTTCTCATACTTTTTTAAGAAATATGGGATACGTATTTGATACTTGAAGGAAGAAAAACAATTTTAGGCAATTTTGTGGGAAACAAATTTAGACATATATTAGTAAGAGCAATTCCTTTTATTCTTCTCATTTGACGTCCATGTTTACAAAATGGGTTGCGAGTTATCTCTCATTTATCTCACACCTCGCAGTTGAAAATTGAGCCCCAAACTCTTTTTTACGTTAAGCAACTTTCATAAACCTTATTAATATCCTCACAAGCGCCCCGCCACCACTCTTTTCGAATGCAGCAGCTATCCACAGCTATTTGTCTGTCTGCCCCTTCAAAGCGTACTCTCTGAATCTGAACCAGTGAAATTTTCGCTGATTCAATCAGTGAGAGCCGAAGTCACTGATATCTTCAGTCGAAATGTGTAGTTTCACTGACAGCCAGCAGCGAATATGCGAAACTTTTCATAATGACCGCCAACATTTCACTGGTCGTCAGTGGTAAACGTGCCGCGCCAACATCGCTCACTGATCGTTTCAGTCGACCACGTGCTGCCGTTTTCACAGATTTGACTGATTCAAACTGTGAAGTTTCACTGATTCAAAAAGTGGACCCGATTTTCACTGACTTGTTCAGTTAATTTCACTGATTGTCAGTGGCTGGGTTATAACTGCCACCATCAGTGAATAGTCACTGTCAGTCAGTGGTTTTTCACTGATTCAGAGTGAGAGAGTATGTGTCTGAGAGGAAAGTGTCCTTCGCGTTTCGTACGCCGCCCTCAGGGAGTTCTAAAACAAGTCCAATGCACAAGTCTAGTGCAAATTCAAAACATGCGGCCCGGCTCCGGTGGAAGCAGAGTGTAATAGTGGAGTGAGCTTCGAGCCTGGACTGTTGTGAGAGTGGATGGTTACGCCGACTAAGCGCTGCGAGTATAATCTTCCGGTGGTTTCGTGGACTAGCTTCTGATTTGGGACATCTGGCATTTTGGTGAATACGGCTACGACTCTGGAATTTCCTATTTGACTACGGAACATTGTACGGGCAAGAAAACCCGACCTGTATCTTGTATTGCAATAAACTGCATAAGTGAGACTCTGCCTCTTTTTACTTTCCCGTATACGTACGTATACACGGAGTGATATACGTAGTATAGGGAAAGTTCTGTAATGCTGCGCGAAAAAATGGCCAATTTTCGGCGGAAAAAAATTAATTGCCGGGCCGTGAAAACGAATAAGTGGATAAAACCAGTTGCTAAATGAAGGAAAACAAATCCCCTAACATGCGGTGTAGCCAGAAACCATGTTTTCTAGGTCCTTGATACCGAAAACCCAATTGAAAGGAAACGTCCGTCTGTCCGTCCGTCCGTCCGTCTGTCCGTCTGTGAACACTGCTAGCGCCTAAACCATACATACGATTTCTTCCAAAATGGATATTCCCCGGTCGATCTGATTCTAGTCGAAGCTTTGAGATTTTGAAAAAGATTCTTCAAATTTGAGGGTACTTTATATGAAGTTCCCCGGGGATTTTCAAAATTTTCTCAAAAACAGCTCCAAATTTTTTCTTTAAATTTCTTGTATGAATAGAGGGAAATACACTTTTTAACATGGCATAGGTCCGATTTTCACGTACAGCTCTAATTTCGAAAATTGTGAAAGTTTGAATTTTTTTCGGCATCTTTCTCCAACTACAAAATTGAAGATAGAGATTTTGTCTTCAAATAAAATTTGTTCTGCATATTAAGTCCTTTAATAAAGGTAATATGAATGTTTTTCAAAATTTTGGTAGTTTTCGTGCAATATTGCGTGCAATATGTGCAATTTCAAAAAATTACAAAAACAAGATTTTCTTAAAAACGGCTCCAAATTTTTTCTTTAAACTTTTGGTACGGATAGTGGTAAATGTACTCTATCAATGACATAAAAGCCATTTTGATCTATCGGTTGGTTGTTTCAAAAATTACAAAAATGTAAATTTTTTTACTTGTCTCTCACGTCGTTAATATTTACATTATCGGCGATTTTTTCACATTATTATATTTACGAGTATATATGCTTTAAATAATGTCAAGTAAAGTTTCTCGAAAACACTACCGTTTTCTGTGATAAGTAGCTCAAATTTCGGCATTTTCAGAAATGCTCAAACCGCCATTTTCTCGTATATGGCTGTAATTTTTTCTTGAAACTTTTGTAACGGATAGTGCTAATTACACTCTTTAGTATAGCGTAAAGTTTATTTTGAGTTATTTTTTTTGTTTTTTATATACAAAAATTATGTACATGTAAATTTTTTGAAATATCTCTCACATCTTTAATATGCATATTATCCGCAATTTGTATAGATTATTATATTTGTGAGTGTAAGTGCTTCATATAACTTCAAATAAAGTATTTTGAAAACTCAATCATTTTTCTGTGAAAATGAGATTCAAATTTCGCATTTTTAGTAGCGCTAAAACTCCATTTTCTCTTAAACGGCGCATAATTTTTAAAAGAAAATTGCCATTTACGTTTAGGTTTTGTGTTCTTCAATATTCTAAAATTAATGTTTCCGTTCTACCAATAGGAAACCGAAAAATTAAGAAAATGACAAAAAAATATACTTTTGGCGAAGATAGATGGTAGCTGGCAAGAAAGAGTATGTGGCAATTCCGAAAAGCTAGCGAAGACCCAAGAAAATAGAAAGCTAATACGGGAAAGTCTGTGCCATTCTGTAGCACCACTAGTTCATATATTTCATATTGTTAAATAGAATGCAAAGGGCTTAATATTTTTATATGATGTCGTAAACGACTTTGCACCCTTGTCAGGAATTAGAGCAGAAAATAATCATAATTTTTTCAAGAAAAATATGTTTTTGGTTTGATAGAACCATCTTATTCAAGCGTAGCAAAGCGAATTACATTATAAGCCCTACAAGCAATTATAATACTTGGTGTCCAAATCTAATATGTGTAATTCGTTGTAGTTTCATATTTCGCACTGTCATATATCGACAACAAACATTTACAATAAAAAACGAAAGGCAACATTACTTGAACTGTATGTGACGGTCATTTTCTCGCTCACTGCTCTTTAAATTTACGCGCTGTGGTCCGAATGGCGCATTCTAATTGGTAGTTCCCACTCCCAGAGTAAGTCTCATCCTCACCCTTCATCGATTGTCGCACCTTGCCCCCGGGCTGCTCGCCCGCAGCTCCTGAAGTCAGTCAAAGTGCAAAATGCTGTGCATTTCTGTTTTAGAGTGATTTCCTATTATTGAATTCGCCGCCTTTTGACGAGCTGGCCTGTAATTGCTTGGACATTAAAATGATTCTAGCGTCTGTCACAAGATTGCGATGGCAATGACGCATGCGCAGACGGCGAGGTGGCCCCTTCCCCCTTTTCCTCCTGTCCCAGAAATCCCCCGAGTGTTTTACGCTAGCATACTATCAGCATAAGATTGGGGAAAAGAGACTTATGAACCAGTTGCTCCGTTGAGCGCAAGAGCGCAGTCCACTTCAGGTTCACAGTGAAATATCTTTCTTTCTCACTCGAGATTCTCTGCTTGGTCATGGGAACGAACAGCAGAAATAGTGTTTGCCTACTAATTCTTAATTAATATCTAAAAATTGA
Source organism: Acheta domesticus (assembly GCA_031308135.1). Classification (NCBI taxonomy): domain Eukaryota; kingdom Metazoa; phylum Arthropoda; class Insecta; order Orthoptera; family Gryllidae; genus Acheta; species Acheta domesticus. Next base: position 49,778,914 of record JAHLJT010002630.1, read on the forward strand.
ATTCTTCCTTAAATTTATTAAATGTTACATTGGTCTGAATTTTATAAATTTCACACATGATTTCATTACCATTCACGCATGAGAATTAAAGCTGAGCCATTGCATAATTTGCTTCCAAGAAGTCTTCGAGCAGATATCTGTTGAGATATTGTAACATTTGTTTTGATAACATAAATTCTTGAGAACATTAAAGATCATGTATCCTTCAGATCGCGTTACTATATAGCATCCCCAAACGCGCGAGTCAAACTACGCCACTGGATATTGCAACATACGATTAGATATCCGTGTACGTCCCAGCTGACCAAAAGTCAATGGCCCAAAACTTTAATCGGAATGACGAGACATTACATACATTCCTGTTAAAATTGGAACGGATAGGCATTTGAGCAGTTGGGGCACGGTTATCAAACTGAGAGCTTCGTTACAACTTAGCCGTTAACAGGTGACGTGCCTTCAAACTTCTCTTACCGGTGACGTGCGGTCTGTGAGACCCCAAATGTTTGAGGCAGATATTTTTGGTGTTCCAGTTCATGTCGACTTGACAATATTTTTAACGGTAACGATGCTATAATAAACAAGAAAATAAAAGGATTAGTTGCTAATATGTAAAATGAGAGAATATAATTATTACTCGCCGAGTAAATTTCTGGCTATAATTTGTTCAATACTGTTTCTTTACTATTTAGTTTCTTAAGAACTCATAGAAAGTTTTGAAATATTATTCACTACATTAAAAAACCTTCATTTAAATACAATAATGCATTGTTAGACGAAAATTATCCATTAATAACAAAATTTACAATCCACATTTATCGTGGGAAGGAAAGTCCCACTACTGGTGATGTGAGGTCTGCGAGCCCACTCCGAAACTTCAACTGGCCCTCAAAGGCGAACGGCTTTCATTGGATCCGCTGCCCAGCGTGTGAGTGTAGTTTAGAAAGAGATAAGAAGGTACTGTAAAGAAAAACTTATTGCGACGCACCAGAAAGGAGAGGTACGCGTTTATTTTTCCTCAGCGGTCTCAGAGACCGCATGTCACCGGTTAAGGGTTAATGTTTCATATTGAAGCTTTCCGATTGGATAACCGCGTACGCTCCAGCTGATCAAAAGTTAATTCGTCCTAAAATTTATTCGGAAAAAAAGGAACTTTGCATGTACTCCTGTTAAGCTTCACCTGCCACGCGAGGTGATCATACAGTAACCTGCATTTGGGACGAATTGACTTTTGACCAGCTGGGACGTTTCCCATTGGGAGCTTTGTTGTAACTTAATTTTGATACTGAAGCTTCCGAAGCACCGCTTCCCAGCTCACCAAAAGTCAATTTGCCTTACCTTTTAATGGGGGTCTGTGCAAAAAAATATATATTCACCGATTAAATTTAGGAAGAATTGACTTCTGCTCACTGTGGAAGTGGTTGTATCATCTGGAGTTTTGTTATAACTTAGTTTTTTGATATTGGAACTGGTGATATTATTCAATCGAGATATTCATTTTTGAAACTTAAATTGTAATAAAGCTCCCGATTGGATAACAATTTTCTTGCCGATCGCTCCCAATTCACCTAATGTTTTTACTGGAGTACGCACTTTGCGCGAAAAGTCTGTAATACGGCTCACGTGATTGAGAAGGGTGACGGCGTCACTGAATGCTATCTCAAAAACATCGACTTCCTTGTGAACGTCCACAAATGTAAGTGTACGTGTGTGAAAGTAAGGGGTGAGGACAGTCCAAGGAAAGGGAAGGAAAGTGGCCCGTTTGTGAAGGCACTGCTCCGGCACTCGCTTAGAAGGATAGGGCGAAGCGGGAGCGCGTTGGCGCTACGCACCCGTTGCAGTTGCGCGCGTTGGGGTCGGCGCCGCGGCGCAAGCAGCAGCCAGAGGAGGTCGGCGTAGGCGCGCTCCGCCGCCTTGTGCAGCGCCGTCCAGCGCCCGGGCCCCACGAAGTTCACGTCCGCCCCCGCGCGCAGCAGCTTACGCACCTGCGCCCGCCGCGCCCCTCCTCGCACCACTCTCCCCCAACTCTTGCGCTCCCTTCCTCTGTTCTTCTGCATCCCTCTCCCTCTCTCTCCCTCCCCCTCTCTCCCTGTCTTTTCATTCTTCCCTTCCATCTTTATCCCTCCATTATCATCCTCTATCCGGGATCTTTTACCCTTCCTTCCTCTATTTTCTCTCCCTCCCTCTCTCTTCCTCCCACTCTCTCCCTCCCAATCTCTCACTCCCACTTTTCCCTCCACTCTCTCCCTCCCACTCTCTCCCCTACTTCCTTCCACACTCTCCCTTCCACTCCCTCACATTCTCTCCCTCCCACTCTCTTCCTCCCCACTCTGTCTCCCTCCCCCTCTCTCTCACCTTTGCCTGCCTTTTCCCTCTTTCTTTCCCGCTGTCTCTTTGTAAGCATCCTTCCCTCTTTCTGCCTTCCTTCATTCTCTCTCTTTCCTCTATCTTTATCTTTCCTCTTCCCCCTCTCTCTCGTTCATCGGTCTCTCCATCCTCTTGATTCCTTTCCAGCTAGTAGCGCCCGAAAAACAATCTCAATCAAACTATATCCAAAATTTTTGGCTAATTAAATGCTCTATTCCGGGATTTTAGGCTCTTTTTCCAAAATCGTGGGCCTCGCTAGCTATAGACTAAAGTTAACAGTAACCACCTAGAACCCATCTCAAAATCAATTAAAAACTGAGAAACCCACCCCCAAAATTTATTGGACACCCCAACTATTGGGATTTCCATCTACTATGAACTTATATTGACTGTTTCTTTTTGTACGGCATTAATTTTTGCCATATGATTGTAAAAATACTTTTGTCGTTGAATCTAAAATAACCTTATATTTTTTGGTAGGGTTTTATCATGATGTTCTCTGATGTGTATTCACCCATAAGAACGTACGTTATTTGTTTTTCTTTGTACATGCCTGATTTTTCTCATAGAAATGGGGGAATAATTTTTTCCTAGAGCATCAAATTAACCATACATTTTGCGTATGGTTTCAAATGCTTTCTGAGATTTTATGATTTTGGTGCTTTTTCGGCTAGAAGATAGTAAGTTAATATTATCGCCTTGTACAGCCATGACTTTTGGAATATAAATGCGGTATTAATTTTTTTCTTAGAGCCAAAAATCAGCCTTACGTTTGGGTAGGATTTCAGATTTTTCTAACGTTTTTAGGTTTTTGGTGTTTATTCTCCCATAAGAACCAAACTTGTTTATCTTTGTACAGCCCTGATTTTCGGAATATTGTGGGAATAATTTTGAATAAATAGTGTGGAAAATATCGTGGAAATAAATAATCTGGGAATATTTTTTTCTGAGAACCTAAAACTATCATTAACTGTTGGATGTGGTAGTTTTGGGAAACACAAAAGAGCCTAAAATTCGGGAATAGAGCATTTAATTAGCCTAAATTTTTGGATATGTTTGGTTGAGATTGTTTTTGGGCGCTGCTAGATTTAGATGGGTTTTCTTTCTCCTCTTCTTCCCTGTATCCTTCTCACTCGCCCCTTTCTCTTTCCATCACACTTCTCTGTTTTCGTCTGTCTCATCCCCTCTTTCCACCAGCATTTTTTCGCTCTCCTTCCTCATTCTTTCTTACCTCTCCTCTCTCTTCTTTTCATCTGTGATTCACTTCTACCTATTTCTGTGGCTGCTTTCCATCTTCTTGCTTTCGTCTATCTTTTCAAAAAACAATCGTAGTTTCTGATATCTTGATTTACGAGCAAGCAGACACGAGGGGACCCAGGTTACCTGACTACAATGTGTAGGACACATAAACGTGTGTTACAAATATTTGATTTCTAACTGTCAAGGAAGCTTTTAGATTAACTTTGCATGAGTGTTAATTTTTTGGATTCGTTTATTCTGAATTGGCTGCTGCTCTTAAAACATTGAGATTAATTGAAACTTCATTCGACCCTCCTTTGAGATATCCCTCCGAGCTTAATTTTTCAATAGGTGTGGACGCGGAGGTGTGGTGTCAACGCACGTGGGACACGGCGCCATTCGCAAAATGATGGAGAAGTATGCGCGCAACGGGGAGGAGCAGCAGGCCCTCCCTCTGAGATAAATAGTTTTAAATCCATCCCTCTCTCCGATTCGAATTGTCCGAATGCCTTCCCTCTGAGATGAATTGCTCTGAAGTTCTCCTTCTGAGATGAATTGTCCTAAAGGTCTCCCGTCAAGAGAATTGCTCTGAAGTCCTCCCTCTGAAGTGAATTGTACTAGAGACCTCCCTCTGAAATAATTGTTCAAAAGCCCTGCCTTGAGATGCATTCTACTAAAGTATTGCTCTGAAGTTCTCCCTTTGAAATGAATTGTACTAAAGACATTCCTCTGAGAGAATTGCTCCAAAGTCCTCGCTCTTAGATGACTAAAGACCTTCCTCTGAGAGAATTGCTCTGAAATATTTGTTCTGAGATGAATTGTACTGAATTGCCCTAAAGTCCTCCTTCTGAGATGAATTATACTAAAGACCTTCCTCTGAGAGAATAGCTCGTAAGTCCTCCCTCTGAGATAAAATGTACTGAAGACATTCCTCTGAGAGAATTGCTCTAAAGTCTTCGTTCTGAGTTGAATTGTACTGAATTGCTCCAAAGTCTCCCTCTGAGATGAATTGTACTAAAGATCTCCCTTCGAGAGAACTCCTCTGAAGTTCTCCCTCTGAGATAAATTGTACTAAAGACCTGACACTGAGAGAACTGCTCTAAAGTCCTCCCTCTGACATGAATTGTACTACAGACATTCCTCTGAGAGAATTGCTCTAAAGTCCTCCCTCTGACGTGAATTGTCCTTAAGGCCCCCCTCTGACGTCCTCATTCTGCGATGAACTGCATTAAAGGCTTCTTTCCCCCACCCCCACACCGTGCGTACCTCCTTGGTGCGTCCGCAGAGCGTGGCGCGCAGCAGCATGCGCCCGAGCACGGTGTGGCGCTGCGCGCAGCAGGTGTGCGGGCCGGCTGCGGCGGCGGCGGCGCCGGGGCAGTGCTCCTCCATGACGCACGTGGGGCACGGCGCCATGCGCGGGATGATGGAGGAGTAGGCGCGCGACGGGAAGGAGCAGCAGCCGGCCGGGTAGCTGACGGCCGGGCACGCCGCCGGCGGCGGGATCACCGGCGGGAAGATGCGCGGCCGGTCGGCGGCGCACACGGGCGCGCCGGCCAGCGAGAAGTCCATGATGCGCAGCGCCTCCTGCGCCCAGCAGCCCGACGGCGAGGATCAACGAGGGGGAGGAGAATCCGAAGCGAAGGCTGATTGATTCGTGATTCCGGGCGCGTCGACTATACAGGTCATAAGTCCCGTTAGTGTAGTAGGTGTTTTTCATTGGGAGGAGGCGGTGATCTTTTCCCCGCTGGATGGCGAGAATCGGCGCCGACCTAACGTCGACTAACAGCGTTTTCTCTCAATCAGGTTTCTCCCACCACCGCCCCAGCCGCACCTCACCGCCCCAGCCGGGAAAAGCTCTAAGCTGCCGACTGGTCTCCCGGCATGTGTGTTAGTGTAGTGTATGTTGCTGTAAGTGTGTGTGTGTAATGTGTGAGGATAGGACAAGGAAGAGGATGCAAAGATCGCGCGCGGTCCGTGGCCCGTTTGTTAGGGTACTGCTCCGGCATTCGCCTGGTGTTGATCGGAGGTCAGCTGTCCGGGTGACGCCGCGTTGAGGCCAGTAATTCTATAAGCCTTTACAAGACTCTGCGAAGGCCTCGCATTACGAAAGAGTTATAGGGAGAAAGAAAAGTGTAAGAATGTGAAGAAGCACAGAAAGAAGAAGAAAGATTTTTATAATAATAACGTTCAGAATGGAAGAAGGAGAAGAATGAAGAGCAAGTATCTGAAGAATAAAGAAGAAGAAAGTGAACAAGAATAAAGAAGAAGAACAGGTTCTGACTTAACATAATCCTGTGTAACTGTGCTCTGCGTTTCAGTAAAAACGTCCGGTGGGCGCGCCTTTTTTACTCACAAAAGCGAGCGCATAGAAGCACTACATGCTGCCTCGAGAAAACAATCTTTTGCACCCTCAAAGTTTCGATTATTTAATTGAAGAAGGAAAAATAAAAACTCACAACTATTCATTACGTTCTTAATGTTAAATACATTTTATCAATCACAGAAATGTGGCTAGTTTTAAGTATAGAATAGTAAATAACTTGGTTTCAGAAAAACATATAAAATAAAATAACAAAAAATTAAATAGAAAATTGTTACTAAATAGACAAAGGAATTAAATGAAAAAGTTACTGTACTTAAATTTTACAAAAGCATCAATTGGTTTTCATGAAGCCGTTTCCGGTAACTGAAAAAGATGCCTGATTTCTTTGTCTATTTTAGTCCTTCAGCATTGAAAAACAAAATTAAAACTACAAGAAATTGGAAGAAATCAACAAAAAACAACCCTTTTATTTTCAACTCTTTAATTTTGCTTATAGTAATTGAAAATACATGTAAACGGAGAATCTGAATAAGTGAAATGTTCGTTAGGAATATTAAAAATACACGATTGGGCGCAGTAGAGCACGAAGTGCAGCAGTCAGATTTTTTTTAATTTTCAAATCTTCTTTACGACTGATAGGGAGAAGGCAAAGAAACGGAGATTTCCGCGTTTCGTTTAGAATGTTGAATGAGTGAGAATACTGAAGTCCTCCGTATGTATGAAGTATGTTGAATAGCCGTACTCGAGGGCTGTCAATCGGAGCACGTACGTGCTGGCAGCGCGCTTACGCTCAGCAAGGGCATGCTCTGCCCGCGACCGATTTCTCGGTCAGGGATGCACAAAAGGCAGTCATGGCGGGACGCAAGATCACGTATAACAAGTTTCAGTTCGAATGGGCTCTTGATTTCGTGTGGAGGTGATGCACTTTGTTTAATAATGTTCATTACTCTATAATTTTTGAACTAGTTTCTGGTGAAAGATATGAACATAGAATTTCTTTAAATATTTACTTTGAATGATAGAGTTTTTCTGAAATTATTTTATATAATACTGATACAGATTTAGTATTTATTTTGGTTCATATACATTTTCTTCAAAATATTCATTTGAGTTGTTTGTAATTAGTGTTAATAGTTCTCATATATTGCATTCTCAAACACTAGTGGAAATGTGCGTTAATATTTCCTTGCTGTAATGATCTATGCCTGTATAACCGCGGTTTCTGTTTACATGTCAATTTCCATTAAAAGTTGGTAACATTTAATAAATGTTTATGATATACCAACCCGTGTACTCGTCCAACACGCCGCATTCGCACGAAGTTTTCTCCCCCCTGCTTCCCGCTTGTGACACGAGTGACTTCGCTAAGCTGACATCGCCGCGTGCCCCAAACCTCTGCAAAGGCCACGACCCTGCGTACTCCATTTTAGAACAATAAAAGCACAAAGGCAGCGCGGAGTGCTGCCGCGCGCCCGCCGGAAGGTTAAAAAATCAGGTTCGCTGCACAGTTCTGTGCCGTCCTTACGAAGAAGCTCCCTAGAGAAAGAGAGCAGCGCATTCCATTGTTACCCTGATCCCGCCATTTTATGTTATGTTAAAATTGGAACTGCGTAATATTCCGCATGTTGTGAACCATGAAACTACCACAAACCAATATTAATTTTCTTGAAAATCTTCATAGTGTCACCAAATGTTGTAATTTCCCTTCAGTTCCTGATTGGTACGTGACGGGGTTGTCGGGGTGAGTGGAAATTAAACGGCGGCGGTTGCGCTGCTCCCTGTATCTAGGGGCTCTAGCCCACCTGCACGTGTGTGGCCGCCTGCGCGATGGAGTCGTAGGCGTCCTCGGGGCAGCAGTCGCCGGCGTCGCACGGGCCGCGCCCGCACCCGGCCCCGCACCCGGCCATGGCGCGGCTGCACTTCGCCACGCTGCAACCACACGGCACACCCAGTAGTTGAAGACTTGATTGATTGTTCGTGACTCCGGGCGCGTCAACTACACAGGTCATTAGTCCCGTAAGTGTGGTGCGTGTTTCTCCTCGGGAGGTGGCGGTGGTCTTTCCCCGCTGGATGGCAAGATCCGGGCCAACCTACTGTCCACTAGCGGGTTTCCCTCACCAGGTATCTCCCAGCAGCGGGGCACCGCCCCAGCCGGACAATATCTCAGCTCCCGACCGGTCTCCCGGCATGTGTAGTAGTGTAGTGCATGTTAGTGTGAGTCTGTGTATAAGGGGTGAGAATAGGACAAGGAAGAGGAAGGAAAGATCGCCCTCGGTCCGTGAATCGTTTGTTAGGGTACTGCTCTGGCATTCTCCTGGTGTTGATCGGTGAAACCACAGAATACTACCGATCAGAGCAGACGACCGCTATAATTCTCCTCCAGACAGCGACTGAATTTGATCTAGCCGACAAGCTAGTGTCGAAAATCCTGCTGCCGCCGTCGGGACTCGAACGTAGGACCTCCCGGTTAGAAGGACTGCACTGACATCAGTTGCACTGAACCATCTCTCCCGTTTTAAAGACTTGAAATAAAAAAAGGATACAAATTCCATTTTCATAGAGGAAGAGTTAAGGAAGGAAAAGAAAATGGCCGAGGAACGTCATTTGCAACATATTCTTTATGCGGAGGGCAGTAATAATTGGTCGGTATTTTTTAAATAAGTTCATAGAATGAAGGGAAGTAAAGACGAGATTCCAGTTGTTCGTGTTAATAATTCGCCAATAACGGACGACAGAGAAAAGGCAAAAGCTTTTAACGCGTATTTTAGCTCGGTTTTAAAGCAGAGATTAACTCTATTCAGGTTCCTACGTTGTCAGATAGAAGTCCTTTTGATATTGATGCAAGTACTTTGCGGAAAAGAATAAAATTAATGAAGCGAGGAAAATCACGAGGCCCAGATTCTATTTCCACAGACATTATTAAGTTAGACGGTGAGGCTATTCTACCATATTTAATTAGATAATTTAATGTATCCATAAATAACGCTTGCGTTCCGGAAGATTAGAAGCTGACTTTCGTTGTACCTATTTTTAAAAGTGGCGACAAGACAGTACTTGGTAACTACAGACCGGTAAGCCTTCCATCAGTCGTTTGCAAACTTATGGAACATTTAATTTCTAGCTACATCAGGAACGAATGGGAGGACAGGGAGTGGCTTTATCAGGGACAGCACGGATTCAGGAATGGTTTCTCGTGCGAAAGGCAGTTAGTCTCACTTCTACAGAATATAGCCGACGTAGTTGATGAAGGCGGAAGGGTCGACACGATAGTAATAGACTTTGCTAAAGCTTTTGATGTTGTTCCAGACGATAGTCTTATAAAGAAATTAATAGATTCGGATATAGACACTAGAGTGGTAGCGTGGATAAACGAGCTACTTCGTGACAGGAAACAGAAGGTAAGAATCGGAAGTTACATATCTACCTCGAGAAACGTCACGTCAGGAATTCCACAAGGAAGTGTCATCGGACCACTCATGTTCCTTGCCTTCGTGAATGATTTGCCGACAAATTTAGCTTCTAATGTACGACTCTTTGCTGATGACTGCGCAATTTATAGGATTATCAACTCGGAGAAGGACGAGGATATTTTGCAGCGAGACTTAGACAAATTACACATCTGAGCGGAAGCAAACGGCATGGAAATAAACAGTTCAAAGAGCAAGTCCATCACATTTGGTAGAGGTCGAAGTTACGAAGTACAAATTGAGCAATAATGTTATACCTCGAGTCACGTCTTGCAAATATTTAGGAATACAGTTGGATAGTAAATTAAGCTGAGAGAATCAAGTAAGTTTCGTTGTAGGGAAAGCCTAGAGTTCTTTGCATTTTTCTATGCAGATTCTGAAAAAGAGTACAGTGAGAGCCAAAGAACTTGCATTTATGTCTTTAGTGCGACCCGTATTAGAAAATGGCGCGATTTGTTGGGATCCATACAGAGTTTTGCAGCAAAGGAATCTAGAAAAGGACCAGCATAGAGCATCAAAATTTACTTTCAGGGGAACAAAGAATAAAGGAGTATGGGAGTCACTGAAAAGAAGGAGAATAAAGTCACTTCTCTGTGCTATGTATAAAGCATACACAGGCTCTCCAGCGTGGAAAGAAATTCAAAGTCGATTAGGGAAACCTAAGTATTTCGGCAGAGCGGATCACATGCAGAAAATTCAGTCAAGAACTCAGTAAACGGACGTTGGAAAATATTCATTCGCGAATCGATTTATTAGAGACTAGAACGGTTTGCCTGCAACAGTCTTTCGTCCCTTTCCTCCAAGCCTGAATAAATTTAAAAGTAAATTAGTTTCCTAGATGTTGATATGAGTATTACAAATATGTTTAATATTATTAATTTACTAGTCTGTTATACGAGTTATACTAGTCTGTTATTCGTATAAAGTAAGTTGTATTATTATTACTATTATTATTATTATTATTATTATTGTTATTATTTATGCGCAATGACGTGCAGTGAAGTGGAGTGGAGTGCAGTGTAGTGGTGTTGTGAAGTAGAGGAGACCTTCTTTGCAAAACACCTACAATTGGATACAATTTTTCTTTAAGCCTAAGCATTTCAAAGTTTTTAGGATTTTTACTCTTGGTGTCTTTATATTTTTTTCATAATTTATAATTGCTGAATTATTCATAATTCATAATTTAATTTCATAATTTATAATTGCTCGCAAACTTTTAAACGAGCTGCAATTAGCGCATACAGTTAGTATTATTGATAGTTAATTTTCCCCCAATAAACTGCTTGATATACCAGAGGTAGATAGTACCGGTTAACCCCTCAGGTTGATAACGTTTTACAATATGAGGAATGATTTGATTCTTCAAATTTGTAAAAACAAATATTACCTAATTGTTTAATACGGTTAAATTTAATGTATATTAAAACATATTGCAATTAAAGATTTATAATTAAATTTAATGTAACAAATTTGTAATAAATGTCTAAAAATGAGATTTACAACACTTGTTTGACATTTGGTAATGACAATGAGGGGCCACATTTGGAACTTCTGCACGGCCGCGGCGTACCGGAGAACTTAGCTACGCCTCTGGTTAATTTAAGTGTATTTTACGACTATACATAGTTTTAAGTGTCAAACTTCACTTCACTGGGACGAACTTCAACACAATATGTATTTGAAAAATTACTACTTTTTTGATATTGTTGATTTCACTGTTGTGTCTAACTAGTGAATAGTGATTTAAGTTCATCATTTAAGTATTAGTTTAACTGCAAGGCATCATCTTACATACTTGAACTTCGGAGAATCAGCCCTTATTCTAACGGTCTGAAATAAGTCTCGACCGAAACGAATAGGTATGGTTTATTACGGCTTGAATGCAAAAATGATTGGAATGAAAAAAACTAAAATTGAAAATTCAATTTAAAAGTTTTGCGGAATATTTTAGGGGATTTAAGAAAAATATTGTTGAAGTATTAAACCTTATATTGTTAATTTAAAAATATGGTTTAAAATATTATTCAATAAAAATGAAATATACATAAGACTCCATAAAAGTGTTGTATCATTAAAGGAAATAAAATGAGTAATAATATATTAGAAGTCGAAAAAAAGTGTAACTGATGAGAATTTATGGTTTGACTACTTCAATTCAAAAATTAAATGTTAACTGTCTGTTAATATTCTTGGAAATATTAAAAAAATTAATGTATGATTTTCTAGATAACACTAATAGTACTAATTTATTAAAAATTATCAAATTCGTATCATTAAATAGCAAATACTATGACTTACTGTGGTATCTAAGAAAGTAAGAGTCCTTATTTGCCTTTATGATCTGGTGACATTTCTCTAGATGCTTGCAATGAAGTTCTCAAGAATTCGGGGACACCTCCATCTTCCTCAAAGGTGTTTGTGAGAGGGTGCATTCTTCCTCTTCTCCATCATCAGTTACTCGTCGAAGCACTTTAAAAACTCCAAAGAGCCTCTCATCGTTGCAATCAATATTTGTAGAACATTTTTGTATTAAAACCAATTTCAATTAACCTATAAAATTTGCAAACGATTCTGTTTCATGCAACGTGCACCAAGTTACTCAGTTCTTGAAATATGCGCAGTAGTTGAAACGAACTAATTTATTATTATTGTCAATTCCCGAAATGGGAAAGTACACAGGCTGCCAAACTCAAGAGTTTGGCAGCGATTTCTCACCGCCATATTTGAACCGAAACAGAAATAGACAACAATAAGCAAAGAGATTCACCAAATATTTTATATTTAAACCTGACACATTGTAAGCAGGGAGTATGACGTATTGTGCGGGCACGAAATTAGACATAACAGGTTAAACACTTGAAAATTTCCACCAAAAATAATCATTACACAAAACTCTTTAATTAGCAATTAGACGACTTTAAAAATGTAATAGTTAATTGTGTATTAAGGAAAATGACAAGTCACTAAATATATATATATATATATATATATATATATATATATATGGCTTTTAAAACCGCTCTTAAAATGGGTTTAGGGGTGCCACATAAACACCCCATTTTTCGGCCCTTTTTTTGCTACTTTTTAGAAAATAACGAATAAAAATTATTTAATGTGATTTTTATCTAAGGATTCTTGGCTGGGGTGGTGCCCACGTTACCCCCAACATTTTATGACCATCAAACAGTACTTATTTGACCCAAATAGTGTGCCACGTCTAATACGGCAAATTTTACGTTAAAACCATAGAAATAGACACTTTTCAATTGCCCATAGCTCCATAAATGTTTATCCAAAACACTTTCAATTTAGAAACTGTTAGAGCCTCGAAATCTCTACATTAAGAACTTGTTAAGAAGTTGTTCTTGCATCGAAAACTAACGTTAGTTCACTAAGCCATTGAATTATATTTTTTTGATACAGCCAATATATATATATATATATATATATATATATATATATACATTTTTACTTTCCCGTATACGTACGTATATACGGAGTAATTACGTAGTATAGGGAAAGTTATGTGAATGCTGCGCGAAGAAATGGCGAATTTTCGGCAGAAAAACCTTCGTTGCCGCGACGTGATAACGAAAAAATGGATAAATCCAGTTGCTAAATTAAGAAAAAAAAATCCCCTAACATGTGGCCAAGCCATAATACATGTTTTGTGAGTTCTTGACACCGAAAAGCAATTGAAAGCAAAACGTCCGTCCCTCTGTCTCTCTGTCCGCCTGTGTATGTGAGCAACACTAGCGCCTAAACTATGCGTACGATTTTTTCCAAATTGAAGAAACCTCTGTCCATCTCTCATGAATCAAAGCTTTGCGGGTTTTGAAAAGTATTCATTAATTTTTGGAATGATTTGTGTGAAGCCCGCGTACATATTTTCTAAATTTTTATCAGAAACTGCTCCAAAATTAACCATTATTTGGTCTCTAATGAAATTACAAAGAACCAAAAAATATTAAATTCTGTATGTGCCATGATCATCTTCGACACAATCCCAATTATTTTTCAGTAACTGGCTCTTCATTCCAGTTTGATTTTCAGGGATTGATCCATTAAGAACAAAGGAATATCATTTCAGGCAAGGAGTATCTGAAGAATTATCTCCATTTATCTCCTAAAAGTTCAGTCAGTAGACCTGCTACATTAGATCTCATTGCCAATGGTTTACTCCTTTCAAGTGGCAACGGCTAAAAGCTAAATTGTACTATTCTTGTTAAAGAAAACCCATTTTTCCAAAGGGTCAAAGCAGGAACGTCATCAAATGTAAAATATTTCTGTGGGCTGCTGCAGATTGGATGGAATGGAATAAACTAGATGGAATGGAATGGAATTAGCAGCACATGGATATAGCAACATGTGCGTATAACTTGATTTTCAATGTTTATATACTTATTTTTTTCTGAAAAAACCGGCAACATCATTGCAGAACATAGAGAACGCTTCCACCAGAACATCAATGATGGAAATGAGATGCCAGAAATACAAACACTGTTTATGCTAAAAAGAGACGGTACTATTGAAAGAAGAATCACGAGAAGTTTCAAGTCAGATCTAAAGAACATTGAGTGAAATAAAAGTAAAAGTAAAATTATTTATACCTAAGTCTTTTGTTTTTGTAATATGTATATTTCTGTCATTATCAGCATTTTAAATAAATCAGTACTATTATCCTCTCTAATGCAATGCATTGTATTAGTTCTAAGCAAGGTTACCAAACATTGAAATTATTGTTAACGGAAAAAATTATTTTTCTCTGATAGAAACAACGCTATTTTGCTATAAAAAAATAAAGTCAGATTTTAAATCAAAATGAAAAATGCTTTCAGAATCATTTTTCTATCACGAAACATCGTCCCAAAAAGTACGAATTACAGCATAGTGTTTTGTATTAATGTTGTATTCCCGTTTATAGCCCCTGAATAAAAAGCCCTACGCACATTTTCAAAATTTTCTCAAAAACTGCTCCAATTTTTTAAAATTCTTCTAAGAATAGAGTAAGAAATACTTCTAAACGTGGCATGGGTCCGATTAACTGAGTGTTCGAAACATGCATTATTTTCATTTTTTTTGTGCCTTTCTACAACTAGGAATTAAAAGACACGAGATTTTTCCTACAAATGAAATTTTTCCACAATTAATTCTTTCATCAAGGCAATAGAATATGGTAAGTCCGAATAGCTGACCGACAACAAAGAAATAGAAAAACTAATATGGGAGGGTCTGTGCCTTTCTGTACCACCACAAATTCTATCACGAAACATCGTTCCAAAAGTTACGAATTGCAGCGTAGTGTTATCTGTTAATGTTATATTCCCGTTTATATCGTCCTTTCTGTTAACGTGTAAAGTGGGGCTAAGGTGATCCTTGCATTACATCTGCAGCGTTGGCAACCAATGTATGTTGTTTCCCTGGAACATAAGGCTACAAGGGAACTCCGAGGAGCCACACGTCTTCTTTAGAAATGCGGTAAGAGCTTCAGTTCCTTTGCGTAGAACAACATAGAATGAATGCATTTAATCGTTCTGACACACATAATTGAAGGTAAAATTAAAACAGCTCAACCATAATTTTTCACTGAAATTTTAGAATGAAATAATTTAATTTTCAGGTTTGAAACTCAAATTCGTTGAAATTATTTGACTAAAATAAAATGTGTGTGTTGAATTTGCGCAAATAAAACTGCTGGTATGAATGAACCATCTTGCCTGTTTCTACGACTGCAAGAAAAATGCATATATCCGTCTTCTTTTTATTTTCCCTAACTGTTTTAAATTCCGAACGACTGCTAAAAGACTCACTCCGAGCTTCTCAGCGACTACTCCACCCAGCCCCACCCCTCTCTGTCGTGCTCCCATCTGGTAACGTCTTCCTCGCTCATTTTCTTACTTAAAGAACATTATTATATTTTTTCTGTTGGGATTCCTACCCCCAAGCTTCACTCACTTTACAACTGAAAATAGTGAAACAAATCTAACTAAAAAATAAAGTTCCTATATTCGCATATATAATTTTTGTGTAATTTTATATATGACTAGGAAAACCCGGCAGATGTTGTTCTACCCTTCATCTCCCTCTTTCCCTTCCCATCACCATTTCTCAGTCTCTCCCCCTATCCCTCACCCTGTCTCTGTCTGTGTGTCTCTGTCTTTGCCGTAATTGTAAGTGACGTAAAATCGAGAAGCGCCGGACCAGCAAAACTGTAATATAATATTCGAGAAGAGTTCATTCCGTAGATTACGGTGTGGGAAACATTTCTTTGAGGCCTTTCGTCTCAAAATGTTAGTTTTTAAGGTCCTTGAACGATTCGTTTAGGAGTTATTTAACGATATATATATATATATATATATATATATATATATATATATATACACACACACACAAAATGCTGCACAGAGTGTCGCGTGTTGGAATTGACATACATATTTAGTTTTGTTCTACTGCGCCTTGTAGTGAAGTGACAACAGAATTAACAGCATAAACCTTCTGGGTGAAAAAACATGTAGAATATTCATGGAGATCGGTCGAACGATGTTGGCGTTTAGCTCTTATATATCCAAAAACCAGTTTTATACAGGTGGCCAGAATATCCCGTTACAAACAAATATCCCAAATTTTGTGTTGTCAGTCATGAAAAATGGCAGGTCCAGTTTTTCCGAAAAAAAATTGTCTTTGAGAAAATTGAGTTCAAAAATCACTTCCGAGAGCGAAATTCAAACCGGCCGCTACGACACTGCAGACGGCGGCGACTCCTTCTGCGCGGAGCATTTCCTCGTTTCTCCGCGTAAACGGTGAAACAGACGAGTAATATTCTGGAAAGCATCGCGTGGCTTACACTAGAATACGTTAATAGTTCCAAATGTTTGTAGGTTCTATTCAATAAATATTTTAAATGTACCTACAGAATATCCAGTTTTGTTCAAAATGATAACCACGGTACACGGCGGCGTAAACTTAAATGATAAAAAATATTGAATCTCCTGGAAAGCTGAAATTGTTATTTTTAGCACGTATTCATATGAACTAGCGCCTTCGGCTTAACATTGGTACATAGGTGAAGATTCTTCTAAATATCGTGATAAACTAAAACGCGTTTTGGAAGTGAAATATTCGTTCATATAACAGACTGATTAGAAAATCGAATGTGCAAAGTCTGCAACTTTTTCTCCGCGAACGTTACTTGAACTTTTAAGTACTGAAAAAAACATAGAAGATATTTGAGAAGCATTTAAATATATTATCAATGAGGGAGCAAGATAATTTGTTCCATTTAAATTTTTAAACCCTAACACTGATCCAGGAAATTATGACGCTGTCATACCTCGGTTGATAAAGGAAAACGGGAAAACATATAATTCAAGACATCGTAGCGACATTAATTTCCATAAATTCCGTGAATACTCTCGAAATCTCCAAGTGAAAAAGAAAAGAGCATAAGAAATGTTCTTGGCAAACAAACTAAATAAAAAAGCAAACCACTACAATAGTTTTCACAAATAGGTTCGGAGACGTACTGGAAATAGAGAAGAAATACCCGTAGTCAAAATTGAAAATTTAAACATCATGGACGACGTAAATAAAGCTAATACGATCAATGAATATTTTAAATCAGTTTATAATCTCAACGAGGCACCGGTTGAAATTCAGGCAATTGTGGGTAACGGGGATTTTAAAACAGAATCTAACGTAGTAAGAAAACGAATAAAAGCAATAAAAAGAGAAAATCGCGCGGACTGGACCAGCGCCCTCTAGAATACAAAGCCTGGCGACGGGCAGCCATCTTGCCAATGACGTCACGATGAGTAGGCCCACCAGCCCCGCCGCAGGCCTACGATCTATGCTTAAGTTAATAGCAACATCATTTCACAATATATTTCTCCCTGGCACTTCATTTTCTACCAACAGATTTTGGTAACGAAAATCGAAGGATATATTTTTTAGAAATACGTTGCTTTTATTTCAGGGAAATGTTTCTTTGAAAGAAAAGAAATAAAACTTTTCCTACAACTATCAACAAAATTAGAATCATAAGTTAATAAAAATACACTTTGATTAATTTTAGGAATAGTAATTTATTTTGAAGAAAATCATATCACAATTTACATATATTACTCAATACAAATCTTTTGTAACACAACAAAATATTTAAGTAGATTCTCAATACATATGCATACATATTCCTACATTAATACACACAAAAATTATTTTTACAGAATAGGCGATTTAAAATATTTTGGGAAAGGAAAGTACAGAAGCAGAATCATGCTGCATGCTAGATTTTATGTTGACATAATTATCACGTAACAATTATGTATATATTAAAACATATAAGACATCCAGGCGCGGATCCACGGGGAGGGAAATGAGGGATATTTCCCCTCACAAAATTTTTCAGTAACTATTCATTTTAACTTGTCACGACACTTTCAAGCAAAAATATTTTCGTATAAACATTAAAACGAATAACATGTATCGCATCATGAGCTTAGTTTGGTCTGAGTTATTCTACATAAACTGTAATATGACACATTCGACCAAAACACATAAATTTTAAAAGAAAATTTCCATTTAGGACTAAGGTTTTTGTGTTCTTTAATATTCTAACATTAATGTTTCCGTTCTACCAATAGGAAACCGAAAAAATTAAGAAAATGACAAAAAAATGTACTTTTGATGGTGGTAGACGACAGCTGGCAAGAAAGAGTTTGTGGCAATTCCGAATAGATAGCGAAGACCCAAGGAAATAGAAAACTAATAGGCGAAAGTATGTGCCATTCCGTAGCACCACTAGTTTACTGTTTACGAAACACGGGATGAACGAAATGGGATGCAGTCCGCCTTCCCCTTCTCTGGTAATGGAAAGTGAAAGGTAGTGCTGGAGCTAGAGTAACGTCATAGCACTGGGCTCAAAGAGTATACTCTGCTCTACTATACTGCGATTTTTCTAACTTTGCCTCTCAAGGCCACTCAAATCCCATCTTCGCGATGGAATATGTCACAGTATTTCTCATCTTTCTCAGTCGTTCCGCTATATTTCGCATGATCGCGACCGTATCAAGCAGTGCTTGAAATCATGGGACATCTACCGGCAAAACCACTCGTTAAAAGTTAAGTTTTTTTTATTGTTGGAAAATCTGCTTTTGTAGAACATTTTTTATTTAAGACAGAAAGCTCTATATTTAATACTGTACTTTTGTAATGTTACCTTTTTACAATTTTCTAAAATACTAAGTTTGCGAAGAATAGATCCGTCACCAATTTTTATATCGTCCTTTGACACATAATAGGAAAACATGTTAGAAAACATTTGGAGCCGTTTTTGAGTAAAAAATTGTTTAAAAATTCGAAGTAAAAATGATCGCAAGACTACCACCAGCGATTTTGCACGTGTTTCATAAATATGAAATACCCGCACTGAGGTGGCAGTAAAACGGAACATAAATTTATCCATAGTTGTTCGATTTCTCTGTAATTTCAGAATTAAAAAAAATACATTTAAAAAAAAGTTGAAAATGATAATTGAATCTGGAACAATAAATACGAGATAGGCAACATTTAGGCATTTAAACACAAAATAGGCATTTATTAGTGAAATAGGCATTTTTTTTTCTTCGGCGAAGTCGAATGTCAGTGTGTTTGTGTATTGCAGTTCGCACGCATGTTGCGTTTTACTGCTTTGTGTAGGTGGCTGGTGTAGGTTCGCGTCGGACCTTTGTCGTTTGCCGTAATGGCGTTTAAATTGAGTCACAGTTGTGACTTGTCATTTTGTTTGTGTGTGGCGCTATGCCCTCAGTATGTCCGAGGGAAGAGCTTGTCGTCTTCGTCCTATTGTGAGGACATGTCGTGAAAGTGTTTTTAGCGGCGCCGGTGCTTCGCTGGTTTGAAATGCTTGATAGGCTTCGTTGAAAGAAAGCCGTCTCAAGCATTGTGTGAAAGACTCGATATCGAGTTCTTTTCGGAGTAATTTCAACCGTTTCCGAAACGGAGGGCGCGCTATGAGTAATAGAGCTCTATTCTGTACTAGCTCAAGTGTTCTCTTGTACTTCTCCGCTTGAAGTCCACCACGTCGCCGCGGCGTATGTGGCTACAGGCCGGCAGCACGTTTTATAGAGTGCCAGGCGGAGGTCCAAGGGGAGTGTAGGTTCCCTCAGAAGAGGTGTTAAGAGCCGAACTCTGTTCTGAAGATTCGATCGAATTCGCCTGACATGTAAGTGCCAGCGCATACTTCTATCGAAAGTGACGCCTAAGTATGTTGCCTTATGCGCCCACTTCAGCTTCTGTGTGCCTAAAGTGATTTGTTTTGGTGGTGTAAAGTATTTAGTATGTTTGTGTTTGCGGCGAGTGTAACAGATTGCCTGTGACTTTTCTGCTGAGAAAGTCAAGTGGTTTTGTTCCGCCCACTTACGCGTCAGGTTCATCTGTTTTTGAAGTGTTTTGAGTTTGTGGTGTATGCTCGCTCCTCTCGCTAAGACGGCTATGTCATCAGCATAGAGAAAGAGACGAATTCGCGGTACAAGTGGTATGTCATTGACATATAGCGAGAACAGTAGCGGAGAGAGGACGGAGCCCTGAGGGACCCCGGCCGCAATCCTCCGCTTTGAGGATCTCGCCTTACCCACATTTACCACGAATGTGCGGTTTGTGAGAAAAGACTTAACCATTTCGGTTATGTCTTGCGGAAGGCAGCGCCGTATTTTTGTTATAAGTGTGTTGTGTGGCACTTTATCGAAGGCTTGTACCATGTCGAGGTAAATGACAGGTAAGTCCTGAGTTAGTATTAGATCAGCGGAAATCTGCTGAGCCATACAAAGTGCTTGTAGTGAAGCGGAGAGGCTTTAAACTGGCTTTCAAATTTGTTGGCGACGTTCCAGTTTAATATTTACTTGCTGTGTAAAAGATCATTCAAAATACATAATCGAATGGAATACTCCTTCCTAACTGAAGAAAAACCGAAGGCCTGCCCATCGTTCAGTCGTCCTTCAGTGGGAAATTTCTTAGTTGGCGGACAGCACACTTAAAACAGGGTGGGTCTTTTTTGAAACTGCTGTAAAGCTGTTTTTCAACATATTAATTAAATATAAACGAATTTAATTTTTTCCTTACAGGATCATAAGTCCGCGTGAGACGTGGCAATTTATTAATTATATATAAACAAATTGATTTTTTTCTTTACAGGAACGTAAGTCCGCGTGAAACGTGGCAAAATACAAATTTTTAAGTCCATGTGTACACGTGGCAAAATTACGTAAATTTAAAGTATTGTAAATAGGACTGTTTTTTTACGGAAAATAGTTATCAAACCTCCTAATAAATGCTCTACACAAGCTTACCAAATGAGTCAATATATTACATTATGACTGTACTTTCTGCTTTCTTTTAGCTCTAATTCTGCTTTCTTTTAGCTCTAATTCTGCTTTCTTTCAGCTCTAATTCTGCTTTCTTTCAGATTTACTGTATTCCTCAAAATTAGTATAAAACGTCTAGAAATGTGAAAAATGCAGTAAATAAGAACAATATTAAATTTACACACCGATTTATTTCCTTATCTGCGCTGGCGAATAGTTAATCAATACATGATTTACAGAGTTAGTTTTAACTCTGTAGAAGTATGTATTGATCCTGAGAAGGACACTGTTTTTTTTCTGTTTCAGGTACTCATTGTGATTGACAGACCTAACAATCTTACAGGACTAGTAATAAAGTATGCCTGAGAGTGCATTCAGATACGAAAGATGGACTGGAAAGAAGTTAAATATCTCAGGTTTTAGCTATAATAAATGCGAAGAAATAAAATGTGTGAAGACTACAGTATGTATTGTGACTGGTAAAAACAGTTGATTAGCCATTATTTACATAATTTCCTTTATCAAATTCCATCTTGATCAGGTTTTTTCGTGAAGTTTCCTTTGATCCATTGAGCAAATGCTGAAATGGTTCATTTGGTTCTGGGCATGAATGCAACTTAAGTGTAACGTAATTGCCGAGATCTTTTTTCCAGTTGTGGTAATATCAGAGAGCGAGTTTTGTTACAAATAGTAAAAAATCAGATCTATAAATTTTGTAGATGCAAAATATTTATCTATTAATCAGAAGCAAAAATTTATAGTTTCCAAATATATATAAGCAGTATATTTTGACACTTTGTTGATACTCTTATTAATCGTTTAACTATGTATACTATACAAGGTCAAGGTACGTATTCTAAAGTTGGAGAAAACGTGCGCAAATTGTATTAACCCCATACGTCCAACGTCCAAAGCCTGCCTTCAAAAATGTTATTCACTCGCAAATTCGTAAGTGAAGTATAATTTTTCATACACAAATGGAAATCTTATGAAAATACAGAAAATTAAATCAGAAGCAGTATATTTATTTTAGAAACTAAGTTGAGTGAACAAATTAAAGTGTGCGTATTTGTTTTTTTTTGATTTCAGGTCTTCGTAGGAAGCAGCCACGTTGACACAGAACAACGGCGAACAAGTTCTGACTGGTTTTGCTTTGCTTTTTCTGTCTTCTTAATAAAATCCATATTTTGGTGTAGGTCTTCTAATCTTCCTCGCACGTTTTTCACGCTTGGTCTTTTCAGACCAAAACTAGTCTGATCTACACACTTGTCGGGTATTCAATTTAAAACAAGTTTTGGCTCTGTCCTTCATCCAGAGGAAATGACCGTACCTCGTACAATTTTCTAGTCTTCTGTTTAAATTTTGGAACTCCATCTCATTCACTGCTACATTTATCTTGTGCAGCCTTCACTGCAATGATGCGTCTGCAAAGATCAGTCTGCGTCTAATTATAGTATTCTCTTCGCCACTTTGAAGGCCACATTTACGTTCCATAAATATTTTCCACTGTATTGTGAAAGGTTTCCTTTGGTCTCGCCTAAATGTTTCTAAGTATTACAATTCATTGTTCAGAGAATCACTGGAATTTCAGAATTTTGAGATTATTCAAAAGATAAGCATTTCAATTATCAACTACAGTTGCAGATCATTTTCTCAAGTTAATCAATCCTTCAAAAGAATTTAAAATTTTAAATTTTCCATTGCAGGTTAAGCAGTTTTCCGAATTATATATTAATAGAATTTTAAATTTTATTAACATTATTCCCCTTGTCATATGGTGAATCGAATGCTTTAGATCTGAGAATTGTTCATAAAATTTACCCTTTGCTGATATTCTGTCGATAAATTGGAATTTTGCACCACTCATTTGTTCTGTTTGATTTCAACAATGGAATCAAATCTTCTTTTTTTTAAATTTATTTCTACCTGTTCGACATATTTGTCTTTCAGGGGTTTGGACATTACAAACAAATAACTGGCGATTTGATACTCACTGGAACCTGTAGTAGGAATTATTAACAATTAAAGTTTTGAAAAGGTTATGCTATGAAAAAAAAGAAGTTTGTAAAAAGGATTTTGAATAGAAGAATAATATGTTGTAAATGTAGTAATTATGGTGGATGAAATATATCTTTAGGAAATTTTGATAGTATACGTCGAGGAAAATGATATGTTTGACCTAAATTGAAAGTGAGGGTCTGTTGTAAGTCATCTAAGGAGTTGAAAAATTTAAGGCTCTGTGAACGAATTAGGGAGTTGATAGTGTCAATTTTCAGTTCATTATGGAGTTGAGAGTTGGGAATATACCAGGGTGCGTGAAATATTTTCCTGATGAATTTATTTTGGAGAATTTGTAATTTATTTATATGGGTTTTGGCAGCATTGGACCAGATGGGGCAAGCATAAGTAAGGGTAGGACGAATAATTGTGGTATATATTAATTTTGCTGAGTGAATGTTTATAGGTGATTTATTTGTATAATTAATAAGGGAGTGTAATTTATAAATTTTAGTGTTAGTTTTATGTATAATATTTTTAATATGGGCATTCCATTTAAGTTTAGTGTCTAAGAAGAGTCCAAGATATTTAATAGGTGTGTTGGGTGATATCCAGGGTATAGCTTGATCAAGAATTAATATTTCTGCAGGGATGATTGGTTTACAGAGTGTGAAGATTTTAGCTTGACATTTATTCATGTTAATTTTAATCTGCCATTTAGAAGTCCAATTTGTATAAAGCAGAAGGTCGGATTGTAGTCTATTTTTGGCAGTTGTTAAATTTTTATGACTAATGAAGAATGCAGTATCATCAGCAAAAAGGGCTAATTCTGAGTACGTAAAGTTGGGAATGTCAGAGAGATAGATGTTAAAAAGAAGAGGAGATAGACAGGACCCTTGGGGCACGCCCGCGCCAATTGAAAATAGTTGAGAAAAAGAGGAATTAATTTTGACACGAAAAGTGCGATTAGAAAGAAAATTTTGAATTATTTTGAACAAATAAGTAGGAATTCCAATTTGGAATAATTTATAAATAAGACCATGATGCAAATTTTGTCGAATGCTTTTTCGATATCCAGTAATAATACAATAGTATGCTGTTTTAGGTGAAAGGAGTTTTCAATATGTTCTGTTAGTCTTAATAGTTGATGAGTAGTTGCATGCTGATGAGTGAAGCCAAATTGAGTGGGAGGAATAATTTTGTTAATTGTAGTGAAGTGTAATAATCTGTGATGTATAAGGGTTTCAAATATCTTGGAAAGAGAGGAAAGTAAACTAATAGGTCGGTAGTTCGATGGGTTTCTAGGATCTTTTTGTGGTTTACAAAAGGGAAGTACGATTGCTGTTTTCCAGGTAGTTGGAAAGTAATTAAATCTCAATGCGGAATTTAGAATAGAAGTAAAAGCAGCAATTGATCTTTTACCTAGTGACTTGAGTGTTTGATTATTGATAGTATCCAATCCTGGAGATTTGCGAGTTTTTAGTGTTTTAATAATTGAATGAATTTCAGAAGGGGAAATATAATCAATATTTTGGGGAACATTAAAATTTGGAAGAGAGAGAAAATTGCTAACAAGATTGTAAAAGTGAATATTAGTAGTTGAATTAGGAGTAAACGTATTTTGGAAATGAAGACCTAGTAATTGACTTTTGTCATAGTCATTTATTGCTGTAGTAGAATGTTGCTTAAGGATTGGAATAGATGTTTTTTCTTTACAGATTCTTTTAAGAGTTGACCAGAGCTTTTTTGATTGGGGATGAATTTGTTTAATAAAGTTTTTGTATTCATTGAATTTATGTTGTTCCAGTTTCGATTTTATAATCCTAGATATTTTGTTTAGTTTAGTTTTAATATCTTTACGCCTGGTTTGTTGCCAGAATCGTCTTAGGGAGTGCTTAGTTTTAATAAGGTTAATAATAGGTAAAGGTAGAGGTTTATAATTTACGAAATTAGTTTTTGGTATATATTTAGAACTTATGTGTAAATTATGATTTATTGCATCCGTGAAATAAGTGATGTACGAGTCTATGTCATGAGTTGATAATATATTTGTGGGAATTGAATGCTGTTTTCAATATTTAATGTAAATTTATTCCAATTTACTTTTTGGAATATAGGAGAAGAGTTAGAATAGGTGATATGAGAGTTGAAATAAATGTTTATAATAACTGGATAATGATCTGAATCAAGCTCAGGTAATACGTTTTGAGTAATTGGAAGGTTTATGTTTTGTGTGATTAGTATATCTAAAATATCTGGGATGATATTTTCATTATATGAATAATACGTGGGTTCATTAGGGGCATGAATTTGAAGATTATGATTAGCAATAAATTTGTGTAATTTTATACCATTTGGATTATTATTAAGACTTCCCCAGATTTGATTTTTACAATTTAGATCTCCGAGCAGTATGATTTTATCTGTTGTATTGTTAAATATGCTTTTAAAATATGTCAGCGGGAAATTATACTTCGGAGGCTTATACGCAACTGTAAGGTGATAATGGATTTGATTGATATTGATTATTATTGTAATGAATTCGAGGGAGGGAGTGATAGGTGTATTTATAAGAAAAGATTTGAGTTTGGAAGAAATAATAATAGCTACGCCACCCGATGCTATATTGTCAATTCTGTCATATCTGTATATTTTATATCCATGTAAATAAAATTTTTCATTGGGGATGAGATGCGTTTCGGTGATACATGCTATTTGGATGTTGTGGGAATAAAGAAAATGTTCAAATAATTGATGCTGCCTTTTAATTCCATTGGCATTCCAATTGAGCAGTGTTATGCTGTTAGTTTTCTTAGACATTTTGTTTGTTCAGAAGTGATTCTATGATTTGTTGAATTTGTGGTATTAGTGAAGATATAACTTGCGTAAACTATTGTGGTAATTAATTGTGAGATATTTAATGAAGAAGTGTTAATGTTATTAATATTTTGAGAATTGCGAGCTGTGTTGGAATATGTATTTGACCAGGCATTAGGTGGTTTCTGAAGTGGGGGAAAGTCTGTGTTGTGGAATGTGAAGGTTTTAGGCTGTGTATTTGTATTTTCCAAATTATGTATGGTATCTTGTGCAGTATTATTGAATTTAGAAGTTTTGTTGTTAAGTGCTTGTTTAAAAAAAGGGCATCCTCTATAATTAGCAGTGTGATTCTGGTTACAGTTAACACAAATCGGAAGTGAATTTTGAGGTTTGTTGCAAAGAGAATAGTGGTGATTCTGATTACATTTGACACATCTGGGAGTTAAACGACAGTTTGCCTGTGAGTGATCAAATCGTTGACAGTTTTTACATTGTATGGGTGAAGAACGTTGAGTTCTTGGTTGAATATTCACTAAGCAATGAAATAAGGTTTTCAGGTGTAGAATTTCTTTACCTTCTTTGGAGTTTTGTAGGTCTAAAGCACACGTTTGAAGAGGTTTTCTGGATTTGTCGTAAAGTCTTCTAACACTGATTATGGGATATTGTAACCTAAATAGTTCATTATAAATGTCTATTTCTGAAATTGAAGCAGGAATGTTTTTAAGCATCACAGGGAAACACTTTTTTGATGGATCTTGATATGTATAAAATTGAATGTTGTTTGATTCACTAAATTTGCGAAAGTTCCTAAAGTCGTCAATAGATGTGAACTGTATTTTTATTTCATTTTTGCGAGACTTAGTGGTGTATTCATGTTGCACAATTTTTGATATATCTTGTATTAATAGCTGGTAATTTTTTCCAATCACTGTAAACGGTGGAATTTTCACTTCAGAGTTAGAGAGTTCGTTATCAGGATCGGCAGTTTCATTCAAGATGTCGTATCTGGAGTGTGTTGGAATTGAATAGGTTGGTTTACATTGTTTTTGACGTTTGGCTGAATTTGCTTCTTGAAGAGGAGGTTGATTATTTGTATTACCTGAAGTGTGTGTAAAGATTGTGGAAGATTGGTTATTAGGTGGCATTTCTTCTAATCCGGGAGCAGCTTGAAGAACATTGATGGTAGTAGAAGATGTTGATTGCAGAGAGGAATTTTGAGGTTGATGTATCACATCTTGAGGCAATGACTTTTGACGTTTGGCTGGATTTGTTTCTTGTAGAGGAGGCTGGCTTCTATTTGCATTATACGAAATGTCTGTGTAAATGAAGGGAGGCTGGTTGTCCGTTTGCATTTCTATCAATCCGAGAGTAGCTTGAGGTACATTGACAGCATTCGATGTTGATTGAAGAGAAGCATTTTGTGACTGATATATTATATCTTGTGATAACAAATTTGGAGATGTAATATTTTCAGGTAAGTTTGAATTATTATTCTGCATTATTTGCAGGTCTTGATGGAACATAATTTCAATGCCCAATACAGTCTCCCCGGAGGGGAAACTGTGAAACACGTACAGAGTGTGTTACAGCTGGATTTATTTATGTCTGCAATTGATTTGAACAAATTTATGATAAATGTCAGTTTTTCTTACCAGTGGCAGGCTGGTTCGCTAATATTTTGTAAATATATTGATTCTCCGAGCGAAAACAGTCCGATTACTTGGCACGGCCCTCTGGGAATCCCCCAAATCTTCTGATTTCACAAATTTCTGATGTAACTTTTTAAATTTCTAGTTTTATTGGCGAGATGTTAATCTTCATTATTTGATTTTGAATCTGGCTCATTTTTCATTTCGTCCCGTTCTACAGTTGTGATACCAACACCTTGCTATTTCTTCAACTTTTTGGACACGCCAATTTTTACAATTAATGTTGGTTTGTTCTACAAATCCAAATCCGAAACCTTGTTCTACAAATCCTTTTCACAAGACCCTTGTGTTTTCGATTTCATTAAAATGTGAAACTGAAGTTACACATTTTAACAAAGTTTCCCTGCTTCACACGGCCCAACTCCTGTGAAGCGTTCTAATACCTGCCACTCTACCGCTGTCCTAATTCACTCGTCTTATGACCGTCGTTGAGTAAGGACGTGCCGCAGCGAAGGTAGCGAAACGGGGTGCATAGCAGGTGTCTGGTGAGCAGCGAGCGGTGAAGTTGAAGCAGAAATCTTCCAGTTTCTTTCTAGGCAAGTAAACTTATTCTTACTTTTTTCTTCCATTTTTACTATCTCTGAGTTAGCGATATTTTATTTGTTTTTTATATCCCAGAAATAATAGTTAATTTGTAAATTTTTTTTTCTTAAAATTCTAACTTTGTCTCTTCTCATTTTTGATTTAAGTCAGGAATAACACACCTTTTCTCTTAGTTTTATTATCTTTATTTCATCCTCTTTTTTTCTTTATTTTAATAGTTTTTACTCTACTTAACACATACTTTTTTTCTCTTATTTTTTCTCGGTCTAGCTTTCAGCCTAGAACCTTGTGTTATATTAGTGTGCTTTCATTTCTCTTCATTTTCTAATATACGTGTTTGTCTGTGTTTTTCTCGTCATGAATCAAGCCGCGAAGAACCTTCTGGCAAACGAAACCTTTATCGCTCAAGTGAGCGAATCTGTTGCTGCCCGGATAACGCAGAGCGTCCAGGAGATTAACCAGGGTCTCATCGAGGCGCTTCGGGATGAGCTCTCGAAACTTCGGGAGACCATCGAGCAGCAGAACCACATCATCAACGAGCAACGGCAGGAGATTACGGCGCTAAAGATGGCTAATATGGAGAAAATGGACGAGCTGGAGCAGTATCAGCGGAGAAATTCCCTCCGCTTCTTCGGCATCAGTGAGTCCAATAACGAAAACACTGACAATAAAGTTATAGAGGTGGCTAGGGATATTGGTGTTAACATTACGTTGGAAGATATTGATAGGAGCCATAAAGTAGGTCCTAGGGCTGATGGCAAGTGTCGCCCTATTATAGTAAAATTTGTTTCATATAGGAAAAGGGCTGAAGTTTTTCAAAATAAAAGAAAACTTGTAGGTAGTGGGAAAGTAATCAGGGAAGATTTAACAGCACGTAGATTAGAAATGCTAAGAAAATGTATTGCAAAGTTTCAACTGAAAAATGTATGGTCTTTTGATGGTGCGATATTTGTAAATACCGCTCAAGGGAAAAGACGCATCACCAGAATGTGTGAAGTTGACTCGCTACCTGTAAATGGCGCTCAACTTTAACATTTGTTTTCAAAATTGTCTCTTACGTTTAATTTATTATTATTATTTAATTCTTTACTTTTAATATATTATTTTTAATTTCTTTCTCCTGTGAGGTACACGCTTTCAAATACAATGTCAGAACTTTGGCAACCTGTAGATGACGAAGTCTTGCCGGAAACCGCACCCCTTGACATTCCTGCCTGTGGCACTGGCCCCAGACCGGCGTTAATCTCTATACCTACCCTTCGGAACCCTGCTACACTCTCAGGTCTCAACGCGTCCATTTCGCAATTTCCTCGTGGCTTGTCTGTCTTTCACATTAACGCCCAATCTATAAAGAGACATCACTCAGAAATTGTTCATGTTCTTTCTGAAGCTAGCGCACATGTATTATTAATTAGTGAAACGTGGTTGAAATCTAACGCATCCTCTGATATTATTTCGATCCCTAAATATAAACTACTACGAAATGACAGGAATATAATAAAAGTTAATTTTAAAGAGAAATCCGGTGGGGGTGTTGCTATGTTTGTTCGTGATGATATAATTTGCAAAATAATCAAAACATCTACTTCAAACTCACCGAGCTTGGAATATGTTTGTTGATATGATGATTGGCACAAAACATTTACTTGTCGGGGTTGTATATTGGCCTCCAAATACGGGAACGTTATTAGAATTAGAGGAATCACTTTCAGAACTCACAGATAAGTATCAAGATATTATTATAATGGGGGATTTTAATTGTGACTTAAGAAATCCTGTCACAAAATCTGCCACTAATTTTATTCATACCTTCAATTCATATAATCTGCAAATATTGAAACTGAATCCTACTCATAGCTCATCTAAAACGGAATCGTGGATTGATCACTTGATTGTCTCAGATATTTCTAAAGTATTACTCTATGGTCAGTTTCCTGTTCCGGGTATTTCAAACCATGACCTACTCTTTGTTGTATACTCGGTTAAGTGCACTAAATACAAAAATAAAACAATCCATTATCGTGATTACAAACATCTTGATCTTGCAGCATTTCAAGTCGACAGTGAGCGTGCACCTTGGCACGAGGTTTACCAACAATATTCACTAGACTCTAAAGTAAATGTGTTTAATGGTATCATAACGGACATTTTTAACAAGCACGCTCCATGGAAAACTTCTCGTGTCACGCGGCCTGCTGCTCCATGGCTTACAAACGAATTAAATGTTCTTATGAAAGATAGAAATTCTGCATACAGTCGTTTTAGAGCTACTAAAACCGATGAAATGAAAAAGAGTACAAAAAACTTAGAAATTATGTAAAACAACAAGTCAGAAACGCTAAGATTCGTATTTATCATAATCTTTTTCAAAAAATTCCAGTACGAAGGGAATATGGAGCACGCTGAAAAACTTAGGAATTTGCAAACGTAAGTCAAATGACAGTTCATTAGAAATTCCATTAGATGACCTAAATGATTATTTTGCTTCCGTTGCACATCCAATAGACCCTATTATTAAAGAAGTCACTACACTTTCTGGAATCACAAGCGCCACCCCGGGATGATAGCTTCTATTTCAACAATGTTGATTGCCAAGAAGTCGAAAAAATAGTGAAGGCACTCAAGTCAAATTCAAAAGGCTCTGACGATATAACGGCCAAGCAATTAAAATTAGTTTTAAAAGACGCTCTTCCAGCACTTACACACGTAATAAACTCTTCTTTAACAACCGGATATTTTCCCCAATTGTGGAAACTAGCTTACATACGTCCCCTTCCCAAATGTATAAATTCGTTAAATCCTTGTGATTACCGACCAATCAGTATATTACCAACATTATCCAAAGTCCTAGAAAAAATTGTACGTCAACAAATTGACAAGTATCTCGCCATAAATGATGTTCTCAATAGTTTGCAATCTGGTTTTAGGAAAGGTAGAAGTACGCAAACGGCCTTGTTACGAGTCACCGAAGACATTCGTCAATCTCTGGATCAAGGCAATATAACAACATTAACGCTTTTAGATTTTAGCAAGGCCTTCGATTCAGTAGACCATGACGTGCTTCTGGCAAAATGTAAATGCCTCGGTTTTTCTGATTCTACCTTATCGTGGATTTCAAGTTATTTTAATAATAGACAACAGGCTGTAGTTGTTGAGAATACTTTTTCGTCCCCTAGGTCAGTTTTACGCGGAGTACCACAGGGTTCCGTACTAGGTCCACTTTTCTTCTTGATCTATGTTAATGATATCCCCTCTGTGCTATCAATGTGCAGTCATCATATGTATGCAGACGACTTACAGATCTATGTCAGTGGGAAACCTTCGGAAGTGGCTCATTTAGTTAGTAAAACAAATCACGATTTGGCGTCTTTACTTGAATGGTCAGTGAGAAACGGCCTTAAGCTAAACCCATTAAAATCTCAATCAATTATAATTGGGTCCTGCCGGTCTCATAAAACACTTCAAAATCTAAAAATTCCTGATATCATTTTGGACAACACTACTGTTCCTTTCTGCTCTCAAGTTAAAAATCTTGGTCTGACCATCGATAAATTTCTAAATTGGGAACCTCATGCTCGGGACACTTGCCGCAAAGTGTATGCCTCAATGTACTCACTCAAATGTGCTTACAAATGCCTTCCACCCAAAACCAAAGAACTTCTAGTAAAATCACTCCTGCTCCCCCTGCTTGATTACGGTGACATCGTGTACGGTAACATAAATAAATCAACCGCTGATGCTCTTCAAAGAGTTCAAAATGCATGTGTTAGGTTTCAATACAATATCAGAAAGTATGATCACATATCGGGGTACTATAAAGCAAATCATTTATTAAACTTGCAAGGTCGACGCATGTTTCATAGTTTGTGCCTTTTCTACAAAATATTAAATACGGGTGTACCTGCTTACCTCTCTTATAAAATGTCTTATCTCAAAACCAAAATATTCCAGAAATCCTTGCTATGCAATATTCCTAAAAGCAACACCAATTTTTATAATAAATCTTACTTAGTAGCAACGACCCGAGAGTGGAATAACCTTCCAGAAAATGTTAGGAAACGTAAAACATTGCGATCATTCAAAAAACATTTAAATACTCTTCTACTGAGTTGATAATGTACGATGTGAAAGTGTGTACTCAATATATTATTATTATTATTATTATTTTAATTTTTATTATTATTATTATTATTATTATTATTATTATTAAAAATTGTACGCTAAATGTAACATTTTATGACATTTTTAACTTTTTTTATTTTGTATTTTCTTATACTTCTTAGGTTAATTTTTAATTTAATAAACAACAGTATAATTAGTTTAAATTAAGTTTAATATAAGATTAGAAAGTTGTTTTTTTTTTCAAATTCATTCCAGCTAAACTTGTCATGGCTCTGACTGAATGCGTCTTTTCCCTTGGTACATGTTGATGTAATTAAAATCGGCCCTAAGCCGTCGTCCTGGCCGGGTGGTTGTGTGCATTCTCATTTATTATTTTTTTTAATGAGTTCTTTAATGGATTGAGATTTTCTTGCTAACATTTTGACGCGTATGGGTTAATATTTTCTTTTCTCTCTTTCATAATTTATTTTCGGGCATCTCTTTAATGTTCTCTTGTGTCAGTAAATGCTTTATAAATTAATTTAAATATTTTATTTTGTTGCTCAACGTTGAAGAGCATGCACACTTCCTTTGTTTTCCCTGGTTTTCCCCGGCCGTTTAAGGTAAATGCTGGGACGTTGTGTTTTTTACTTTAATTTTGTGAGCCCAGGGGCAAGACATATCTAAGTTGTATTTTATTTAATTTACTAAATGTACTGTTTCAATTTTTATCTATATATGTATTATTACGTGGTTAGGCGGAAGAGCGGGCCTGATGGCCCGAGTCTTGCCACATAAATAAAGTCACTATTATTATTATTATTATTATTATTAATTCCTTCCCAATTCTGGCCGCTGGGTAGTGACGCAGGAGCGCATGTGAGAGGGGCGTACGCGGAGATGCTACCTGGCGGTGCTCTTTACTCCAGTCAAGACTTATGGACTACTATATATAAAGTATACTTTAAAGGAGGATTACTCCAAAATCTCATTCCTTGCAAAGTCGGCTTAAAGAAAGTCAGTTGATAGAATTAAAAAAAATAAAAATTAAAATAATGGGGAAACGGCAACCGCGCAGCGCATCAGCGCATCTTCGTTCTAATATTTTTTTAGAAGCTAAGGTAGCTAGAAAAAGCTTTCAAAATACTTAATTTTAATAATTGGCTTGGTGTAATTTTATTACGAAAGCGGGATTCATCGTTCGAAATGAAGTTCTTCTGCAAAATCGGTACGGCAGTTTGTACGGCAGTTTGTACGGCAGTTTGGTTACAATTTTTA
Organism: Acheta domesticus; assembly: GCA_031308135.1. Lineage (NCBI taxonomy): Eukaryota > Metazoa > Arthropoda > Insecta > Orthoptera > Gryllidae > Acheta > Acheta domesticus. The sequence continues at coordinate 49,812,107 of JAHLJT010002630.1, forward strand.
GTTTGTTGTTTTTTGTTTCGTAAGCTTAAATGAAAGCCAGGGAAAAGGAAACTACGTCCTTGTATTATTAAACTGCTCATATCTTTTAAGTGCACGGATTCTTTTTAAGTTCTAAAAAAATGTAGGGGATAAATTCTATTAAGGAAAAAAGACGGGAGGCCTAAGAAAAAAGTTCAAAATGGGTTTAAATTAATATCGAAAATACACTAACTTACAAGTATTTTCCATTATGCAAGCAATCATTTTAAAGAAAACAAATATGAACTTTTTTTCAGAAAATTTGAAAAATTATATGGGCTTCTTGTCCCTTATCTCCAAAAATTAATCTTAATGATCCCCAGAACAGTCCAACTCTATCTTCGTGTGTTTACGAAGTTTTACAAGCTTTTTACGACAGTTTTGCGTGATACGGACCAATATCCCGATTTTGGGATACAAAATTGCATAAATCTTCTCGACCCTATCTTATCTTTGATACAGCATTAATAGAAATTAAGCATGGTATGCGCAAAGTTTCAGCTAAAAAAAGCTTAAACACTATATTTGTGACAGTCTATATTATTGATTCAAACACTTAACATCCCTGTAATGCAATGTAAAGAAAAAGTAAAAATGGCTATTCCGAAAATACTAATAAATTATGCAAACAAATTTCTTGAAAACAGGATTGAAATAATTCCAAAATCTTTTTCCAAATTTCAATGATTAGATTAAATGAATTTAAATGAAAAAAAAATTTAGTACTGTACTGCGATTTTTGTAGGAAGAGCTCTCAAGGCCACTCAAATCCCATCTTCGCGATGGAATATGTCACGGCATTTGGCGTCTTTCCTCGGTCTTGCCGGTAGAAGTCGCATGATCGCAAGCACTGCTTCATACGGTCGCGATCGTGCGAAATCTAGCGGAACGACTGTGAATGACACGAAATGCCGTGACATATTCCATCGCGGAGATGGGATTTGAGTGGCCTTGAGAGCTTTTCCTACAAAAATCGCAGTATAGAATGAAGCTCCTGAAGTGAAAGTTTCAATAGACGAGGGAGAAGGGGAAGAGGGGAGTGGTTGAGGCGATTGGTTGGTTGTCTTGTAGGGAGAGTGAAAACTGTAAAAGGTAAATAAACGGAAGGATAATGAACAGTTCAACCAATTACTTTCTGCACTTATAGGAAAGTTTAAGAAGAGTAAACTGAAATCGAAAATTATGGTTTTCATGAGAGCGTAAACTAATTCAAAAGATGAAAATGTTGAAAACTTACTCTTTTTCAATACAACTGATGTTTCAATAATACTGTAAAAGTTAATGTGGATCGATAGTACGATAGGTAGAACCAATTCGCAATCGTGAATTGGCCAGTATTCAGTTTCAAGGGAAGAGTTTCAAATCTCACCTTTTTAAAAATGATTTAGATTCTTTCGAAATAAAACTTTATACATTGGATACAAATAGCAAAATGAATCCCCGAAGCCTTGCTATTACTCTTCTCGAAAATATTTGTGACGCAGATAGTACCCAAAAATGTGAAATTTAAATATAATTATCAAGAAGATGGTTACAACTCTTTACTGACTCCTGTATATATCTTTTAGTATTGGAAATCGGAGTAAGCTTGTTCGTACTTAATAAAAAAATACGTATTTGTCGGTGTATTTAACCAAAAGTTAGAAGCGATTTTGGTTAACTGACTGGTAAATGCAGGAAAACGAAATTAGGACGGAGGCTTCAATAGACATTTCTTATTTATAATTCCAGTAAAATAAAAATACAATTGAGGGATAATTCAAGAATTATGTAATGCTTCTTGGCGCCAATATATAGTTACGCTTTAAATAATGTACAATTCAACAATATTATTGATCATAAATATTAATGGTCTCTACATCCTTTGTTACAAAACAAAAAATTCAGATATTTCGAGCTCAAAATGTAGGTTTTAATATATTTTATAATATATTAAAATTTACTATAATTTATTTTAATGTACTATTGCCGTCGGAAAATTGGTCGGTAAGGGCAATATTTAAATTTTGTGATTCATAAAATTGGTTCAATAGCTCTTTGAGAAGTGGCAATATTTCTCATAAAGTTACTAACGACCGTTTTTCAGTATTTATCACAAACCGTTATCAAAATATTATTTCATTCATTACGTTTTTACGAATTTTTATGTTTTGATGAGGCATTTTCCTTCCAAATTAGTACTCGCAACAACGATGTACGGTCATTCAGGAGAAGTTAACTTTGGATATTATAAAGGATAGTTTATTTCTAAACTCTGGTTAACGATCAAAACGTTCATTACTTATTGCGTATACAGCATTTGCATGTTAAAACATTTTAAAATTCGCAATGTATAAAAGTTTGTGTACGATAGAATTTACGAATGTCATTAAACGATTTTTCACAATGTTATTATTATACTTTAACAAATAAAGATTGATTGCAATTAATTTGTGATGTTTGAAAGATTGCGTTTTCTAGACAGATGTGTAACTTTAAAAAACTGGTAGCATGTTGAAAGAATCTAGTTCTTGTAAGATTTTTGTTCACAGGTCTTCTCAGCCATTAAGACAAATACCTAAGGGGTAAACAATGGACAATGATAATATCTACCAATGTTCAGGTCCCACCACACTAGTTTACGAAAGTTCATAAAAGCTGTAAGTAAGTTATATACCTGGAAGAAAATCACAAAGATTTCGGAGTTAGCAAGGACCCCAATTCAGCAGAAAAACCTGTACATAAAGTAAACAAGGTTAACATTCGCAGCATTATTGATACATTTTCATACTTGACGACCGAGAAGATTAAGAACATTTGGCTCAACTGAAATCACGAAGAAAGTGAACAAGTTGTTTACTTAAAAACTTATTTTACCGAAGTGTTTCTTATATCATTTTTACTTAATGCTTTTGTGATGTTACCATTATTAACCAGGAAAAGTCAAGAGATTCTGAAAATAGTGAATTTGTATATTGAAACTTAAAGAATTAGAATCACAAAAATTTAAAGAATAAAATTTCTTCTCTTCGCTATTTTAATGCGTTTTTGCTCTCGAAGCAAAAAATTGGATAAAGAAAAGTGTCATGAAATTTTGTGCAGTGCAGTGCAGTGCGGTTATTAAATCTGTCAGTTCGCTTGTATAACAGTTATGTAGAATGACCGTAATAATAGTGTATTTTTGATACACTTGGGTGCATATAACGTATATTTAATTCTTTGTATGAAAATCAGCACACTTTTACCGCGCTGTAAATAATACAGTGCAAAATATCTACTAGCTCTTAGAATTGGGGATACAATGCTAAAGGACTTCTACATATTCTAAAAAGAAATTGTCACATTGCAATATATGACACGTTCTTTTTCAGAAAGTCATGTTTTTACTTGCAATCCAATTCACTATGGATGAAAAACGTGGAAGGCCAGAGGCATTAAATATCTGGTTGAATGTTAAATGCTAATATTTTTTTCCAGGAATATTAACTTTCTCTTTTATTTTCAGGAAACCGACCTGTTTGTTCAAACAGATGGTAACACCTAAATTCCCTAGTCTCCTCCATACTGCATGCGAGGAAATACGAGCATGCGTGAAAATGCAGAGTCAAAAATGATTTCGTAGCATGGAATGTGGGGAAAACTGGAGTAGTTAAAAGTATATAGAATATAGTATTAGTTTTTCAGTATCTGTAACAGTGGTAGTGATAAGTTGTAGTTATAGTGGGTGATTTAATATATTGTATAGCGCATGTAACAGTATCATATATATATATATATATATATATATATATATATATATATATATATATTCGAAGTGTATATCGGCAAACGTGAAACTTTTTCAAAAAAATCCAAAACAAGAAACTGTAAACACAAAAAAAGGAATACTCTTTGATTAAGAAGGTAATATTTAGAACGTGGCTACTGAATGATAGGATTGAATTATTGTAAGACTAAGATATGTTGCAGTTATATATAAAATGATCCTGTACCATATCGTAAAAGAAGCGATTCGATTCCAGGCTAAAGTTAGAGGTGAAGGGAGAAGGGCTGCACGAACTTCGTAGGGCGTCGGCAGAATAGAGCGGAGGAGGGTTTCCATCGCGGCATCAGTCGCGCGGAGATTGTGCTTCGTCCCTGCATCGTAGGACGGAGACGGCCCTGAAACCTTCCCTACCGCAACAGCAAGACGAGAAGAAGAGAGTTGGCCAGTGGAAGAGTTCGTGTGTTCGGGGTTCCGCGCCTCTTCAAACCTCTCCCTGTTGAAGAAATCTGGATCTATCGTCTCAGTGAGTTGGTGAGTACTCCAAAACTCGACATAGAAGTTAAGAAGACTCCTTGAGTGTTAAGTCAAAAATGAAATTAGAAATTGCACAGAAGAATGATCTTCACTAGAATCTAATGGTTCTAGTAAATAGTAAATAATACCTACACTATAATCTAAATATATAATCTTCTATTATATATTTAATAGAATGTAATGGTTTTATTCAACATTGTACACTTGTAAAAGTCTTAAAAAATTTTGGGTATGGTGACAATGTCTCATAAAAGGATTTGACACATTAACATCGAGTCTTCGAACTTTCAGGGTATATCGAACATGGTTTTGTTTTTTCGACAAATTTAAACACATTGGGAATGACATCCACAAGATGCTTTAAGAAAATTTGTCAGATTCGCAGTTAAAATCGTTACCTTGTTCTAAATGTATTTTAAGAAAGTAGTGATTAAGACAATTTTAGGATTCGTGATTCACTGGTTTAAGAAGATTATTTAAATGTTTCAGAACCGCCGGGGCTGTAATAGCAAGCTGCATACTACAATGCTGAAATGCATTAATGAAGGCGGTAGTCAACAGCAGACCAAAAATGAGCTAGCGTGTTCTGCACAAAATGGACGCGGGCTGTCCCAATTAAAGAACCTGTGGGATGGAGACGGTGACCTAGTAGTGTTCCGGGCGTTTATCAGAAGAGTACGGATGTAATACTGAAGGAGCTAAAGGTATGGCACTTGTAAACAAGTTCAACTTGTAATCTTGTCAACAGCGTTGTAATCTTGTAAACTGCGTTCGAAGTCTATTAATTCCCTTCGTGTGGTCATAATCACGTTAGAAACTTTCTTCACGTTTATCATTTAAGTACATGCCTTGCCCTGCCCTGTCCTGCCCTGCCCTGCCCTGTCCTGCCCTGCCCTGCACTGCCCTTTTATACCTTTTGTTCGCGATACTATTGCCATATGTAATCTTGTACATTGCTATCTCATGACTTTGTCACCTCAGTATAGATTAGTACTATTAGTTTCGATTGCTGGGCTCTTTTGCGAGTTTTTGATTATGGCGGAAAGGATATTTTTGAACGGACAGCAAAGCAGTTATACTGCGATTTTTCCAAGAGCGACTCTCAAGGAAACTCAAATCCCATCTTCGCGATGGAATATGTCACGGCATTTCGCGTCTTTTCTCGGTCTTGCCGGTAGAAGTCGCATGATCGCAAGCACTGCTTCATACGGTCGCGATCGTGCGAAATCTAGCGGAACGACTGAGAAAGACGCGAAATGCCGTGACATATTCCATCGCGAAGATGGGATTTGAGTTTCCTTGAGAGTCGCTCTTGGAAAAATCGCAGTATAGTCTATGAATTCTCATAAATGTACATTTATTACATTACATTTTAATTAATAATTAAAAATACGCATTTTTCAGCAAAAGATTTTCGTAATTATAAACGAAGACGAAAAACTCGAAAAAATTATACAAAAGTTTAAGTTTAATATTAATTAGTTTATTTGGCTTATTTACGGAAATGTAACGCATATAGAAAACAAACTTCTCTACTGTTCCAGAATTATTCCCTGAATAAAAAAATATGGGTATTGAACTCATTAAGCATGTTCACATAAAACGGTTTTAAAATAGAAGTCATTGTAGTTATCGTGTGAAATGCAGGGACTGACTGTTCTAAAATGCAGATCATTGAGGTCTAATTTTTGTTTCAGAAAGGTGTTCGCCGCTGGAACTTGGTGTCGTGCTGTGAAGATGTGTTTAAAGAAGTGTAGTTAAATATATTAGATATTAGTATTTGTACTATTAAGCAGATGTTAACATTGTTTAAAAAAAATTAGTTGCAGGTTTCGAGGCGCCAAACTTTTTGTTAATTATAATACAAACGTTTTGAGGTAACTGAACTTAGTTTTATTTATATTCATTTTAATATAATCATATAAATATTTTCAATTTATAACAATTTTCATATCGATACTCATTTTAAGAATTTTACGTTGAGACGTCCATATGTAACGTAACTGAGAAGCCTTAAGAAATATGCAACTACCCTAGTTAATATTGTACCTGGTGCACCAGATTGTTTTATGTAAGTTTTCAAATGTAAAATATTGTACCATTTGAATGTTGTGATTAAATTTATGAAATGTTCTAATCGTTTGTAATCAGCTGTCAGTTTCAATGGTTTTATACTGTGTAAATAACTTTGTAAAACGGTGAATTTTTGTATTAAGATCTCGGATAAGATAAAAATTGGGATCTCAAACCATAATGGTCCTGGTCTTTGCAAATTCCTGGTCTCTGGTCAGGATTCCTGGTCTCTGCAAAGAAATCTAAACTACACTGACTTCCTAAAAGTATAAAAATGTTTGTCACAATACAAATGAAATAAAATTTATATAAATCGTTTAATGAATCTGGGGAACTATTCACATCTTTCCATTACTTGGGGTTTCTTAAAATTACCAAATTGTGTACATTCATGTCCTATAATATTCCTACCTCCTATTATTCTAGTTCTTACCAAAACCCGAAGAGAACTGAATATGTCACAAAAGATTTTAAAAACCAGAAGAGTACTGAATTAAAATGTCAGGTTGACAAATGGTTTTTGTGCAGTTTTGGGGAAAAAAATTGATCGCGGCTGTCTGCGCCAGAGTTCAGCTTGTGCACGGCTTGAGCAGCCCGTTGTCATGACGAAACGTGGCAGGTGGACCCTCGCAAACCACCGCAGCAAATCTCAACGCAGGTGGGAGTGCCCTAACAAAATAACGCCGTAGAAAATGGCAGGCGTTTCTACTTCAGATGCGGAAAGAATTTCAAATAAAAATACATGGAATGAAACGCTTATCAACATGAAAAGTAAATTTATTCAAATATATAAGAAAACACACTTGACCACTATGAACAATATTCTTTTTGAAGAAATTACGTTGATGTGAGATAAAATATTCATTTTAAACCAATTGCTTTCTTATACGCATTTTAATTCCAATATTCATACACATTCCATGAATTTTATCAAAAGTCCAGTTCATTCAGATTTTTTCCCATAACTATTATAATTGCAAAATTGCAATTCATGTTTCTAAAATTTTCAAAAATTGCAAAATACTGTATTTATCAAAACTATGGAGGACTTCTAGGGAACCATTTCAATAAAAGACAATAAAATTCAAAGACAAAATGTATATTTATTATTAAAGCAACTAGATATGAAGCAATCATTTTGCATATCCTGTTAAAATTGTTATTTTGCGATATTCAAATCGGGGACAATTTGGGGACACTCTTCCGCAGGAATAGCGCACATTTCGGAATTGTTTATAAAATTGTTAATTGTTACAAAATTGTTAATTTGCAGTTTTCGGTTTGGGGTTATCACAGGAACTCTTCCCACTTTAGAATTGCAAAAATTGAAAATTGTTTATAAATTTATAAAGTTTGCAATTCCTTTTACTTTCCCGTATACTACTACGTACGTATAGTATAGGGAACTCATGTAATGCTGCGCGAAAAAACGGTGGATTTTCGGCAGAAAAACTCGTATTTCATGCGTTATAAATAATCAAAACGCCGAAATTGTTGCCCTGCAAATGTGCACGTAAAATTTTATTACCTGTTTGTCTTTATTCCAGTCAACGGTGCAAACTGCATGCCGATATCTTTTTCGTCTACGTATGAAACTACTATAAACAAATTATTTTGCAAAATGCATTTTGATGGAGCGGTGAACACACACTACACATGACACACACAATTAAAAATTTTGTTTCATGAAGTTTATCTATCGAAATTTTTTCTTGAAGTATTTGAAGATCCTGGTTGAGCTAACCAGAAGAAAATTTTAATTCTATTGATTTCACTATTACCGTCAAAATTGCAGTAAATACTACTCTGTATTAGGAGATTGTCGCCGAAATTCGCAGTGCGATGTAAGGAATTATGAGGAAACACCCTAGTGATTCATTCTGGAGCTTATATTTTCCATTTTCGATTTTTATAAATAATAATTAATAACTAAAGAAGTTTCAATATAGATCATTTTAACATTTAATCCACGGGGCAAGTGTTGTGCAGCAGAGATATTCTTTGAAATATTTTTAATTTTGCAGAAATTTAACAATATTTGATCTTTTTAATAGAACTACATAGATTTTTTACTGAAATGATTAGATTATTTGAAGAGGAATACAATACCTTAGTTGGTAATAACTTAAAAGAAATATAGAGTAACAAATATGTTACCTAAACTTGATTTGAAATTCCGAGTAGTTGTTGGTACGAGAAATATTTGCCTTGAGATGCGAGTACGGCGATCGCCTTTGGGATACTTGGCCTTCGCCGCTCCGAGACCTTTATGCTGTAATGGTAGGTGTGCAATGGGATGAATGCGTGAATATTGTAATCAGGGTCATGGCAGGGAGTGCATAGAAACGGACATCAATGCTAAAAGAGCCAATCGTCGAAAAGAACGATGTAAGAAACTGACAGCTTAAGAGAAAATATTAAAGGCCAGTTTTCAGACCTAACAAGCATTGACCTTAATGGCGACACAAACAAGCCTGCATTCTAAAACATTTGAAGTAGAAGGAAAGGGAGTCAATAGGTTATAACCAAGGATAGCAACAGAAACGAAACGAAGCGAAATTAGGCACTTCGTTACGGTTTCTTGTGCACAGAAAGTAAAGTACTTAACGAAACTAAACTCCAAAGCGCGGAGAAGAAATCCCCTGCCTAGTAACGAAAGTGCCTCTGGAACGAAACTTTACTGCGGCTGGGAATATAGTTTCGTTACAAGAACGAAACTATATTATCAAGGGAGTTTAGTTTCTGTACAGGAATTTTATTCAAGATTCAGTTTCTTTATTTTCAATTCATGACGTCACACTGCACGTTTTGCTCTGGGTGACATAACTTGCAAGTAGTGTTTTTGCGACCATTCATATTGAAACCTTTCATGACCTCACTGCAGCCGTTACTCGTGAGCCGCGCCGCCGCTATAAGCCGATCTGTATGCAGTGTCAATTGCCTCGAAGGGCAGGCATTGCGGCAAAAACGTATGTTTAAATCACAGGTTTGGACAGACAAGAAGGTCGAACATTATGCATGAATATTCCAAATACAATTTTTTGCAAAAATGTGGGTCCCTTAAAATGTAGCCTTAATTTACGATAAATAAATAAATGAATAAATAAATACGTTGCATTTTGGAAACAAAATGTTCACAATAATGGGGTCTAGTAATAAATGTTTAAACATGTATGTAACACAATGTCACAATCAGTTGCACCGTATGAAAGTTTATTTCTCAGTTTTCTTAATCATGACGTTGGTTTACAATACCCCTACTACTGGCGTCGGCAGAATTATTAATCACGCTTATCATTGCACTTCAAACTAAAGAGAGACCAACGAATATGGCCTTTGCCACCAGTCGTGAAAGAACGACCACGCTAGAAATCTGACACTGGTTGATAGACCGTGTACGAGTATAACGGTCCTCGCGCTGCCGAAGCAACCGTTTTCCAAACCAACGAAAATTTGAACTCGAGTTCGAGGAAGGAAACTACGTGACCCCCGATTTGCAGAACGGCTATATAAATGTGAATTGGTTATTGACATAATAGTGAGAATCGAAAAATTTGCACATCCTTTCGTAAGTTATCGGCCCATGCCTTGTGAAGCGACGTTCATCTTTCGATTTCTTCATCTTCGATGTGCTTTCAATTTTCATCATGTAGGATATCTTGTTTCCGGTGCGACTGCGAAGCTACGTCCTACGTATGCGTCGCGCCTTGTTACGCCGAACTGATGTATTTCCCTTCCACAGTTGGTTTGAAGTGTGGTAAAATATTTACTAATTTTGGAAGGTCTTGGAAATAACATGATTAAAGAATTAATAAATATTACTCATATATTAAAATATTCGCTAATTCTTAAAATCCAAAGAAAATTCTTTGTATTTGAAGTATGTGAAGTATGTATGTGAAGATTAATTTGAATAATACCGAAATAAATAAAATCACCATTTGCATGTAACTTTTCGATTATCTGACAGTATTTTGCAATCTAACTCGAGGAAAATTCAGTAATACACCGAACCACTCATATCTTTCTATATCCGTACCCGCAGTGTTCTTTTGATACGTTCGAAGACCCAGCAGTTCAGTTTTTTAGGTTAATATTGGTTTCGAAAATATATACTATTTAAAGCACAATTGTATATTATTGTAATTTGTTCTCTAGGTGCACTTAAAGTTTGAAATTTTTAGTTTTCAAAATTGTTAAAGTTTTAAAAAAAATACCACAAGAGTTAGAACATATTTTAAGAGTAATTAAATTTTCAGTACATGATAGAGGAAAAGGTACAGATATTCACTTGTGTTTAGGTAGTTCTGAAACAAAATAAAGTACAGAAATTAGTCGGGGGTTCAACTCCTCTCAATGGACCTCTCCGACTTCCCTCACTTATCCTTCAACAAATATTAATAACGAAACTAAATGAAGAAATAACGTTTCTTACCCGCAAAAAGAAAATTCACTTTCGTTTCGTTTCAGTGACGAAACGAAACTAAACTGTCTTCAATGATCTGTTCATTCTGTAACGAAACTAAATTCCCGCAAACTTTCGTTTCGTTACTTGTAACGAAACTAAACTCACGAGAAAATAATTTTGTTTTGAACGAAACGTTTTATTTGCCATCCCTGATTATAACTCGACCAAGCGAAGAATGAAGTCTGCGATTGCGGAACGTCGTGGAACAGTGTAAACACGGATTCAGTACAGTCAGTTTCGTTAGCAAAAGTTGCGGAAGTGTATATTAAAGATTTGAGAAACCTTTCAAAAAATTACATTTGTGTAATTTTTGAAAAAACAAAAAAATACCGAAAAATAAATTTTACCACATATTAACGAGTGCAATTAGCACTATCCGTTACGAAAGTTTGAAGAAAAAAATTGGAACTATTTATGAGAAAATGGCGTTTGAGCTTTTCTGAAAATGCGGAATTTGGACATAGTTTAGTGACATAGCCGTTTTCTGAAAACTGAAAACTGAGTTCTCGAGAAACTTTACTTGACATTATTTAAAGCACATGCACTCATTAATATAATAATGTCAACAAATCGCTGTTAATGTAAATATTAACCACGTAAGAGGCAAGTCAAAAAAATTACATTTTTGTAATTTTTGAAAAAACAAAATATTAGAGCAATGGCGTTTATGTCATCTAATAGAGTACATTTAGCACTATCCCTACCAAAAGTTTAGAGACAAAAAATTGGAGCCGTTTTTGAGAAAATCGTGTTTTTGTGATATTTTTAAATTGCACATAATGCACATAATATTTCGCAAAAACTACTAAAATTTACAACCACATAAAGTGCGGTAATTAATTACACACAGTAAGCACAATCGCTTGCAATATCAATTTCGATTTGTACGCTGAAAACGCTCACAAAACGCTGCATGGCACTCTCAAATCATGAAACACCTCATGCAGGGGAGCAAACGACCACCGACTACCTTGATCACATGACAATTTCGCTTCGGAGCCTGAGGAAAGCAGGCCTTGCGTCTACATGTGCCTATGTTACAGACAGCTGATGACGTAGTTCGGAGGCCTGAAGTATTAGTAGGTACTAGCGTACCCGTGCGAGAACTCTCGCATGTTGAACCCGAACGTTTCCCTATCCATTTGTATATCCTTTCCATTAATAAGGAACGTTATTAATGAAACGTGTTTATTTGTTTAAAAAATGTATAAATGTAACTTCTAATGTACTTATAGAATGTCAAACAGAAATAACAATGCCATTAATGTGGGAAACAAATGTCCAATAAAAGTTTATTCAGTATTATAGAGAGATGTTCTTGGAATAATTCACATTTCTTTTAAAACAACATTCGAAAAAAATATTCAATCTCACTTGAAAGTTAGCTTTTCGCTTTCCTTGATAGTCAAAAAAATAATAGAAAAGGTTTTTACTCTTGAGAAAGCAAAGTAAAAGAGTGCGAAAATACCGAATGGGGCAAGTACAACCCTACTCTTTGCAATATTATTTAACTTTCCTTGATTTGTTATGAGGAACAGAGGGGATTTTTGAGAGTCAGGGTGCTTAGTTTGCTGGGGATCGAAAACTGTTTGTACCGCGGGCCCCATGCGGCCCGCCGAGGACATTTATACGGCCCGCCGGGTTTTTATGGTTTAAAGATTTTTTTTTCTTAAAATACGCACATTTTTTTATTATATGTTAGGGTGTCTAGGAATGGCAAAAAATCTATGGTTTTAAAACAACGATGTTTCCCATCAGAAACATCGATATTTTGCTTTCGATGTTTTCTTCATATCGATATTTTGTTGCCAAAACATCGGTGTTTTTTTAAAATTGTTTTTAATCAAGCAATATCCATGTTTTGCGTTATCCTCTTTACCACGCTGTACATTTCGCCAGCACAATCTGAGGAAGTTTGGGATCTGCTCGCGTTATGACTGTATGTTATCGGTAGGCCTGTCATTGCCTGAAGCGATAGTAATGTTAGAAATGGCCCTCAGACGTTTTGACAGGTCGTGAATCTGACCTACTCAGTCCAGGGAAGTCCCAGAGTAACATGTGATATGTGACAAACCATTGCTTTCCAAACTGGCACATCTTTCACCATACATTTATAAATAAAATTGTTTTATATGTAGGAGTAAACTTGTAATTGTTCAACATTTATAACAAAATTATTTGAGTTTTTCATTTTTTCGTCATTTAGTAGTACTTACAGCGCTATTAGGGCAATGAAGTGCTGGCAACACTGTCTTTCTCAAATATTCGTTTGTCCATTGTGGTGCGCGAGCGTGAGTGCTACACACAACACACGATTCATTGAGAGGAATTTTGTGAACTTGAACTGCTAATTCCAGTTGTGGGGTAGGTAAGTCAATAATTTATATTTCGTAGTATCTGTTATTATTAGACCGCGGAACATCATGCAATTGCATCATGCATATTTTTCGTGATTGCGCATTTCGAAAGGAAACGTATATAACTTAAACTACCTCCAAATTAAAACAAATATAATTGTAAATTCTGGGATTTTTTTCTTTAACTGCATATTTCGATGTATGCGGCATATTTAAGTGCATATAGGTTTTTGTGTAGAAGTGGGCGAAGTCAGATAATTTAGTGTTTCTCTTTGAAAAGAAAATTGAATTAAGAGGCGCCAATGCTACAATACCAACATAATATTTCCGATAATCTTCTGATAAGATTGTTTTCACTTGAATCTATTTACTTCTTGAAACTTATTCGTGCCAATGAACTGGGCTGAATGTTTTCTGCATGTTGTAACAATGCTATTGTTTTTCTCTATATGTTTTGTTTATTATAATATTTGAAAATATATTTTTATTACGCGCGTTTTCTACTTCAATGTAAAATGAAGATTAACTATATATAAATGTTGACTTTTGCTAAATATATTTTTTAAAGCATATTCTTAGTTTTAAGCTCACATATTAGGTGTTTTAAGTGCATATATTGCCAATTTTAAGTGCATGCTTGCATGCATATTTTTAACTTTTTAGTACATGAAGTTACGGGGTCTACTGATTATAGTATTCAAAAATTGAAAGCTAATTTCATTGTTTACAAAGCAAGCTTGTGTGAAATTATTACTGACTTTCTGGATTATGTGCTGAAAATACTGTATCTGTTAAATGTAATATACCTTTTTTGTGGCACTGTAATATTGGTATTTTTACTAATAGCAATTTGGAATCCCAGGAAACAATGATGTCAAGAAGAAAAAATTGACTCGGAGTGTAGTATATTCAAAGAACAGTGGACGTATGATTACTTTTTCATGCAGTACAAAGAAAGAGCTGTGTGTCTGATATGCCAGAATATAGTGTCTGTGTTCAAAGAATACAATTTGCGTCGACACTATGAAACTCATCATAAAGATAATTACGATTGTTTGGTCGGAGAAGAGAGAAAAGATAAAATATTAAAACTGAAAAATACAGTGACAACTCAGCAAAATACTTTTGTGAAGCAGAAGCAACTAAATATTTCATCACTGCGAGCAAGTTTTCAAGTTGTCAAGCTAACAGCACGCACTGACAGACCGTTTGTGGAGGGAGAATTTGTTAAAGAATGTTTTCTTTCAGTTGCCAAAGAGATGTGCCCAGACAAGGCTGATTTATTTAGTACAGTTAGTCTTTCAGGACCTACAATTACACCAAGAATTGAAGAACGGGGAGACAATTTGCATCAGCATTTGCGAAAATCCACAAAAAAAAATTCATATTTTTCCTTGGCACTCGACGAAAGCAATGATGTTCGTGATTCTGCACAACTTCTAATTTTCATTCGTGGGAAGAATGATTCTTTCGAAGTCACAGAAGAGCTTGCTGCACTACAAAGCATCAAAGGAACAACTACAAGAGACGATATCTATGAAAAGGTTTGCCAAACTGAATGGTTTGGAGCTGGACTGGACTAAACTAGCCAGCGTTACAACTGACGGTGCTCCTAGCATGGTGGGGTCTAATTGCAAAAGGAGTTCTAATTTAGATTTAAACAGCTCCATTGTCCAAAGAGTTGTATGTCTTATACATCTCCATGAACAAGACATACAACTTTTCCATAACCCATTTTCGATTGACATTGTGGATACAATTTACCAAATGGAGCTGTGATCTACAGAATTGTGACTCTCTGAAAGACGCATTCAAGTCAAGCAGCCTTCATAATTTCTAGGTATCTCTCCCCTCTGAGACATATCATTATCTCAGGAACCATGCACTTAAAAGGGCAACCATATTGGCAGCATTTATGTCTGTGAACAGACCTTTTCTAGAATGAAACATTTGAAATCTCCAACCAGATCAAGACAAACGGATGAACACTTGCATCACTTGTTACGACTCGCAGTGACAAATATGAAACCGGACATAGACCATCTCGTTAGCCAAAAGCAGGCCCAGTTCCCATTGATATACTGGTAAGTTTATTGATTTAATTTTACTTCCTTTTAAATATGGTATTTGTTCCCGTTTTGATTCACTTCAAAATAAGATATATACAGTGTGTATAAGAATTTGTTCATAGTTTTTGTTTTACTATAGTGCGATTTTTCTAATTCTGCCTCTCAAGGCCTGTCTTCACGATGGAATATGTCACGGTACCTCGAGTCTTTCTCAGTCATGCCGCTAGATATCGTATGATCGCGACCGTATCAAGCAGTGATTGCGACCATGCGACATCAAACGGCAGGACCGAGAAGACGCGAAATGCCGTATGATCGGCCAAAGGTGCTTGACAGGCAGATTTAGAAAAATCGCACTATATAATCCAGCCCTCCGACGGCCTAAGGGACAGTGAACTGGCCCCCTGTTTCAAAAGTTTGAGGACCCCTGACCCAATGAATAGCACTTTCTTTATCAAACTTAAGAAGGAAGTGGAAACTAATTCTGGAATGGATTTTTGTTGATAGAAATGCAAAAGAACTTCATTTTAATAATTTATTATATTTCAATAATTATTGTCTGAATTTGACATCACTGCCAGCAGCTCCTGGTCAGGTTGTTATAACAGTTTCCGAGAATGTGGAGGAATCTGAAACAAACGTGAGTTATTAGTGGCATTAAAAATAATTACCGTGCATTTGATAACATTAGATGGAGACCATTAATCAAATTTTACCTTGTTCAGAATCCTTTTTTTTGGAGTTCCTGCACTGCTAATAAATTAATTAGAAACATCCGCTTCAGTTCTGCTCTATGTTTTTCTTCCAACTTCCTCAGTTCCATGGGCACAAAATCACCAAAAACTTGGCAGTCGTCATTTCCTGAATTTAAAATTTGTTTGGCCTTTTCCAGGACTTCGTTGTTTGGCCCTTTCTTTCTTTTGGGGGTGGGGGTGGGAGTGGTGGTGGTTGGGGTTGGTGTTGGTTGGTTTAGGGTTTCTGCAATCGATTGTCCCTGTGAAGAAAAACAAAAATTATGTAATCTAGCTGCAAGCATGTAAGTGTGCATGGTTAAAATTTCTACTTTCATTTTCAGCTGCCAGCTACCCCAGAAGAATGGAAGGTTGTGGTTGATGATTTCAACAAACTATGGAATTTTCCCCATTGCATAGGTGCTCTTGATGACAAGCACATAGTTATGCAAGCCCCTTCCAACAGCGGAAGCTTTTATTTTAATTATAAACACTCACACAACATAGAGCTGATGGCGCTTGTAGATGCGAAATACAGTCATACATACTGATGTGGGTGCTAATGGTAAAATTTCAGATGGAGGAGTGTTTAGACAGAGTTCACTTCATGAACAGATAGAAAATGGAAATACAAATCTACCAATGGCTTCACCACTAGCAGGGCGGCAAAGAAACACACCATTTGTTATGGTTGCAGATGATGCATTTGCAGGAAGTGAAACACTAATGAAACCTTATCCAGCAACTGGTGTGTCTTGTGCCCATAGAATTTTCAACTACAGAATTTCTTGAGAACATCGTATTGTAGAAAAATTCATTGGGCACATAGCGCAAAGATTTAGGGTGCTGCAGAAACCTTTAATGGTGGGTCCGCACAGTGCAGACTAGTTTGTAACTGCAATATGTGTTCTCCACAAGTTTTTGCGAGAAAGAAATTCAAACATATGTGATTTTGACTCTGAAGATAGTGAAACACACGAATTAAGAGGTGGTTCAAGGAGAAGCAAGGAGGTTATTGAAGGTACATATTTTCCACTCCAGAGGGAACTAAATAACAGTAGTGCCAGAACTCCAAGAGACATCAGGGATGAGTTCAAAGAATATTTTATTTCTAGTGAAGGGGAAGTCCCTTGGCAGTATAAGTTCATATGATATATTTACATTTAATTAAATGTTTGTATTTTTTTGTAAGCTATAAGATTAATATAAGTTAAATAAAAATTATTTGTGAATAGTTATTTTCTTTCATTTATGTTACCAGTGTCCCCTCTATTCCTTAATACTTACTTTACTTTTTTTTCATATCCACAATGTCAATTTTGATACATCATTGCAAAAGATGTGAATAATAAATGACAAATAAAAAAAAGATAATTAAACCAAAAGATTAATGCAATAAAATATGTACATACTGTTGTGTTCAGAGATGATCTCTCAATTATGGACCCTTCCATAAATTTCAGAGCGTCAAAATAAGCCCATTTGCTTCTTTCAGAGAAGCCTGAACGACTAGGTACAGGCTTCTGCATTTTCTTCAGCTCACCTCTGAACTGGGTTCTTAGGTTTTGAGTTTCCTCAAAACTTCTTCTGGGCTTCTGCCGCATACTGCAGCAATCTCCTCACATGCCTAGCTTCTCAACAATTTATTCCTATATTCTGTGGAACTCACGTCCCACAGACACCCATGCCCCTCTAACTGTGCAATGAATATGAGAGTTGAATTTGTAGTTAAGTTGTCCATCCGCAATAGGTATTCATGAAGTGAAATTATGTTCGCTTTCCTAAATCTTTACAATATCAATTTCCATTTAAACACTTATTTGTATGTATTTATTATCAAATTCTTTTCACGTTAACATCAACAAAATAAAATAATAACAGAAAATGTGATTCAATTACCAATAATATAAAAAATATCCTTCATGAACTTTACAAATGGAACATATAAAAATATAAAAGTGCATTTCCAATTGTTTCAAACAACTGTTCATCAATTTTGTGGTAGTTAATTAACTATTTAAATATCATTTCCATATAAGCACTTATAGTACACTTTATAAACAATTAGTACATGCTGTTAAAGGCAGGTAGAATTTGATTAAATTATGCACCTGTATTAACAGAAAGTGTAATAAATTAATTTTCTCAGCTTAATGTGCCTGCTTCTTCAGGTACATCAGTTAAAAAAATATAAATGTAGCTGTATAGTATATCTCGACTAGACTGACAAAAAGACATTTGAAACAAGATTCGAGAACATATATGAACATCAAAAAGTCACATGTAGACTCAATGCCATATCTAAACACAGAATACAATTTTCTCACAGTTTTATTGTTACTATTTATTTTAACTGATGTACCTGACGAAGCAAACACTTCTGTCTGTGAAACATTGTACTTTATAATACTTTTTGTAAATACAGGTACATAATATACTAAACAAATTTTATCTTAAACAAATTGTGTCCCGTTAATATACACCAAAATTTGAACCAATTAATAACCAGTTAATAATCATTGCATTAAGCCATTTTCACACATTCATAAAAACAAAAATAAAAAAAAGGCTCAGATCTTTCTGGCAATGTATTGCTTCTCGTTGCTCTTGCTTGTGTAAAGGTGACCGCAAGATTCAGAAACAAATTGCTCAAAGATATTGTGGAAACATATTGCTTATGTAAGGCCAGCATAAGAAATATAGCTGTGTTCACTCCATGATGTGTTGTTCATTGAAGACTTCATCTACAAACCATGTTTCCATTATTTAATGTACATTGAAAAATTATAAATCACAAATAACTGCAGTTATGTAAAGTAACAACTCACTTAAATATTCCATGAGTAATTATACCAGGGGCGTCCAGTGATTACTTGGTATACCCCAGCTGCTCGCGGCCAACCAGATTCCCCCACTCCAACGCATACAAAGTAGTCGCGCAACAGGAGATTTTTTAACACAACCGTGAAACAATATTCAAAAAATAAAAATTCCAACATTCAATACATCACTCTTACACAAGATATATTTTCATGCAAGAAAAAGTAAATTATCGTAACTTACAGAACAGGAAAATGAAGTCTGCTTTCTGCAAATGATACTGCAATCAACGAAATGTAAAATCCATTCTTCTTTCATGACTAGCAAAATGCTGCATAGTTTTTTCGAAAAATGAATGTGTATGTCTTATGTCCTCCAGTAGAGATGTTTCGATAGAGAGTAAGGCTAAATTGGTTAATCTCTTTTCACTTGTTCTGTTTCGAGCATAAGTTTTATTCTTTTCAGAGCCGAAAACGATCTTTCTACCGATGCTGTTGATACAGGAATAGAACAAATCAGTGATACAAGGCGCGTAAGTTGTGGAAAGCATGTGGATAGCGACATGGAATTCAAAGTTTTCAGTAGTTCATATGGGCTTTTCTCTTTAAACTCTTCGGTGCAATAAAATACAGTAAGTTCATTGCGTAATCTTACTTCATCAAAATTACTCCCATAAGCTCCAAGCAAGCTAGAAAATTCCTTCTGGGGAAATTGTTTCCTGTATGTGTTATACTTGCTAATATCATTTGATATTAATTCCAAGAACTGCAAATTTCCATAGTCTTGAAATCTAATCTCCAACTGCTTGTCCACATTATCAAAGATTTCGTAATATAGTCGCTTGTAATTTACATTGACTCTCCTAGATTTCTTCGCCAACTTCTCTTATGGTTTCAGAATATACACTTTCATACTCGCTTCTCATATCAGCTATATTTCTTCGTGTTTCTTTAATTTTTTGTCTTCAGTAACCGATGTCATGTCCTTTTGTTTGGAGAATGTTGTACAATATTCCCGAGAACGAAAAGATTTTATCAAAAGTTCTCAACAAAAAGCAAAACAAAAAGTCAGATAAAATTGACAAATAACCACTAACAGGAGCCAATATATCATTTTCAACCTCGTCTTGGTTATTGAGCATAGTAGTGAATACATTCTGAAGATAATTTCTGTGCATATACACAGTGTTAACAAGTCGGTCTGTATAGTTCCATCTAGTTGGGCAAACAGATGGCAATCGTCTTTGTAGAAAATTGTCAAGAAATGTTGCTAGTTTTGGTGACCGCGAGAAGGCAGCAATACCACTCAAATTACTAAAGAAAATTTTACATTCTCTGATGTTATTAACACTACGTGAAAGTACTACATTCAATACATGTGCGTAGCAATGAATATAAACTGCCTGAGGATGAGTCTGTTTTATGAGGGCCTGGACGCCGTTCACATTTCCAGACATGGACGCTGCGCCGTCGTACGACTGAGCTATAAGCTTGTTATTGCAGTCAAATTCTGTCAAGTACTCTCTTATAAGCTCTGCTATCGCCGCGGCGCTTCGGTTCGCACTTACATATCCTATAAACCGTTCTTTTGTTTCACCACCGTAAACATATCGGAACACAATTGAAAAGTGAGCAGTGTTGGAAACATCTGTTGTTTCATCTACCAACACAGAGACAAAATTAGCATTCGCTATTTCAGATTTAATTTCTTGCAACAGTGAATGAGATATGGAATCTATGAGATCATTTTGTATCCGATTGGATAACCCACGGAATACTGTCGAAGTTTCCAAATGAGTCCTCAGGAGAGAGAATCATACTCTGCTGTATAGTGCAGTAGTTCCACATAATTACCACGATTAAGTGACAATCTAGATTCGTCATGTCCTCTGAATGCTAATTCCTGTTTACTTAAGAAACATACGGCGTTTATGAACCTTTTGAGAAGCTCGCGATTTTGTTGCACTTTCTTATTGTGAAGAGATATTTCAGTTTGAAGTTGCTGGTCCAATTGCGTTTCAATACGAGCATGCCCGAATGATACTAAAAGATACGAAGCTCTGATGTGTCCTACTGATAGTTCGTGTGCAGTTGCTGCTTTTGCGAAACTTCCTAAATTTTTATATCCCGATTTTGTCCATGAGGTATTCTGATCTTGACCAAAGAGCAAACAAGACCAACAAAACAAACAATTCAGTCTTTCACTGCCAGCTAGCCATTGATATTTTTCGTAGGCAGAACAAGTGAAATGTCTCGTGAATTTTTTTGTTATCTGCTGTAATTGTGCTAAGGCTGGTGTTGGCCTACCGTTTTCAATCATCCGCTTCTTCTCATGGAACTGCCTCGTTGAAAATGGTCTCCTCAAAATATCATCAATTACACACTCACTGGACGACATACTACACACAATAGTTCCAGAATACCTGTTAGATTACACAAATCACGTATTAATACAGAGCGTAATTACTACAAATCTTCACGAAATACGTCACTGCAATGGAACACCACTACGTCACACACTGCTCTGCCACGCACACTGATTCTCTAAGAAGAGTAACCTGGGATACTCAAAAATTCGGGGATCTTTGGGTTTTGATCACGTGTGTAAGAACTACCTTACTCAGAAATATTAATAAAATCTCTACTTAAATTTTTGTTCACTGTTATTAACGCAAGAGAGAAATATATGCTCTATAATAATTTTATAAGTTACAAACTTCTCGACAAAGGGTACGGTAATTTATATAAATGAAATATGTCATTTAAAATAATTTTGCTTCGTGGTAGCACTGGCAGTAATGTGACTGGGTTGCTCTCATCTGGCCTCTAGCGGGGAATACTGCAATCACGTTCGCCAAGAGACGTCTGGCCACGAAGCAAAGGGAAGGGGAGAAACGTCATCAATCCCCAGCTATACTGCGATTTTTGTAGGAAGAGCTCTCAAGATAACTCAAATCCCATCTTCGCGATGGAATATGTCACGGCATTTCGTATCATTCACAGTCGTTCCGCTAGATTTCGCACGATCGCGACCGTATGAAGCAGTGCTTGCGATCATGCGACTTCTACCGACAAGACCGAGAAAAGACGCGAAATGCCGTGACATATTCCATCGCGAAGATGGGATTTGAGTTATCTTCAGAGCTCTTCCTACAAAAATCGCAGTATAGCTGAACAGGAGCATAGTATCTGCACTGTTCCCCCTTGCCCGCCGCGTGCCCCGGGCCCAGTGAAGTAGATGCGCGCGCAGCAGTCTTTCCCAGCGACGATGTCAGAGCTGGGGCAGAGCCGAGAGGGCCCTTACAGCGCTCTTGAGGAAGAGCAATGGGCCGACTGAAAGATCGCAGTAGAGTATACAGTGGGTGCAATATTTTGATCACATGACATAGGGTACATTGTTCTCAAGATTCATTTAATTCTCATTATTGCTTACCCCAGCAGTGCTGGGGTTGCTGGGGTTGAATGCACGCCACTGAATTATACTTCCTCCACGCATTTATAATTATACATCCATTGGGTTTCTCAAATCTTTAATATGCACATTACCAGCAATTTGTTAACATTATTATATTTGTGAATGTAAATGCTTCAAATGACTTCAAATTACGTTTTGTGAAAACTCAAAAATTGTCTGTGAAAAAAGCTTCAAATTTCGCATTTTTAGAAGTGTTAAACGCCATTTTCTTAAAAACGGCTACAATTTTTTAAAAGAAGATTGCCATTCTGGACGAGATTTTTGTGTTCTTTAATATTCTGAAGTTAACATTTTTGTTCTACCATTAGGAAACCAGAAAATTAAGAAAATGTGAAAAAAATGTAGTTTGGGCGGCGATAGATGGCAGCTGGTAAGAGTATGTGGCAATTCCGAATAGCTAGCCCAGACCCAAGGACAGAGGCGGGATTCAGGGGGGGGGGAAGGGGGGGGCAACTGCCCCCCCAATCTTGGAACAAATTTTTTAAAAAATTAATTTCATTTCGCTGATCTTCAAATTTATATATAAAAGATTTATCTGTTTCTGTATTTTGAGAAGAAATGTAATAATAATTAAGCAAACAATTTTATTAAGCCGAGCGAATAATGTACATTAATAAATTGGTAAAATTTAGTTTAGTATTATAAAACGCGCGGGATAGTGTTCAGCGTTATTTTGAATATCTCTTATTAAAAAATCCTCTTTCAATTATATATTGCTTTTAAACGTTATTTACTTGGAACTTAAACAGTTTAATGCCTAAAATCGTGAGTCATAACTAGACCTCTGATTTTAGGACAAATGCCTATTTAAAATGTTGTGAAAAGTAATTGCAGATGTTTACGAATCATGAGAAAAAAGATGTACGGAAAGGATCTAATACACCTAAAATGTCCTAAAAAGAGCGGTTGATGTTTATTTTAATATGTTTTTGCCTAAATCAAGTGATTTTCAAGAACGATCGTATTTTAAATGCTAAATTTTGAAATTCGTTTTACGGAAACGCAAAAACTTTTCCGAAATGCAAATATTGTGTGATCGAACAACGCTCCGAAATCTTTCACTTAAAATACCGAACAAAAGGAGCCCTGCAAGTCAACATAATAAGGATGTTTCACGCTCGTCTTCGATCAGCACGCACTTCTTGGGCAATTGCACCCATTCCTGATGCAGCTACGCTGTTGGCAGGTTGAGGCTTATCGCCGCAGCGCGTCGTCTGCGAAGCCCAGGCGAGGAAAGCGACAGACAGACCAGGCAAAAGCATGTAGTTAGTGCTTTTGGTATTTTAGCAGCAAGATGGTGTTCTTGAAACCATTTGAATGTGATATAAAAACAGTGGACAAAGTTGTGAAAGCAACAGTAGTTTTATATAAATTCCTCAGAACTCGAAAGAACACTCACAGTGTAGAAAAAAAACTTGTATAATTTTAGAGATGATGATGATTTCAGTGAACCTAAAGACCAGTTCATTGCATTAAAACATTATGGACATAAAGCATTTCAAATTAGGGAAAAATACATTAATTTTTTTTCTTCATCGCAAGGGAGTATTCCATGGCAAATGGATACAATTAGGAAAGTTTTAGAAATATAACTTTCTTGTATTTTATCTTTCACTTAGCTTTTGAATTTTCTTATATTGCCATTGTTCATGTTCAGCATTACTGGCAATATTTTTCACAAAATAATTCTTAGAACTTATTTGTGGAGTTAAGATTTTTCTCAAAAAATACACTGACAACCTCTTCTTATATACTTCTCAATTTTAGAATTCAAGAACTGAAATGTAGTTCTAGAATGCATGACTGGTGTTCATTTGTCCCCCTTTGAGCTAATTTTAAATAAATGAAATTCTTGATACAATAAACCACCTTTTAAAAGTATTAATTCAAGGCTATAACTGATAAATTTCGTAGAACTTTAACTTACAGTAAAAAGGTGTTATCATTGAGTTTGACATTCTATTCTGTGGAACAATATCTATTTTATTTGTAAGATCCAAATCCACCAAAATAAATAAAACATAAATAAAAGGTTTCCTTGTAAATTCCTTAATATTTAAATAAGTGAAAATCTTTGCAACATTTACAGGCATTTAAATATTAATAATATACTTACCATGCATTATTTTATCACACACTGAAATTATTGCTGGGCTCACAAAATTATAGGATCGTGAAAGAAAATTTTTGAGGAGACATTAACGACAAAGTCATTCAGCATTTCTTAAGAAGCATTTATTTATTCATTTACACTGGCGAAATACACGCAAATATCTGATGCACAATTTTTTGGTGGAGAGTAACATGGACATAAAAAAACAATCCAACTCATCTTTCCCTTCATCTGCCTACATCCTACTTTGCCATCTGGCTTCTCTTTCTTTCTTTCCTTCCTTTTTCCAAATACTCCAAAATCTGGTCCACTTTTTCCCTTAATTTTGGAGTGCTTGAAATTTCCTTTACTTCAGTTCTAGCACTGGAAGAGCACGACATTTCTTCTTCAATGTCTTGTATTTGTAACTGGTACATTTTTGGCTCCTCTTGCAAGTTGCTGTGCCTCTCTCGATTTGCCATTTAAGGCAAAAGCATTTACTCTTCATATATCCAATTTATTTATTTATTTTGTCCCTCTTGCCCCAAACGTACAACTTTACATTTCAGAGCATCTCGGTGACAGTCTCGCAACTTTTTCCATTCTTCTTTGCTATCTGAAAATACCAATTGCAACATCACAAGATCATTTTTTAAATGATTTTGCCGATTGATTTAATGATTAAAAAAATGATTGCACGATATTGCAATGTGTATACATCTCTGCATTAATTTATTTGCCAAGTGATGAACATGTGGATCAAATTACACATTCTCAACTTACAAAAATTGTATAAAATTTTACAATTGCATGAACCTTTTTATGTGTAAATGTACATTAACCTGTGTAAGACAAAAAAGCTCTTCAGTAGTCAACAATAAAGTGCTAGAAGTATGAAAAAATACCCAAAAATTTAAAAAAAAAATTGAAAGCTGAGAATATGTAATTTGATATGCAAGGTCATTTCTTACCAAATATAAAAGAAAATCTGATGAAAAGTACCACGATCAGTACATATTTTATTGAATTGTTAATGAATATGAAAGTAAGTTATAGAAAGTAATATTTTGAATTGTTAAAGAAACTAAAGATGGCGTGCTATTTAAATTAACAATACGCTCTTTGTAAATACATAAACGCTAATTATAATTCCAAATGCGTTTGCTTACTTCCATTTAATGCTTCCGATAGATTCCCCCACGTTTCATCCTTCAACTTCATATTTTTGCATCGTTCATTACTTGTTTCGTACAAATACGGAAAATTTTTCACACACTATTAATTTTTCTAAATTCATTTCTGCTGCACAAAATTTCACACCACAAAACACTCAAGTGTCTCACATCTCACCTGCGTCCTGCTTCGCACAATGATCGCGCCAATCCAAAAGTTTAAACTTCAAGCACAGAGCACCAATTTTGTCTATGACTTCAAGTAATCCAAGAGAGTACAGAGCACTTAAAAAAACAAATGAGGGAATAGAAATGTGTCCGAGAAAACTCGCTCCTGCTCCTGACTCGCTCGCCGACCGACTCGAGCGAGAAACTCTTTCGCCTCCGCAGAGGCGAACGACAAAACTCTTTCAAGTGTGTGGAGGGTCCATAAGAGTCCCTTGCTGGTCCCTTGTTTCGGTTTTCTACATTTCTCGTCGCACATTTCTGGGAACACATTCCTCGGTGTAGTCTGTAGAGGGACTAATACGGCCTAGCTGCACAAGCCGAGAGCTGCTGCCGAGAGCGACGCAAAATACCATACCATTTGGAGACATCCCCACGAGCCATAAAAGAAACTATATTGTTGATATCACTGATATATTTCCATTCACATTGGTTATATTGGGGTTTATAGGAAACTATTGCCAACACGAAGAAAATTAAAATTTACTATATAATGCCATAGTATATTATATATGTATTATATACAATGTAGTATATATTATATACTATGATATATATATATATATATATATATATATATATATATATAGTATATATATAATCATAGTATATAATATATACTACATTGTATATAATAACATTTTTGATGGGTTACATTTTTCTCACCATTAAGTTGGCTAGAACAACAGGTTTTGGCGCGCATTCTACAACAGGAGAGCATGTGAAACCACTCTCTGTATGAAACCTCAAGACGTATTTACATAGACAAATTTACGCAAGGCTAAACTTCGCCAGTAGTTGTCAGTGGATGGTGTACTTGTGTCGGAAGTTATAATAACATATAAAACTATACATTCGATTTAATAGTGGAAATATATTCCACAGTTGCTTTTGTACAAATCCAGGTAACGATATTCATTGCCTATGCTCGTCGAATTATTAATAATAATAATAGTTTTCGCACAATGTGCAGCTCGTCGAATTATTCAATTGCCATATCATGGTATTTTTATTGATACTTTTCATAACGTGTCAGGTGCTGTGAACGAACTATAAGAGAGCAGAATATTTAACCTTTAAATATTCTGGGGTCTAGTAGACCCCAACCAAATTTCGTTACATAAGTTATTGGAAAATAAATATTTGGGATATCTTACTCCCACGTAAATTCAGTTAGTACGTTTGGGAAGGGTTTGCATAGTTGCCACCTTTTAATAGTCTATTACTAATCTTGCAGTAGAGTGCGGAAGTGTCTATGGAGTTTGCTGGACCCCAGTGTTATATTTACTTGTGTCTTTTTCAAAGTTGGAATTTTTGGTTTTTGTTTGTTTAAGACTTTTTCTAGACAAAATAACATCAGACATTAAAGATAAATCACATCTAATATGAGTCATAACGAAGAAACATCGAAGAGCTTGGTTGGTGATTACTCGAATTTGAATCCTGATTTTGTTTTAGAACACGATTTTCAATAGTTTTAATTTATTTTTTACACAAATGTTATTTTTAAGTGTGTAAATTAAAAATAGTTAAAATTTTGTTTTCATTTTTTAGTCAAAATTTACTTCTATCAAATCTCTAATGAAGTATTATTTAGTTGTTTTCTTTTCTAAATAACATCTTATTTGCTAAGGTATTATAAGAAAAACTGTTTATATTTTTACGATAATGATAATACTGGGTTACAATACTTTTTATGGCCTTTAATAAAATATAAGTTTAACAGTGATATTTTGTTTAAAAAAAATATTCATCTGAATCTATACACTTTTGTCAAAAAAGGGGTAATTTTTTATGAGTGGTGGTAATATCTTAAAAAAATAACATTAATTCCCTCAAAACAGTTTTAGTGCTATTAAAAGGACTTAAAAGAATAATTGAAAAATATTTACAGAACTTTTGAAAACCTTTGGGTAAAAATATACATACTTTAAAATTGAGGTCTGATGGACCCCACAGTTATATTTACATATAATTAAATAAGTGTTATATTTAAGGATTAATCTGTGATTCCTTCTAATATAATCTGTATATAATAATATGTGTTTTAATTTTCATTCTTGAATGTTTGCAGGGTTAATGTATGAGATTTAACAAGTGCTCATTTGAAAATGGCTGAACCAATCTTGAGTGTGAATTGGAAAAATCATGCCCATGATCTTGCTACTGTATGTAAAACTTTATTGGAGAATAAGTGTTTTGTGGATTGCACAATAGCTGCCGAAGGGAAAAGTCTAAATGCTCATAGAGTGATATTGTCTGCATGTAGTCCATACTTTCGTGTAAGTTTAATTTCATTAAAGCAAAATGATGCAAAAGAAAAATGTTTGTTTCTTACATCTGCTTTATGTGTGTTATTGATTTTTAATAGCTGTATGAGATTTGGAGATTTTCAAAGTATCAACTGTTTTGTAAGATGTGTTGGTGAAACTATTGCTATGATGGAAGTATAAGTTGAGTTTAGATTTAAATGTTAGTTTCTTGTACCTTCAGTTGTGGAAAATCTGCTTGAGAATGCTATAGGAAAAACGGGAAGGTTGAGTTTGTTAGTCTAACTTGCTCAGGGACCCACATAGAAAGTGTTGAAAATTTTGTGTTAGATTTACCTTTATTTGCTTTATTAAACTTGCAGTCCTGGAAGTATTCACATGGACTTTTTTGTGAATGTGCTTAGAATTGTCAAATCAATTGCACGACATAAAATGTATACTAAGTGCTTGTTTTTTTCCTTGAAAACCAATAATAGTAATAATAATGGTTTAGAGAAACTGTCCAGAAAATTATCCAAGAAAATAGGTATTTATGCGCTGTAATACCTAGAAATGGAGGAATCTACAAATTTCAAATGTGCAACAGTCTGATTATGTTGGATTATCAAACCTTCCATTATTCTCCATTTTTAAGTGTTTTGTCTGCTCTGTAGAGTTTGAGAGAAGAAAAACTGCCTTCATTACTCTTTTTGTTTTTATTTAGATGCTTTTTAGTGAAGAAAGTGAGAAACATCCAATTGTTATTCTCAAAGATGTATCATTTTCTACACTTAAGACTATGGTTGATTTTGTG
>JAHLJT010002630.1:49841947-49898426 GCA_031308135.1 Acheta domesticus
GCAAGACATAGAGGAGAGATACAACTAGAGTGCGCGTGAGCGTACTGCGCAGGTTTCAACATGAGGTGGTCGTAAGTCACGTGACTTTGGGACACCGGCAGCTCGTGCGGTACGGTGCTGTATGTAGCTTTGCGTGCTGTTTGTTTGTGGTTCTATAGCGTAATTATTTTGGGACGTTGTGGATATTTGTTCACTGCTTACGATCCAAAATTCTTTTTCTTTTCAAAAAGTGCAATAACAATTTAACTTTGCTAATTATGTTCCACAGGATGACAACTGTGTTAAATGTCAGTTCACACCAGTACGCAAGTGTGCCACAAGTGAATGATCCTGAACTGGGCAGTGAGGTACCAACTAACCATATGTACTTGTCATCAGTACACAATCATGAAACTAGATTGTCTTCCTATGCTGTGGACATTGTAACTTATTTTGGAGGAGGATTTTAGTTAGAAAGTTGCAAAAGTCTCTTGCTTATGTGGACTGTAAGCTAGTTCTTTGCCGGAATGATAGTGATGAAGGATCATATTCCTTCATTCAGAGAAAGGATGATTATGGAATGAAATATCCTTCTGCAGATGTTATAAAAATCAGCCAAAGAGCAAAGGTAAAAGTAAGAATACTTCAGGGGAGAGGTGACATTTTTTAAAAAGGCAGCATGTAGTACAATTGTAAATAGATGTCTGAGAGAAGTTGTGAATAGTTCTGTTTTTAGTAATTTAACATATCATGTTATTGGTCAAGAGGCCATAATAAATCACAGGATGTATTTAATTAAGGCAGTATTGTTTAAATATATTGACATAAGATTAAATCATGTAGGAAGAGAGCACACACCCAAATTTACCAAAAAAATAGTATTAGATCAGTTAACAACAAAATGATTTTATTTAGAGGGCATTAATCCTATGTGTAATTACTGGTGTAAGTTGTGTTTATAGTATGTATAAGTGTTATTGCTATAGCGTTAGTAATTGTATGATTGAAGTTGATTTTTTTTTAAGAAAAAAATAAAACATGCAGTTTGTTTATCGATGCAAATATAGGTTTTATATAACTCGGAAGGAAAAGAGTCTAATGTTATAGTTAAAATATTGGGAAGAGCTTTTGAAGCTCAAGAAAATGAGTGCAGATGGTACTTTTCCCCCAAATATCACATACAGTTTTTACTGTGTTTTGTCTAAATAAATCAAAGGTAAAAGCCTTTTTTCCCTCTATAAATCTTTGAAATATCATTTTGACAAACTTGCTATTATAAATGTCACTGATGTGGATCTTCAATAGTAGAATGTCTAAAATTGAGTAATAACAGAAATTTGGATTAATGCAATCCCATGGAGTTAATTTATTTTACAAATATTTTTTTTATTTATAGAGTCCCTATGTAATTGTACTTGTAAAAACGGGTTTAGTGGAGTATGAGGTTGAAAGTGACAAGTTTGACAAAAATCGGAATTTTCATGTACTTGAGCAAATAGAGTAGAAAACTTAATTCACTTTTTCTGCCTAGAAGCAACATTTTTAGGGTTGTTTAATAAATGAGAAAATAATGCTGGAATGAAACATCTTACGTACGTATAAAAATAAATCATTTAACGCGTGACGGGTTTTCTTGTAGATGCCACCTAGCTGTCCCAAAGTCACGTGACACTTGGGGCGAGAGATGTTGATACCCGGCCGGGCTTTTCTGCGCAGCCCGGTGCGCACTCTAGTATATCTCTCTCTATGGGCAATGAAGTGCTGGCCAACACTGTCTTTCTCAAATATCGTTGTCCATTGTGGTGCGCGAGCGTGAGTGCCACACACAACACACGATTCATTGAGAGGAATTTTGTGAACTTGAACTGCTAATTCCAGTTGTGGGGTAGGTAAGTCAATAATTTATATTTCGTAGTATTTGTTATTATTAGACCGCGGAACATCATGCAATTGCATCATGCATATTTTTCGTGATTGCGCATTTCGAAAGGAAACGTATATAACTTAAACTACCTCCAAATTTAAAACAATATAATTGTAAAATTCTGGGGATTTTTTCTTTAACTGCATATTTCGATGTATGCGGCATATATAAGTGCATATAGTTTTTGTGTAGAAGTGGGCGAAGTCCAGATAATTTAGTATTTCTCTTTGAAAAGAAAATTGAATTAAGACGCGCCAATGCTACAATACCAACATTATATTTCCGATAATCTTCTGATAAGATTGTTTTCACTTGAATCGATTTACTTCTTGAAACTTATTCGTGCCAATGAACTGGGCTGAATGTTTCTGCATGTTGTAACAATTGCTATTGGTTTTCTCTATATGTTTTGTTTATTATAATATTTGAAAAATATATTTTTATTACGCGCGTTTTCTACTTCAATGTAAAATTGAAGATTAACTATATATAAATGTTGACTTTTGCTAAATATATTTTTTTTAAAGCATATCTTAGTTTTAAGCTCACATATTAGGTGTTTTAAGTGCATATATTGCCATTTTAGTGCATGCTTGCATGCATATTTTTAACTTTTTAGTACATTAGTTACGGGTCTACTGATTATAGTATTCAAAAATTGAAAGCTAATTTCATTGTTACAAAGCAAGCTTGTGTGAAATATACTGACTTTCTGGATTATGTGCTGAACATACTGTATCTGTTAAATGTAATATACCTTTTTTGTGGCACTGTATATTGGTATTTTACTAATAGCAATTTGGAATCCCCAGGAAACAATGATGTCAGAAAAGAAAAAATGACTCGGAGTGTAGTATATTCAAAGAACAGTGGACGTATGATTACTTTTTCATGCAGTACAAAGAAAGAGCTGTGTGTCTGATATGCCAGAATATAGTGTCTGTGTTCAAAGATACAATTTGCGTCGACATATGAAACTCATCATAAAGATAATTACGATTGTTTGGTCGAGAAGAGAGAAAGATAAAATATTAAAACTGAAAAATACAGTGACAACTCAGCAAAATACTTTTGTGAAGCAGAAGCAACTAAATATTTCATCACTGCGGAGCAAGTGTTCAAGTTGTCAAGCTAACAGCACGCACTGACAGACCGTTCGTGGAGGGAGAATTTGTTAAAGAATGTTTTCTTTCAGTTGCCAAAGAGATGTGCCCAGACAAGGCTGATTTATTTAGTACAGTTAGTCTTTCAGGACCTACAATTACACCAAGAATTGAAGAACGGGGAGACAATTTGCATCAGCATTGCGAAAATCCACAAAAAAAAAATCATATTTTTTCCTTGGCACTCGACGAAAGCAATGATGTTCGTGATTCTGCACAACTTCTAATTTCATTCGTGGGAAGAATGATTCTTTCGAAGTCACAGAAGAGCTTGCTGCACTACAAAAGCATCAAAGGAACAACTATAGGAGACGATATCTATGAAAAGGTTTGCCAAACTGAATGGTTTGGAGCTGGACTGGACTAAACTAGCCAGCGTTACAACTGACGGTGCTCCTAGCATGGTGGGGTCTAAATGCAAAAGGAGTTTCTAATTTAGATTTAAAAGCTCCATTGTCCAAAGAGTTGTATGTCTATCACATCTCCATGAACAAGACATACAACTTTTCCGTAACCCATTTTCGATTGACATTGTGGATACAATTTACAAATGGAGCTGTGATCTACAGAATTGTGACTCTCTAAAAGACGCATTCAAGTCAAGCAGCCTTCATAATTTCTAGGTATCTCTCCCCTCTGAGACATATCCTATCTCAGGAACCCATGCACTTAAAAGGGCAACCATCTTTGGCAGCATTTATGTCTGTGAACAGACCTTTTCTAGAATGAAACATTCTGAAATCTCCAACCAGATCAAGACAAACGGATGAACAACACTTGCATCACTTTATTACGACTCGCAGTGGACAAATATGAAACCGGACATAGACCATCTCGTTAGCCAAAGGCAGGCCCAGTTCCCATTGATATACTGGTAAGTTATTGATTTATTTTTACTTCCTTTTAAATATGGTATTTGTTCCCGTTTTTGATTCACTCAAAATAAGATATATACAGTGTTGTATAAGAATTTGTTCATAGTTTTTGTTTTAACTATAGTGCGATTTTTCTAATTCTGCCTCTCAAGGGCCTGTCTTCCCGATGGATATGTCACGGTACCTCGAGTGTTTCTCAGTCATGCCGCTAGATATCGTTGATCGCGACCGTATCAAGCAGTGATTGCGACCATGCGACATCAAACGGCAGGACCGAGAAAGACGCGAAATGCCGTATGATCGGCCAAAGGTGCTTGACAGGCAGATTTAGAAAAATCGCACTATATAATCCAGCCCTCCGACGGCCTAAGGACAGTGAACTGGCCCCCTGTTTCAAAGTTTGAGGACCCCTGACCCAATGGATAGCACTTTTCTTTTTAAACTTAAGAAGGAAGTGGAAACTAATTCTGGAATGGATTTTTGTTGATAGAAATGCAAAAGAACTTCATTTTAATAATTTATATATTTCAATAATTATTGTCTGAATTTGAATCACTGCCAGCAGCTCCTGTCAGGTTCAGTTATACAGTTTCCGAAGAATGTGGAGGAATCTGAAACAAACGTGAGTTATTAGTGGCATTAAAAATAATTACGTGCATTTGATAAACATTAGATGGAGACCATTAATCCAAATTTTTACCTTGTTCAGAATCCTTTTTTTTGGAGTTCCTGCACTGCTATAATTAATTAGAAACATCCGCTTCAGTTCTGCTCTATGCTTTTCTTCCACTTCCTCAGCTCCATGGGCACAAAAATCACCAAAAACTTGGCAGTCGTCATTTCCTGATTTAACATTTGTTTGGCCTTTCCAGGACTTCGTTGTTTGGGCCCTTTCTTTTTCTTGGGGGTGGGGGTGGGAGTGGTGGTGGTGGGGTTGGTGTTGGTTGGTTTAGGGTTTCTGCAGTCGATTGCCCCTGTGAAGAAAAACAAAAATTATGTAATCTAGCTGCAAGCATGTAAGTGTGCATGGTTAAAAATTTCTACTTTCATTTTCAGCTGCCAGCTACCCCAGAAGAATGGAAGGTGTGTGGCTGATGATTTCAACAAAACTATGGAATTTTTCCCCATTGCATAGGTGCTCTTGATGACAAGCATATAGTTATGCAAAGCCCCTTCCAACAGCGGAAGCTTTTATTTTAATTATAAACACTCACACAACATAGAGCTGATGGCGCTTGTAGATGCGAAATACAGTCATACATACTGATGTGGGTGCTAATGGTAAAATTTCAGATGGAGGAGTGTTTAGACAGAGTTCACTTCATGAACAGATAGAAAATGGAAATACAAATCTACCAATGGCTTCACCACTAGCAGGGCGGCAAAGAAACACACCATTTGTTATGGTTGCAGATGATGCATTTGCAGGAAGTGAAACACTAATGAAACCTTATCCAGCAACTGGTGTGTCTTGTGCCCATAGAATTTTTCAACTACAGAATTTCTTGAGAACATCGTATTGTAGAAAAATTCATTGGGCACATAGCGCAAAGATTTAGGGTGCTACAGAAACCTTTAATGGTGGGTCCGCACAGTGCAGACTACTTTGTAACTGCAATATGTGTTCTCCACAAGTTTTTGCGAGAAAGAATTCCAACATATGTGATTTTGACTCTGAAGATAGTGAAACACACGAATTAAGAGGTGGTTCAAGGAGAAGCAAGGAGGTTATTGAAGGTACATATTTTCCACTCCAGAGGGAACTAAATAACAGTAGTGCCAGAACTCCAAGAGACATCAGGGATGAGTTCAAAGAATATTTTATTTCTAGTGAAGGGGAAGTCCCTTGGCAGTATAAGTTCATATGATATATTTACATTTAATTAAATGTTTGTATTTTTTTTGTAAGCTATAAGATTAATATAAGTTAAATAAAAATTATTTGTGAATAGTTATTTTTCTTTCATTTATGTTACCAGTGTCCCCTCTATTCCTTAATACTTACTTTACTTTTTTTTTCATATCCACAATGTCAATTTTTGATACATCATTGCAAAAGATGTGAATAATAAATGACAAATAAAAAAAGATAATTAAACCAAAAGATTAATGCAATAAACTATGTACATACTGTTGTGTTCAGAGATGATCTCTCCATTATGGACCCTTCCATAAATTTCAGAGCGTCAAAATAAGCCCATTTGCTTCTTTTAGAGAAGCCTGAACGACTAGGTACAGGCTTCTGCATTTTCTTCAGCTCACCTCTGAACTGGGTTCTTAGGTTTTGAGTTTCCTCAAAACTTCTTCTGGGCTTCTGCCGCATACTGCAGCAATCTCCTCACATGCCTTGCTTCTCAACAATTTATTCCTATATTCTGTGGAACTCACATCCCACAGACACCCATGCCCCTCTAACTGTGCAATGAATATGAGAGTTGAATTTGTAGTTAAGTTGTCCATCCGCAATAGGTATTCATGAAGTGAAATTATGTTCGCTTTCCTAAATCTTTACAATATCAATTTCCATTTAAACACTTATTTGTATGTATTTATTATCAAATTCTTTTCACGTTAACATCCTCAACAAAATAAAATAATAACAGAAAATGTGATTCAATTACCAATAATATAAAAAATATCCTTCATGAACTTTACAAATGGAACATATAAAAATATAAAAGTGCATTTCCAATTGTTTCAAACAACTGTTCATCAATTTTGTGGTAGTTAATTAACTATTTAAATATCATTTCCATATAAGCACTTATAGTACACTTTATAAACAATTAGTACATGCTGTTAAAGGCAGGTAGAATTTGATTAAATTATGCACCTGTATTAACAGAAAGTGTAATAAATTAATTTTCTCAGCTTAATGTGCCTGCTTCTTCAGGTACATCAGTTAAAAAATATAAATGTAGCTGTATAGTATATCTCGACTAGACTGACAAAAAGACATTTGAAACAAGATTCAAGAACATATATGAACATCAAAAAAGTCACATGTAGACTCAATGCCATATCTAAACACAGAATACAATTTTCTCACAGTTTTATTGTTACTATTTATTTTAACTGATGTACCTGACGAAGCAAACACTTCTGTCTGTACAAACATTGTACTTTATAATACTTTTTGTAAATACAGGTACATAATATACTAAACAAATTTTATCTTAAACAAATTGTGTCCCGTTAATATACACCAAAATTTGAACCAATTAATAACCAGTTAATAATCATTGCATTAAGCCATTTTCACACATTCATAAAAACAAAAATAAAAAAAAAGGCTCAGATCTTTCTGGCAATGTATTGCTTCTCCTTGCTCTTGCTTGTGTAAAGGTGACCGCAAGATTCAGAAACAAATTGCTCAAAGATATTGTGGAAACATATTGCTTATGTAAGGCCAGCATAAGAAATATAGCTGTGTTCACTCCATGATGACTTCACTCCATTGAAGACTTCATCTACAAACCATGTTTCCATTATTTAATGTACATTGAAAAATTATAAATCACAAATAACTGCAGTTATGTAAAAGTAACAACTCACTTAAATATTCCATGAGTAATTATACTTCCTCCATGCATTTATAATTATACATCCATTGGGTTTCTCAAATCTTTAATATGCACATTACCAGCAATTTGTTAACATTATTATATTTGTGAATGTAAATGCTTCAAATGACTTCAAATTACGTTTTGTGAAAACTCAAAAATTGTCTGTGAAAAAAGCTTCAAATTTCGCATTTTTAGAAGTGTTTAAACGCCATTTTCTTAAAAAACGGCTACAATTTTTTAAACGAAGATTGCCATTCTGGACGAGATTTTTGTGTTCTTCAATATTCTGAAGTTAACATTTTTGTTCTACCATTAGGAAACCAGAAAATTAAGAAAATGTGAAAAAATGTAGTTTGGGCGGTGATAGATGGCAGCTGGTAAGAGTATGTGGCAATTCCGAATAGCTAGCCCAGACCCAAGGACAGAGGCGGGATTCAGGGGGGGCAAGGGGGGGGGGGGCAACTGCCCCCCCAATCTTGGAACAAATTTTAAAAAAAATTAATTTCATTTCGCTGATCTTCAAATTTATATATAAAAGATTTCTGTTTCTGTATTTTGAGAAGAAATGTAATAATAATTAAGCAAACAATTTTATTAAGCCGAGCGAATAATGTACATTAATAAATTGGTAAAATTTAGTTTAGTATCATAAAACGCGCGGGATAGTGTTCAGCGTTATTTTGAATATCTCTTATTAAAAAATCCTCTTTCAATTATATATTGCTTTTTAAACGTTATTTACTTGGAACTTAAACAGTTTAATGCCTAAAATCGTGAGTCATAACTAGACCTCTGATTTTAGGACAAATGCCTATTTAAAATGTTGTGAAAAGTAATTGCAGATGTTTACGAATCATGAGAAAAAAGATGTACGGAAAGGATCTAATACACCTAAAATGTCCTAAAAAGAGCGGTTGATGTTTATTTTAATATGTTTTTGCCTAAATCAAGTGATTTTCAAGAACGATCGTATTTTAAATGCTAAATTTTGAAATTCGTTTAACGGAAACGCAAAAACTTTTCCGAAATGCAAATATTGTGTGATCGAACAACGCTCCGAAATCTTTCACTTAAAATACCGAACAAAAGGAGCCCTGCAAGTCAACATAATAAGGATGTTTCACGCTCGTCTTCGATCAGCACGCACTTCTTGGGCAATTGCACCCATTCCTGATGCAGCTGCGCTGTTGGCAGGTTGAGGCTTATCGCCGCAGCGCGTCGTCTGCGAAGTCCAGGCGAGGAAAGCGACAGACAGACCAGGCAAAAGCATGTAGTTAGTGCTTTTGGTATTTTAGCAGCAAGATGGTGTTCTTGAAACCATTTGAATGTGATATAAAAACAGTGGACAAAGTTGTGAAAGCAACAGTAGTTTTACATAAATTCCTCAGAACTCGAAAGAACACTCACAGTGTAGAAAAAAAACTTGTATAATTTTAGAGATGATGATGATTTCAGTGAACCTAAAGACCAGTTCATTGCATTAAAACATTATGGACATAAAGCATTTCAAATTAGGGAAAAATACATTAATTTTTTTCTTCATCGCAAGGGAGTATTCCATGGCAAATGGATACAATTAGGAAAGTTTTAGAATATAACTTTCTTGTATTTTATCTTTCACTTAGCTTTTGAATTTTCTTATATTGCCATTGTTCATGTTCAGCATTACTGGCAATATTTTTCACAAAATAATTCTTAGAACTTATTTGTGGAGTTAAGATTTTCTCAAAAAATACACTGACAACCTCTTCTTATATACTTCTCGATTTTAGAATTCAAGAACTGAAATGTAGTTCTAGAATGCATGACTGGTGTTCATTTGTCCCCCTTTGAGCTAATTTTAAATAAATGAAATTCTTGATACAATAAACCACCTTTTAAAGTATTAATTCAAGGCTATAACTGATAAATTTCGTAGAACTTTAACTTACAGTAAAAAGGTGTTATCATTGAGTTTGACATTTATTCTGTGGAACAATATCTATTTTATTTGTAAGATCCAAATCCACCAAAATAAATAAAACATAAATAAAAGGTTTCCTTGTAAATTCCTTAATATTTAAATAAGTGAAAATCTTTGCAACATTTACACGCATTTAAATATTAATAATATACTTACCATGCATTATTTTATCACACACTGAAATTATTGCTGGGCTCACAAAATTATAGGATCGTGAAAGAAAATTTTTGAGGAGACATTAACGACAAAGTCATTCAGCATTTCTTAAGAAGCATTTATTTATTCATTTACACTGGCGAAATACACGCAAATATCTGATGCACAATTTTTTGGTGGAGAGTAACATGGACATAAAAAAACAATCCAACTCATCTTTCCCTTCATCTGCCTACATCCTACTTTGCCATCTGGCTTCTCTTTCTTTCTTTCCTTCCTTTTTCCAAATACTCCAAAATCTGGTCCACTTTTTCCCTTAATTTTGGAGTGCTTGAAATTTCCTTTACTTCAGTTCTAGCACTGGAAGAGCACGACATTTCTTCTTCAATGTCTTGTATTTGTAACTGGTACATTTTTGGCTCCTCTTGCAAGTTGCTGTGCCTCTCTCGATTTGCCATTTAAGGCAAAAGCATTTACTCTTCATATATCCAATTTATTTATTTATTTTGTCCCTCTTGCCCCAAACGTACAACTTTACATTTCAGAGCATCTCGGTGACAGTCTCGCAACTTTTTCCATTCTTCTTTGCTATCTGAAAATACCAATTGCAACATCACAAGATCATTTTTAAATGATTTTGCCGATTGATTTAATGATTAAAAAAATGATTGCACGATATTGCAATGTGTATACATCTCTGCATTAATTTATTTGCCAAGTGATGAACATGTGGATCAAATTACACATTCTCAACTTACAAAAATTGTATAAAATTTTACAATTGCATGAACCTTTTTATGTGTAAATGTACATTAACCTGTGTAAGACAAAAAAGCTCTTCAGTAGTCAACAATAAAGTGCTAGAAGTATGAAAAAATACCCAAAAATTTAAAAAAAAATTGAAAGCTGAGAATATGTAATTTGATATGCAAGGTCATTTCTTACCAAATATAAAAGAAAATCTGATGAAAAGTACCACGATCAGTACATATTTTATTGAATTGTTAATGAATATGAAAGTAAGTTATAGAAAGTAATATTTTGAATTGTTAAAGAAACTAAAGATGGCGTTGCTATTTAAATTAACAATACGCTCTTTGTAAATACATAAACGCTAATTATAATTCCAAATGCGTTTGCTTACTTCCATTTAATGCTTCCGATAGATTCCCCCACGTTTCATCCTTCAACTTCATATTTTTGCATCGTTCATTACTTGTTTCGTACAAATACGGAAAATTTTTCACACACTATTAATTTTTCTAAATTCATTTCTGCTGCACAAAATTTCACACCACAAAACACTCAAGTGTCTCACATCTCACCTGCGTCCTGCTTCGCACAATGATCGCGCCAATCCAAAAGTTTAAACTTCAAGCACAGAGCACCAATTTTGTCTATGACTTCAAGTAATCCAAGAGAGTACAGAGCACTTAAAAAAACAAATGAGGGAATAGAAATGTGTCCGAGAAAACTCGCTCCTGCTCCTGACTCGCTCGCCGACCGACTCGAGCGAGAAACTCTTTCGCCTCCGCAGAGGCGAACGACAAAACTCTTTCAAGTGTGTGGAGGGTCCATAAGAGTCCCTTGCTGGTCCCTTGTTTCGGTTTTCTACATTTCTCGTCGCACATTTCTGGGAACACATTCCTCGGTGTAGT
This sequence comes from Acheta domesticus, assembly GCA_031308135.1. Classification (NCBI taxonomy): domain Eukaryota; kingdom Metazoa; phylum Arthropoda; class Insecta; order Orthoptera; family Gryllidae; genus Acheta; species Acheta domesticus. The sequence continues at coordinate 49,853,232 of JAHLJT010002630.1, forward strand.
CTGTAGAGGGACTAATACGGCCTAGCTGCACAAGCCGAGAGCTGCTGCCGAGAGCGACGCAAAATACCATACCATTTTGGAGACATCCCCACGAGCCATAAAAGAAACTATATTGTTGATATCACTGATTATATTTCCATTCACATTGGTTATATTGGGGTTTATAGGAAACTATTGCCAACACGAAGAAAATTAAAATTTACTATATAATGCCATAGTATATTATATATGTATTATATACAATGTAGTATATATTATATACTATGATATATATATATATATATATATATATATATATATATATATATATAATCATAGTATATAATATATACTACATTGTATATAATAACATTTTTGATGGGTTACATTTTTCTCACCATTAAGTTGGCTAGAACAACAGGTTTTGGCGCGCATTCTACAACAGGAGAGCATGTGAAACCACTCTCTGTATGAAACCTCAAGACGTATTTACATAGACAAAATTTACGCAAGGCTAAACTTCGCCAGTAGTTGTCAGTGGATGGTGTACTTGTGTCGGAAGTTATAATAACATATAAAACTATACATTCGATTTAATAGTGGAAATATATTCCACAGTTGCTTTTGTACAAATCCAGGTAACGATATTCATTGCCTATGCTCGTCGAATTATTAATAATAATAATAGTTTTCGCACAATGTGCAGCTCGTCGAATTATTCAATTGCCATATCATGGTATTTTATTGATACTTTTCATAACGTGTCAGGTGCTGTGAACGAACTATAAGAGAGCAGAATATTTAACCTTTAAATATTCTGGGGTCTAGTAGACCCCAACCAAATTTCGTTACATAAGTTATTGGAAAATAAATATTTGGGATATCTTACTCCCACGTAAATTCAGTTAGTACGTTTGGGAAGGGTTTGCATAGTTGCCACCTTTTAATAGTCTATTACTAATCTTGCAGTAGAGTGCGGAAGTGTCTATGGAGTTTGCTGGACCCCAGTGTTATATTTACTTGTGTCTTTTTCAAAGTTGGAATTTTGGTTTTTGTTTGTTTTAAGACTTTTTCTAGACAAAATAACATCAGACATTAAAGATAAATCACATCTAATATGAGTCATAACGAAGAAACATCGAAGAGCTTGGTTGGTGATTACTCGAATTTGAATCCTGATTTTGTTTTAGAACACGATTTTCAATAGTTTTAATTTATTTTTTACACAAATGTTATTTTTAAGTGTGTAAATTAAAAATAGTTAAAATTTTGTTTTCATTTTTAGTCAAAATTTACTTCTATCAAATCTCTAATGAAGTATTATTTAGTTGTTTTCTTTTCTAAATAACATCTTATTTGCTAAGGTATTATAAGAAAAACTGTTTATATTTTTACGATAATGATAATACTGGGTTACAATACTTTTTATGGCCTTTAATAAAATATAAAGTTTAACAGTGATATTTTGTTTAAAAAAAAATATTCATCTGAATCTATACACTTTTGTCAAAAAAGGGGTAATTTTTATGAGTGGTGGTAATATCTTAAAAAATAACATTAATTTCCCTCAAAACAGTTTTAGTGCTATTAAAAGGACTTAAAAGAATAATTGAAAAATATTTACAGAACTTTTGAAAACCTTTGGGTAAAAATATACATACTTTAAAATTGAGGTCTGATGGACCCCACAGTTATATTTACATATAATTAAATAAGTGTTATATTTAAGGATTAATCTGTGATTCCTTCTAATATAATCTGTATATAATAATATGTGTTTTAATTTTCATTCTTGAATGTTTGCAGGGTTAATGTATGAGATTTAACAAGTGCTCATTTGAAAATGGCTGAACCAATCTTGAGTGTGAATTGGAAAAATCATGCCCATGATCTTGCTACTGTATGTAAAACTTTATTGGAGAATAAGTGTTTTGTGGATTGCACAATAGCTGCCGAAGGGAAAAGTCTAAATGCTCATAGAGTGATATTGTCTGCATGTAGTCCATACTTTCGTGTAAGTTTAATTTCATTAAAGCAAAATGATGCAAAAGAAAAATGTTTGTTTCTTACATTGCTTTATGTGTGTTATTGATTTTTAATAGCTGTATGAGATTTGGAGATTTTCAAAGTATCAACTGTTTTGTAAGATGTGTTGGTGAAACTATTGCTATGATGGAAGTATAAGTTTGAGTTTAGATTTAAATGTTAGTTTCTTGTACCTTCAGTTGTGGAAAATCTGCTTGAGAATGCTATAGGAAAAACGGGAAGGTTGAGTTTGTTAGTCTAACTTGCTCAGGGACCCACATAGAAAGTGTTGAAAATTTTGTGTTAGATTTACCTTTATTTGCTTTATTAAACTTGCAGTCCTGGAAGTATTCACATGGACTTTTTTGTGAATGTGCTTAGAATTGTCAAATCAATTGCAACGACATAAAATGTATACTAAGTGCTTGTTTTTTTCCTTGAAAACCAAATAATAGTAATAATAATGGTTTAGAGAAACTGTCCAGAAAATTATCCAAGAAAATAGGTATTTATGCGCTGTAATACCTAGAAATGGAGGAATCTACAAATTTCAAATGTGCAACAGTCTTGATTATGTTGGATTATCAAACCTTCCATTATTCTCCATTTTTAAGTGTTTTTGTCTGCTCTGTAGAGTTTGAGAGAAGAAAAACTGCCTTCATTACTCTTTTTTGTTTTTATTTAGATGCTTTTTAGTGAAGAAAGTGAGAAACATCCAATTGTTATTCTCAAAGATGTATCATTTTCTACACTTAAGACTATGGTTGATTTTGTGTACTATGGGAAAGCGGAGATTCGAGCCAACCAGTTTGAAGCATTTCTGGAACTTGCAGTGTCCCTCCAGATAAATGGACTCAATAATTCTCGTTGCAATGATGTATGTAAAATGGTCATAAATTACTTCGTTTGCTGCTATTCAAATGTTTTAATATAGTTATTTTGCATATTTTAGAGGAGAATGGATATTGATGATGGTACTTATGGAAATGCTTGTCAGGGTGCATCAAGGGAACATGAAGCTGTCCGTGAGGTTGAAGGCACTTGGACAAGTCATGAAAGTTTTTCAAATTCTTGTGCGATGATACGATCAGGAGCAGTAATGATGCCTCTACATGATCATCAGAGTCATACTGTGCCAAATGACGCTGAGATGTCTGTAAACATGGAAACAAATGAAAAATGTGCCCCATTATGTCATGAAATTGAAACTTTAGAGATGAAAAATGCGGTATCAGATGGTGGTGAACAGGATGAATCCATACCTGGGAATTCGATGAGTGAAATGGCTGATGGGCCTACTTCCTCATTTGGACAGAATTTGGACCAATATTCATGTAAGTAAACTATAGATACTGTGAGTTACTTTCATAAAAAATAATCTGGCAATTGGTGATTGTCAAGCATCAAATCAAAACTGTCATCTTTAAAAACTATTTCAGTTGCTAGACTGAAACATGTTTTTCATATAGTATATTGTTGAAACCATAATTGATTGAATTGGTGTACATTTTTTAATGTATTTCTAAATTCTGTGGATTGTGGTCACTTTCCAAGAAATTACTCGTAACTTAAACAACAGATATTAGGAGTTTCAGGTTTTTTCATAGTATCTCTAAATGATCAGAACTTTATAAAAAAAATTGAATACCTGGTCCAGGGGAAATATATTGGGCCCTCATATTGTAACATGGTCCTTTGAGAAGAGGTTATTGTATGCTATTTCCTTGGGTGTTAGAAGATGTGTAAGCAACCATGGCAAAGTATGGATGAATCCATCTTAAGTGGTCCAGAATTTAATAAAAAACAAATTCATATTTTGCACATAAATTTCTTTATGTTTTGGCTGTTCAAAACCCTCGTTAACTTTTTTTATTGTATTTGGTTTACAAATGGCGGTCATTTTTGTTCCCCGCGATGCGCCATTTTTTGCATTTGAAGACATTTACTCTTTTCTAAATTATGTAGCTTTAGGTTGTTCTAGCATTCTAGAATAAAAAGCATTCAATCCAGAATACTCTAGCCTGCAAATCGAAATATTATTTACGTATTTTCTATGTTTTTATTTGGGAAATATTTGCAAACAAATCAGTGGAACGCAAAGGAATGAAATTCGATTTTCAGAGAGTAATTTTTCAAAGAAGGAATAGAATCACAGCCTTAATTTTTTCTGTGCTTTTACACACAACAGTGTAGTTACATTGTAAAATATCATTGTACTTACCCCTTGAAATTACATCCTCTTGAAAATTGGAATTTTGGATTTTTTTCAAATATTGAACTGTAATATCTCTGTGGGGGACCAGATAAAAATCTGAAAATTGCACACATGCTAGACTGCTATCATACCAAACTTCAGTAAAAATTACAACTTTTAGATTTAACTCAGAAGTAAAATAAATAAATAAATAAAAAAAAAAAAATGAAAACTTACAAAAAAAACGGCTTAATTTCCACGTTAAGGATAGGTTGTGCTAAGTAGTAATTACATTGTTTTGAAGCTATTTCAAACTAAAATTTACGTTGATTTAAAATAATTAATTATACTTTATAATTAATAAACATGAAAAGTGACCAAATATATAATTTTCATTATTATGTATACTTTACTTTAACTTTAACTTGCGACTTGACTTCTACATTTGTCATTGAAAATATGGTCATCTTGATTTTAAAAGCTGAACCTGCTCAAACAGATATTATTTATAAAATATAAAAAAATAAGTAAATTCAGTGTTTTGTTTATGGTTTTGCATTTAAATTTGCCGTTCTGCTTACTATTTCTGAACATATCTGCAGAAATACGGATGGTCGCATTGTATTCCTTAATGCTGATAACCTGACTTAGATAACAGAAAATGCAAGAGAATCAGCAGATATTAGGTCAGTGCAATTTAAGAAAGTGGAGTTGAAGCTTCTGCCAAACTTGACTCTGCACCTCTTATTATTTCTTAGAATATCAACAAGCGAAGGTTTGTGTATCTAACAGAATCAACGTAGTGGGCCGAAGGATTTAACACTCTTGAGAGTACACAGGCTTTGAATAGTTTTCAATTAATTGTGGTTTGAGTGTTGCCTTCCCTTTACTAGGTTTACTAGGTTTAGTATGTTTCTTTATTAGTTACGGGTGCAATCTATAATGCCAATTGCACTTGGGAAGTGATATCACTCTACCCACTCTTCCCGAGCATGGTTCATGTGCGTTCAGGTGTGTCTTTGGGCACAATTGTGTGACCGTTTATGAAAATGGAATGTGATTGCTGTATATGTGATTTTACTAAAGAAGTTGGCCATAAAACTTTGATATTTTTCCTGAGGACATTACGATAAATTGAAGACTTTGGTGTAGAGGAGAAAGTGTTGTTTTCATTAAGGAATAACTGTGATATCACATCTCTTTGTAAGGATCAAGAGATTATATATGTACAAAAATTTGATCTCTTTGGCCTGTCTTTTCAGATCCTTACAAAAATCGTAAAAAGCTTTTATCAAAAGCATTGAGAGAAATAACTTTGGCTCGAACAACGTTCGCACAAGTAACAAGAATAAAAATTTTTCAGACAATCTTACACCAGGGAAATGATTGTGTCCATCCTGTTATTCTAAAAGTCGCGATCATTGCACTTAAGGAGTACTGTGCAACTGTTCGTATCTCTTCAGAAACCTTTACAAATAGTAAGCAGAATGGCGAATTTAAATGTGAGAATGTAAAAAAAACGTTGAATTTATTTATTGTATTTTATAGATAATTTTTGTTTTATGCGGTTCAGTGTTCAAAATCAAGATGACAATATTTTTAATTACAGATGTAGATGTCAAGGAGTAAAGTATACATAATATTGAAAATTATATATTAGACCACTTTTATGTTTATTAAATAAAAAGTATAATTAATTATTTTAAATCGGTGTAAATTTTGGTTTAAAATAACTTCGAAATAATGTGATTACTTCTTGGCATAACGTATCCTCAATGTGGAAATGAGGCCTTTTTTTTTTCCGTAAGTTTCATTGTTTTAAAAAATACTTTGAGTTAAATCTAAAACTTGTAATTTTTACTGAATTTTGGTATGATAGCGGTCTAGCATGTGTGCAATTTTCAGATTTTTATCTGGTCCCCCAACAGAGATAATACAGGTCATAATTTGAAAAAAATCCAAAATTCCAATTTTCAAAAGGATGTAATTTTCAAAGGGTATGTTATATACCAATGAAATTTTTTTACACAAAGTAACTATACTGTTGTGAGTAAAAGAACAGAAAAATTAAGGCTGTGATTCTATTCCTTCATTGAAAAATTACTCTCTGAAAATCGAATTTCGTTCATTTGCGTTCCATAGATTTGGTTGCAAATATTTTCCAAATGGAAACATTGAAAATAGGTAAATAATATTTCAATTTGCAGGCCAAAGTATTCTGAATCGAATGCTTTCTATTCTAGAATGCTAGGACAACCTAGAGGTAAGTAATTTAGAAAAGAGTAAATGTCTGCAACGTGAAAAATGGCGCACAGCATGAAACAAAAATTACTGACATTTGTAAACCAGGTACAATAAAAAATGTTCAAGATGTTTTTAAACAGCCAAAACACAAGGAAATTTATGTGCAAAATATGAAATTTTTTCAAGCTGGTCGAGCGACAAGGACTGAGCCACTTAAAATGGATTGACCTGTATGCAATGTCTCCAAGTAAAACAGAGTCATTTTTCTGTTTGTTCATAAATTCAGAAGCATCAGATCGTTTGAGTATTCAACTGTTGTGTACAGATCCGAGTCACTGTGCATCAACACTAGTGAACGTTTCATTCACATTGCATTTAGCTTGAACATTCATGCTTGCAAAATTCCTGCAATTTATTTATTCATTGCCACAATAAGGAGGTTTCTTTATAAGTTATGAGTGCAATCTATAATGCCAATTGCACTTGGGAAGTGATATCATTCTGCCCACTCTTCCCGAGCATGGTTCATGTGTGTTAGAAACTTAATCCATTCACAAGGTTTCTCTAGAATTTTATTCATTACAAATGTTAGTTTTACAAACATTTGTTATGTGTACAGCTTCTTCTCTTGCTTCCGCTTGGAACCCATTATCAATAACAAAGCGAAAAAATATCTGCATCTTGTGAATGGGCAATAATGTTCCCCCTCTTGTTTCCTTTGACTCGCAGGAATAAGAAGCTACCCGTTTCTCACTTCCTTGATTAAGCTGATATAAGGAAACCTGATCCTTTTTGGCACTTTGGAGTAACGTTGCGAGATCGAATATGCATAAAAGCAGCCATACTTTAAAAATGCACACTTTAAGAATGCTAAGACACTGGTCTGGCACACTAGAAAAATGATGAGCTTTTGCTTATAAAATAAAGATTGAGCTGATCTTTATTCACACCTTTTCAAGCATTTGCTGGAAAGTTTAGCTTTAGCTACTAGAAAATGCTTTTGCTAATAAGTATTAGCTTTTGCTTGTTTTTTATTCAGCTAAAACACAGCTTTTGCTTAAAATTATCAGTCAAAGCTTTTGTTTAGTTTTTATTCACACCACCTTGGCATTCTTGAAGTTTGTTTTTATTGTTTTTTAATGGCTGCTTTTATGTACATTTGATCTCGCAAATGTTACTCGAAGCCAAGGGAATGTGCCGAAAGTTATTCTTTTCCCTTATATCGGTTTAATAAAAAAATGTGCATTAGGCTTCCATTAAATCGAAGAATGTCATGCGCTCATGTTGTAGACTTTGTTGGGTAGCATGACTGGAATATCTGGATACTTTTAGGGACTCAAAATTGTTTCACTCTTCATATTATTATCAGTATTTATTTATGAACATTTCCCTATTGATATTTCCCTATTTTAAATGGACTGTCATGAATATTGTTGAACATATGAAAGCATTACAAGAGGGCCTTATATACGTCTTCAGATTTTGGTCTAGATCAGTGCTTCAGTTTTCAGTTGCAGTGAGTGTACCAATAGCTCTCTCTTTCTCACCAAAGCAAAACAAAGAGCAGTGCTGCCCTCATTGCCTATGCTGTGTCGGATTATAACTTCATTAATATTTCCACAAATAATATTTTTGTTGTGATCATTATTATTTACTTTCTTCGAAAAATTGTATTGTTAATTTTTGTATTCTTCCTCACCTCCGAAGTATTTCATATTTCTTGTGAGAGATATAACGAAAAATTTTAATTTTTGCTTTATATCTGAATGAAGTGGGATATACTTCATTATATTTAAACTGTCTGTTGTTCATTCACATTAAAGAATTAGTTTGTAATGTAGGAGACGAATTTTAAGTAATGTTTGTAAAGAACAAGAAATAGCTGTTGGACTTATTTTAAACAGTATGTATTTCTCATTCAGTAACAAAACGTACATACAAGCAATGGTTTGGCATGTGTACTAGCAATTGTTTTCTTTCATTCTGGATATTATCTATCAAAATCATGTTATTCAGGCAATTTATCTGTATCCGTACAAAACCAAGCATTCCTCTTGGTGGTTCATGTAGTTTTCTTCTATCTTTTCAGAAATAGTCACGAGAGATCTTGAAACAATAATACTCAACCAAATTAATGTTGAATTTTACCACAGATATGTAGACGATACTATAATTGTCTTACAATGTCAGCTTATTGAACCGTTATTAGATTAAACTACAAATTCAAGGTCATTTAAACTTTGTAGTTATAACGTTATTGAGAACAGAAGATTGAATTTTCACCAATTGGTGCACTAAAGAAATACACACAGGTATATTAATTCATTATAACTTCATCCATTCCATAAACATGAAGGAGGTAATGTTCTTCAATTTAATAGACAAAACCATAGACTTGTCAGATAGAGATTTTTACAACTCAAATTTGGAAAAAATATTCCATTTATTAATTAATAACAACTACCCTATAAAATTCAAAGAAAGGAATGTATGTCAAAGATTGAATAGAATTCAGTACAACAGAAATTCTCATGATAAATCAAAATAGTCTAATTACGTTCAAGAACAAAAAAAGTCCAAAATTTATTCCAACTTCCCTTCATTCCATCAATTAACAATAAATTGAAATGTTATTTGAGCAAGAACTTTAACATTGGTCCCAAGAATATTATAGCACGCCGGGAAAGTATTTCCACAGTGAGCTCATCTCCTATTAAAAGTTGTCTTCATGTTGGTAGCACTGTGAAGAAGTGAAGAATTTACGCAGAAGTAATGGTGTTTGGCGTGCCTTTTGAATGTCTTGAGAGAGTTAGATCTGTGGTTTTAGGTACAATACAGGGATAAGGCAATAATTATTATTATCATAATTATTGAGTAATTATTATGTTAATAACCGAAGAGAGAACGTTTTTGGTGGAACATGTTTTTCGTGAAAATGGCAAGTTTACGGAAAACGTAAAATTACAAATGCATGCGCATGTTCCTAATTTCAAGTGCAAGATGGCCATCGTGGTCCCCTGATTTACCTCCATTGGACTATTGCTTTTGAGGTGGGACAAAATCTGCAGTGTACAAAAATAATCCAAAAACTAATTGGATTATTGGAGAGTGTTATGCATCAACCGGCCAAGCGCCATTTTGGAAAAAAATGAAATCTGGATGCCATCGGTTGCATTGGATTATGTTGTACGCAAAATTTTGGTGCCAAATCTTTAAAAATAGCCTTATACTTAATGAAAAATATAAACGCTTTCAGTCATCAGGCATTTTATATTTCGCAAAAACAGCTATAAACCTAGATCTTCAAATCTGCTGTTCTTAATTTCACTTTAAGGTGGTGGTAAGGCAGGTAAGCGCCAGATATTTCACATGTTTGTGTAGTTTGGCGATTCAATGAATGAAATAATTAACCCTTTATAGGATTGTGGTTCTCTCCGCGACCACATTCTATTCGGCCGTTTTTTGCTTAACTTTACCAAGCAATTTTCATCCTTATCGCTAATTTCACATTCTAGAGTCTTTGTCAATGAAATGCGATTGTTGCGGATAGTGTGATCACATTTATTCTTAGAAATCTTGCTGTTGGGCCATGCATGTGGTCGTCGTCGCGACCACAATGCATACAGGCACTGTCGCGGAGTGTTCATTTGAGCATTTTGTTGAGAAGCGATTTTTCGCGTTTCGAGTTTCCGGAGTTTTATCGAGAAAAGAGGATTATTACTTATTTATTATTATTTAAGATATTTTTTATTATTACAATAGATTTATTCATAAAATACTCAATTTTTACATCAATAAGGTTAATTTATATTTTCAAGGGTGTAGTCAGGAGTAAGTACATAATCGTAATTTTTTTTTGTTCTGTGAAAATATGAATTTTAAAAATGTTTTGAATAATTAAATTTATTGCCTAATAATGTAAGATATTCGCTAAATAGATTTAGTTTTCCGAATATTTGCGACTTAGAAAATATTTCAAAATTTTACATTTCTTCAGTGATTACGTATATTTGCGTAGTATAATGTAACACACATACTTGTTACTAGTGGTGTGCTATCTTACAGAATGGCAAACATTTGGTTTCCACAGTTCTGAACTATTGTTCTAATAAGAATTTAACAGTTTCTCGGGAATTTTGACGAGAATGATGATGCGGCGTTAGATTCAGAGTATAGAGGGGATTCCAATGCAGATGACGTGACGCTAAAAACGCAGCTTATGAACTCTAGCAGCCCACGTTTCTTTCAATATTGTTTTCTTTAGTCAATGATTTATTATTTTAGATTTTTGTTTGTAAATGTATATCATATTGATTTTCACTACTTATTTATTTGGGCTGATTTTAAGGACAGGGTTCGGCTCACTAAAACAACGGCGCATGGTTCACTCGCGCGGACCACGAGAACGGATCGCTCAGGGAGCGGGAAGATGCCTTTGTGCTTGCATTGTGCATTGTGCGGTGTGGTGCGAATGTGTAATGGAGAATTACAATGGTTAAATGCATGAAATGCATAAAAGGCGTTGGACAGACTCGATGTTTTATGTTAACGCGAGGGCCGAAGGCTCGAGCCTCGTCCTCAACTTGGACACGGGTAGCGAAGCGTCACGATTCCAGACGAAAGTGCTTTGGCCACGTGGTCGTGTGGCCGGGCACACTGTGGCGGCGCCGGGAGTGACTCGTTCGGAACCGAATCGTGCGCGTCAATAGGAGCCGAACCCTGTCCTTGAAATTTACCTTTATTTGCACTAATATTTTTCAATTTTCTTGCTTTTTGTATTTCACGTCTGTTCCTACGTGTTTCTTCTATTTTGTAAAGAGCATGCACACTTTTATTTATGAATGGATATTAGATTTCCATTCAGGAATTATACGAGATGGTCCTGTACGCAATTACAAACCATAGTGTAATGCGTAGCGCTAAATGGATTGTGGTCGTTTATACGACCACATCATTTTTGCAATTATCTCACTTTATATTGAAACAAATCACAAATTAATATTTTTCTCATGTTTCTAAGATCTAAATTAAACAATTAAAAGATAAATTCAAATAATTCCGGAAAAAAAAGTTACCCGACCTATAAAGGGTTAAATTACACTTTTTAGAGCTGAAAATGTAGTAAAACCTTTGAACACAAATCTTATTAAAACTTGTATGATGTCACATAGCCAGTTGATGCATAACACTGTCCAGTTGATGGCTTAAAACAAACTTGATAAATTATGTGCAGTTGATAAAACAAGAAACTTTAATAAAAGTTTTCAACAACATGTGTATACAGGTTAAAGTTTGCTTTGAACAATGGGGATAACACTTTCAGCATCTGTTATAATTGTGGTCAGTATGCAATTTTCGTTTTCCTTTGTTACAAGCTGCAGCTTGTGTTACCAATATGATTTGTTGCTAGGTTCTCTCAATCAAGTGTGATACCACTATGGGGAGACTTTTCTGGTACACTATAATTCATAAAGAAAACTTGATTAAACGTAAAAAGACCCTAATAACTTAGCTGTGGATTTATAGGCATGAAAAACAGTAAAAATAGGCATTTAAAAACAAAATAGGCATTTAAATAGGCACTAAACATTTTTCTATCCTTATTTATGTTCTTGTGTTTAAAGTTTCTGAAGAAACCGTAATACCTTATTCTCATGGAAAGTTTGCTTTCATCATTATTCTGGCTAATTCTTGTAGAAATCCTTTCTTGTAGGGTAAATTTGGACAAAAAAGGGATGAATCGCAATCGCTACCTTTTAGCTTTTCATTAAATGAATGCTGATGCTACATATATCTTTTTTGTCACCTTTAATTGAAATATAATTGAAAACATTGTATGATTTTTTTTATATCGCCATGCATAACACATATGTAACTAGTGGTGTTACAAAAGTACATATTTTCTTGCATTATTTCTAAATTTGCAATTTTCAAAAGTTGGAGACGTAAACGAAAATGAGACCTGCGCCATTCTTTTAAGCGACCCTTGTGCTATTCGGGGGAAAATTGAAGAATATTGTAGCGGTTTTTGAGATTTTTTATAATTTGCATTAATTTCAAGCAGAAATTGTGCAAAAACACTTGTTCCTAAAAAAACATATTATGTATAATTGTAAGATATGATTTTTGAGAACAGATATCATTGGAGACAAAAATCTATGTATTCAATATTGTACTTTTGCAATGTTAACTCTTCTCAATTTTTAAATATACATAGAGCTTGCACAAGAATAGGACCGACACCAATTTTTATACTGCCCTTTGATTCATACGAGGAGAAAATTTCAAGAAAACGTTTTGGAGCCCTTATAGAGAAAAAAACATTGTTATAATTCAAATTAAAAAATAATTCTACTACCAGTGTTTTGTGATTCAAAGTACCTGTGCTGTGGTGGCAGTTTATCGAAAGTTGTTCAATTTCTCTCTACTCTACAGGATAAACACACAAAAAATACGTACAATTTTTTACATTTTTGATTAAGGATAATTGCATTTTGGTCAGTAAATACGAGAATAGGCACTATTTAGGCATTTAAACACAAAATAGGCATTTATAGACACTATGAAATTCGCATATAATGCTTCTAATGCCTCAAAATGAATAAGTGAAGCAAAAGCATTTTTCATTGATAGGAAAAAATAGGCAAAAATCCACAGCTTACTAGTAACATTTTAGAAAAACAGATTAAACAACAAAACTCATTAAATTTTGATAATCCCAAGATACTCAGTACTGAAAATAATTATTATGACAGATTGACTATGGAAACCCTGATTATAAAAATTCATAATATACTAAATTCTCTCTTGGAATGCAATAAATTCACAAACATGTATGATATCATCCTTTCTTAGTTTAAAGAATGAGTGTTGTTTTAATGAAATCCCTCTGCCAATGCAATTTGCAATTGGCCAACCCCTTGGTACCTCTCCTTGTCCAACACGACTTTCTCCAGCCCTGGTCCTGCCACACACCAAGGCGAGCTCTGTTCACCAATTTGATGTCTTCTACATTGATTATGATTAGAGAGTGGATCGATAGGCACTATAGAATGGAAAATAGACAGGCAAAAAGGCGCTAAAAATTCTTAAAAAAATAGGCATTTAAACTCAGAAAAGGCACTTATGTTTAAGTAAAAATAAATCACTGTTGATGTTTTTCATAACTCTTTCAACCAAACTTATTTTAATAGGAAATAGTATATGTATCTGATGAAGCCAAAACGAAAGGGCCAAACAAAAATCTTGAAAAATAGCAAAAACGGAAACTGTATATTACCAACAACTGTAAGCAGTGTATTACCAAATACTAGATCTGCTGAAGTACAGTGATCTCTTTGTCACTCTAAACTTTTTTGTAGCTTGAAAACGTCCTATCTACATCACATGAACACATAGAAAGTTCCTTGGGTTCAAAATTAGATATTTAACTTTTCCCTTCCCATATCGAACTCACTTTTACCATCGTGGTCCAATCCGGATTACTTGGCAGTAATTTTTCGAATTATACTACTAGCCTTAGAGATAAGCTACTAAGGTCTTTTTACTTTCCTGTATACATACATATATAGGAGTAATATGGAGTGTGTAATGCTGCACAAAAAAAACGGAGGATTTTCGGCAGAAAAAAATTCATCGCCAGGCTCTGATAACGCAAAAATTGATAAATCCTGACTACACCGTAGAATGCGTTGCGAGAAATGAAGAAAGAGGCCTGTGAGACTATGTCCACACTAGAAATAGGTTATTTGATGTCTCGAAATGCTTGTATTTGCCACATGCTGAGAGTGGTGGCAGCTGCTAGCTATTATATCAGCCGATAGTCCCATTTCTTGTTTTTTTTTTAAAAAATGCTCGTGTGTAATTTTAACCCGTGAAATACTTTGGTTACCATAATAGTAAAACATTTGCTTGACGAGTTCCAATTGTCTAAAGAGAAATACACAACTGCATTGCATACAAATCATTATTTAATGTAAAAAAACAAGGAGCTTCGATGACTTATAGGGGAGAAGTACAATCTGCTTAAGTTCCGTAACCTCTTTCCCCCTCTGCTTTACTATGTTGGTTGAATTATGAATGAACGGTGAATAATCAAATAATTCATATTAAAATTCTCAATTAATGAATTCATTCATAAATAATAATTACAAATTAAGAAAAATAATGAATTTATTCAATTCTTTCAAAATACCCCTTCAAGAGTCTTGCTTCAAATTTTGTATCTTTACATTGCTCATTATGAACCGGTTTCCATACAAATAATATCTTCCACACAAATTTTTTCTTCTTCATTTCCGTTTAAAGAGAAAATTCAAGAAAAGAATTTAAAAAATGGTAATTTATTGAATTTTTTTACTGTTAAGTATTATAACCGCATTCAGTTCAACGCACTGTGCAGTGTTTTCCGTTTGAAAATGTTCCAGGGGCTTTATGTAATGTATCCCACAAATTAAAAAATGTTACAAATTCCAGGGGACACTATATCGGCGAGATCGATCGGGGGATATCAGTTTTGGAGAAAATGAGAACTGTTTAGTCGCTAGATGTTTTTGACAGACAGAAGTTTTGCCGTTAATGGATTTTTCGGTATCAAGGAGCCACAAATTATTGATTCTGATTACACCAGATGTGAGAGGATTTTTTTTCTAAATTTATCAACTGGATTTATCCACTTTTTCGTTACCGGGGTCCTGTAATAAAATGTTTTCTGCCCTTTTTCGCGCGTTACATAACTTTCTCTTCGCAAGAAGTTCCTTCACAAGGCCGTGGAAGTAAAAATATAAAATTAATTCTTAAGTTTGGAAACCTTTATTTAATTTTCAACTCGCAAAATGTTTCCTCAAAAAAGCGAATGCAGATTTTGTACAAACTAGTGGTAATGGCACGGACTTTCTCCTACTAGTTAATTTTCAATTTTCTTTGGTGTGAGCTAGCTATTGGAACTTGACACCAACTCTTGCCAGCTGCCATCTATAGCCGCCCAAATGTCATTTTTTAAAAATTTTCTCATTTTTTCGGTTTCTTAATTGTAGAACGGAAATATTACTTTAAGAATATTAAAGAAGATTAAAACCTTGTTCTAAATGGCAATTTTCATTGAAAAATTTGGAGCAGTTTTTAAGAAAATTGTGGTTTTAAGCCTTACTGTAAAAGCGAAATTTGAAGCGCTTTTCCTAAGAAGATGTTTGAGTTTCCGAAGAACTTCATTGGAATTTATTTGAAGCACTTCTACCAGGGTGGCCAGCGAACCTGGAATCCTTGAAAACCGGGAAAAAACTGGAATTTGAAAAATCCTTGAGAAACCGGGAAAAAAACCGGGAATTTGATTTGAAAACCGGGATTTTTCGTTTTTTCTGATTTACTGATTTTCCAACTTTTAACACGAATTCACATACGTCATCGCATTCATTAACGTACGTGATTCAACAAGATAGACGATAATGGCGGGAGTTAAAATCGAAATATGTACGAAAAAATCCATAAATATATGCTTTAGGATTGCGTAGTCCTTGACTCGCGGGTCACACGATGTGAAATATTGCCGTGTGTGTATACATCGTTTTTTCTTTCTTGGCGCGTGGGAGGGTGTCAACAAAATGGAATATCTCACGGTATTTCGCGTCGTTCCCGGTTGTGCCGCTAGGAGTTGCATGATCGCGACTGTATAGAGCAGTGCTGGCGATCACCCACTTACTGGTCGTGAAATTTGACTATATAATGAGTTAGGACTTATTTACTACATATTTTAGGATTTATCCCCATTTTTTTAATCAAGGCTTTACAATATGAATTGTTTCTGAAAAAAAATTGCAGTTTTTTTTGTTGTGCAGCATTACGTTACTTTCTCTGTACTACGTACATTACTCAGTATATACATAGTCTACGTTTTCGAGAAATTAAAAATAAATTTTGCTAAGTTTCCGGGCTAAAAAGCTCATGAGGTATGGTCTACCATTTTTCAAGGTTGGTCTTTTTAAGCCGTATACCAGTGAGAATTTGCTGACAAATAAGAATGTGTAGTGAAGCTTTTGAGTACCTATTTTATTAAGCAGCAAGTGATTAAATGTTTTCAATCCATATAAACTGTGTTAAGCATAAAAAATTAAATCCCTGTTTTGAAAAAAATCTAAAACTATTGAAACTTAATTCAAATTGATGTGAAAACTAGTAACATCCTAAATATTATTACTAAACATTTTTTAAAATTGTTGTATTGCAAGATTGATTAGGTATGTTATCTTCAAAATTCCAAAAATTAAGATATCTGAAATGTTTCAAGTAAATATGAAGATTATTAATACTGAAAATCCAAAACTTTTATTGAAAATTGAAATCTTACAATGTTATTAAGCGTTCTTTTCCTATTCCCTTGTAATTAATCAACATAAATTATCATATTTTAGTAATCTTGAAAATAGAATTTGAAAGACAGAAAGTACACAGTTATCCTCGTTAGAACTCACGTCGACTGCAAAATGTCTTATTTTCAAAAATTATTCATACTTGCGTGTTGAAAACTAATATTATTCATGGCAGAATCGACTTCGTACCAAAAGCGATGTAAGGAATTCGGCACCTCAAGCCCTGCTTTGACATCTGTCCAGAGATCTATTTTCCGGCTGAAAAAGTAGTTTCTTGAACATTTCAAGCGGAGTGTAACTATTAATCAATAACAAATATTTCCTAGAAAAACAAAAATATCAGAATTTTCTTTATAACTCGTTTTTGTACAAAATTTTACACCCTACTTCACAATTGCGAGAGAAAGGTGTGCGAGAAGAATAGTTTGGTTCAGTAACGAACACAAAACTAGTGGTGATAAAACAGCATGTATTTTCACGCAAAATTACGCGAGAAGTATGAAATATTGTACGAGTAGCGAAATATTGTCGAGTAGTATTGAAATATTGTATATATATAAAGTTCGAAATATTGTACATGACCTTATTACAAAATCTATCTTTAAGGAACAGATTTCATTAAGGAAAAATCTGCATCTCCAGAAATGTAGGCCTAGTTGTAGGAAGACGCCGAAAAAGATTTGCATTTTTGCAATTTTCGAGAACTCGGGGTTTTCAACGAACATGAGATCTGCACCATTCTCTTAAGGCTAAATGTACCGACACTAGTTCAATTTGTCGCCACCACGTGGCAGCACCAAGTTTAGTGAATTTTACATTACCGATTACGTCTGAACAAATGGTCCGATTTTCGATCTGTAAACGGCATTTGACTCCTGTTTATAATAGAATTTACGCTACGAAGCCCTTTTTCCAAAAAAAACTAGCAGAAACTCGATTTTTAAAATTTTTCTCGTACTTCTGGGAACAATTTCAAAAATGTGGGCTTATAGCGCTATGGCGACACGCTTCCAGAATCCAACGCCGTGTCAAACATGCAAATCGGATAAATAGGAGCGACGGTAAGTGAAATTTCGAAAAACACCTCACCCCACTCCCCCTTCCCCTTCCACGCCGCCGGGACATTGTTGGCCGGCGGCGCGGTCAAGCCGGCACGGGCGAGCCGGGCGGCGGCCGCCGCGGGCGCGGCGACGGGCAAGAAGGCTGAACTTTCGGGGGCAGCAAGCCAGACACCCCGTCACTTCGCATCTCAAGATATTTTTTCCCCACATATGAAACTAGTGATGCTGTAATAGGGGTAAACGGTCTCGTATCATCTTTAATAGTAGTATAAAACTATTACCTTATTCACATATTCCATCTTCCTTCGAATACCATCATAAGAATGTCTGAGGTATCACTCAAAACACCGATCCCGCTTTGGTGCTGATTTCAAAAAGAAAAAATCGAACTAATTGCGTAAATATCACGCATATTCCATCTCCTCACATCGTATTTTAGATATATTGTACTTCTAAGATCTTCCATTACCATTTCACTACCGGAAAAAACAAGCGGAGATAACGCAAGAGCTCTTTTATCCTACGATTCGATTTATCATTTCAAAACGGCGTTTGTCACCTTGATAGAATTCACCTGGTTAATCCTTTTCCCAGTAAAATAGCCGAATCGAATTTTTAAAATGTTTTTATACTTGCGGACATATTTGAAAAAGTGGTAAAATAGCGCGCTGGCGAGATGCACCCTGAATCTAACGCCATATCATACACTGAAATCGGATAAATAGACTTCTCTAGTCATGTAAAAAAAATGATCTTCAGTAACGTCAAAATTCTGTTTCGCGGTACTGCTTGTCGATCTCATGGCTAAAGTCCGGGTCTAATGTAATTACATATGTTTTGTCTACTGTTGTCATTTTGTAATTTAGGCGAACTGTTGCAATCCTAACAAAATATTTAAATTTTTCGTTACAAATTTTGTACTGTATTACGTATTTTACATATTTTGCTGATCATTTAATATCTGCTTAACAGTATATTTATTATTTGCTAATTATTAAGGTATTTTCACAAATTACCAAATTTTCGTGAAATTATTTCCGGAAATATATTTAATTAATTTTGAAAAATAGTTTTTATTTAAATGTGTTTATATTTTGCAATGAGCATATTTTGTCTAATACTAATTCAAAATTGCTGACATTCCTATGTGCTGCACGTAAAGATTTCGAACAGAGTGCTTCAAAGATTCTCTGTTCGTGTCTGCGTTTTCTACGTGCATCTCTTTGTTTTCATTCCTGATAGAAAGAAATAAAAAAAACAGTAGGCAGAAAAAGTAGTTACTTTTAAATTCGATATAATTAATATTTTATTAATGGAATTTCAAATTGTGAACATTTATTGTACTTTATCTCTCTTCTCAATCTTCATACGAAGAGAAAGTTATATCGTGCGCAGGAAAACTCTCAAAGCCGAGTCCTGATAATAAAAATGTGGATAAATCGTGTTGTTGTATAGTAAATTACTTCCTGTAACTCGTGGTGTAGCCAGAATCCATGTTTTGTGGGTCCTTAATACCGAAAAATTGATTGACGGAAAAACGTCCATCAGTGTCTCTGGTGTATGTGAACAACACTAGCGTTTACACTGCGTACAAATTTTTCCAAACTGGAAAAAACAACAACAAAAAACAGCTGTCGATCTACTGTCATTCGAAGCTCTGCAATTTTCAAAAACGTGCATTACTTTTTGGAGATACATTACACGAACCCCCCCCCGGATATTTAAAAAATTTGCTCAAATATGGCTCCAAATTTTTTCTTTATATTTCTCGTAAAAATTGAATAAAATACACATGGCTTAGGTCCGATTTCACTGATAACTGAATTTTCGAAAATTGCAAAAGATTGAATTTTTTCGGCGTTTCCTACAACTACAATATTGACGATAGAGACTTTTCCTTTCTATGAAATTTGTTGTACATAATTAGTTCTTTCATTAAGATCATGAATTTTTTTTTAAAACAATTTTTGTAGTTATGGCGCAATCTTGTGTGCAATATATGCAACTTTAAAAGATAACAAAGCAAGATTTTTTCAAAATCGGCTCCATTTTTTCCCTTTAAACTATTGTTAGGGATATTGCGAAATGTACTTTAAGAGATGACATAAACGCTATTTTGCTCTATTCTTTTGTTTTTGCGAAAATAACACAAATGAAACTTTTTGAATAGCCTGTCACGTCGTTTATATTTACATTATCGGCGATTTGTTCACATTATTAGATTTATGAGCACACGTACTTTAAATTATATCATTTAAAATTTTTCGAAATCTAAAAATTTTTTTTGGAAATGAACTCGAAATTTCGCATTTTCAGAAACGCTCAAACGCCAATTTTTTCTGAAAAGGTTCCAAATTTTTTGTTCAAAGTTTTTGTACGTATAGTGCGAAATGCACTGTCTAAGGAAACAAAAAAGTTTTGTTGTATTATTTTGTTGTTTTTCTTCAAAATTTACACAAATGTATTTTTTAAATATTTCGCATGCCTTGTATGCACATTTGCAGCGATTTGTAAACATTATTGCATTTGTGAATGGAAGAGCTTAAAATATCTTAAATAAATTTAAAAAAACTCAAGATTCCTGTGAAAAAGGGCTTCTTATTTCACATTGCCACAGACGCTTAAACACCCTTTTCTTAAAAATGGTATCAAGTTTATGAATGAAAATTGTCGTAAAGGACAAGGTTTCAGTCTTCTCTAAAAGCAATATTTTGAATCTACCATCAGGAAACCGAATAATTGAGAAAACCTAAAAAATAAGTTGGGTGCATTAAATGGCAGGTGGCAAGATGGGGCAAGGCCATAAATCTAGCCCATGCCAACAAAATAGTAAATTTTACTACGAGAAAGTCCGAATAGCTGGCTGAGACTATAGGAAATTGAAAACTAATACGGGAAAGTCTGTGCCATTCTGTAGCACCACCAGTTACTTTCTCGTGTTAGTTACTCAAAGTTATGTAATGCTGCGGAAAATCTATTTCGAGATATTAACGGAAGTACTCGTTTTGGGGTCCACTGAGTGATACCAAGGGTGTATGTGTGTTTTGACTTTTTAACGTCCGTTCGTCCGTCCATCTGTCTGTGTCTGCCTGTCAGGGCGTATGTGAACACCACTAGTGCCTAAACTATGTGTAGAATTTTTGCTCAACTGAATAAACCCCTGTCGATCTGGTCTGAGTCGAAGTTCTGCGATTTTTAAAAACATTCATTAATTTTTGGAGATACTTTTTATTAAGCCCCAGGGACATTTTCAACATTTTCTCAAAAATGTCAACCAGGATAGGTGGCTCAGTGCATCAACTGATGTCACTGCAATGCCTCTGACCGAGAGGTGCTAGGTTCGAGTCCCGACGGTGGCAGGATTTTTCAACACTAGCTTGTCAGTTAGATGTAGAATTCAACCGATGTCTGGAGGAAAATTCTAGCGACCGGCTGCTCTGATTGGAAGTTTTCCGTAGTTTCTCCGATCAACATCAAACGAATGCCGGAGCAATACCCTAACAAACGGACCTCGCGCGATATTTCCTTCCTCTTCCTTGTCCTATCTTCACACACACACACACACTAACTTGCACAACACTACCATATATGCTGGGAGACCAGTGGGAGGATTGGAACTTGTCCCGGCTGTGGGCCGTGCACTGCTGGTGGGAGATACCTTGTTAAGAAAGAACCCGGCAAGCCGACAGGTAAATCGGTCGTGATTTAGAGCTTGTCCCGGCTGGGGTGGTGCCCCGCTGGTGGCAGATACCTGGTTGTGAAGCCCCGCTAGTGGACGGAAGGTCAGCGCCGGATCTCGCCATCGGCATAGCGGGCAACATCTCTTCCACCTCACGATGAAATAAACATGCATTGCACTTGCGGGACTAATGACCAAAAGAGTTGACGCGCCCAAAATCACTAACAATCAATCAAAAATTACTCCAAATACTTTCCTTAAATTAATTGTAAGAATAAAGTAAAATACACTCAAGGTGGCATAGCTCTTATTTTCATTGCTGACTGATTTTGGGAAAATTGCAAAAGTTCGAATTTTTTTTTCGGCGTCTTCCTACAACTACAAAATTGAAGATAGAGATTTTTCCCTTAAAATTATATTTGTTCTCCATACTTAGTTCTTTCAATAAGGTCATGCACATTTTTTTGAAATTTTTTAGTAGTATTCGCGCAATATTGAGGGCAATTGTGCAATTTTTAAAAATTACAAGAACAAGATTTTCTCAAAATCGACTTCAACTTTTTTCCTTAAACTTTTGGAAAGGATAGTACCTAATGTATTCTGAGATGACATAAACGCCATGTTGCTCTATTCCTTTGTTTTTCAAAACTTACAAAAATGTAATTCTTTGACTAGCCTTTCATTTAGTAAATATTTTCTTTAACGGCGATTTGTTCATATTAGGGAACTTTTGCCACCTCGAACGTTAAGTACTATCGATCTTTTGCGCATGCGCAGATTGCACAAAGTGATGCGAAACTTGCACTGCGAATGAGCAGAAGATCGATAGTACGTAACGTTCGAGGGTGCAAAAACTCCCTACTATTACATTTACGAGTTCATGTGCTTTACATTATGTCTTAAAAGTTCCTCGACAACTCAGATGTTTTCTGTGAAAATGAACTGAAACTTCCGAATTTGCACAAATGTTCAAACGCCATTTTCTCAAATTGCTTCGTACGAACGATTCAACTTTTCGTACGAATGCTATTTGCATTCTTTAAGTTAACATAAAATAATTTGGCTGCATTTTTTTGATTTTTTCAAAAAATAAATAAATGTATTTTTAAGTGTCTCTCACGCCCATTAATATTCACTTTAAATGTTCTTTAAATGTCACCAAATGAAGTTGTTCGAAAACTCGAAAGATTCTTGTGAAAATTCCGAAGCTTCCATTTTCGCATTTACAGTAACGCTTAAACGCCATTTTCTTAAGAGCGGCTTCCAAATTTATCAATGAAAATTCCTATATAGGACGAAGTTTTACTCTTCTTTAAATCCTAAAAGTAATATTTCGTATCTACCATTAAGAAACTGAAAAATGAGAAAAGTTCAAAAAATGTATTTTGGGCGGCGATAGATGTCAGCAAGATGTCAGAAGATGGGGAAAGATGGTAAAACTGGCCCAGACCAAAGATGTTAGATTACTATGAGAAAGTATGTGCAATTTGTCCTAAAGTACGAAAACGTTTTAAAAAATTCGATTCGGTTATTTTACTGGAAAAAGGATTAACCAGGTGAATTCTATCAAGGTGACAAACGCCGTTTTGAAATGATAAATCGAATCGTAGGATAAAAGAGCTCTTGCGTTATCTCCGCTTATTTTTTCCGGTAGTGAAATGGTAATGGAAGATCTTAGAAGTACAATATATCTAAAATACGATGTGAGGAGATGGAATATGGGGTGATATTTACGCAATTAGTTCGATTTTTTCTTTTTGAAATCAGCACCAAAGCGGGATCGGTGTTTTGAGGTGATACCTCAGACATTCTTATGATGGTATTCGAAGGAAGATGGAATATGTGAATAAGGTAATAGTTTTATCATAGACTAAGGATGTATAGACAGCTCACTGCCAGCAGCACTGAGGTTACGCTTTTAAGGTGACTCATTCAGAGATGGCACCACCGTCGCATCTTAGTTCCGTAAAATGTGGTAACCGAGTAGAGTGCGCACAGGTTCGCGACTCTGCCCCCACTACCGATTTCACCCCTCCACCATTCACTGGCGGTATTTTCAAATTATTGAAACTATTACTGCCACAAGATCTTTCTACGGCATTTATATTTAGGGAGCACATGGTGGGCTGTTGCCCTAAGCGTGAGCACGCAGGACCTTCCGCCTACACTCTACCAATTAACTGCATCCCAACAATGACGTGATCCTGTGACCATAATTATTATAATCATGCGAGCACTTCTCTTATCCATTCATTGCAACGCTTTTTAAAAACAATAGTATTTATCATATAGTGGTGAAGTGTCCTGCGTTGCTCAAACATTTATTAATCAGGGACTGAATATAATTATCGTAATCTATGTTAAATTAATTTATTAAATAGGGACTGAATATAAATTATCGTAATCTATATTAAATTAACATAATTTCCGTTTACTTCTCACCAACAGGGACATCAATAATTGAAAAATATATTAACCCTTCGTTGCACGATTTTTTCTTTTAAGGTCAAACTTTTTTGGGGAATAATTTGATTGTGGAGATATTGGGAAAAATAGATAAAAAATTCTAATTTACATGTGTCGTAAAACTGAATTTTTTTATATATATATGCAAAGATGCGCTTTAAGTTATACATTTTGCCTTTGCATGCAGCAATATTGTGGAATAGTGAATATGACACGTATAACAAAATGCTTGAAGAAAAGTTTATAATAATAACCCATAGTAATTTTATTCGTTATCATATTATATTTATCTATTCAATCATTTATTATATATATAATATAATTATATGTATATAATTATATGTATGTATATATACATACATACAATTTATTTGATTTTTACTATTTTTCATGATTACCATGTTTTACATCATGAAAATTAGTAAAAATCAAATAAATTCGAACACAATACGTAATCTCCAAAAACACTCCTGATGTCGCGGCACGATATAGAATACAACTTCTCGAGCTTTATACTTGGCACAAAAGCTTTGTACTCCTTATAACATTTACTTATCATCTGGCAAAAAACGTACATTGTTGGCAACAAGGAAGCGGCCAGGTTTCCAGATTTCAGTGGAAGAGATAAGACAAGAATAGAATGATCTCACGAAAGATATCTTCTCGAAAGGTTGGCCAAGAGCAACAATCTCATTGAGTGTTCTCCGTACAACACCGCGACCACTGGAGGCTCAATGCAAATTTACGTGCACCTTTGCAGATATGCAAAGTCCAAAAATCCCTCTTTAAAATTACAACTATAAACAGAAACTAGATTCCAAATAATTCAATTCTTACAAAAAACTTCTTTTAAACCACAAAAATCCCCATTCAATTAAAGTAATTAACAACCACAAAAAAATCAAAGTAGGGCGACAAGCACTCCCGGAGTGAACAACTACCGCAGTACAGTTTGCGAATGCTTACGGACGACATACAAGCGAGGTTTCTCCAAGGAGTTTAAGTCGAACGGAGTATACGCTATATTAATTTTCGACCAGAGAAGTAAGTTCACATTGTCTTGTGGAAGAAAATGCTCGTATGCCGATTGTGACAACAGTTATCGAAAACATCCAGGAATAAGTTTTCATAAATTTCCAACAACGAATCCAGCTCTGTGTGCGGGGGAGAAAAACGGGAATTTTCGGCAGAAACTCTTGTTGTCGGGCCTGGTAATGAAAAAGTGGATAAATCTTGTCCCTATAAATAGTAAATTAATTTCTCTAACATGTTGTGTAATCAGAATTCATGTATGGGTCCTTGAGACAGTAAAATCGATTGACGGCAAAACTGTCGTCACGTCCGTCCGTCCGTCTGTGAACAACGATAAACCGTAAGCAAGATTTTCATCAACGTTGATGTCCCCAATCGATCTGGCTGTTGTCGTGGCCCCTTGCATTTGAAACTTATATGTTAATTGTTATTTTTCCTTGTTACACCTCAATATTTTTGACATTTAAATTATTGTATTACCAGATTAGCAGGCACATTGTGGCCCCATCATCCGGTATAAACTGTAATACATAAAAATTACACATAAAATAACAAAAAGGTAGTACAATATTAGATATATAAATTTAAAATAATAATATTAATAATAAATATTTTGATCAAATAATTGAAGTTGAATGTTATAATACAGGGAGCAAAATCACCGTTCATAAATACGAATGAAACTCCACTCACAACACATATCCACAATAAAATATGGATATTTTTATTGTAATGTATTATACTATATATTTCAATTTTGAGGGTATTTTACCTAAAGCCCCTGGAATTATTTTTTTAATTTCTAAAATATGCCGTCAAATGTTTTGGTCAAGGTCTAATTGAGAAGATCTTAATTTTCTTTAAAAATCCCAAATTTTCGAAAATTGCAAAATCAATATTTTTAGGCGTCTTCCTACAACTACAATTAAGAAGAAAAATTTATTTTCTTATTGAAACGTGTTCATCGGAAACATATCTTCAAATGAGGTAACGTTCAATCTTTCGAAAACATGAGTATTATTTGTGTAATTTTGCGTGAAACATAAGCAATTTTGAAATTTCAAGCAATTATCTTCTCAGAAATGGCTCCAATTTTTTCTTTCACTTTCTTCAATTTTTTAAAATGTAGAACTAACAAATGCATTTCTTTTATTAACCCTACGTTAGGGCGCCCATGAGTCTAGTAGACCCATTGCATTTTAAGAACTCAATATCTCGCTGAGCTCTAGGTGTAAGATTATGAGTTCTGGTGACATCCAATGTTGAACGATTCTGCATCCGCTGGTGAGGTTACCCCAAGATAAGCCGGATGACGATAGGTCACGTAGCTCGTCTTTCTGACCGCGCGCGACGCGTGGGATTGCCAGCCCCACGCGCCAAAAGGCGTCACATACTGTTCGCAGAATTTCTCGGTGCCGTTGCGTTGCATTCCTCTCACGCCAAATCTTTCGGGCTTGATTCTTGTGTTCGTGTGTGAACGGAATATTCTCTCTGCACGACGTATATAGTTCTCAATATGAGTGAATATGGTGATCTCCAAAATGCTGATAACTCCATGGTTTGTTACTCAAAGAAATTCAAAGATCCACAATTAATAGTCTTCCAGGAGAAATTCAACAAATGCGAACTAAATCCAGAAACAAAAAATGAAAATACGATCCTATGGAACCACACAGTACAAAAAAGGAAAAATGTGTCAGTCTGCTACAAGGAAAAAAATTGTCGCCCAAAATATGCTTGTATAAAATGTGATAATTTCTTCTGTTAATACAAACATCACCACAGTCACTTCATTGAAATTGGTTGATTTGGCCTTTTTCAAGTTAAAAATTAGTTGTTATACTAAAAATAATTATATATTTCATTATTATGTGACTATTTTCAATAATGAGAGAAATTTGTGCACCTCTTGTTGTAATTGACATAATTGTTTTGTTCGTAAGCATTTACTTCAATTGTACATGCGGAATTTCATACAAATCGATTTGTTTTGGAAGACTGGTAATTGTGGATTTTCTTTGTCTCCCGGCCGATTTACATCTAGCATTACTGTCAATACTGATCCGAAGCCGGCGGTCGGGAAAATTTTACGTGCTGCCAAAAGTACTTTTTATGTAAAAATTCAATATTTTGTCACAAAAATTCAATCTTATTTTTTCGATGATCAGGAAACCCAGTTTCATATATAATACCGTGGATTTGTTAATTCAATTTCTTTTCAAAACGTATATATCTTTTACCCAGGGTCAACAGCGAGGCTAAAAAAACAATTACTGAAAGGTAAAAAGGTAAACTTAAATTCATAGAGGTCAACCCTCTATGAATATATCAGGAAATGACGGAAAGAATATGGTCACTCTAAAGACAGTCGTACCAAAGGCACACATTTTCGAAGTGGTGATCTCCAAACTTCTTATTATTTCAGGTCGCATCAACGACTAGGTCATTAGCGACCATTATTGGATTTCACGTTATGGTATGAGGATGAAAACGATATGGTGATGATAGGGGGTGAGTTGACTAACACATACAGCCATGCCCGAGGTGGGACTCGAACTCGCGACTCCTCGGTACGAGATCACTACGGCACTACTTCCTTAGCAATCTCGGGCACGGCGCCGACTCCAAACATTGTTATATCTATTGTAGTAACTTAAAGGGCCTGCCTCCAGTATTTTCACCTTAGCTGAATTCTCACAATTAATTAAAATGAATAAATGCATATTATGAAAAATGCTGCAAATATTTCAAAATAATTCCATTATTCGAATAATAATTATCAACAAGAGGAAATAAATACAAGTAGAATCAGTACAAATAAAGGAACTGTATAAAAGAGGTTTACCATTCTAAGAAATCATTTTTTCTCAGAAGTGTGATATGTGACACAATGTGCCGAAGCATAGAGTAAAGACATCCTTAGTCTATGGCCGAAGTAACGAGAGAGCGTCGCTTGCAACCTAGGCAAACTTCCTGGGCACAGGACGCACGGGCTGGTTCAAATGACCACGATTCAGTTTATTTATTTATTCACAGGTTATTGTGTATAAAATACATTTTCCTGCATCCAGCGCTTTTTCAAATACATCAACCACTCATTATGTTAAAAAATTTATAAAGTCGACATCTGTGTAAGGAACTATTGTGTTGTGTCTTTTTCCACTTATCTATACCGGGGTGTCCGGGGAGGAAACGTCCAAACTTCGAAAATAAGCTCGTAAGACAATTCTAAGCATATTTTGTCTAATAAACTACGTGGATATTCGGAATGGTTGGGCCGAAATGAGCACTCAAAATGTGGTTTGAAAAAATGAATTCCAGGCAAAAATGTGTATTACGGAAGCATAGAAACACTCCAGAAATATGTAAGTTCTTTATTATTTACAAAAGAAAATGAATATATTAGCTCAGACAGAAAAATTAAGTGAGAAATAAGAGAGCAGTCGAATTGTGTAAATTGGTTGCTTTTTTATTTCTTGCTTAATTCTTCTTTCTGAACAAATATATTCATTTTTTTTTGTAAATAATAAACAACTTCTATGTTTCTGGAGTGTTTCTATGCTTCTATAATGCAAATTTGTGCCTAGAAATCAATTTTTCAAACCAATTTTTGAGTGCTTATTGCGGCTCAACCACTCAGAATATCCAAGTAATTTATTAGACAAAATATGCTTAGAATTGTCTCAAGAGCTTATTTTCGAAATTTCAACGTTTCCTCCCCGGACACACTGTATATTTTCATTATTTCTCTTGTAATTTTTTTCTTTTTAAAATTTGGATCATTTCTTTATTCCATGTATGTTTTGGTCTCACACAAATAATTTTTCTATTTTTGCACCCTAGCAAGTTGGCACCCTGAACGCTAAAACCCCCTCTGTTCCTCATACAAATCAAAGAAATTCAAATAATATTGCAAAGAGTAAGGTTGTACTTGCTCGATCGGTATTACGCACTACTTAACTTTGCTTTGCTTTCTGAAGAGTAAAAAACCTTTTCTATTATGTTTGTGACTATCAAGGAAAGCAAAAAGTTAACATCTCAAGGAGGAGTGAATAATTTGTTCAAAGTTGTTTTTAATGAATTGTTCCGAGAACATCTCTCTATAATGCTGAATAAACTTTTATTGAAAATTAGTTTCCAACATCAATTGTATTGCTATTTTTGTTTGATATTCTCCAAGTACATTAGAAGTTACATTTGTACATTAAAAAATTAACATTTTTCATTAACAACTTTCCTTCTTAATTGAAAGCATAGACAAATGGATAGAGAAAGGGTGGGTTTTAACATGCGAGAGTTCTCGCACGGGTACGCTTGTAATATTTAAAAAGTTAATAATTCAACAGACCAATTACATACTCATTTTGATTTTTCCCATAGTCCAGTATCTTGTATGGAACTAGTGGTGTTACAACAGCACATACTCCCTCGGATTTTCATGATTTACTCCCTCATGATTATTGATATTTTGAACAGTGTTTCTGATATCTGGAAATATTCAATTTGTCGTTCCCCGTATTATTACGGCAGAATCCATATTATAAGGGCAGGGCGTTCTCGATTTCTTCACGTAAAGGGACAGTCAAAATGAATAGCTGATTTGCCTTTGCAAATAGTTTTAATTACCGTGGAGGAACTTTCTTATCAAGTCTTGCCAAAAATGCACATTTTAGTAGGTACCCAGAATTTCAAAAACCTGCACACAATACACTTCTCCCACAGCAGGTCACACACAGTTTTTAAACTGTATTTGATGTTCAATAAATAATGTAGTTAATTGATTTGGTCCTGCAACAATAATACATTTTTGCACCGACAATCAATTAGTGTCACAAACAGCATATTTATCTGTGTGTGTGTGTATGTGGGAGGGAGGAGGTATATTGTGCAGCAGACTAGATGTTCCATACAAAAACTGTTCCTGTAAAGCTGAATTTTAATTTTTTTATTGGTTAATTTATTTAAGAGTTTTCAAGTGTCATATTGAAAGTCTTTCGTTTCTATAGAAAATGAGTAAATACCTGATTTTATGATGAATGGCATCTCTAGCCGATTTCCTATTCTGAAGGGGGTAAGTTCTATGAGAGACCCCTCCCCTATTTCCGTTATTTAACCACCTTTGGCCCACACCTTTTACATCTTAGGAACAACTCTTTGTCTTTGAAAGGCAGGCCAAAGACTTTGCCAGTGCGGCTTGTCCTGAACGGCGATCACGCTGCAAACCCATTCACAGCTTCGTAGAGGCAAATGGTGAGGTTTCCGTTCCAGTCGGCGGGGCGAGCGCGGTAATCCGGGTCTGCGGGGCCAGGCAGGCTTGTGTCTCGGGAGAGCAAAGTGCGGAGCCCACGAATGTCCACGAAGACACCCGAGCGGAGTCGAGCGAGGCGAGCTTTCCGTCTAATATGCATAATTTCTGCAGAAGAGTGAAAATCATTGCTCCCAATTGTTGGCACCTTTTGTGTGTTCTTCTTCCAACATACTCAAAATTCCAGTTACAGATAAGCAAACAATACTTTTTTCATTTAGAAGCAGTTGCTTGAAATATAGAGAGAAAAGACGTAGCCATTCTGAAATACTGTATTGCAATGATAGGTGTCCCCTCCGATATTTCGGATCACGAAAATTAATTTGAAATAGTTTAGTAATTTATAATTATTTTCTTAGAATACCAATTCAAATGTAAAACACAAACCTTCATTATTTCATTTCGTACAAAATTTGTTCGTATCAAGGAAGGTTAGATATTATAATTATATGAAAACTTACTAGCTACGTGAAACAACAGGACTGTAATGCGTCATCTTGCATTCTAATTGCTATAAATCTAAAACTTCTGAAAGTTGCAGCATATACATTTAATTTATGACTTTCCAACAATGCGAAAGATGATTCTTGTATATCTCAAACAGATAAGTCTCCAATCACAGGCATTGTTGACGCTTTTCTTAGCATTCCGATTTATCGAATCACATGCACTAATGGGTTAAGCCAAAAATACTACCATAATTATATTAATCTACAATCTCTTAACAATTTCTTACATTATTACTTTAATTGATTGAAAATTGTGAATGTTGAAACTTTTTAGATATGGGAGAATTGTAAGGATAAATTAATTACTCGGAAAGTGAAAAAAGAAAATTTAAGATAGTGCATTTACAGTTTATTAATAAAATTTTTCTTTAAAATTGCCCAGAAGCATACATTGCATCTTCATCTTTTTTCTTACTTCTTTATTGACTTGACAAACCTTTCCTTCTTTTATTGACTTGGCTTTTTTAAGCACTTTTAAAGTCTAGTTGCAACGCCATTTCACTTTTGTGGAGACGACGTTTGTCTCTCATAATATCTTTATTTTCTTAGGAGATGTCACTTTGATTCCTGAAGCATGCTCTTTCACTGGCCTCACATCCCATATTGAACTGGGACACTGCTGATGTCAGCAATTTCAATCTTTTTTCTGGAAAGAAATGTTTCTTTGGGCACTTGCTCCAAACAAAACTATGCAAATATTCATTTGCATTCTGTGTTTTCCCATATACGCATTCCAGTAATTCATTTTTTGCAAGTTTTCTTGTTGCTTTGCCATGTTTTGAATTTCATTCCCTTGAGCTCGATTGTAGAAGCACCATGAATTTCTTCTTTAGGGCATTTAAAATGCTATGGCTTCAAGTCTGTTGGCATTGCATGGTATAAGGTGGCAAGTATTGCATACTTCATCTTCTGCACATCTGGAATATTCTTCTGGATGGCATTGTGATAATTTGCTAAGACAAATAACTATGTCATCCTTTAAATTCGCTTGTTTTTACCAAGTGTAACACCCTTCACTTTCTATTCTTGTATTATTTTGTAAGTCTATTTTAAATCTTTACATCACATGTTTTATACATTCTTCTTTTCTAATAATAAAGTTGTCTCCATAGATGTTAGTTTCAGATGGTGATTGAAAGTCTTTACATCACCATCTGACAGTATTGTTGTATATCTAAAATGATGAGCTACATCCATTGCTTTTGAAGATCCATTAAAATTACTAATACACTCTCCACTTAAATCTCTTTCCATTTTTTATATTCACAGCTTTTTTCTCATAATTTGCTCTTGTTCTTTCATAAGTGCCACAGTATTTTGACAAAACATGAAAATCAGCCACACGACCAGTCAAGATATCGATAACAATTCCCATTACATAACGACATGTAGTGCCTCGTTTATGCCATGTTCCATCATACAATACTAAAAAATTTATAACTTCATCACTGACTGAATCTAGAACATCTATGTAAGCTTTATGTATGGCTACATATGAAAGCCTCAAAATTTCCTCTTATTTTTGTATTATTTTTAATAACAGAGAGAACATGAGAATTGTAAGTTGAAACATTCATTCATGGTAAACCAATTACCATTGAAACTGCTCTATTGCTGAATGTCCCCTACCTATTTGCAAAGAAGCATCCACAATTTTTCTATTTACTTCATGTGGTGGCCTACTACACGATGATGTTAGGGTAGAAGATGGCTATTTGAAATTTTATTTAACAATTGTTCCCAATTATTACGCTTGTTCACTAACTGAAGAGCAAATTAATGGCATTGTTTTACTTCAATGCATACATTTGAGGATCCACAGACAACACTCACACGCATCCTTTCAGTAAATGATCCTAAACACACTTGTGAAGTAACATGCAAGTGCAATTCTCTTCTTCGGATATTCACTGTTCAGCAGGAAAAACATCAGTGAACTTGGAAAGAATGTTCGCACTGGCTGATGGCTTGACCGGTGAGATTTTGGCTGAAAATGAACAATGCTTGACATCTGATACTAAAAAAGTTTCTACTTCCTCAGCACTGGCATTTGTGACTGCAATCTCCTGCCGTTTCTTCTTTACAAAAGCTGCATTTTATTACCACTGCACTCCTTTGCACCAAAATAATTCTAACCTGAACTAGCCGACGGAAAATAAATTGAGAATATTAAATACTTATTAAAAACCACCTACCAAATAACTAAGTT
The DNA here is from genome assembly GCA_031308135.1 of Acheta domesticus. Classification (NCBI taxonomy): domain Eukaryota; kingdom Metazoa; phylum Arthropoda; class Insecta; order Orthoptera; family Gryllidae; genus Acheta; species Acheta domesticus. Next base: position 49,886,299 of record JAHLJT010002630.1, read on the forward strand.
ATAGAAAAGTTAAAATAAAGAAACTAATGTGACTAATAGTTTGGAATTATTCGTTTAAAACGAAAGTTCGCAACAAATCTTGTTAATGGCGTTAACGACCACTTAACATTAGAAACATTAAATTTCTGACAGACTTCGAATTGAAGATTTGCGCCTTGGAAGTCCGTTCGGCTCGCGCATGGGCTCGCTCGACTCCGCTCGGGTGTCTTCGTGTACGTTCGTGGCTCCACATTTTGCTCTCCCGAGAAACAAGTGACCAGGCAGGCCAGCTGGAGCGACGGCAGCCCGAGCCCAGTGCCTGCCGTCGCCATGGAAACAACTCCCCTCTACCATGTTCCCCCCCCCCGCGTGATATTTCCTAGAAAGCCCCCACCACCAACAATAAGCCAGACAGCCCTTCACACTTCCCGACGTTGGCGCATCCTAGCGGTCGACGGGGAACTATTCAAGGATGTAACTAAAAACACGCCTGGTGAGCCCTCTATATACATCTTTACTCTATGGTTTTATACTACTATTAAAGATGATACGAGACCGTTTACCCCTATACAGCATCACTAGTTTCATATATGGGGAAAAAATATCTTGAGATGCGAAGTGACGGGGTGTCTGGCTTGCTGCCCCCGAAAGTTCAGCCTTCTTGCCCGTCGCCGCGCCGCGGCGGCCGCCGCCCGGCTCGCCCGTGCCGGCTTGACCGCGCCGCCGGCCAACAATGTCCCGGCGGCGTGGAAGGGGAAGGGGGAGTGGGGTGAGGTGTTTTTCGAAATTTCACTTACCGTCGCTCCTATTTATCCGATTTGCATGTTTGACACGGCGTTGGATTCTGGAAGCGTGTCGCCATCGCGCTATAAGCCCATATTTTTGAAATTGTTCCCGGAAGTACGAGAAAAATTTTAAAAATCGAGTTTCTGCTAGTTTTTTTGGAAAAAGGGCTTCGTAGCGTAAATTCTATTATAAATAGGAGTCAAATGCCGTTACAGATCGAAAATCGGACCATTTGTTCAGACGTTATCGGTAAAGTAAATTCCTGCTGATGGTGCTGCGATCTATTGAATTTTCCTACAAGTTTTTTTCGGTACATTTAGCCTTAAACATTCTTCACACTGTCCAATAACAAAATTTAATCCATGTTTTTGAAAATGTCCCAGGGACTTGATGTAAGTACCCCCCAACCAAAATATCGGATTGATGTTCAAAGGGCCCCTACGTCACCCAGAACGATCGAGAAATATCAATTTTGGAGCAAATTGGCTGAACGGTTTAGCCGCAAGCGTTGTTCACGGACAGACGGATGGACAGACAGACGTTTTGCCGTCATTCGATTTCATAGCCATAGACTCACAAAAAATAGATGCAAAAATAAACTCTAGACCGCGTGTTATAGGATTTGTTTCTAAATTTAGCAACTGGATCTATCCATTTTTTCGTTACTAGCCCTGTGATAAGTGTTTCTTTTCGGAAATTGGCCGTTTTTCCGCACAGCATTACGTAACTTTCTCTCTACTTTGTAACCGGAAGCGAGAAAGTAAAAATGTGTTGTAATGTGCGGAACAGAACCTGGAAAATTGATAATCTCAACCTGGAAAACCGGGAAAAAACCTTGAATTTCAAAAAGCCAGAGTGCTGGTCACCCTGTTCTACTCACAAAAGCAATGTTTTAAATCCCTGGAAATGTCTACCTTCACTGCATAAGAGACTTTAAAAATACATTTGTCTAATAAAAAAAAGTATGGAGCAATATGGCGTTTATTTCATCTTATAGAGTATATTTAGCTCAATCCCTACCTAAAGTTTAAAGAAAAATTTTGGAGCCGGTTTTGAGAAAATCTTGATTATATTATATTTTAATATTTATACTACTATATTTATGCTATAATATTAGTAGCAAAACTACTAAAAGTTTCAAAAAATATACATGACCTTAATGAAAGTACTCAATACGGAGAACGAATTTTATTTTTAAAAAAATCTCTATTTTCAATTTTGTAGTTGTAGGAAGACACCGAAAAAATTTCACACTGTTGCAATTATGGAAAATGGAGTGGAGTGGAGTGTGGTGTTGATGCTGGAGAAAGTGGCGTATGACAGAGAAAATTACACCTGTGCGGTTTTAAGTGCATTTCACTCTGTACAAGAAATTTAAAAAAAACATTTGGAACAATTTTTGAGAAAATTTTGAAAGTGTTGGAGGTATGTAAAGTATCCCCAAAAATTAATGTTTTTCAAAATCTGAGAGTTCCGAATGAGGCCAGATCAACAGGGGTTAACTCAGTTTGGAAAGACGGGTAATCGACGTTATACTGTATTGCTTTATACTCTTGAGATTTTGAAAGACTATAATATGGAATGTATTGCTTGTGAAATGCTGAAATACGCATAGATAAGTGAATTGTCATTTAGTGAAAATACGTTATATACCACATGGGCAAAAATATGGATTATCAAATGGGTTTCAAATCATTTCAAAAATACTAATTTGTAAACATGTAACACAAGCTTGACTGCAATTATACTTGGGTTTTTCATTCTTGACGCACGGATGTGTCATCAAAATGGAATGTCTCACGGTATTTCGCGTCGTTCTCCATTGTGCCGCCAGGTATGGCATGATCGTCAGCACTGCTCGATACAGGCGCGACCATGCGACTCCTAGCGGCATAACCGAGAACGATGCGAACTACCGTGAAATATTCCATTTTATTGACACCCCCCCCCGTGCGCCAAAAAAAAATCGAAGTATAAAAGCGCTTTATCTTATAGTTGTCACCATCTCGCTGTTCAACAATAAGCTTCTCAAATATCCATTGAGGGGTTGTTGCGTAAATTTCAATTAAGGTTTCAGTTAAACACAAGAGAGTCTTCATTAAATTCTCCATGGGCTTTTCTGGGGGCTGTTGGGATGCGAAATATCTGCATTCGTCTTTTTTAAATTGTTTTATATTCTATTTGTTTCCTTCAATCAAGTGCCTCATAATTGATTTTACATTTCATTACTGGCAATATAGACTATCCATTCAGTAGGGTTGTTTTGATTTCAGGTAGTAGGAAACCTCATTTGACTGGAAATTCAGCAATAGTAATTATACATAACGCTCAGTCACATTACCAACTGCAGCAGCGGCAACAACAGTCCCAAATGCAACAGTATTCCCACCTCCAAGAGGAACAAGAATATCAACAAGAAAAACAGCTGCCGCTCCAGGATTGTCAACTGACCCAGGAACGTCAGCCTGCCCAGGAACGTCAACCTGCCCAGGAACGTCAACCTGCCCAGGAACGTCAACTGACCCAGGAACGTCAACTGACCCAGGAACGTCAACTGACCCAGGAACGTCAACTGACCCAGGAACGTCAACTGACCCAGGAACGTCAACTGACCCAGGAACGTCAACTGACCCAGGAACGTCAACTGACCCAGGAACGTCAACTGACCCAGGAACGTCAACTGACCCAGGAACGTCAACTGACGCAGGAACGTCAACTGACGCAGGAACGTCAACTGACGCAGGAACGTCAACTGACCCAGGAACGTCAACTGACCCAGGAACGTCAACCGGCGCAGGAACGTCAACCGAATCAAACGACCCACCAACTTAAAGCATCCCGCCAATTTCAAGCGTCCCGCCAACTTCAACCGACCCGCGAACCTCAACCGACCCCCTCACCTCAACCGACCCCCTCACCTCAACCGACCCCCTCACCTCAACCGACCCCCTCACCTCAACTGTCCCACCCACCTCAAATGACCCACCAACCTCAACCGACCCGGCAACCGCAACACCCACCACCGCAACGGCAGCCACCACAGCAACTACAAGGGCTCCAGCAACAGTCTCAGCAACAAAAACAATTGTTTACACATTTGCCCTTCGAGTTGTCTTCGCCAGAATTGTCCGAGCAAACTGGCCCTTTGCTTCCTGAAATTTCGGTCCCAGTGAGTGAAACTACACATGAGACAGATAGTAATGGCTCCATGGATACCCTTGAGAGAAGAAGCGATGCAGAAGAAATGGGTGAAATGACAGAACTAACATGTGCACAAAACACCAGCCGTGGTAAGTGATAAAATATATTTAACATTTTATTCTTACAAAATAGCTAGGTGAAGGACACTGACATGGTGTCACTGACAAATGAAGACATTTAACCGTTAAGTGGTTGCTCTCAAAATCGGAACGGAAGTGGTTACGTGGATTACAATTGTGATCCAATTTAAAAAAATTATTAACAATATTTTACAAACAAATCGTTTTTGAGTTCAAATATAGTCGAGTAATGGCATCTAAAACACGTAGTTACAAAATACTATTAAATGTATTGGAATGTTCATTTATTGCAAGTTCTATCAAAAGCTACACAATATTGTGTTGTGTCTTTAAACAAATATGTTCAATTATACGCAATTAGATATTTGTTTTTTAAAGTTCTTGTGTACTTCATATACTTTGCATTAGGATTATTAAAGAAAACAATTTGACAAAATTGTTTAACCCTCTGTGTTCTAACGGAATTTATAAGTTCAGTGTTTTTTGGCGTATTATTAAACTATTCTATTAAGAATTATTAAACTATTTCTATTAAGAATTTAGGATGTAACATGAGCATCAAACTGCATTTTCTTCACAACAACCTTAATTTGTTTTTCTTATAAATTTGGGAATTTCAGTAATGAACATGGAGAGAAGTTTCATCAAGATCTGAAGGAGATGGAAAGCATTGCGCGTCAGTGCAAACTGATATTTTAGATTTCAGCATTTTTAACAACGTTAGTCGTAACATTCAAGGCGAGATTCATATCGCCCTGCAATCTGATCATCACCCTGTAGTTTTCTCACACGGCACAACCCCAGAAGAAATTCATCCCGCTCAGCCTTATCATTTATGTAATGTAAAATGGCCATATTATCAGATGCTAGTTACACATCTTTTACCTCCACTGCCGTTACTCCGAACTACACAGGAAATCAACAGCGCCATTGATTCACTTACTCATACCATTTTAGATGCCCTAGATTTAAACGGCCCCCACAGCCCATCAATACACGCCGCTTCCAATACCATCAGTAGTAAAAATTCTGATAGGTTACAAACGTTATGTTCGAAATCACTGGTTGAGACATCAATCTCCTTTTCTAAAAGCTTATTTAAATCTCCGGAGTAAAATTGTGAGACAACTTTTGGCCTTAGTTCACGCGCAAAAGATTCATTTCCAAACTCAAACGGCAAACCCATCTGATCGTACACTATGGAACATTACTCGACGTCTTCTGCGCAGACCATACCAAACTACCCACCCTTATTACACCAACTGGAGAAGCATCTTCTCCTTCTGATAAATGCGATATGCTGGAAATTACTTTGCATCAACCTTACTTCTCATCCTTCTCATAATTGGCAACACGATAATAATAATCAAGAAGTAATTGCAAGACCAAAAATAACAGTTCCTGAACGCCCTAAATTTATTTCACCAGCCAAAATTATTAAATATCTTTCACTAGCAACCCCGAAATTATGAAATGAACATGACCTAATATCAACATTTTTATTAAAAACATCTTCCTTTAAAAGTAATAGTACATATTACAGCAATATTTAACGCCGCCTTGAGACAAACGTACTTCCTGATAAATGGAAACATGCTCACATTATTCCCATTCAAAAGCCTGGGAAGGCACAAAATGATCCAACTAACTATTGCCCGATTAGCCTGCTACCTACAATGGGAAAGCTATTTGAAAAATGTATACTCTCTAGGCTAAATTCTTACCTCAGCTCAGTCAATGCCATACCACCTCATCAATTTGGATTCCAACCCCTTTTGTCTACATATCATAAAATCTGACGCCTACAGAAGCTATCATCGAAGGATTCCATGACCACATGCATACCACAGCAGTTTTCTAGATGTAGCAAAAGCTTTCTATACCGTTTGGCACCCAGGGTTAATTTTCAAATTACGCAGTTTAGGTACTCCGTTATATCTCTCACGCATCATTGAAAGTTTTCTTAAAAAGTGAACTTTTCTGTACGTCTCCCGGGAGCACTCTCTGCACCTTTCACCATCAAAGCAGGAGTAACACAAGGCTCCACCCTCTCTCCCAATTTATTTAACGTTTACACATCAGATACACCATTCACCTCAAAATACTGCAATAGCTCTATTTGCTGATGACACAGTACTTAATTCCTCTAACAGCAATCTCGAATCTGCCGTGAAACATCTGCAACATCACCTCACTTTATTCTCCAGTTGGCCAAAAAATGGCACATTCAAATAAATCCAACTAAAAGCCAGGCAAAAATATTCACCCTCCGTAGACCAGACGTCCCCCCAAATCTCACATACCAAAATCAAAACATTACCTGGCTTCCTCACAACAAAACTGTAAAATATCTTGAGTTCTGTTCGATAAAAGACTTACATGGCGGCAAAATATTACTCTCCGAGTAGCTCTAGCGACTAGTAGAGTCCACCAATTATATCCAATTCTCAAAAAATCATCCCCCCTACAATTACATGTAGCTACTCATCTCTATAAAGCAATGATATGACCCATACTTACCTATGCTTCCCCAGTGTGGGCTGCCGCAGCCTAAACAAACATTGACAAAATTCAAATTTTTCAAAATAGATTCCTACGGACCATCAGTAAAGGTCCCTGGCATATTCCAAATGTGCAGTTACATATTGAACTTGGCATTACAGCCATCCCCGTCCACTTCTCCCTCTTCGCCGCAAAATTCTATCCCAAAATATTAAAGATCCTTTTCGCCATTCTCTTTCATTTAGGTAAGCAAAATCCTAATCGCAAAAGATTAAAAGGACAGCTAACAAGAGAATTTTCGATTCCCCATAGACTACAACTGATGAGTCTTTTCTCATGATAAATCATTGAAGTAAGATATTGTACAAATACAATATATAAAACTAGAATATTGTCTATGGATATATCTACCACTAATTTATTTATCTTATGCGGCTGCTGAGGGCCAATGGCCAAGCCAGAATAAATTTTAGAAAAACATTGAAAGCATATTCAGGGGAGATACTTTGAAATGATTATGGCAGACAACTGTTGATCCTTGAAGAGGGAAAGTATAGAATTGCACAGAAATGACCGAGGAGGCAAGATTTCAGCAAAGATTGTTAGCAGAGTCTCTGACATTTTAATATAAATATAACATTATTGCTAATGTATGTTATCAGTGTGAACCGCTTGTAATGTGCACAGCTTATCTCTCTGTGTGTGTGCGCGTGCGTGCGTGCGTGTGTGTGTGTGTGTGTGTGGGCGCGCGCATTACACGCAGTAACGTGGTTGTTTTATTGGAGGTGCATGTGTTTGCATTGTTGTTATCAAGATAAGGTAGTACTAGTTTAGCAGTTAGTGTTCAGTCATGGCCAGTCATGATTGTAAGAACAGTCCGGAAAGTTTTTGTTATAATTTTTTAAAAAATTTGTTTATTTTATTTAAGTCGCATCAACAGCTATGGTTATTAGCGACTACAAATTTATACACTACATAACATTTTCTTCAGTTATAAAAACAATGATAAAATAAAAAAGAAAAATTATACAGAATAATTTAACAGTTTTGAAATACACTTAGTAGGATTATATGTCATTTAGAAAATTACATGATTTACAAAAATGTAGTACTTTTTTTGATAATCCTCAAATGTTAGGATTAGTTCTTCCTCATGCACATCAATATTCTGCTCTCGTCTGTTATCCTGAAATAGAGTACAGTAGTATAGCAAATGATGGATGTTGAGAGAGGTATTGCAGGGCACACAGGTTGGAGGGGGATCTCTGGTTAGAAGGTGCTTGTGACTAAAATTACAATGACCAGTTCTTATTCTTGATAAGATCACCTGTTCTTTTTTAGAAAAGTCTTTGCAGGTTTTCAAGGAGTAAAAATTTCGAATTTTTTGTGCAAATTGCTAGACTTCAATGTTCTCCAGTGGTTGTCCCATATCTTCTGCATTCTCTTTACGGAGTGTGACCACAGATCAGTCCATATGTGGGAAGTTGCTAAAACTCTTCCGATTTCTGGAGTTGTCATCTCTTCCTCAACACTTATGTCATCTTCAGGTATCTCTTTGTGATTTGGTAGCCAGGTCATTACTAGCGTCTTGTTGGATTGCATGCAATAGTACAGTTCACGAATGTTGTCTATCATTGTTGCACTCGAGCCACCATTGCATATTTTATTAATTGCTTCAATAGATGTGGAAAAGATAACAATTTTTCTGCTGTTAGATTCCTTTGCAAGTTTGGAAGCTGTCAATATGGAGCACATTTCTGCAGTAGTGGGACTGGAGTAATAATGCAGTCTATTTTTAATTTTAATTTCTTGAGTGAATGTTATTGCAGATTTAAGGCCCATTCACAATGCAGACATAAACATAAGCATAGCGTTAACATAAAAGTTAGGACAAAGTTTTTAAGCGGACTCATTCACAATGCACTCGCTTAAGCATAACGCATAAGACGTTAACTTAAAAGCTTGCAAGCTTCTGTGCTTATGCTTATGTCTGAAATAAGAAATGAACCAATCACAGTACGTTTACTCAAAATCGAGTATCGAAATCGATATATCCAAAGTACTTGGTTGATTTTCGACGGTTTTTCTGCATTGTTTTGTAGCGTACGATCTTTTTGTAGTTGAGTTTCGTTGTTGTATTCATAGTAGTACCATTTAGTTTGAATTTTTATTAAAATTAAAATACCTAACCTAACCTAATCCAACTCATGACCGCAAGGCCGAGACGCCGCTGGTATAGGCCTTGGCTCGTAAAGAGCTGTTGTGCCACAGTACATACGTTTCACAAAATTTCAATATATATAAAATATAGATCCTCACATCCAACCAATAGTAACTAGAATGGCCCACAGAAAATAGAAATCTTTGATTACGCTTATGTTGTACATTGTGAATGCTTCAGTCTACCACTTATGTTAAAGTTTATGTCTGTGCGTTACGCTTATGTTTACGTCTGCATTGTGAATGGGCCTTTATCCTCTTGATTTTTATGAATTTTGTGAATATCATATAGTAATTAATATTAATTTGTTATAATTGTGCTGAATTTATGATTAAAAACGCCAACGGAACTTTACAGACTTTGTTAGAAAGTATATTTTTACCTTTCCCGTCAACATACGTATACACCGAGCGATATACTATGCTAGATATACTAGGCTAGATATTCGGAATTGCCACATACTCGTGCCAGCTGCTATCTATTTCCTTGCTAAGTATATTTTTTTTGACGTGTTCCTGGGTTTTCAGTTTCCTAATGGTAGAACGGAGATATTAATTTTTAGAATTTTAAAGAACACTAAACTTCTTCCTAAATGGAAATTTTCTTAGAAAAACATTTAGCCGTTTTTAAGAAAATGGCGTTTAAGCGGTACTAAAAATGCGAAACTTGTAGCTCTTTTTCACAGAACATGTTTGAGTTTTCGGAACATTTCATTTGAAGTCATTTGAAGAACATTAATTTACAAATACAATAGTGTTTACAATTTGCTGGAAATGTTCATATACAGAGTCTTTAGCGTATCTCGCAACCCGTGACTGGTAGCGTCTGTTCTTGTTTCGGCAATTTGGCAACCGCGTGTCTGCCTCCTTTCAATATTGCCGTGGCTGGCACGTCGAGACAGCAGAGGAAGTGAGCTGCGCGTCATAATCTGCAACTTTCCTCTTTCTGTGTTTTCCTATTCAAGGGTTTCGGCGGGCAGGTACCCGGCTCACGCACCAGAATCTTTTCGCGCTGCGCAGGGTGGGTGGGGTGGGGTGGGGTGGGGTGAGGTGAGGTGAGGTGGGCTGGGCTGGGCTGGGCTGGGCTGGGCTGAGGCATGAGCCAGCAAACAAAACGTCTCATTCAGGCGATTCTGTCCAGTATGCTTAAGAAACAGAACATTATCACTGAAGATAGGGAGGGAAGTTTGGACTGATTTATCTATTTATTAACAGCAACGTAAAAATAATTATTATTTAATGAACGCCGGCTCACAGAGAAGTCACAAAGATATCTCGTGAAACATCACCGCCAAGCTGTTCATTATTTATAACAATAATTATTTATTATTAAACGTGGAAATTATTTACTTTTATTTTTATTTATTTATTTTATGTCGCATCAACTACAAATGTTATTAGCAAGCTGGAAATTAAACAAATTGGGAAATCTTTTCTCCTCCTTTCCTTTCTCCTTTTGTTCGGAACTGGCATTTCCGGAAATTTTTATTGAAACATTTCCTGACTAAGGAAGATTTAGTGCTGAAGTAAACTTCCACCAAAAATACACGTTGATCCTTCGTCAACATTTTCGAAGCGATTATTCTTTCCTAAACGTGAGTTGCAACGATTATGAATGAAATGTGAATGAATGACTGCCCAAGGACAGAATAAGTGCTTGCTCTTTCTTTCAACTAAAATAACTCCGTTCTTCTACCCCGAAATCTGCGACGGGAGTTGGGTCGTTAAAAGTGAAAGGGAAGCCAAAGGTATTTCACGCGTTGCCAAATTGCTAAAACAAGAGGTTGTGCTCTGAGATATGGGTTGCGAGTTAGAGTAAAGACCCGGTATATATATATCTGTGTGTGTGTTTTGTGTTTGTGTGTGTGTGTGTGTTTGTGTGTGTGTTTTGTGTGTGTGTGTGTTTGTGTGTGTGTGTTTGTGTGTGTGTGTTGTGTGTGTGTGTTTGTGTGTGTGTGTTTGTGTGTGTGTGTGTTTGTGTGTGTGTATTTGTGTGTGTGTTTGTGTGTGTGTGTTTGTGTGTGTGTGTTTGTGTGTGTGTGTTTGTGCGTGTGTGTTTGTGCGTGTGTGTTGTGCGTGTGTGTTTGTGCGTGTGTGTTTGTGCGTGTGTGCGTGCGTGTGTTGGAAATGTGAGAGATCTTTCAAAAAAATTACATTGCTGTAATTTTTGCAAAAACAAAATGATACCCCAATTTAACTTTACGTCATATTAAAGAGTGCAATGAGCACTATCCGTTCGAAAAGTTTGAAGAAAAAATTTGGAACACGTTTTGAGAAAATTGTGTTTGAGTGTTTGTGAAAATGCGAAATTTTGAGCTAGTTTTTACAGAAAACGGTTGAGTTCTCGAGAAAATTTACTAGACATTATTTAAAGCAAACGTACTCGTAAATACAATAATGTGAACAAATCGCCGCTAATGTAAATATTACCACAAATTAATTGAAATTATTTGAAATATGAAATTATTTGAATATACACATGAAATAAACTCACAATATAAGTAATACACTACGATGACCCTAAATCCACAACACATATATATATATATATATATATATATTGACTGATACACACATATACTTATTTTAATTCTAAATTCCAGTGACAAATCTTTATCGTGTTCATTTTCTGAATCGAGAAATAAAACGCATTGTTTAATAACAACTTTCTTGTCGTGGTAACCAATTCAATTTCAAAATCACTGTTCCTCTTTGATCGAATACAACAGGTGGAAAAATCACATTTGCGGGAATCTTTACAACAATTCGAGAAAATGTTATAAACAAAATATTTAGAAAACTTCAATTGACGCGATGGTTTACTTTTCGTTTCAGTGTAATGCTTACTTTTCATTTTGTGTGTGATTAAACAACACCTACATTTTTCAGCATTATTTTGATTTTTGGGCCCCAAATATCGTGGCCGAAATCAAGCTTCTGGAATATGGGAGAGAACTGAACCTTTGTCGTTGTTGAGAATTTCCGGGAAAAGTTTTCAGTAGTGTTTGAGAAAATTTCGTTCGAACATTTCAGAAAATTTGCCAATTTTGTTTCTTTATTATGGACCACTTATTGACATTTCAAAAACCATCATTGGAGATACTTCGAAGCTTATGTGTGAAGAAACGCATTAAGCAAATAAACACATCTTGGGTGTCTCCACGTAAGAAAAGACCCTAAAAATTCAACATGGCGGAGTTTCGGCACTGCCAACCTTATCGAAATGAACGCGAAAGTGCATGAATGATACAGACGCGGCGTATTTAATGAACGTAGTGTCCTTCAGAAATGCAGATTTGCTAAAATTTTAATTATTAATGTTGTTTTGACTTATAAAATAGCAATAGGCGAATAGTAAAA
>JAHLJT010002630.1:49898526-49934228 GCA_031308135.1 Acheta domesticus
ACCTCCGCGTGGCACTTGCCGCGCCGCCTTGTGCAGCGGAGTCCAGTGGGAGCCGAAAGTGTAGTTGGGGTCGGCGCCGGCGTCCAGCAGCTCGCGAATGACCCCGGACTGCCCTCGCTCGGCGGCCCTGGCGACACGAGAGGAATTCAAAGACACGCACGAGTAGATGGATTGATTGATTGATTTATTACATATTTCGTGTATTCGGGCGCTTCAATTGCTGTGCTCATTACTCCCGTGAGTGTACTGTATGGCTAATCACAGTAAGTGGAGTGTTCCTCATCCGTGTGATTGTGAGATCCGGTGCCGACTTACAGGTAGGATAGTGAGGTAGTCCCATCCAGGTATATCTCACCAGCCTCCAACTGGGACGATCTCTAAGCGCCTGACATGTGTGGTAGTGTAGAGTAAGTGTATGTAAATAAGGGATGAGGATAGGCATGAAGAGGTAGGACAAATTCATACTGTTATAGGGTGCTGCTTCGGCATTCGCCTGGAGTTGATTAGAGATACCACGGAAAACTTCCAAAACTTCCCATAAGAGTAGCCGGCCACTAGAATTCTCCCCCAGACAGAGACTGAATTCGCCCTAGCTACCTAGCTAGTGTCGAAAATCCTGCGAACCTACAACCTCTCGGTCTGCAGTGACATCAATAGATGTCCTGAGCCACCTCAGCCGCTTACAGGAGTAGGAACTCTGCAGATGTAAAGGGCAAAGAACGTCAGAACCGTTTGTGCTCGCTTGCTCTCACCAGGGCACGCTGTGACCGCGGCGAGAGGAAGTAAACCCTTCGATTTCACAGACAATGATTAGTTATAACGGGACGCACGAAAACATGTACCGTAAGTTCAGCCCAAATACTTAAAATTACTTTAAAAATTAGAAATTATTTTTAGGCATTATTTTGGAATCAAACTATGTCAGAAAATTGTTTTGAAATGTTTTTATATTAATATTTATTCGTCGTCGTGGTTCGGGATTCACGATCGGGTCCAAAACAGAGTTGAAGCTTCCTTTAGAAGTTTCTGTAGCTGTGTGACGAAGAAAATCTCAGGTAAGCGGAGTTTGCTAGTTACGGTAAAAGGAATACGTCATGTAACATGTCCCTCTTACTGGGGGACGTTAGATAGTCGGCAAGTCAATCGACCCAAAATCCCAAATACATACGTAACCAGCGTACCCGTGCGAGAACTCTCGCATGTTAAAACCCACCCCCATTGCAAATTACCTTTATATATTTTTAAACAAACAAACACGTTTCGTTAACATTCCCATGTTCTGAAGTGAAGTCTAAGCGTACTAAAGTGATTCCAATGGTAACAAATAGTATTTAGTACTCAAAAATGAAAATATTAGTTTGATTATATTTCGGCTCGAAATTGCTTTTCTTGTGGTAAATAAGAACGCAAAAAATATTCCAATGTTACAGACTCCGGTAAAACGTTAATTGAATGGTTTCACTACACACATAGACAATCTTCATAGGTATCAACTATAATAGTACTTCTAATTGTTGCTGGAGAGCAAATCTTGAATAAATGATTATGCAAATAAATCTCGTCAGACTGCACAAACCACGGTGTATACAGAAAGCTAAATATAAGATTGAAGAATCTAATCATTCTAAGTGTTTCGCCACAGAAATGGCTATCAGCAAGAAGGACTGAAATATTTAGGTGACATTGGTGGTATTGAAGCGCTGAACAGAAAATTTAATTGAAGAATTCCAAAAATTTCTCACCTTGTCGATTATAATGGTATAATAATTATATATATAATTATTATACCATTATATATATTATACCTGGTCGATATAATTATAACGTTTCTTTGAGGCCGTTGGCCTCAAAATTTTAGTTTTTAAGGCCCTAGAACGCTTTGTTTAGGAGTTATTTGGCAAAAACTTAGGCAAGTGTTGCGGGTTGCATTTGACTTGAATAATTGGCTGCGTTTTTTAAACAAATCCTTCATATTTTCAAAGTCAAAGTGCAATTCGTCAAGTCTCCGTGAAATTCTTTTCATTTAGAGACCTTAGTTATAAAGATTGGTTGTGTGTGAAAGCCGGAACGGAAAGGTGTACTACGGAAATAATACAGGAGACGATTAAAAATTGTGTTTATCGTCATGTAATGTGACTAGGAACGAATTGAAAAATATATTTTTTATCAGAATCATTGATCAAAAGGTTTACTTTATTTCGCTTTTTTTACATCACATCCGGCAAGACCCTTTTTTGTAAGATCAACAATGCGCGAATGTAACGAATGAAATGTGTATGATATTGTTTTAAAGTAAATTGATGAGCAGACTGAACTTCTCCCCTCACAACACAGTTTTTAACTGTTTCATTACGTATTAGGAAAGATAATAAAACTTTTTTGGTCGCGAATTGGTCCCTGGAACCATACGAACGTACACCTGCACAGTTTCACTGGTGACTCCCCTTTTGGGGAATGAGTGACTCCCTTTTAGATTCAGCATTCTTATGCTGAATCCACTTTTATCCCCCAGGGTGCTAGTCCTGGGGAGATGGGATGTGGAATGATGATGTTCATGGAGGACGCATGGACGACACAAAGTTATAGACATACACAAACAACTCACCATGCCCGAGGCGGGACTAGAACCCGCGATTCTTCGGTCCAAGTTCGCCACTACCTTAGCCATCCCGGCTACCCGAATCGGCAAAACTTGTTTATTAATTACATACTTTATATAGTAAATAAATGTATCTTTATGAAATACTAACGTGTTTGCTGTGCCCAAACCACAGCTTCCTCATGATCGTTTGCCAACGCTTATCATCGGCCGGCAGAGCACGTGACATGAAGGTCATTCACGTGACCCTTCGTCCGACATCCCCATTGTGCGGTTGAAAATGGTTTGCGTGATTTCTATCGCAAGACTATTTTAGCGCTCGGTTAATACTTCCTGCATTATTAAATTATGTGCATCGTAAGAAAAATAAGCAACAAAAGAAAATAATCCGCGACAATGGTACTTCACGGGACTGGCAGCTAACGTCTGAACTAACATGTGGATGTTTACTATTTAATTTCGCGGTTCACTCACATGCAATTTTGAGCATCGCACCCTTCGTTGGTAGGCAACTATCCTGCAGACAAAGAGATTTCACGTACCTACCAAATATCAGTAAAGGATGACTTATTTGTCTGCCAATCGGTGGTGCGATGTACCAAATTGCATCTGTGTAACTTCGTTGCATTTTTGCCAGAACATGTTCATTGGCAAAAACGCCCCTCATATGTCTTAAACGTTTGTAACAGTTTTTCTGAAACAACTGTCCATTCAAAACAGTATAGCTTATCTTTCACGGTGAGGCTTAGGCTATCAGGCTTGCTCTTCCGCCTGACTGCGGAAATTTCACTTGGCTCCTTTCGTCAACTGGAGGAGAAAGTAAGTATCACTAGGGTGTCAAAACAGGCGACTAGAATTTAGCCTAGAGACTTTTTATGCTTGATGGTATTTTGCATGCAGTAAATTTACAGCACTGGACATCCGGTTTTACTTCCCCTCCGAAACAAGGTATACAAAATTTTTTTTCGCCTTTAAAACTCCACGGCTGCTATCTGACCCGCAAACTTGGATGGACTAGGGAAGTTGGGTACAACAGTCCAACACACTAACCGCTACACCCCCGAAAGATCCATCAACCCGGTTTTTTTATTTTACTTGTTCGTTAATCAATCAATTATGTTCCTTCATTTTACGTGGCTAGTCTCAGACCATCAGACCTGCTCGTTCGCCGGACCTATGCAGTTTTCTTCATCTAGCAGATAAAGAAGGTATTACTAGCGCGAAGAAATAGGCAATTTGAATTTTGTTCAAAGGCTTCTTTTAGGCTTCAGGATCATCTACATGCAGTAAATCTACAATAAGTAACCACCATCTTTCCACACCTTCCGAAGGAAGGAGTACGAATGATTTTTCGCACTTACGAATCACGGGCTACTATCGAAAGCCGCAAACTTGGATGAACTTCAGCTACTGCCGCAGCTGAGATCAACAGTCCAGTACTCTAACCACTACACCACCGAAGCCGTTGTGTATGATTAATTACTACTGGTTCGGGGCGCGACAACTGATAAGGTTATTAGTCCCGTAAGTGGGGTGAATATTTTGTCGCAGGAGGTGGCGATGATCTTCCCGCGCTGGATGGTGAGATTCCCGTCGGCTAGCGAAGTTTTCCCCTCAACCAGGTATCTCCCACCATCGGGGCACCGCCCCAGCCGGAAGTAGATCTAAGCCGCAACAGTTTTGCACGCCACGCATTTACCTGAGCAGGCGCTTGCCGAGGGGCCGGAACGTCTGCTCGTAGGCGGCGGACACCGCGCAGAAGGACGAGGGGATGGCGCAGAAGGTGGAGGAGGGCGGGCGCGAGCGCTTGGACGGGCAGCGCGCGGGCGGCGGGAAGGGCTGGCCGGCGAACACGTCGCAGGACGAGCGGGGGGCGGGCGGGCAGGCGGCGGGCGGGAAGGGGGGCGGGCACCCGTCCGCGGCAGCCCGCACACCCCGCCGGCCGTCGTGGCGCACGGCTCCGGGGACGACAGGCACCTCCCGGACGTGCAGCCGGGCGGCATGGGGAACGCCGGGAAGGTGTAGGACGACGCGCTGCACGGGTCCGCTTGCACGGGCCCGCAGGCGTGCGCGGGCGGGCAGGGGACAGCGGCGGCGGGCGGCGGGCACATGGCGGAGGACGGGCGCAGCGGCCGCCGCCCGCAGAAGGACGAGGAGGACGGGTGCGGGCGCAGGAAGGAGGACGGGCGCGGGCGGCACGCGCGCAGCGGGGCCAGCGCGTCGCAGTCCTCGGCGAAGGACGGGCACAGCGCCGGGGACGGGCGCGGCCGCGGCGGCGGGCAGCGGGCCGGCGGCGGCGGCGTCTCCCCCACGTCGAGGAAGGCGCGGCACGCGGCCGAGGACGCGCGGGCGCGCGCGCGCGGGCGCGACGAGCGCGGCGGCCGGGGCGAGAAGGGCGGGCACGCCGACAGGGACGACGGCGCCGACACCAGCAGCCCGCACGACGGGCGCCGCGCCACCTCGGTCGAGCAGCGGCGCCGGCGGCCCGAGGGCGGGCGAGGGCGCAGGAAGCGATGCGAGGACGAGGACGGGCACGCGGCGGGCGGGCTGGCGAACGCGCCGCAGCCCGGGGCGGGCGGCGGCGGGGGAAACATGGGGCAGGAGGACGGGCTGCTGGCGAACGCGTGCACCGGAAAGGCCGGAGCGACGCTCATGAACGGCGGAGAAGGAAGCACGCCCAACGCAGCGCACGGGTCGTGGGGCGCGAACGCCGCGGGGAACGCCGCGCAGGCGGACGGCGGCTGGGGCGGGGGCGGCGCCAGCGGGGGCCGGGCACGTGGAGGAAGGGGGCTTGTTGGCGGCCGAGGGCGACTTGGCCGCGCACGACGCGCTGGGGTTGCCGGGGGGTTGCGGCGCGAACGCCGCGCAGCTGGTGGGCGGGGTTCTTGGCGGACGGCGCGGGCGAGCACGCGGCGGCCGACGCCAGGAAGGACGACCGGTTGAGGCTCTGCACGCTCTTGTGCACCTCCCACACGGCGCGCGCGATCGACTGGAAGCAGTCGTCGAGCTGTTCCGCGTTCTCCTTCTAGGGGGCCTTGTCTTCGAAGCTGTAGTCCGAAGGAGCGCCGGATTCGTTCGCCTGGCGCCGGAGAGCTGTTGTCGGAACCGTTGCTGGATGCGTCGAGGCTCGAACTGGCGGTGGACTTTCGTTTGGACCGCGCCATCTTGCGCTCGCGGGGGTGAGGACGCTGAAATTGAAAAAAAAAACTGGTTGTGTTCATTATCAAACCCTCTCAGGTTCTCGTGCCACGGTGTAAGAGATATAGGTGGTTCACTCCCAGTCTAAAAACTGAAGCTAATGTGAGGCTAGTTCTCACAGTTCTCGCTATGTAAGCGCTGGCGAACGACTTGGGCATTTTTGGGACAAGAATGGTGATCCATTTAATAGCTTTGTAACCTCGGGTGGAAGCCACTAAATCGCGAGACGCCATCATGAATGCCCAACTCGATCGTGCGCACCGTACGGATAAGCGAGGAACGAGCCTCAAACTGGCTTCAACAGTTTTGTCCAAAAGGCGGCTAGTTGACACACCTATATATCTTACACCGTGTCCCGTGCTAGTCAGCTAAATCCGGAAATTGATCGGAGTCGATTCTGAGGCGATTACCGGCCGTGGCAAAAATGAACCTGCAGATTTCTGATACAAATCGTCTTAGATTTTACAGCTTACGGTGACTTTACAGTGGTTTACAATGAAGAAAGAAAGCTCAGGGAGACCGTATAAGCTAGGTATAGTTACGGGAATATTCCATGCTCGCCACTCCCTTACACCCAGGCGTGCACATTAACCCTACAATTACATACTGGGTTCTGGTGAACCTCAACATCATTTCAAATTCACACAGAGGGAAAACTTCTCAAGATAGCCGCATAGCGCGACTAGTAAATTGTTGTTGAACCTTTAGCTTTCTCTCATACAATTTATAATAACAGTAATTGCTAATACGAGAGTAAGGATATAAACTATTTCGTCAGTGATGCGACTAGGTTTGCAGATCGCAAATTATCAAAGTGTTCTAAAATAAAGCTTTATTGAAATGTGGTATTATTATTAATTATATTTCATGAAGTATTTGTCTTCTCCTCCCAATGAGTCATTATTGAAGAAAGACTTGAAGATCCAAGCATGGAAGAAATCTGAGACATGCCATTCAGGAATTTGTATGTGTGGATCCTCCTCAACAAATTATATAATCACTAGTCAAGAAACAGAGATGTTTACTGAATATTAAGAGAAGTATAAGAGAAAAAGTCAAAAAATGGTTCTGTCAAATGGGAAACGAATTTGTGGTGAGCCCAGAGCTTTGTTGTATGTTGAGTATTACGAGTAAATTGTATGCTACACTAATATTTAAACTTTAAATTAGTAATCATCTTCTAATATTGATCCGATGACATAATGTGATCTAGTATCTTTTTAATTTCGTCTGCATTGCTGAGTGACGTGTTTTCAACTTACATTTGTAAACATTCTGATACATACTGAAGAGAGTGTAAAGGAAGCGGGAGTAATGATAATCACTTTTTATTTTTACTTTCCCGTATAGAATGCGGACGTACGTAGGGAAAGTTATGTGTAATGCTGCGCGAAAAAACGGTGGATTTTCGGCAGAAAATCTATTACAGAGCCCTGGTAACAGTGGATAAATCGTGGATACCACGAAATAGTGGATAAATCCAGCTGCTAAATTAAGAAAAAAAAGTCTCCTAACATGCAATGTGTGCAATTTTAAAAAATTACAAAAACAAAATTTTCTCAAAAACATCTCAAACATTTTTCTTTAATTTTTGGTAGAGATAGTACTAAATGTACTCTATGAGATGACATAAACGCCACATTGCTCTATTCTTTTGTTTTTTCAAAAATTGCAAAAATGTAATTATTTTGCTTGCCTCTCACGTCGTTTACATTAGCGTTGATTTGTTGACATTATTATATTAATGAGTACATGAGCTTTAAATAATGTTAAGTAAAGTTTCTCGAGAACTCACTACAAAAACTTACTACAAAAATAATCAAATATTCACTAAATCCGTCTCAAACATGGAATTTCCAAAAATTTGCATTTGACCGCCATTACCCTCACATGCGGGTAATAGGAGACACGATGTGGGTAATGGAAGTCAGTAAAGAAATATGCAGTAAAATTAGCACATTAGTACTTCAAAGAGTATTTATTTTGTTTACAATAATTTTAGGCGTCTAAAGTAATGTGACTCCCAAGTTTGTCCAAGTTCAGCAACATTGCGAAATGGGCAGTTGGCCAAATAAGACTTAAAGTGTTTGAGCCGTTCACCAGTCCAGCCGTTCTTGCTACATGTGTAAATAGGTCCAGGGGGCCATTTAAAGTCATGCAGATCAATTAATACATTTTGTTTGGGGCAATAGCAGTCAAGCTGCGATAATGAGAAATACTAACCACCATTCACAAACACACTTTTGTCAAAACTACTCATTAACAGTGAGAGAGCACTAGGGCGGCGCCCTCCCGAGAAAATACAACCTCGAGAAAAGTTTGAGAATGTATTAAACTTGCAAGAAATCGATTCGATTAATTTGTGCTAGATAGAAGATAAATGTTTTTGGAATGGGTGTCATTGTGGACTATCGGGAGTCCGTCCGTAGCTGGCGCATGCGAGGCAAATGAAGCTTGAGGAAGAGTGAGGGTACCGGGAGTTGTGTGGGGACAGCATGGTGCTATTAGGATTCTATTCGGCAGAGTCTGTGGCTATTAACTAAGCTAAGAATACCGACCCTTTAATCTGATTTCATAAATTAGTTTTGTTTGCTGGAAACATTTTTGTAAAAATCTCATATTTTCGCGTGATCACCATTTTTTCTTCCGTTATCAACGTAAATGTCTCATACAAGGATTTAAATCTCGATACGTGCAAAACGGTTGTACTCTACATGCCATAATTTTCCTTGTTCAAGAAATAGTTTGAAGAGCTACAATAATGCACGTGATAGTTCGGACAAACATGTCGCCCATCTTAATTCGCAACCCACCGGCTACTCATAAACATTTATAGAATGTTTAAGATTACTTGTAATTGGTATAAAATAATTTGTTTAAGAACATCAATTCCAACATACTTTAATTCTTCCAGAAATGTACATGTTTACTTGAGTAAGACCTTATTTACTGAGAGCACTTTCTAAAATCAACTACTCACTTTCCTGGTACGATTATCGTCGATGTAAGTTTTCTTCGGTTGCGGCGATTAACTGGCTATAGTTATAATGACTAATGGCATGTAGAAGCATATATTTCTGCCTTTCAATATGGTTTGTTTACAATATATATCAAAATTTACCGATGACTCCTAATACCCTGTGACCCCATTACCGTCGCTTCCCCTATACCTTAAGAATATGAAATAATTTTGACTTTTTACTTCATATTTTTTTGTTCTCATGCATGCTCCAATAAAAATAAATTAGAATAATACACTCCTCACTCATAATATTTCCTAGTTCTTTTGAAACATATTAAAAATATTTGAAAACGTGACACACCTGTGTTTTGCAACGAAAAAAAGGGTGTAGTTGCAGTGTTAAATAAAAACAGTGTCCAGGTCTGGGGACTCCGCTAGCTGGCAAAAGTCGGATTAATCCCACCCTGAAATGCCAAATACACATATTCATTATGGGAAGGTGTAATGTAGCGTCGTGCACAAACATAGATCTGACAACAAGGCGACCGCGTGACGTAGCAGAGACGCTCAGGACTATGCGCTCGCCGACAGGATGTGACGTAGTGGGAAAGCCCAGAGTGAAATGGCGCTGGGACGCTCCATCGGCCCCCTTCTCGCTTCAAGCGGTCGACGCTAGCAGTTCGGAGGCAGCCGCCGGATGGGGGGTGCAGACCGCGGGTGCGGAGGCTAGGGCCGGCAGTGTATTTGTCGTGAGGCAGTGAGACGCGAGTGAGGAGGCGTGTAGGAATTCTGTGGTGTTCCACACGATCGGGTTCATTCGATAGATAAGTAGAGGTGTGGTAGCCGTAGAATTTATATCACTCCTAGTAGTGGGGTCGATTTATTTCGTTAATTAACGATTGTACATAAGGTTTATTCGGTGGTGGATTTAATTATTAATAAACCAGCAATAAGTTAACCCACTCTCGTCTCTGTATTATTGCAACCTGCATGACGCCACAGTAGCATATGCAGTGACGATCTGGCTTCGTAAATTGGAACGTTCTAGCTTCGAGTCCCAACGGTCTATATCTTCAGACGCGCCGACCCCAGACTGTCCTCGCCGAATGATTAACTGCCGGGCGCGTCAACTGCTCAGATCTTTAGTCCCGTAAGTGTGGTGCATATCTTCACTGCGTGAGATGGCTGCGATCTTCCTCCGCTGGATGGCGAGATCCGCCGCCAATCTACGCATCGGCTTACGGGTTTTCCCCAACCACGTATCTCCTACCAGCGGGGTTACCGCCCCAACCGCGACTATACTGCGATTTTTCTAAGAGCGATCCTCAAGGCCACTCAAATCCCATCTTCGCGATGGAATATGTCACGGCATTTCGCGTCATTCTCAGTCGTTCCACTAGATTTCTCACGATCGCGACCATATGAAGCAGTGCTTGCGATCATGCGACTTCTACCGGCAAGACCGAGAAAAGACGTGAAATGCCGTGACATATTCCAACGCGAAGATGGGATTTGAGTGGCCTTGAGGGTCGCTCTTAGAAAAATCGCAGTATAGCTCCAAGCTACCCACTGGCCTCTCGGCACATGTGGCAGTGTAGTGCATGTAAGCGTGCGAAAGTAAGGGATGAGGATAGGGCATGGAAGACAAAGGAAAGATTTCGTACGGTGTTAGGGTACTGTTCCGACATTCGCCTGGTATTGATCAAAGAAACCACGAAAAAGTACTTATCAGAGCAGCCAACAGCTAGAATTCTCCTCCAGAAAGCAGCTGAATTCGACTTAGCTTTGTAACTAGAGATGAAAATCCTGCCGTCGTCACAGTGGGGATGAAATGACTAAAACCTGGCCAAAATTCGAAAAAAAAGTTTCTAGTTGAGAATTTTTAACTCTCAGGTTGTCTTCACTATTGATGGGACTATGAAATCCCCTGAGTACGAACGGCCGGAACTTACAAGTGAAAGCTATATTCCAGGTCGAACATAGGGCTCTATTATGTTTACCGCGTCACCCAAGTCGGACGGAAATTTTAGTGCGGATTTAAAAACAAATATTTTTGTTCTATGAAAATAATCATTGAAATTTTAAAATGGGACATGTAATAGAAGGTATGCACTGAGTTATAAGCCCTGGTTTAATTATTTTTTTTCATGTTAAACATGTTTTTTTAAATGAATGTTCGAGCCGGTAAATGAGAAAATTTATTTAAAAAATGAATGAAAAAGTAGAGATAAGTTACAAATCCTACAATATCCCACGTTCATTCATATTTCTTGATGATATTTATAGTATTGACTTCACGATCATTCTATAAAATCGCACGAATAGGCACGAATCCGATAATGAGACATGTTTATAGCGGTAGCTGCAAAATTCTGTTTTTTTCTAATTTTATTAAACTTAACTCAAAAGTATAAAATACGGCCCTTGCCCATAAAAGTAATGTATAAATCGATATTAATAGTACATAATGGACAACATACTAAAAGAATACAGGGAAATACCACTTTCTGTACCAACATGTACCGGTTAACGTAGAAAACAATAAACAATACCGCAGCAAAAAGCCAGAACAGTCTTTGTTGCATTCACAGATAATTTCAAGCTTAAAATAGCACTGTTTCCAAAAATTAAACATTCAGCATGCTACGCATGCCCTGAAATCACTCAATTTACTCATGGCTGTCTAAAATAATTATTTATGATACGAGTAGAGAAAATTACATTTTATTTTGCGAGAAAGAGGTGTTGCGACAGTGACCGTCAGTCCGAGAATTGCAATTCTATGAGAAAAATAAAACCACTGTTACCATGGTTATACAATATATTTTAGTCAGCATTACTGACTTTCATTTTATTTTAATGGAAATATTGGGTCCCATGTTACATTAACCCTATATTTTAAAGTCGCCCTATACAAAGCGTTATTACAAAGGCGTAGTATGGCAGACTACTTCAGGTAAAAATGAAGAATAACCCTTTTGTACAATGAAACACTAAATTTATGAATTGAACATGTATGATATTTTAGGAGTTATAAATTACATGTTAAAGGCTTTTATAGATACACCTAAATGACTTGACTCTCACAGCAGACATTTGCTGTATACACATGCCTTTTGAGAAGCGTCCGCAGAAGTACCTCGTCACACATTCGTTACGATCGTCATCGTCACATTATGATTGTTAAATGTTGAGAACAAAACTTAAATGCTACAATACAAGGATTTTGTATTTATTATTTACTATATTAGCGAATAAAGCACAAAAATATCACTGACGTAAGTACAAAGGAGTAGTGTATTGGACGACGAGTGTTAAAATACCGTATACCGTATGAGCACAACAATATAGTCACACAATGAAGCTACACAGAGTTTGAAAACGGGGAGTGAGGGGAAGGAGGCGGGGTACTGTTTCGGCACTACTAGCGTAATCTAGGGTTAAAAGGGTTAAAAGAGAGTAATCTTGGTTCTTTGTAATCAAGGGTTAAAAGTTGTACGCGATCAAACAAAAATATTTTGTTATATTTGCATTCTTCCACGATTTTTCAAATGTCATCGGCCATATTAAATCCGCCATTTTGAATTTTTATTTTTGATATTATATTCGTAATCAGTGAGCTCGAATATACGGTATGTCAGAATGCAATGTACTCATTTTTGTTGCATTTTTCACGTTTTTCCAAATGTCATTTGGAAAATTTTGGCCATTTTGAATTTTTTTAAAATTTATTTCTACCTGTTCGACATATTTGTCTTTCAGGGGTTTGGACATTACAAACAAATAACTGGCGATTTGATACTCACTGGAACCTGTAGTAGGAATTATTAACAATTAAATTTTTGAAAAAAGTTATGTTATGAAAAAAAAGTTTGTAAAAAAGATTTTGAATAGAAGGATAATATGTTGTAAATGTAGTAATTATGGTGGATAGGAAATTTTGATAGTATACGTTGAGGAAAATGATATGTTTGACCTAAATTGAAAGTGCGGGTCTGTTGTAAGTCATCTAAGGAGTTGAAAAATTTAAGGCTTTGTGAACGAATTAGGGAGTTGATAGTGTCAATTTTCAGTTCATTATGGAGTTGAGAGTTGGGAATATACCAGGGTGCGTGAAATATTTTCCTGGTGAATTTATTTTGGAGAATTTGTAATTTATTAATATGGGTTTTGGCATCATTGGACCAGATGGGGCAAGCATAAGTAAGGGTAGGACGAATAATTGTGGTATATATTAATTTTGCTGAGTTAATGTTTATAGGTGATTTATAATTAATGAGGGAGTGTAATTTATAAATTTTAGTGTTAGTTTTATGTATAATGTTTTTAATATGGGCATTCCATTTAAGTTTAGTGTCTAAGAGGAGTCCAAGATATTTAATAGGTGTGTTTGGTGATATCCAGGGTATAGCTTGATCAAGAATTAATATTTCTGCAGGGGTGATTGGTTTACAGAGTGTGAAGATTTTAGCTTGACATTTATTCATGTTAATTTTAATCTGCCATTTAGAAGTCCAATTTGTATAACGCAGAAGGTCGGATTGTAGTCTATTTTTGGCAGTTGTTAAATTTTTATGACTAATGAAGAATGCAGTATCATCAGGGTCAATTCTGTCTTCTTCATCAAAAGGGCTAATTCTGAGTACGTTAAGTTGGGAATATCAGAGAGATAGATGTTAAAAAGTACAGGAGATAGACAGGATCCTTGGGGCACGCCCGCGCCAATTGAAAATAGTTGAGAAAAAGAGGAATTAATTTTGACACGAAAAGTACGATTAGAAAGAAAATTTTGAATTATTTTGAACAAATAAGTAGGAATTCCAATTTGAAATAATTTATAAATAAGACCATGATGCAAAATTTTGTCGAATGCTTTTTCGATGTCCAGTAATAATACAATAGTATGCTGTTTTAGGTGAAAGGAGTTTTCAATATGTTCTGTTAGTCTTAAAAGTTTTGAATTTTTTATTTTTGATATATTCGTATTTGGTGAAGTCGAAAACCCCAATATAAACCCCAATATAGACATTATTTTGCATTTTGCAAGAGATAATGAATTTTAACCACGTTTTAGGCATTTCATCCCACTGTGCGCGTCGCGTCGTCGGACTTCCAGGTCAGAGGCACTGAGCTACCTCTGCCGCATCTCATGGGGAAAGATAGCGCATGTTTAAAGGTTCTATTCCGGCAAGGGGTTACTAGGAGGAAATTATGAAACAACAAATGACTTAATATCTTCCTTCTTAAATGAATCTGGCGACAGATTGTTTACAACAGACGAAAAGTTTTTATTTCGATATCCAGGTACAAAAAATGGAATTTCAAAAAGCGACGTTTCGAGGACTAATCTTTGGCCGTCCTTTAAGAAGTTACGAATATAGACTAACAGACAGAATTTTCTCTGAAGTCTTTATTTCTTCCCCAGATAGTGGCACAAGTTCATTAACTGGTTTGGAATAATCCTCCCTATACAATCTTCTCCAATTTAGGAAGCCAAGCAAAATTATCCCATAAGCTATTTCTGCCGGGTATCTCAGAGAGAGAGGGAGAGAATTATTATACTCAGAGATAGAGAATGAAAGACTTAATATATACAGTAAAATCTGTCTAAACCGGAACCTGTACACGCCGGAAACCTGCCTTAACTGGTAAATTTCTCCGGCCCGTAAAGTTAAATGGCAATTTACACAGTATAAAACTGAACCTCTCCAAAGCGGAAACGGAACGGTTTTTCACGACTTGCAAGGAAAAAAATCTTTATAAAACGGAATTCCTGTAAATTGGCAGAAAGTCGCGAGATATTCTTATTGAAATGAATGCATCTGCAAGTCTGTTTTAAATTCTCTATCTCTGTGACACGCGATTCAATCGGGGCAGCGGAGAGGGCTTCAGCTGTCAGCGTAGAATTCGAACTTGGCGTCACTTGTTTCTCATGGCGTAGACCATAAAGGAATTCTCTCCCTTCCGACCCTCTGAGAGTGGAAAGGTGTAGGGATATGGCTTCTATTCACGTATTAGCCTGTCCGTGTAGACAATCATATTCATAACCCCTCGGCCAGAGACACATCGCTCAAAGCCGTTCAAAGTTATCAGAAATTCATAGTACTCTGGGCTTTTGAAAGAGTCAGCAAGCAGTCCGACCGCAGCTACTAGGCCGTGAGGTAATGTGTATTTTTTGTTTCAGAACCAGATTAACAACGATGGAAGAAAATATAAAAGTCTAATCTATGATGAAAAGGTCAAACTTATAGAAGAAAAGAAACTCAGAAGCTGACAGTGAAGAATGTTTAATATTCATTTATTGGTGATTTCAATTCACCAATAAATAACTATAAATACGTTATATAATTGTTAAACATAATTAAATCATAATTTACTAGATTCAGAACGGAAATATCAATAAGTATAATAAAATGGACAACTCTGCATAAAACGGAAACCTCCCTAAACTGGATTATTTTGGTCCCGATCGATTCCGGTTTAGGCTAGATTAAAGAATGGATATTCATGTAAATATATATTTTTATAGGAAAAAGGTACGTTCATTCAATAATATGTTTTAGTTTACCAGACATCCTGGATGAATTAGAACTATTTACATTTTACGTATTTTAGTATAATTACATATTTTTACCTATTTTCCTTGTTACCTCATGTTTCTTACGTATTTTGTGCCATTTTATTACATTTATACGAGGAAACGAAACATTTTATTAGCGAGTTTGAAATATGTGTTATTGGAATCGTCGCTCTTACAAGGCGAAGTGAACTCTCAGCGCTTCTATGACCACGGAACATTCGCCATAAATTGTCAAACTCCTCCCCTCCCACTTCTTAGAAACCGCGTTCTCAGACTCAAGAATGAGTGGATGTCTGTGAGGCAATAGGACGAGTAATTACAATCAAGTAATTGCTCGTTTCGTAGAGTCCAATGGTAACTCGATTAAAAATTAGTACATTATGAAACGATGATGCAATGCTGGGTATTAATACATGAGAGTGATATTACGATACGAGCGAGGAACGAGCGAGTATCGTAAACATCACACGAGTACATCATTACATCATCGTTTCATAATGTACTATTTTTTTTCAAAACGTCCGTCCGTCCATATGCCCGTTTGTCCGTCATTCTGTGAACACCACTAGCGCCTAAACCAGCAATTGCCATCTGGACAAGGAATGACGTCGGAGCTTTTTCTCCCTCCGAGATACGGCACTCGGAGAAGCGGTGCGAGCAAAGGGGGAAGGCAGAGAGGGACAGACGGCGGTCGCCGATACCGAAAACCTTGGCAATGGGCCTTTGCCGGTGTTTCAGACAACGTAAGTGGGATAACATCTACACCCATTACTTTTCATTATGTTAGGGAAGAAAGGTTTCCTTTTGTGTATACTACAATAATGTCGAAGTGTTTAGTGTATTCGAAAGAACTACAGTATATTAAAATGTCCAACCTACAGATGCATTACATTGCTTTGCGACTCAGAGAAATCTCGGAATTAAAATAAATTTTGTAAAACTGACATTGCTCGCTATCATGGGATGAGTAAAGGAATTTGCAGATTGAAGATGATGGAAAAGATACTGAAAATCACGAGGATTTACAACATTCTTAAACAAAACTGTATATCAAAAATAATAAAGCCTATGGTCAAAATTCTCTCAGGTGACCCCTACCTGGTACCCATTTGTTAACATTAATGACTGTTTCAGAACGAACTAATTCTTTATATTACATACTATTGTATAAATTACATTATTTAAAAAAGAATGGAAGTGGGATTTCAGTACTGGTTATGATAAAGAGTCGGATATTGCTTTGAATTATGTAATGATGTATGTTTTGTTATATAATTCTTCATATTATTATTGAATCACAAACATTCTAAATAATTATTACCAGTTAGAAAACGTAATTATCAATTGTCCCTCTCCCGGACGTTCGCTTGGACAATTGATAATTATGTTTTCTAACTGGTAATAATTATTTAGAATGTTTATGATGGGGGGGGGGCATTCCTGTAATATTATTGGAACACCGTTCGCCCGCCGCCACATCGGGCACTACCTCCGCGCTCGGCTCAGAGCAGGCGAGTAGATTTCTGTAACGTCACAGAGCATTGAGTTGGCAAGCACTGGCCTAAACCATAAGTGCCATTTCTTCCAAAATGGATATTCCCCGGTTGATCTGGTTCCACTCGTGCCGTGAACTTTCTTCACAATTTGGGGGTACTTTACATGAATCCCCAGGACATTTTTCAAATTTTTCTCAAAAACGGCTTCAAATTTTATCTTTAAATTTCTTGTAAGAATAGAGTAATTACACTTATAAATGTGGCATAGGTTACATAGGTGGCATAGTTTGAATTTTTTCGGCGTCTTCCTACATCTTCAAAATTAAAGACAGATTTTTCCTTAAAATGAAATTTGTTCTGCGTAGTGAGTTCTTTCCTTAAAGTCATGTACAGTTTTCTGACACTTTTAGTAGTTTTCGCGCAATATTGCGTGCAACATGTGCAAATTTAAAAATTAAAAATACAAACTTTTCTCAAAAAAGCTCCAAAACTCCAAATCCATTACATAACTTTCTCTCTACTTCGTAAGCGGTAGTGAAAAAAATTAAAAATACGTCGGGGTCAATTTTTACACCGCCCCCTTTTTTAAGCAACTGTTAAACTTTCTGAAAGTTACATGGATTTGCCTCTGCGATCTTCTTGTAATATAAAGCATTTTGCGCTGATTAGGGATAGAGCTAAATGCACTCATTAAGATGACATACACGTTAAATTGCTCTATTCTTTTATTTTTTTCAAAAATTACAAAAATGTAAGTTTTTTGATCTGTCTCTCACATCGTTAGCATTTACATTAGCGGCGATTTAATCACATTATCGTATTTATGAATACATGTACTTTAAATTATGTCAGATAAACTTTCTCGAAAACTCAACTGCTTTCTGTGAAAACGAGCTCAAAATTCTGCATTTTCAGAAACTCTCAAACGCCATTATGCCAAACGTCATAAATGGCTTCAATTGTTTTTCAAACTTTTTGAACGGATAGTACCAATTGCACTCTTTAATATGCCGTAACGTTCATTTTGGGGTATTTTTTGTTGTTTTTTTTAAATCACTCAAATGTAATTTTTTTGAAAATCTTCCACATCGTTCATATGCACATTTCCAGCAATTTGTAAACACTATTGTATTTGCGAGTTAAAAGTGCTTCAAATTACTTCTAATGAATGTTTTCGAAAACAAAAGATTCATGTTGAAAAGATTTTCAAATTTCGAATTTACAGTGGCGCCTAAACGCCATTTTCTTAAAAAATGTTTCAACATTTTTCAAAGAAAATTGTCATTTTGGTTGATGTTTTACTGTTCTTTAATATTCTTAAAATAATATTTCCGTTCTATTATTAGGAAACCGAAAAATTAATAGAATGTCAAAAAAATGCCCTTTGAGCCGCAAAAGATGGCAGCTGGCAAGAGTTTGTGACAAGTCCGAATAGCTAGCCGAGACCAAAGGAAATAGAAAACTAATACGGAAAAGTCTGTGCCATTCCGTAGTACCACTAGCTTACAGATCATTATCTTACCACGTTGTTGGATTGCGGGGAAGTATGTTTCCTTTAACCTCCCTCCAGGATCCACCTCTGGATACTACAAGGTACTAGGCAACTGTTCACTTGGAACATCGGGTCCTCGCAAACAACGTTGAACATTCTACAAACGTATTTAATATATCGAATAAAACTCTTTTGTTGAAAGCTAGAGTGTAATTACTTGTATAAAATAACCATATTTCAGTCACTCCGAATCATTGTTGAGATCTGACCGGAGACGTTCTGTGCACGAAAACTGCTTGTATAGAGCAATTTTATATAGCATAGTGAATTTTTACTTTACAAATTTTCTACTTTTCCTACATATTTTGGAAGAAATAAATACATATGTATGTATATATTTTGCTTTTTTATTACAATACATTCCGTTCCCTACTTATAATTGAATTTTCCAGTTTATTTGTTTTCAAACACCCAATTTTCGACAATTTTAGTTAATAAAAATAATCTTCTAAGAGGGAGAAAATCATTCCTAAACATGGAGCCAGAGAGTTGAGGTGTTTTTGTGCAGGCTCCCCTGATGCCATATGTTGGATGATTGGTATTCTGCTCTTAAATATTCAACCTTAGCAAGCCCTGATGAGGGAACAATGAAGTTGCGAAACTTTGGCAAACTAAGAAAGTTTTTCATTGAATGACCAAAAATCCATGAAACATTCCTAGGAAAACATTACCACACAGTATTCGTCATTCTTAAAATTATTTTTTGAAAATAATATAATAACTTTTCACCACATACTTTCACTTTATTGGATAAGCAACTGCGTCGTAAATATTCTCCGCACAGTAAATGTCAGCTTAGTGTGAACTTGTTACTATGGAACAACATTGTACACTGACCGATTTGAATTTGAAAATAATAGTCGGAGCCTGGTCATCAGAAATATTTTGTGTATATAGTACTAAAGTAGTATTAAAGAACATTGCATAGCATCTTCTTTTAATAATGATATTGCACTTAACTGTAAATATAATGCAGTACACGTACCTTTAAATTTTTTTTGAAACTTCTAAATGACTCGCAGCATATTTTTTTTATCCTGTATCAAGAATGATATCATAACTTTGTAGGTTCTCCATTTCGCTCAGTAATTTAGTTACATTAATTTCGTAGTGGATTTCTTTTCGTTGGAAGTACAAACTTATAAATCAGCGTTTTTTCATTGTTGCACATGACAATTACACATATTAATAGAAATTATACAATAGGCGATCGATGAAAACTATTTTGAAGTACAAGTGGAAATTTAACCCTATACTTTCACAAACAAAATCGCATGCGCTCTCTAAAATTGCTTACTCGCAAAATTAATAATTGTTTACGTGCTTATTTTCAATTGTTTAAACCTAACCTAACTATGAGAGTGTTCAGTGCATTTAAGTTGTATCGTGTTCTAAACTTCAGCCATTATTGATGAATCAATAAATTTTATTACAGTCTTCCTTGTCACCAGTGGCACTGCACGTACTCTTAATTTAATAGCTATGAAGGTAATATAAACATTCTTATGTAAAAAAATAAGAAAGTAAGGGGGTAAATTCAGAATACGAGAGCACAGTAATTTTAATTATGTTAATCTTATCTAACCTGTGAATAAATAAGTACCGAAAACATCATTTATCCTTCAAAATTAAGTTACCCAATAATTAACTGAGCTTACTTTTATCTTCGGTATTGTTACATTTTATTACTTTCTTTTATAGGGCAGTCAAAAAGCTGAGGGGTAAGTTATTTTTAAGAAAGTCGCATGTTCATCTTGTGCACGACATCGGGGTTTGGGGAACAAACACACAAGCACTATTGTGGCCGACAGTGTTAAATGTTTGGTGTGAGCAGTAAAAAAATGTGGAGAAATTAGCTGGCCTTACGGACAGCATTGGTTTATTATGGTGCAAATGTTGCGGTAAGACGGAAATCCATTCGAACATTTGGATCAATTTCTAATAAGTCTGTTATTATTCAGGTTTTGCAGTCAGATAAACCTATTTACGATTTATGTGAGCTTTTTTGCAAACTTTTTCTTCTTAGATTATGAAACATATTGCAGTGGTCCTTAACATATTGCTGTGGTCCTTAACATATTGCAGACAGAAACTAGTGGTGCTTTCAAAGCACATACTTTCTCGCACTGCTTCTAGATGGTCCAAAATGCTATTATTACACTACTACATAAACCAGCAAAAGTATTTTCTTCCAGCAATTTTTTCCGTTCCAAGGCCCGAAATCTGATTCTCGAAGTTAACGAGTCGGCACTTATACCACTACACCACACTAGCACCATATGTGTCGAATAGAGCCATAAAATGAATCAAACCAGGCCATAAAATGTTAAATGCATGATAGGAAAACATGATAATATGATGCTACATGTAGTGGATGCAGCGCGGTGAGGTCCGTGCTGCGAATCAACTACATACAGGCTCAGAACGGATTTCAGGGGATTGTTTCTTAGAGGCAAATGAAAGGCAATGCACTTGTGAATGAATTTAATTTAATTCTTGAAAATAATTGATTAGTTATTTAGGCAGTAAGCCGGAGGACCAATGAATGTTTATAGTTTAAGTTTCTTCTTTCTTGAAGTTTACATTTACTCACAGATTGATGAAAGTACAGCAAACACCAACCCAGGTCAGACGGCTGAGTGTGTATGTCGTCGGCTGAAGTGGGCTGCGGATGATACGGCTGGTAGGCTGGATGTCACCATGGGCGCGTACTCGACTACTGGAGCGGCCCGTACTGTTGACTTGGCCAGGTGAAGGCTGATTCACTGGTGGCCCGAATGTAGATCGCGGCCTACTGGCCGCGCTGATTGATTGCCGGAGCCTAGATAGGCAGAGCAAGGACAGCTGACTCGTTCGCAGGCTGTCTGACGAGTAGAGCGAGCATTGACAAATGTGTCAATGGTAGTCGTTTGTCTCGTAGAAGTTGACTGAAGAAGTGACTGGCTAGTCTGACTGAAGAAGTTGCAGTAGTTTGTAGTAGTGACTGAATAGTTTCCAGTAACAGCGTAGAAATGACTGATAGAAGTTAACTGAAGTAGTTGGTTGGAAGTTCGACTGAGTTTGATTGAGTAGTAGATGACTGTTAGAAGTCGACTGAAGAGTTGACTGAATAGTTTTCAGTAGCAGCGTAGAAACGACTGATAGACGTTGACTGAAGCGGTTGCTTGGAAGTTTGATTAAGAGAGACTGAGTAGAATATAGTTTGACGGAGAGTGACTGAAGAGTGGCGCGTGGGAGCGAAGTTGCCGTATTTATTGAGACGTATGTTTCCGAGTGCAGAGGGGGAGTAGTTACGTGATATTTGCAGCTAGCCTATGACATGCAGTGAGACGCAGTGTGCCGCGAGAGATGCTCGCTATTTGTTGTTATTTTCTGAAGTGTGTCACGTGACTTTGGCGCGGCACTGGCGGTGCCTGCGATGGCTGCATCATTAGCAAGGTTTGGTATTTTCTCACGGGAACCGCGGAGCCGGCTGAGAGACGGGGCGGTAAGGCGGGCGCGGGCGCGGCTGCCTTGCAGATGCGTTCGTGGTCGGCGAATACTAACGCCAATATTGGTGCGGGAGGCACGTAGCGATATTTATGAATGTTTGTAAACATCTGGCCGCCGAAGGCTGAGTACAAGGCAGGTAAACGGCTAATGGCTCGAGGAAGCGGCCCCGCGCGCCGGCGGAGGCCAAGCCCTGGGCAACTGACCCCTTCGCCCTTTCCCCGGCTTACAGTACGATATGCGGTACGCGGCGTTTCGGCACTCGCGACCAAGAGGGCAAAACGAGAATTCTTTTGTTGCCTGAGCATCTGTTTCATTTCTTATATTTTTGTAAAGACTTGCTAGTGCCGTGAGAAACTTTGAAGGTGGGGCAGCCGAAGAATGTTGGCCGCGCAGGGGAAAGACAATTTGAGGCTGCTCCCTGCTAGCGAATTTCCTCGTGATTGTTCGCGAGATTGAACACTACATACGCTTTATCATAAAGAGATGTGAAATATTGTTAAAATGTTGATAATTGGAAAATTACATACAGACTCTTCCTGTTATTAATTTGCTTTTTACTTTCTCGCCTTACGAATACTTCATACGAAGAGAAAGTTATGTAATCATGCGCCGGAAAACGTCGAATTTCAGCCAGAAAAACTCTTATATCTGGGGTCTGGTAACGAAAAAGTGGATAAATTCTATTGCTCTTTTTAGAAAAAAAATCCTCTAACTCGTGGTGTAGCCCAATCGTGGTTCCCCAATCGATTTGGCTGATCTCGAGGCTCCTGGAATTTGAAACCGATATTTTTACTTTGGGGGGCACTTTACATGAAGTCGTTAGACATTTTCAAAGTTATTAAAAAATTGCTCCAAATGTTTTGATTAAATTTTGTTGTTGAATAGTGCGAAGAACGTTTAAAAGAATGCTGGTATCATTTTCGTTGATATCTCCAATTTTTCGAACATTGCAACAATTTCAAAACTGCAAACATGAAGATAGAGATTTTTGCCCCAAACAAAGTCGGTTGTACAAAATTAACACTTTAAATAAGTTCATGTACACTTTTTTGAAGAAACTAAAAGTTTTTGCGAAAATTGCGTTTGTAATTTACCAAAATTTTGCTTCTCAAAAACAGCTCCAAAGTTTTTCTTTAAAAAATGTCATGTACAATTTTCTGAAAAAACGAGTATTTTTGCGTAATTGGCGCTTGAAATTTGCGAAAAAAAATTCTCAAAAACCGCTCCAATTTTTTTCTTTACATTTTCTCCACAAGTGTGATAAGAGACGACAAATAAATAAATTAGGTGCTATATAATGGCACAGACTTTCTCGCAAAATTTAGTTTTTTAATCTCTATAGTTTGAACTATTTTTTACTTTCTCGCCTCAGGGATACTTCGTAAGAAGAGAAAGTTATGTAATCGTGCCCCGGAAAACGGCGAATTTTCGCCAGAAAAACTCTTATAGCTGGGGCCTGCTAAAGAAAAAGTCGATAAAACCTGTTGCTAAATTAAGGAAAAAATCTCGCGTTTAGTCAAAAAACAATGTTTTGTTGCTTCTTGATACTGCAAAATCGATTGACGGCAAAACGTGGTGGTCTGTTCGTGGTGGTGGTTCTGTGGTCAACGCTAGTGCCTAAACCGTTCAGCCGATTTTCTTCAAAATTGATATTCCCCATCATTTTCACTGATGTCAAGGCTCCTGTAATTTGAAACCGATATTTTAATTTTTGGGGGTACTATACATGAATTGGTGTTTTTTAATATTGCTCATGTTGCGTGAAATCTTTTAGAAATCTTCAAGAAGGCATTGGCGGTCCAAACACCGCAAGGCCAGCTGTATCGTTATGAAAAAAATGCATGCGCGGTGCAAGATTAAGATCTGTTATTTCTATCTTCATACGACATTATGCATATTTTGAATTTCATATACAAGTAATCATTTTTGTAACTTCTTCAAAATTCAAATATTTGCCTTGTTCGCGAATGTAAATTTTGGCTGCTTTATGCATAACATTGAAACAAACATTACGAGAAAAAGGCAGATTAAGTGTTATCTGCCAACTTTTAATTTTTACATTTCTTAATTGTTTCACGTCAGTTGGGACTTTTTCTGTTTAGTTTTAAATAAAAACAATTATTTTTGTAATGTGTTGGTGTTTTTGGACCTGCATATGCTGGCTGAAATCTTTTAGAAATCTCCAAAACGCGCTGGGCGGTACAAAGACCCACGTGAGCTGAATCGTTATAGAACTAGTGGTGCTACAGAATGGCACAGACTTTCCCGTATTAGTTTTCTATTTCCTTGGGTTTTCGCTGGCTATATTGAATTGCCACATACTCTTTCTTGCCAGCTGCCATCTATCACCGCCAAAAGTACATTTTTTTGTATACCAGTATTATAAACAACCCTTTTACATTAACAAAATCGTTCATAGTATGGCATATTATTGCACGAATCATTAAGTCATCCCTATTTCTGCACGAAATATGAGCCATCACTGACGTAATAGTCACGGCCCCTATATATTTTCAGTTATGGAGTTTAAAGAAGGCAGTGGTACCATATAAATAGATTGCAGTGTTCACAGTAAAATCAAATACGTTATGAAAAAAATTACTTTTAAAAAATTGGATTGCAGCTGCATTTGCCATGATTGTAAAACAAAAAAGTTTTTTGTGTTTAACATGTAAGGGTCTTAAGGAAATGTATTTTTTACAGACCTCAACATAAATAAATTCTTCACTGGATATGATAGTAAATATTCCGGGCTTGTCATTTTTTGTTCACTATCAAAACAAAACCTTCTTCTTTCACATCGTTGATGCACAAATTGTACAATTCGACACGTCTACAAGCACCAAATATGCCAAAAATAGCAACAACCTGAAAATCATACCAGTTGTTAATACAATACACCAGTTAATAAATAAAACTTAACTATTATTGCCACTGTCATTATTATACCTTCAT
Organism: Acheta domesticus; assembly: GCA_031308135.1. Lineage (NCBI taxonomy): Eukaryota > Metazoa > Arthropoda > Insecta > Orthoptera > Gryllidae > Acheta > Acheta domesticus. Next base: position 49,923,361 of record JAHLJT010002630.1, read on the forward strand.
TAAAGAAAAGTTGCATCATCAGCTTTTGTAAGAGGTGTGTTTACATCTTGTTGGCAAAATACCATTGCCTTTATAGGTTGATATCCCACATTTACGTGTTTCATAAGTAAACTTACTTTGTGAAAAGTTCCAATATCAATATTCTCTTTGATCTTTAGCAGTTCCTTTAATTTGGAATAAGTGCACCATAGTGTCGACGCTTCACATGCTGTGGACTTAATGTCTAAAGAAGCATGCATTAAATTAACAAACGTCTTTATTCTAGCATGTGCATTATACTTACTTAACCAAACTGCTCCGATAGATACGAAAGAAAAGCAGCTTTGCATAATAAATTTGCATATTTTTTATCCATAAATTTCCTTAACTTTAAGTACTCTTTCTCATAAAGTTTGCAAGGCTTTTCGCTATCATAGCATTTCCTGCTTTTGCAGATTCTAACACAATTTCTCTAGGCAAATCCATTATGTTTGAATCAAGACTTTCAAACCAATTGCCATTTGTAAACAAATTTGTTGGTTAGGTAACACTCATGACAAAATATGAATTTGAGATCTACTACAACTACGAATTACAACTTAACACAATTAATTTCGCTTCCTTAAATCCTTATAATACTGTTGTACAAAAAAATGGTGTATGCAATTCGTTTATAATGTTAATTTTTTTGCACTCGTAAGAAGATATTACAGAACTCACTTCTAACGTCGTTCGTTCGGTAATATCGTCTTATTCGTGTAAAAAAGGGACAACGTTTTAAACTAATTGCATAATATGCCATTGGAGGTGTTGATGGTACGAATAAATATATATATATATATATATATATATATATATATATATATATATATTTGACCATATAGGATCAATCAAAATTGATTTCTGGAATTAATCTTTTAAAAAACATTTATTAATGGCTCAACGTTTCGCACGTTTTGTACGTGCCTTGTCAAGAGCAATTATGGCAACGGTTAACAATGTTATATAAATTAACATAAAACAATAGAATTTACAATGTTTATTCCTTAACATATCTAAATGTGCTGCTCTCATAAATTGCATAATGTAACTATTTGACAAGTCTCCAAGGTTTTTGTGGATGTAACAGCAATGTTAATATTTAACTCAAAAATTGTATATTCTAGTGTTTTATGTTCATTTATATAACATTGTTAACCGTTGCCATAATTTCTCTTGACAAGGCACGTACAAAACGTGCGAAACGTTTAACCATTAATAAATGTTTTTTAAAAGATTAATTCCAGAAATCAATTTTGATTGATCCTATATGGTCAAATAAATATATTTATTCGTACCACCAACACCTCCAATTATAACAGGATCAACAGGAAGAATTTACATCAATTTCAATATAATATGCTATTGTCATTTTCTTAATATTTCGGTTTCCTATTCGTAGAACGAAAATATTAATTTTAGAATATTAAAGAACACAAAAACCTAGTCATAAATGGCAATTTTCTTTTAAAAAAGATGTGCCGTTCAAGAGAAAATGGCGTTTTAGCGCTACTAAAAATGCGAAATTTGAAGCTCATTTTCACAGAAAATGATTGAGTTTTCAAAATACTTTATTTGAAGTTATTTGAAGCACTTACACTCACAAATGTAATAATCCTTACAAATTGCTGGTAATGTGCATATTAAAGATGTGAGAGATCTTTCAAATAAATTACAATTATGTAATTTTTGAAAAAACAAAAAAATAACTCAAAATAAACTTTACGCTATACTAAAGAGTGTAATTAGCACTATCCGTTACAAAAGTTTCAAGAAAAAATTGCAGCCATACACGAGAAAATGGCGTTTGAGCATTTCTGAAAATGCCGAAATTTGAGCTACTTTTCACAGAAAACGGTTGAGTTTTCGAGAAACTTTACTTGACATTATTTAAAGCATATATACTTGTAAATATAATAATGTAATAAAATCGCCGATAATGTAAATATTAACGACGTGAGAAAGTAAAAAAATTACATTTTTGTTTTTTTTGAAAAAAACAACCGATAGACCAAAATGCCTTTTATGTCATTGATAGAGTACATTTACCACTACCCTGCCAAAAGTTTAAAGAAAAAATTTGGAGCCGTTTTTGAGAAAATCTTGTTTTTGTAATTTTTTAAAATTGCACATATTGCACGCAATATTGCACGAAAACTACCAAAATTTTGAAAAACATTTACATGACCTTTATTAAAGAACTCAATATGTAGAACAAATTTTATTTGAAGAAAAAATCTCTATCTTCAATTTTGTAGTTGGAGAAAGACGCCGAAAAAAAAGTCAAACTTTCACAATTTTCGAAAATTCAGAGCTGTACGTGAAAATCGGACCTATGCCATGTTAAAAAGTGTATTTTACTCTACTAGTGGGAACCCGTGCGATTAAATCGCACGGTTAGTCAAATAACCAAACTGTTTTCTGCTTAAATTCTTTTTTTGTATTCCAGCATTATAAACGACCTAACCTCACTAAGTTCACAAACCTCTCATACTTCAAGATTTCTATTCAATGTAGAAAATCACGTTCACGTGCTTACACAACCTACACTAAATTGAAACAAACAAAAATGCTTGAGATTGCATTTCCCGCCACCGTCCGAGTGTAATTTTCTTCCGATATATCGCGCGGCAATCAGATATTACAGATCCCGAATTACTACTTTTATTAATATTTAGGTATTTTTAACGCCCTTTTTCAATACGAATGTCCCATGTGCAGGTGAAACGAAACGCGATTTTTCAATCCATTACTTCTTTATACAGATCGGTTTCGTATGTCGCCCAATTTATTGAAAAGACCAAACAGCCCTTTGAGAAATAATATATAAGATTCATTCAAGAAACTTAAAGAAAAAATTTGAAGACGTTTTTGAGAAAATTTTGAAAATCCCCGGGGGGCTTTATATAAAGTACCCTCAAATTTTGAAGAATCGTTTTCAAAATTTCAAAACTTCGACTAGAACCAGATCGACCGGGGAATATCCATTTTGGAAGAAATCGTACGTATGGTTTATGCGCTAGCAGTGTTCACAGACGGACAGACAGACGGACGGACGTTTTCCTTTCAATTGGTTTTTCGGTATCAAGGACCTAGAAAACAGGGTTTCTGGCTACACCACGTGTTAGGGGATTTTTTTCTTTGTTTAGCAACTGATTTTATCCACTTTTTCGTTTTCACGGCCCGGCAATTAATTTTTTTCGGCCGAAAATTGGCCATTTTTTCGCGCAGCATTACGTAACTTTCCCTTTATTACGTATATCACTATGTGTATACGTACGTATACGGGAAAGTAAAAATGACAAACTTATTGTCACTGTTTGAGGATGTGGTATATATGGGTTGAAGAGGCATGGAGCGCTGTGAACGATGATGGAATATAAAAATAACATAACACCAAACATTTAGATTTTTAATTTATTGTAATTTATTTTTCAAAATAACATACATAGCTAATTATAATAATTTTACTAAAATAATACCAATCCCTAAACGCAATACAGTTTACAATATTTTTTGTTATCCCATTTTTAGCTAACACAGACTGGATGGTTTGCCCACTCGAGAGCATGCTACGTATAACTAACCGTATCAAAAACATGGTGTGCTCAACACTCAGCCACAAACAGACATCGTTTGGCCTTGGGACTTATTAATAGTCATCGCAAATGCCGATCTTAACGGAAATTGAAGACGTTTAAATTGAATTGGCACATCTGTGGGTATAATAGGGATCCTTGGCAGTAATATATTATCACAAAATTTGCTATTTAAAATTATAGCTTCGACGTTTTTCATTACAGCCCCTCAAATTAATCATAAATTATTTAAAAATTACACCGAAATAGAAAAATGATCATTCTAAACGTCACTATTACGAAACAATAAATTCACTATTACCAAACAATAAAAATAATGGCCGAAAAGTGTAGTGAGTGAGAAACGGCTTATTGTGTGAGATCTCATCCACGGCCATCTTGATTTACAGGCCGTAGTCAAAGCAGAAGGACGTTGTTCTGACGTCACGAATTGAGTGCATCCAGTAGCATCGCGTTGGCATCGAGTCCCATGTGCCTTGCATGTGCTGCTCTTGTGCATTGTACATTGGATTCAGCATTTGCGTCCGAATTTGATTGTTTAAAATAGTGAAACTGAATTTTCATTCTAGAAGAATATCATCAGGCGATTGGGGTTTATTGGAAATATTTGGAGGTAAATGAAGTGGATCTTTGCAAGTTAATCGTTATAATACAACCGTGTTTTCTAATTCATGTGTGTTGGTGTCCTGTTTCGCAAAGGTGAGTTGTAATTTTAAAATTATACATTTTGTAAGATTTTTACTAAGCAAATAGTCTTAGGTTTCCGTCCTTAAGCCTACAGCTTCTTCGTTTTGTGAAAAAAACTTGTTAAACGCGTTTAACGCTTGGTTTTGAGGTTATGGGGGTGCTTCTTTTGGAATTATTTTTAATATGGGATATAGAATAATGGCACTGATTTCCATGTAGCATCGCTTATTATTTTACTTCATAATAATTTACTATCAATGTTTTTCACAAATGGGAAGAGCATGTAACGTGCCAAAATGCAATTCGAACCACGGCAACCAGAAGGAGTATACTTCTGTGTTTTCCTTTCCCAAGGAGCCAGAGCGTCGAGCAAAGTGGATACGAAGTATTCACAGAGAAGATACTTGGTCCCCTGGACAGTATTCTGGTGTGTGCATAAAACATTTTGCAGAACACTTTATAATCAGAGAGGATGTTGCCAAGAGACCAGATGGAAGTGTTCTGAGAGTACCAAGGAAAAACCCTGTTTTAACCAAGGATGCTTATCCCACAATATTTGAGAATCAACCGTCCTATTACACATCTCAGCCACCACCACCTCGAGTTGATCCAGCTGTTAGGAGGGCAAGATTAGAAGAAAGGAATGATTTAGAATTTCAGCAATTCTTGCAAGAAGACAAGATAAAGTCATTTGAAGATTTTTCAAAGCTCTACACCACAAAATTAAATTGTGAAATCGGAGACTGGACTGCAATCAAGCATGAAGAATCGTTCCATTTCTTAAAATATAATCCACATTGCAAAAAAATGGATGTTGTTCTAGTTGTCAATAGTGATTTGACTGTTAAAGTGTTTTGCGAAGGTGAAGATGTGCCTTTGAAAGGCTACAGTTTTTTAGGGAAAGATTTTCAGTGTGATACATGGATGAAATTTACAAATCTATTTAATTATTTTAAAGCGTGGAGTCTTAGTACATCTACTGTGGAGAGAAAGTTGGCATTTGTGTGTGGAGTTCTTAAACAATGTGTGAGTGATATAAATTGCAGTGTTTGTAGTGAGACTTGTGAGGGTGAAGAGTGTGGTGGAAGTTGTAAAGCTAAGAAGCTGTTATTTCTTCATGAGCAGTTACAATTATTGGGAGTGAATAGACCGTCATACTCTCCTGAAACAATGATTTGGGCTTTTTCAATGTTTCTTGGACACACTTCAGCATACTGTGATTTGAGGGACTCTGCAGTTTTAACACTTCCTCATCCAATGTATTTAAAAAAGTTTTCACAACAAATGGGACCCAACCAATCAGGTATAAATCCCAATCATGCTAAGTACTTGAAAGAAAAGTGCAAACAGTTACAAGAGCATGAATGGGAAGTTATTGTCATGATTGATGAAATTAATTGCAGAAACCAGTTATCTTAAAAAGGAGGTAGAATTGAAGGTCAAACTTCAAATTGTGAAGAAGCAGCAACATCTATACAAACATTTATGCTGTCCTCTCTGTATTCTAAAAACAGAGATGTTGCTGCTTTATTTCCTGCTAAAAATCAAAATGGTGATGATTTAATTTGTTTCTGTAAACAAGTTCTTGCTCTTCTGGAAGATTGTGGCTATAAGGTAATTGCTTTAATATCAGATAACCACAGAGTTAACAGATGTTTATTTATGGCTCTTGCTGGTGGTAGCTTTGAAGTTATAGTTAAAAATCCTGTGTGTCCTGATCAAGACTTGTTCTTGCTATTTGATTCAGTACATTTATTAAAGGTCATTAGGAATAATTGGCTTAATCAACGTGATGCAGATCAGACTTTTGAATTTCCAAACTTTAATGACTTTAAAAGAATTGAAAGAGCCTCAGTAAAACATCCGAAAGATTTATACTGGCAAGAAAAAGATCGGGTTGTGAAGATAGCTCCTGCTCTTAATCAAAAAGTCCTGTATCCATCTTCAACTGAAAGACAGAATGTAGTCCATGCGGTTCGCCTTTTTGATGAAAAAATCTATTGCTGCACTACATAAACATGTTGAGGCCGAAGGCACCAAAATGTTCTTAGAAATTTGTCTTACCTGGTGGAAAATTGTGAATGTGAAACATCCCAGTAAAGGTATTCACCTGAGAGATGTTTACCATGAACCTATCACTTCAACCAATCATGCATCTTACTTGTTTTTGGTGAAATTTCTTGAGTGGTTAAATGCTTGGAATGAAGTAAAATCATCTAGAACTAGTAAAGACAGTCGCACTCGTCCAGGCAAGCTCACTACAGACACCCATACTGCTCTTTCTCACACAACAAAAGCTCATTTAAAATTGATTGAACACTTGCTACAAAAAGATTCAGTAAAATATGTTCTTTTAGGGTCGTTTCAAATAGATAAATTAGAAAGCCGTTTTGGTAAATATAGACAGTTTAGTGGGGCTAATTTTCATGTTTCTGTACAACAAATTTTAGAATCTGAGAGAAAATTGAAATTCCTTAGTTTAATTAGGCTAAGATCTTTCTTAAAGAGAGAATTTAACTTGAAAGAGCTTTTATTTACTTGTTCTAACTCAGATGATCTTGAATATCCAGAAGTGGACGCAAATTTAAAATCAGTTATTCATGATGCAGATTTTGTAGATTTATCCAGCGATGATTTGGAAGCATTGGTATTCATTGGAGGATATGTTAGCAGAGGGGCACTCCAGAACAACCAGTGTGCATTCTGTAAAGAGTTTTTAACTGTCCCCAACAAAGAATTTGAATTTGAAGGACTCCCATATGATGCTGGAGACTATCCAAAAATTATTGATAGGGGAGGCCTTATTTATCCAAATGAATTCCCTGTGAAAATTTGTATTAATGCATTTCAAGTTTTCCAAACTTTGATCAATTCAGAATATGAATCCCTCTTCTTTTTACAATTAAGTCAAAAACAGATAATGATTAAATTGATTATGGACTGACTGGAAAATGCAAATATTGTTCTGAACATTCAATGTGAATGTGGGGTTTCAATGAAGCAATTAGCAAAAAAGTGTTGCAGTATTATGACCAATATTTTATTAAATAATTATACCAAAGTAAAAATGATTTTCTGAGCACGACAAAGACTAACAAGAGAAAACTTGCAGCACTTAATTATGAAAATAATATCTAATTTTCAAAAAAATTGTTATTGTAATGTTTCATTTCTTGTAATAAAAAACATTTTTCTCAATGTGTTTGATAATTATTTTCGTACTGCTATTTTCCCTTGTGTATATACAGTTTGGATCCTAATTTGTTTGAAGAAAATTAAATTAAACATTTTCTCAAGTAACTTAAGAAGCTGCGCTTCGAAAAAGTATATTGAGTAATTGACGACCGAATCGGGCACTGCCAGCGCGCTGCACTCAGCTCGTGACGTCACGCAAGGTATGCTACGGCCTGCTATTCGAGACGGCCATGTCTCATCCCTACACCGTGCTGCTTACAGAGTCAGAAGCAATGTTGCCAGATGTGAAACTTCGGATTGCGGAGTTTTAAGTTCGAAAATGCGGATTTCTTCTAATGAATGAGGATTTACTAATATAATTTAAAAATAGCGGAAAATATCAACAGTATACAAATATAAAATATCAGTACTTTTGTCATACATATAATAAAATAATTGTTATAAATATAATAAAAATAAAATATTAGCATTTTTGTTATAAATGTACTTTTATTTTTAATCTCAGTTTAATATGAAGCCGAGTAACGTAATTTCAACATTTTAATTTCAATATCCCGCGAAGTGCATCATTTCTTAAGTAAATGCAGTAAGAATCGGAACGATGATCCGTATTATTTGACGTATTCGAAAACGACTAACTAAAGTGTTGTCACTTATTTGTCCTGTGAATCTCTAACAGTAAAACTATAAAGGACGGAGTTCACGCCAACACCTTGGTCATTGGTCATCAATTTTCGAATACCCAATTTGATAAAGCCCTAATGATTAGTAGATGATTGGTGTTTTATTGCTTTCTACTTTAATCGAATAGAGAGAGACAGCATTTTGAACAATCAAACTTTGTCAACCATAGCTAACGCGATATCTAACGATCGTTGTAATAACTGAGGAAATGAAAAAATGGATTTTGATCCACTATCATGGAAATGCGGATTTTTTTTGGCATCCGCATCGCTTAGTGCGGATTGCGGATTAGGTGTTAAAAATGCGGAAATGCGGTACATCTGGCAACTCTGGTTAGAAGTGACGCCGATCAAGTGATAATTACATTATTACATCATATAATTCAAACAGGGTTTTCTTTACCTATTGTTGCACTAAATGGCAGTAACAACGAATATCTATAACTCAAACATATTAAAAGACATTAGGAGATAATTAACGATAATAAATAATTCTTCTCTGAAGGACAATCATTTAAACAATCGTTATAAAATACATGTACAAATTTTTAACAGTTCAACAATCAATCTGTTCCCCATTTTGTACATTCGAGAATTTAATATCAACTTCCGAAGGTTAACTAAACATTAAGGCTAATTATACATTTCGCAGCAACAAACCTCACAAATTATTAAAACAAAGTTCCTAGTCCCAATGTCATTTCTACCTGCAGTGAAATAGTAATTGCTGCATTTTCCTGCTAATTATTGTATTAATTATTGTATTAATGATATATGAGTCTCTAATATGCTTAAGAGTCCTCAAACCTAACGCAACAATGTATCGCGGAGACAAACATTTTTCCAGCTGAGCCTGGCAGACGTTGTTCTGCCCCTACATCTCTTTCTCCTTCCCTCTCTCTCTTTCTCTCTCCGTGTTATTCACATTTAGTAGCAGATTCTGCACGTCGCTGAGCAGGTGCGTAATAGAGAAACGCCGTGGGTAGCGGGTGAAATACCGCCGTGTGAAATACCTACCATGTGTAGCGGGTTGCATAAACAGATTTGTTTCTCCCCCCCCAAAAAATGTGGTGGACCACCCTTATCACTTAGGGATATAAAAAATAGATAACCTATTCTCAAACATACTGAATATACAAATAAAATTTCATCAAAATCGGTCAAGCCGTTTCGGAGTATGTGTGTGTGTGTGTGTGTGTATATATATATATATATATATATATATATATATATATATATATATATATGTATACATTAGTATAGTTAGTGTACCAGAATTCTGATGCTATGTACGGAGAACTGGATTCGCTGAGTCATTTTAGCAAAATTTTGTTATTATCATATACTACTCAAATTGCCGATATTATGATCGGTTACATTGTTGAAAGTCTGTCATTTTTTAGTAACAGAAACCCAATGATAAGGGGAAGGAACAGTGGCAGGTTCCCAAATATACATAATATTCGGTTTCCTGTGAATGACCGACTTTGCGGATCCACACTACAATATAAATCTTCACTGTGAGGAACACAACAGAAGAAACATAGGAGTCATTGCATATCAGTGTTTGAGAATTAGAAAGAAAGCAACAGATAACTCTTAAGTTTGTAAATAAAACAGGTATATTTTAATTAATACGAAGAAAAGAGGTATGCATGTCACAAGTAATTTTCGTGATTTCGTCGAGTAAGTTAGCCATGGAAGATTTGACGGCCATTGTGCCAAATTTGTAATCTGTTTATTTCATATCAAATTTACAAACACGACTTGCCCTAGTGCGGGTGTGAAATAATTATAAGTCATAAATATTGATTCTATAAGTTACAGTATCAAGGGACATACGAAAAATTGATTCTGAATATACAACGCGTTAGATCAAGTATTTTACTACATATAGGAACAAGATTTTGACATTCGTTACCAGGGCTCTGCAATATAAATATTTCTGTTGGAAAATTGCTGTTTTTTCATTCAGCATAAAATACTTAATAAGCAGTACGCGAGAAACTAAAAAACAAATTGAAGGTGGACATCGATATACAAAGCAAATGAAAATACATAACAGAAGACTGCAAAGGAATTTGTAAGTGGTACGTGGATAAGAATGAATACAAATCAGATGCGCGCGGACGTACACCAAGACTAAATACACAAGTGTCATTTTTGCTTAATCTGTATTAAATCTATTCTTCGGTTTTTCTTTCTTGGCGCACGGGGGGTGTCAATAAAATGGAATATCTCACGGTATTTCCCGTCGTTCTCCGTTGTCCCGCTAGGAGTTGCATGATCGTGACTATCGAGCAGTGCTGGCGATCATGCGACTCCTAGCGCCACATCGGAGAACGACGCGAAATACCGTGAGATATTCCATTTTGATGACACCCACCAGTGCGCCACGTATACTCCAAATTGAATGCCGAAAAAAACGAATTTTACAGCTAATTGAATGCTCTGCGGACATCGTCCGCAAAAGCGATCTGAGGAGGCGTCTTCCCCTTGTTGTTCCTTTCTGCGGCGCTCGCTCCGGCCGCCAATAGCATGCGCACGCACTCCACATGTCCCCCGGACGCAGCTTTGTGGAGAGGAGTGTCTCCGTCCTTGTTCTTTACACCGACGACTGCACCTCGATCCAGCAGCTCCCGTAGGCACTCCGCATGTCCCCCGGAGGCAGCGCGATGGAGAGGAG
>JAHLJT010002630.1:49938503-50023505 GCA_031308135.1 Acheta domesticus
TATACTTTTTCGAAGCGCAGCTTCTTAAGTACTTGAGAAATGTTTAATTTAATTTTCAAAACAAATTAGGATCCAAACTTATATACACACAAGGGAAAACAGCAGTACGAAAATTATATCAAACACACATGAGAAAAATGTTTTTTTATTACAAGAAATGAAACATTACAATACAATTTTTTTGAAATTAGATATTATTTTCATAATTAAGTGCTGCAAGTTTTCTCTTGTTAGTCTTTGTCGTGCTCAGAAAATCATTTTTTACTTTGGTATAATTATTTAATAAAATATTGGTCATAATACTGCAACACTTTTTTGCTAATTGCTTCATTGAAACCCCCACATTCACATTGAATGTTCAGGAACAATATTTGCATTTCCAGTCAGTCCATAATCAATTAATCATTATCTGTTTTTGACTTAATTGTAAAAGAAGAGGGATTCATATTCTGAATGATCAAAGTTTGGAAACTTGAAATGCATTATACAAAATTTCACAGGGAATTCATTTGGATAAATAAGGCCTCCCCTATCAATAATTTTTTGGATAGTCCCAGCATCATATGGGAGTCCTTCAAATTCAAATTCTTTGTTGGGGACAGTTAAAAACTCTTTACAGAATGCACACTGGTTGTTTCTGGAGTGCCCCTCTGCTAACATATCCTCCAATGAATACCAATGCTTCCAATCATCGCTGGATAAATCTACAAAATCTGCATGAATAAAACTGATTTTAAATTTGCGTCCACTTCTGGATATTCAAGATCATCTGAGTTAGAACAAGTAAATAAAAGCTCTTTCAAGTTAAATTCTCTCTTAAGAAAGATCTTAGCCTAATTAAACTAAGGAATTCAATTTTCTCTCAGATTCTAAAATTTGTTGTACAGAAACATGAAATTAGCCCCACTAAACTGTCTATATTTACCAAAACGGCTTTCTAATTTATCTATTTGAAACGACCCTAAAAGAACATATTTACTGAATCTTTTTGTAGCAAGTGTTCAATCAATTTTAAATGAGCTTTTGTTGTGTGAGAAAGAGCAGTATGGGTGTCTGTAGTGAGCTTGCCTGGACGAGTGCGACTGTCTTTACTAGTTCTAGATGATTTTACTTCATTCCAAGCATTTAACCACTCAAGAAATTTCACCAAAAACCAGTAAGATGCATGATTGGTTGAAGTGATAGGTTCATGGTAAACATCTCTCAGGTGAATACCTTTACTGGGATGTTTCACATTCACAATTTTCCACCAGGTAAGACAAATTTCTAAGAACATTTTGGTGCCTTCGGCCCCTCAACATGTTTATGTAGTGCAGCAATAGATTTTTCATCAAAAAGGCGAACCGCATGGACTACATTCTGTCTTTCAGTTGAAGATGGATACAGGACTTTTTGATTAAGAGCAGGAGCTATCTTCACAACCCGATATTTTTTCTTGCCAGTATAAATCTTTCGGATGTTTTACTGAGGCTCTTTCAATTCTTTTTTAAAGTCATTAAAGTTTGGAAATTCAAAAGTCTGATCTGCATCACGTTGATTAAGCCAATTATTCCTAATGACCTTTAATAAATGTACTGAATCAAATAGCAAGAACAAGTCTTGATCAGGACACACAGGATTTTTAACTATAACTTCAAAGCTACCACCAGCAAGAGCCATAAATAAACATCTGTTAACTCTGTGGTTATCTGATATTAAAGCAATTACCTTATAGCCACAATCTTCCAGAAGAGCAAGAACTTGTGGTTACAGAAACAAATTAAATCATCACCATTTTGATTTTTAGCAGGAATAAAGCAGCAACTCTCTGTTTTTAGAATACAGAGAGGACAGCATAAATGTTTGTATAGATGTTGCTGCTTCTTCACAATTTGAAGTTTGACCTTCAATTCTACCTCCTTTTTAAGATAACTGGTTTCTGCAATTAATTTCATCAATCATGACAATAACTTCCCATTCATGCTCTTGTAACTGTTTGCACTTTTCTTTCAAGTACTTAGCATGATTGGGGATTCATACCTGATTGGTTGGGTCCCATTTGTTGTGAAAACTTTTTTAAATACATTGGATGAGGAAGTGTTAAAACTGCAGAGTCCCTCAAATCACAGTATGCTGAAGTGTGTCCAAGAAACATTGAAAAAGCCCAAATCATTGTTTCAGGAGAGTATGACGGTCTATTCACTCCCAATAATTGTAACTGCTCATGAAGAAATAACAGCTTCTTAGCTTTAACTCCACCACACTCTTCACCCTCACAAGTCTCACTACAAACACTGCAATTTATATCACTCACACATTGTTTAAGAACTCCACACACAAATGCCAACTTTCTCTCCACAGTAGATGTACTAAGACTCCACGCTTTAAAATAATTAAATAGATTGTAAATTTCATCCATGTATCACACTGAAAATCTTTCCCTAAAAAACTGTAGCCTTTCAAAGGCACATCTTCACCTTCGCAAAACACTTTAACAGTCAAATCACTATTGACAACTAGAACAACATCCATTTTTTTGCAATGTGGATTATATTTTAAGAAATGGAACGATTCTTCATGCTTGATTGCAGTCCAGTCTCCGATTTCACAATTTAATTTGTGGTGTAGAGCTTTGAAAAATCTTCAAATGACTTTATCTTGTCTTCTTGCAAGAATTGCTGAAATTCTAAATCATTCCTTTCTTCTAATCTTGCCCTCCTAACAGCTGGATCAACTCGAGTGGTGGTGGCTGAGATGTGTAATAGGACGGTTGATTCTCAAATATTGTGGGATAAGCATCCTTGGTTAAAACAGGGTTTTTCCTTGGTACTCTCAGAACACTTCCATCTGGTTCTCTTGGCAACATCCTCTCTGATTATAAAGTGTTCTGCAAAATGTTTTATGCACACACCAGAATACTGTCCAGGGGACCAAGTATCTTCTCTGTGAATACTTCGTATCCACTTTGCTCGACGCTCTGGCTCCTTGGGAAAGAAAACACAGAAGTATACTCCTTCTGGTTGCCGTGGTTCGAATTGCATTTTGGCACGTTACATGCTCTTCCCATTTGTGAAAAACATTGATAGTAAATTATTATGAAGTAAAATAATAAGCGATGCTACATGGAAATCAGTGCCATTATTCTATATCCCATATTAAAAATAATTCCAAAGAAGCACCCCCATAACCTCAAAACCAAGCGTTAAACGCGTTTAACAAGTTTTTTCACAAAACGAAGAAGCTGTAGGCTTAAGGACGGAAACCTAAGACTATTTGCTTAGTAAAAATCTTACAAAATGTATAATTTTAAAATTACAACTCACCTTTGCGAAACAGGACACCAACACACATGAATTAGAAAAACGGTTGTATTATAACGATTAACTTGCAAAGATCCACTTCATTTACCTCCAAATATTTCCAATAAACCCCAATCGCCTGATGATATTCTTCTAGAATGAAAATTTCAGTTTCACTATTTTAAACAATCAAATTCGGACGCAAATGCTGAATCCAATGTACAATGCACAAGAGCAGCACATGCAAGGCACATGGGACTCGATGCCAACGCGATGCTACGGATGCACTCAATTCGTGACGTCAGAACAACGTCCTTCTGCTTTGACTACTGCCTGTAATCAAGATGGCCGTGGATGAGATCTCACACAATAAGCCGTTTCTCACTCACTACACTTTTCGGCCATTATTTTTATTGTTTGGTAATAGTGAATTTATTGTTTCGTAATAGTGACGTTTAGAATGATCATTTTTCTATTTCGGTGTAATTTTTAAATAATTTATGATTAATTTGAGGGGCTGTAATGAAAAACGTCGAAGCTATAATTTTAAATAGCAAATTTTGTGATAATATATTACTGCCAAGGATCCCTATTATACCCACAGATGTGCCAATCAATTTAAACGTCTTCAATTTCCGTTAAGATCGGCATTTGCGATGACTATTAATAAGTCCCAAGGCCAAACGATGTCTGTTTGTGGCTGAGTGTTGAGCACACCATGTTTTTGATACGGTTAGTTATACGTAGCATGCTCTCGAGTGGGCAAACCATCCAGTCTGTGTTAGCTAAAAATGGGATAACAAAAAATATTGTAAACTGTATTGCGTTTAGGGATTGGTATATTTTAGTAAAATTATTATAATTAGCTATGTATGTTATTTTGAAAAATAAATTACAATAAATTAAAAAATAAATGTTTGTGTTATGTTATTTTTATATTCCATCATCGTTCACAGCGCTCCATGCCTCTTCAACCCATATATACCACATCCTCAAACAGTGACAATAAGTGTTTCATTTTTTACTTTCCCGTATACGTATACACATAGTGATATACGTAATATAAGGGAAAGTTACGTAATGCCTGCGCGAAAAAATGGCCAATTTTCGGCAAAAAATTAATTGCCGGGCCGTGAAAACGAAAAAGTGGATAAAATCAGTTGCTAAACAAAGAAAAAAATCCCCTAACACGTGTGTAGTACCAGAAAACCTTTTTTCTAGGTCCTTGATACCGAAAAACCAATTGAAAGGAAAACGTCCGTCCGTCTGTCTGTCCGTCTGTGAACACTGCTAGCGCATAAACCATACGTACGATTTCTTCCAAAATGGATATTCCCGGTCGATCTGGTTCTAGTCGAAGTTTTGAAATTTTGAAAACGATTCTTCAAAATTTGAGGGTACTTTATATAAAGCCCCCCGGGGATTTTCAAAATTTTCTCAAAAACGTCTTCAAATTTTTTCTTTAAGTTTCTTGAATGAATCTTATATATATTTCTCAAAGGGCTGTTGGTCTTTTCAATAAATTGGGCGACATACGAAACGATCTGTATAAAGAAGTAATGGATTGAAAAATCGCGTTTCGTTTCACCTGCACATGGGACATTCGTATTGAAAAAGGGCGTTAAAAATACCTAAATATTAATAAAAGTAGTAATTCGGGATCTGTAATATCTGATTGCCGCGCGATATATCGGAAGAAAATTACACTCGGACGGTGGCGGGAAATGCAATCTCAAGCATTTTTGTTTGTTTCATTTAGTGTAGGTTGTGTAAGCACGTGAACGTGATTTTCTACATTGAATAGAAATCTTGAAGTATGAGAGGTTTGTGAACTTAGTGAGGTTAGGTCGTTTATAATGCTGGAATACAAAAAAAGAATTTAAGCAGAAAACAGTTTGGTTATTTGACTAACCGTGCGATTTAATCGCACGGGTTCCCACTAGTAGAGTAAAATACACTTTTTAACATGGCATAGTTCCGATTTTCACGTACAGCTCTGAATTTTCGAAAATTGTGGAAAGTTTGAATTTTTTTTCGGCGTCTTTCTCCAACTACAAAATTGAAGATAGAGATTTTTTCTTCAAATAAAATTTGTTCTACATATTGAGTTCTTTAATAAAGGTCATGTAATGTTTTTCAAAATTTTGGTAGTTTTCGTGCATATTGCGTGCAATATGTGGAATTAAAAAATTACACAAAACAAGATTTTCTCAAAAACGGCTCCAAATTTTTTCTTTAAACTTTTGGCAGGGTAGTGGTAAATGTACTCTATCAATGACATAAAAGGCATTTTGGTCTATCGTTGTTTTTTTCAAAAAACAAAAATGTAATTTTTTTTACTTTCTCACGTCGTTAATATTTACATTATCGGCGATTTTATTACATTATTATATTTACAAGTATATATGCTTTAAATAATGTCAAGTAAAGTTTTCTCGAAAACTCAACCGTTTTCTGTGAAAAGTAGCTCAAATTTCGGCATTTTCAGAATGCTCAAACGCCATTTTCTCGTGTATGGCTGCAATTTTTTCTTGAAACTTTTGTAACGGATAGTGCTAATTACACTCTTTAGTATAGCGTAAAGTTTATTTTGAGTTATTTTTTTGTTTTTTCAAAAATTACATATTGTAATTATTTGAAAGATCTCTCACATCTTTAATATGCACATTACCAGCAATTTGTAAGGATTATTACATTTGTGAGTGTAAGTGCTTCAAATAACTTCAAATAAAGTATTTTGAAAACTCAATCATTTTCTGTGAAAATGAGCTTCAAATTTCGCATTTTTAGTAGCGCTAAAACGCCATTTTCTCTTGAACGGCACATCTTTTTTAAAAGAAAATTGCCATTTATGACTAGGTTTTTGTGTTCTTTAATATTCTAAAATTAATATTTTCGTTCTACGAATAGGAAACCGAAATATTAAGAAAATGACAATAGCATATTATATTGAAATTGATGTAAATTCTTCCTGTTGATCCTGTTATAATTGGAGGTGTGGTGGTACGAATAAATATATTTATTTGACCATATAGGATCAATCAAAATTGATTTCTGGAATTAATCTTTTAAAAAACATTTATTAATGGTTAAACGTTTCGCACGTTTTGTACGTGCCTTGTCAAGAGAAATTATGGCAACGGTTAACAATGTTATATAAATGAACATAAAACAATAGAATATACAATTTTTGAGTTAAATATTAACATTGCTGTTACATCCACAAAAACCTTGGAGACTTGTCAAATAGTTACATTATGCAATTTATGAGAGCAGCACATTTAGATATGTTAAGGAATAAACATTGTAAATTCTATTTTTTATGTTAATTTATATAACATGTTAACCGTTGCCATAATTGCTCTGACAAGGCACGTACAAAAACGTGCGAAACGTTGAGCCATTAATAAATGTTTTTAAAAGATTAATTCCAGAAATCAATTTTGATTGATCCTATATGGTCAAAATATATATATATATTATTATATATAATATAAACAACCTCCAATGGCATATTATGCAATTAGTTTAAAACGTTGTCCCTTTTTTACACGAATAAGACGATATTACCGAACGAAACGACGTTAGAAGTGAGTTCTGTAATATCTTCTTACGAGTGCAAAAAAATTAACATTAGAAACGAATTGCATACACATTTTTTTGTACAACAGTATTATAAGGATTTAAGGAAGCGAAATTAATGTGTTAAGTTGTAATTCGTAGTTGTAGCAGATCTCAAATTCATATTTGGTCATGAGTGTACCTAACCAACAAATTGTTACAAATGGCAATTGGTTTGGAAAGTCTTGATTCAAAATAATGATTTGCCTAGAGAAATTGTGTTAGAATCGCAAAGCAGGAAATGCTATGATAGCGAAAAGCCTTGCAAACTTTATGAGAAAGAGTACTTAAAGTTAAGGAAATTTATGGATAAAAAATATGCAAATTTATTATGCAAAGCTGCGCTTCTTTCGTATCTATGGAGCAGTTTGGTTAAGTAAGTATAATGCACATGCTAGAATAAAGACGTTTGTTAATTTAATGCATGCTTCAGACATTAAGTCCACAGCAGTGAAGCGTCGACACTATGGTGCACTTATTCCAAATTAAAGGAACTGCTAAGATCAAAGAGAATATTGATATTGGAACTTTTCACAAAGTAAGACTTATGAAACACGTAAATGTGGGATATCAACCTATAAAGGCAATGGTATTTTGCCAACAAGATGTAAACACATCTTACAAAAGCTGATGATGCAACTTTCTTTAATGAAGGTATAATAATGACAGTGGCAAAATAGTTAAGTTTTATTTATAAATGTGTATTAAAAACGGTATGATTTTCAGGTGTGCTATTTTTGGCATATGGTGCTTGTAGACGGTCGAATGTACAATTGCATCAACGATGGAAAGAAGAAGGTGTTTTTGATAGTGAACAAAAAATGACAGCCCGGAAAACACAATCCATGAATAAGAATTGATTTGAAGAACTATGAACAGAAACACAAAAAACTGTCATCATGAAAACACTACCTTAACTCCATTTCTATTACAGCCCATACATTTAAACCACACAAAACTTTTTGGATTTTACAGTCTTGCATACCCGTACTTTCCATGTTTATTGTCGTGGCTTCTCTATTTCATCTAACTTTTGTGCGTCTTCTTTCCATCAACTGAAAATCTATAGTGTGCCTGACTATTTATTTCTTATGGGTGAGGGATGTTTTCACTCTGCACGAAATAGGGCCATGACTTACGCGCGATGATATCTTTTGTGCTTTTATGATCGTCATGCGTGCATAAGCCATACTATGACGATTTTGTAATGTAAAAGGGTTGTTTATAATACTGGTATACAAAAAAATGTACTTTTGGCGGTGATAGATGGCAGCTGGCAAGAAAGAGTATGTGGCAATTCAATATAGCCAGCGAAAACCCAAGGAAATAGAAAACTAATACGGGAAGTCTGTGCCATTCTGTAGCACCACTAGTTCTATAACGATTCAGCTCACGTGGGTCTTTGTACCGCCCAGCGCGTTTTGGAGATTTCTAAAAGATTTCAGCCAGCATATGCAGGTCCAAAAACACCAACACATTACAAAAATAATTGTTTTTATTTAAAACTAAACAGAAAAAGTCCCAACTGACGTGAAAACAATAAGAAATGTAAAAATTAAAGTTGGCAGATAACACTTAATCTGCCTTTTTCTCGTAATGTTTGTTTCAATGTTATGCATAAAGCAGCCAAAATTTACATTCGCGAACAAGGCAAATATTTTGAATTTGAAGAAGTTACAAAAATGATTACTTGTATATGAAAATCAAAAATATGCATAATGTCGTATGAAGATAGAAATAACAGATCTTAATCTTGCACCGCGCATGCATTTTTTTCATAACGATACAGCTGGCCTTGCGGTGTTTGGACCGCCAATGCCTTCTTGAAGATTCTAAAAGATTTCACGCAACATGAGCAATATTAAAAAACACCAATTCATGTATAGTACCCCCAAAAATTAAAATATCGGTTTCAAATTACAGGAGCCTTGACATCAGTGAAAATGATGGGGAATATCAATTTTGAAGAAAATCGGCTGAACGGTTTAGGCACTAGCGTTGACCACAGAACCACCACCACGAACAGACCACCACGTTTTGCCGTCAATCGATTTTGCAGTATCAAGAAGCAACAAAACATTGTTTTTTTGACTAAACGCGAGATTTTTTCCTTAATTTAGCAACAGGTTTTATCGACTTTCTTTAGCAGGCCCCAGCTATAAGAGTTTTTCTGGCGAAAATTCGCCGTTTTCCGGGGCACGATTACATAACTTTCTCTTCTTACGAAGTATCCCTGAGGCGAGAAAGTAAAAAATAGTTCAAACTATAGAGATTAAAAAACTAAATTTTGCGAGAAAGTCTGTGCCATTATATAGCACCTAATTTATTTATTTGTCGTCTCTTATCACACTTGTGGAGAAAATGTAAAGAAAAAAATTGGAGCGGTTTTTGAGAATTTTTTTTCGCAAATTTCAAGCGCCAATTACGCAAAAATACTCGTTTTTTCAGAAAATTGTACATGACATTTTTTAAAGAAAAACTTTGGAGCTGTTTTTGAGAAGCAAAATTTTGGTAAATTACAACGCAATTTTCGCAAAAACTTTTAGTTTCTTCAAAAAAGTGTACATGAACTTATTTAAAGTGTTAATTTTGTACAACCGACTTTGTTTTGGGGCAAAAATCTCTATCTTCATGTTTTGCAGTTTTGAAATTGTTGCAATGTTCGAAAAATTGGAGATATCAACGAAAATGATACCAGCATTCTTTTAAACGTTCTTCGCACTATTCAACAACAAAATTTAATCAAAACATTTGGAGCAATTTTTAATAACTTTGAAATGTCTAACGACTTCATGTAAAGTGCCCCCCAAAGTAAAAATATCGGTTTCAATTCCAGGAGCCTCGAGATCAGCCAAATCGATTGGGGAACCACGATTGGGCTACACCACGAGTTAGAGGATTTTTTTCTAAAAAGAGCAATAGAATTTATCCACTTTTTCGTTACCAGACCCCAGATATAAGAGTTTTTCTGGCTGAAATTCGTTTTCCGGCGCATGATTACATAACTTTCTCTCGTATGAAGTATTCGTAAGGCGAGAAAGTAAAAAGCAAATTAATAACAGGAAGAGTCTGTATGTAATTTTCCAATTATCAACATTTTAACAATATTTCACATCTCTTTATGATAAAGCGTATGTAGTGTTCAATCTCGCGAACAATCACGAGGAAATTCGCTAGCAGGGAGCAGCCTCAAATTGTCTTTCCCCTGCGCGGCCAACATTCTTCGGCTGCCCCACCTTCAAAGCTTTCTCACGGCACTAGCAAGTCTTTACAAAAATATAAGAAATGAAACAGATGCTCAGGCAACAAAGAATTCTCGTTTTGCCCTCTTGGTTGCGAGTGCCGAAACGCCGCGTACCGCATATCGTACTGTAAGCCGGGGAAAGGGCGAAGGGGTCAGTTGCCCAGGGCTTGGCCTCCGCCGGCGCGCGGGGCCCGCTTCCTCGAGCCATTAGCCGTTTACCTGCCTTGTACTCAGCCTTCGGCGGCCAGATGTTTACAAACATTCATAAATATCGCTACGTGCCTCCCGCACCAATATTGGCGTTAGTATTCGCCGACCACGAACGCATCTGCAAGGCAGCCGCGCCCGCGCCCGCCTTACCGCCCCGTCTCTCAGCCGGCTCCGCGGTTCCCGTGAGAAAATACCAACCTTGCTAATGATGCAGCCATCGCAGGCACCGCCAGTGCCGCGCCAAAGTCACGTGACACACTTCAGAAAATAACAACAAATAGCGAGCATCTCTCGCGGCACACTGCGTCTCACTGCATGTCATAGGCTAGCTGCAAATATCACGTAACTACTCCCCCTCTGCACTCGGAAACATACGTCTCAATAAATACGGCAACTTCGCTCCACGCGCCACTCTTCAGTCACTCTCCGTCAAACTATATTCTACTCAGTCTCTCTTAACCCTAGGATGGCATATGCAGGGCCTCCGAGGCCCTATCGGTTTTTATTTTCTCTTGTTACTCTGCAATGCTGGAAATATGAGAACTGGCCGGATGTGTAATCTTCAATTGATTATTCTACTTTCATTTGATCTTCTCGCAAAGGAAGAATTCTTAGAAGTTTTATAGATAGTTACTAAAATACAATTCTTACTACGTCAATGCATATGCAGGGCCTTTGAGGCCCTATCGTGAAAAAGTCAGATTTCGAAGCGTGGGGCGATAAGCAGGCTTCTACAATGCGTGGTCATTCTGAGAAACAAAGTTATCGTGTTTTTCCATTGTTGACAAGCAATCTTGGAGAATCTTGCGTATTGTTAGTAAGATTTCAGCTGCGAAACAGTTTGGCAAGGAGTGGGAATTGCGCCGTGTGCTTTCAATTTGAAGTATGGCTTTTTCACGTGATAGACGTTACGTCTCAGCTTCAGCTGGTGATTTTGAACCTACGGTGGAAGAATGGTTGATTGAGGAGGAAGTTCTTGATGATGTAAACAGTGATGATTCAGATTTAGATCCAGAATATCATCCTTTAGTGACAGATATTGAAAGTGATGATCACAGCACAAGTTCTTGTTCAGAAAGCGACGCTGATATTTCGGTGAGTGTTACTAGCCCCCCTACTGCTGGAACATTTATAAGTAGAAATGGTACTGTTTGGCAACATGATTCTCCAGTTTCTTCTCGTACACTTGCACATAATATTATTACATGGACTTCTGGCCCTAAAAGAGGAATAACTACTTCAACACCTAAACAGGCATGGGACTAATTTTGTTACTCAAAATATTATTGATGAAATATTGCTATGTTCGAATTTAGAGGGAAGGCGAATTGCAACAGAAAAGGGTAAAACTGGAGACAAATTACCGTTGATGAAATCAATGCATTTTTTGGATTATTACTTCTTGCTGGTGTGGAGAAAAGCAGGGATGTACCAGTTAGGGAACTGTTTTTAGATCAAAAGCAAAACCCTCTGTACAGAGCTACTATGTCTGTAAATAGATTTGAAGATATTAGAAGAGTTATTAGATTCGATGATCGGCGCACCAGAGCGTCACGTGCCCAAACAGATAAACTTGCTGCCTTTAGATATGTTTGGGAAATGTTCATTGGGAACTGTCAAAATGTTATGACTCCTAATGCATATCTTACTATTGACGAGCAGTTGCTCTCATTCCGAGGTACATGCAGTTTCGTACAATACATGCCCAAAAAACCCGCTAAATATGGCATCAAAATTTTTTGGCTTTGTGATTCAAAAAATTCTTACGCAATAAACGGAACCATTTACACTGGAAGACAGCCAAACGAGCCAGTACAAAAGAACTTGGCAAGAGGAGTTGTAAATTATTTGGCAAAGATTGTTGAAGGTTCATCACGGAACATCACATTTGATAACTTCTTTTGTAGTGTTCCACTTGCTGAAGAAATGCTTCAAAAAGGAATCACAGTTGTCGGGACTCTGAGACATAACAAGCCTGACATACCAAAAGAAATGTTGCCATCTGCACTGAGAGAGATAAAGTCTTCCCTTTTTGGATTCAAGGGAAAAGTAACAATGGTGAGCTATGTGCCTAAAAAGAAAAGAGCGGTAATTCTGATAAGCACAATGCATCACGACAAGGCCATTGATAGCAACAATATGAAAAATAAACCAGAAATTATATGCTTTTACAACGAAACAAAAGGTGGTGTTGATCAAATGGATCAGAAAGTGAAAAATTACACGTGCAAGAGACAAACTCGGCGGTGGCCTTTCGTCTTGTGGATGAACGTTATGGACGTTGCTGCACTAAACAGTCAAATTATATTTTCAGCTCAAAATTTAGAGTTTTATCCAAGAAGAAATGATACAAGAAGATTATTCTTGAAAGACTTGTCGTTTGAGTTAGTTAGAAACCTCATGGAGAGGAGAGCGAATCAACCAAATTTACCCAAATCATTGCAACATGCTCTTTCATTGTGCGGTATAGTGCGTCCAGAACCCACCCCAGAAACATTTAGATGTGTGCAACAAAGAAGAAGATGTTCTTTCTGCCCATATGAAAGACACAGGAAAAGCACAATGGTATGTGAAAAATGTAACAGATCTGTGTGCAAAGAACATAGCCATATTGTTTGTTCCTCATGCTTGTAAAGATATTCTACAAAAATTCACAATGAATAAGTGTAATATTATGTGTTATATTAACAAATATTGCAATAAATAAGCATTTGTTGAATGGTATGGGTTTAATTTTATTTAAATGTATGCTCTAAAGAAACGAATATTAAAAAATTTGCATTTTTTGAGTGAAAATGTCGCAGGGCCTCGGAGGCCCTGCATATGCATTCGTGTAGTTTCATAGGCCCATGCATCCTAGGGTTAATCAAACTTCCAAGCAACCGCTTCAGTCAACGTCTATCAGTCGTTTCTACGCTGCTACTGAAAACTATTCAGTCAACTCTTCAGTCGACTTCTAACAGTCATCTACTACTCAATCAAACTCAGTCGAACTTCCAACCAACTACTTCAGTTAACTTCTATCAGTCATTTCTACGCTGTTACTGGAAACTATTCAGTCACTACTACAAACTACTGCAACTTCTTCAGTCAGGCTAGCCAGTCACTTCTTCAGTGAACTTCTACGAGACAAACGACTACCATTGACACATTTGTCAATGCTCGCTCTACTCGTCAGACAGCCTGCGAACGAGTCAGCTGTCCTTGCTCTGCCTATCTAGGCTCCGGCAATCAATCAGCGCGGCCAGTAGGCCGCGATCTACATTCGGGCCACCAGTGAATCAGCCTTCACCTGGCCAAGTCAACAGTACGGGCCGCTCCAGTAGTCGAGTACGCGCCCATGGTGACATCCAGCCTACTAGCCGTATCATCCGCAGCCCACTTCAGCCGACGACATACACACTCAACCGTCTGACCTGGGTTGGTGTTTGCTGTACTTTCATCAATCTGTGAGTAAATGTAAACTTCAAGAAAGAAGAAACTTAAACTATAAACATTCATTGGTCCTCCGGCTTACTGCCTAAATAACTAATCAATTATTTTCAAGAATTAAATTAAATTCATTCAAAAGTGCATTGCCTTTCATTTGCCTCTAAGAAACAATCCCCTGAAATCCGTTCTGAGCCTGTATGTAGTTGATTCGCAGCACGGACCTCACCGCGCTGCATCCACTACATGTACCATCATATTATCATGTTTTCCTATCATGCATTTAACATTTTATGGCCTGGTTTGATTCATTTTATGGCTCTATTCGACACATATGGTGCTAGTGTGGTGTAGTGGTATAAGTGCCGACTCGTTAACTTCGAGAATCAGATTTCGGGCCTTGGAACGGAAAAAATTGCTGGAAGAAAATACTTTTGCTGGTTTATGTAGTAGTGTAATAATAGCATTTTGGACCATCTAGAAGCAGTGCGAGAAAGTAGGTGCTTTGAAAGCACCACTAGTTTCTGTCTGCAATATGTTAAGGACCACAGCAATATGTTAAGGACCACTGCAATATGTTTCATAACCTAAGAAGAAAAAGTTTGCAAAAAAGCTCACATAAATCGTAAATATGTTTATCTGACTGCAAAACCTGAATAATAACAGACTTATTAGAAATTGATCCAAATGTTCGAATGGATTTCCGTCTTACCGCAACATTTGCACCATAATAAACCAATGCTGTCCGTAAGGCCAGCTAATTTCTCCACATTTTTTTACTGCTCACACCAAACATTTAACACTGTCGGCCACAATAGTGCTTGTGTGTTTGTTCCCCAAACCCCGATGTCGGGCACAAGATGAACATGCGACTTTCTTAAAAATAACTTACCCCTCAGCTTTTTGACTGTCCTATAAAAGAAAGTAATAAAATGTAACAATACCGAAGATAAAAGTAAGCTCAGTTAATTATTGGGTAACTTAATTTTGAAGGATAAATGATGTTTTCGGTACTTATTTATTCACAGGTTAGATAAGATTAACATAATTAAAATTACTGTGCTCTCGTATTCTGAATTTACCCCCTTACTTTCTTATTTTTTTACATAAGAATGTTTATATTACCTTCATAGCTATTAAATTAAGAGTACGTGCAGTGCCACTGGTGACAAGGAAGACTGTAATAAAATTTATTGATTCATCAATAATGGCTGAAGTTTAGAACACGATACAACTTAAATGCACTGAACACTCTCATAGTTAGGTTAGGTTTAAACAATTGAAAATAAGCACGTAAACAATGATTAATTTTGCGAGTAAGCAATTTTAGAGAGCGCATGCGATTTTGTTTGTGAAAGTATAGGGTTAAATTTCCACTTGTACTTCAAAATAGTTTTCATCGATCGCCTATTGTATAATTTCTATTAATATGTGTAATTGTCATGTGCAACAATGAAAAAACGCTGATTTATAAGTTTGTACTTCCAACGAAAAGAAATCCACTACGAAATTAATGTAACTAAATTACTGAGCGAAATGGAGAACCTACAAAGTTATGATATCATTCTTGATACAGGATAAAAAAAATATGCTGCGAGTCATTTAGAAGTTTCAAAAAAATTTAAAGGTACGTGTACTGCATTATATTTACAGTTAAGTGCAATATCATTATTAAAAGAAGATGCTATGCAATGTTCTTTAATACTACTTTAGTACTATATACACAAAATATTTCTGATGACCAGGCTCCGACTATTATTTTCAAATTCAAATCGGTCAGTGTACAATGTTGTTCCATAGTAACAAGTTCACACTAAGCTGACATTTACTGTGCGGAGAATATTTACGACGCAGTTGCTTATCCAATAAAGTGAAAGTATGTGGTGAAAAGTTATTATATTATTTTCAAAAAATAATTTTAAGAATGACGAATACTGTGTGGTAATGTTTTCCTAGGAATGTTTCATGGATTTTTGGTCATTCAATGAAAAACTTTCTTAGTTTGCCAAAGTTTCGCAACTTCATTGTTCCCTCATCAGGGCTTGCTAAGGTTGAATATTTAAGAGCAGAATACCAATCATCCAACATATGGCATCAGGGGAGCCTGCACAAAAACACCTCAACTCTCTGGCTCCATGTTTAGGAATGATTTTCTCCCTCTTAGAAGATTATTTTTATTAACTAAAATTGTCGAAAATTGGGTGTTTGAAAACAAATAAACTGGAAAATTCAATTATAAGTAGGGAACGGAATGTATTGTAATAAAAAAGCAAATTATATACATACATATGTATTTATTTCTTCCAAAATATGTAAGGGAAAGTAGAAAATATGTAAAATAAAAATTCACTATGCTATATAAAATTGCTCTATACAAGCAGTTTTCGTGCACAGAACGTCTCCGGTCAGATCTCAACAATGATTCGGAGTGACTGAAATATGGTTATTTTATACAAGTAATTACACTCTAGCTTTCAACACAAGAGTTTTATTCGATATATTAAATACGTTTGTAGAATGTTCAATGTTGTTTGCGAGGACCCGATGTTCCAAGTGAACAGTTGCCTAGTACCTTGTAGAAGCCAGAGGTGGATCCTGGAGGGAGGTTAAAGGAAACATACTTCCCCCACAATCCAACAACGTGGTAAGATAATGATCTGTAAGCTGGTGGTACTACGAAATGGCACAGACTTTCCCGTATTAGTTTTCTATTTCCTTTGGTCTCGGCTAGCTATTCGGACTTGCCACATACTCTTGCCAGCTGCAATCTATTGCGGCTCAAAGGGCATTTTTTTTGACATTCTATTAATTTTTCGGTTTCCTAATAATAGAACGGAAATATTATTTTAAGAATATTAAAGAACAGTAAAACATCAACCAAAATGACAATTTTCTTTGAAAAAATTTGAAACATTTTTTAAGAAAATGGCGTTTAGGTGCCACTGTAAATTCGAAATTTGAAGATCTTTTCAACATGAATCTTTTGTTTTCGAAAACATTCATTAGAAGTAATTTGAAGCACTTTTAACTCGCAAATACAATAGTGTTTACAAATTGCTGGAAATGTGCATATGAACGATGTGGAAGATTTTCAAAAAAATTACATTTGAGTGATTTAAAAAAAACAACAAAAATACCCCAAAATGAACGTTACGGCATATTAAAGAGTGCAATTGGTACTATCCGTTCAAAAAGTTTGAAAAAAAATTGAAGCCATTTATGACGTTTGGCATAATGGCGTTTGAGCGTTTCTGAAAATGCAGAATTTTGAGCTCGTTTTCAGAGAAAGCAGTTGAGTTTTCGAGAAAGTTTATCTGACATAATTTAAAGTACATGTATTCATAAATACGATAATGTGGTTAAATCGCCGCTAATGTAAATGCTAACGATGTGAGAGACAGATCAAAAAACTTACATTTTTGTAATTTTTGAAAAAATAAAAGAATAGAGCAATATAGCGTGTATGTTATCTTAAAGAGTGCATTTAGCTCTATCCCTAATCAGCGCAAAATGCTTTATATTACAAGAAGATCGCAGAGGCAATCCATGTAACTTTCAGAAAGTTTAACAGTTGCTTAAAAAAGGGGGCGGTGTCAAAATTGACCCCGACGTATTTTTAATTTTTTTCACTACCGCTTACGAAGTAGAGAGAAAGTTATGTAATGGATTTGGAGTTTTGGAGCTTTTTTGAGAAAAGTTTGTATTTTTAATTTTTTAAATTTGCACATGTTGCACGCAATATTGCGCGAAAACTACTAAAAGTGTCAGAAAACTGTACATGACATTAAGGAAAGAACTCGCTACGCAGAACAAATTTCATTTTAAGGAAAAATCTCTGTCTTTAATTTTGAAGATGTAGGAAGACGCCGAAAAAATTCAAACTATGCCACCTATGTAACCTATGCCACATTTATAAGTGTAATTACTCTATTCTTACAAGAAATTTAAAGATAAAATTTGAAGCCGTTTTTGAGAAAAATTTGAAAATGTCCTGGGGCTTCATGTAAAGTACCCCCAAATTGTGAAGAAAGTTCACGGCACGAGTGGAACCAGATCAACCGGGGAATATCCATTTTGGAAGAAATGGCACTTCTAGTTTAGGCCAGAGCTTGCCAACTGAATGCTCTGTGACGTTACAGAAATCTACTCGCCTGCTCTGAGCCGAGCGCGGAGGTAGTGCCCGATGTGACGGCGGGCGAACGGTGTTCCAATAATGTGACAGGAAAGCCCCCCCATCATAAACATTCTAAATAATTATTACCAGTTAGAAAAGGTAATTATCAATTGTCCAAGCGAACGTCCGGGGGAGGGACAATTGATAATTTCGTTTTCTAACTGGTAATAATTATTTAGAATGTTTATGATTCAATAATAATATGAAAAATTATATAATAGAACATACATCATTACATAATTCAAAGCAATATCCGACTCTTTATCATAACCAGTACTGAAATCCCACTTCCATTCTTCTTTTAAATAATATAATTTATACAATAGTATGTAATATAAAGAATTAGTTCGTTCTGAAACAGTCATTAATGCTAACAAATGGGTACCAGGTAGGGGTCACCTGAGAGAATTTTGACCATAGGCTTTATTATTTTTGATGTACAGTTTTGTTTAAGAATGTTGTAAATCCTCGTGATTTTCAGTATCTTTTCCATAATCTTCAATCTGCAAATTCCTTTACTCATCCCATGATAGCGAGCTATGTCAGTTCACAAAATTTATTTTAATTCCGCAGATTTCTCTGAGTCGCAAAGCAATGTAATGCATCTGTAGGTTTGACTTTTTCGTATACTGTAGTTCTTTCGAATACATTAAACACTTCGACATTATTGTAGATTATACAAAAGGAAACCTTTCTTCCCTAACATAATGAACATTAATGGGTGTAGATGTTCTCCCACTTACGTTGTCTGAAACACCGGCAAAGGCCCACTGCCAAGGTTTTCGGTATCGGCGACCGCTGTCTGTCCCTCTCTGCCTTCCCCCTTTGCTCGCACCGCTTCTCCGAGTGCCGTATCTCGGAGGGAGAAAAAGCTCCGACGTCATTCCTTGTCCAGATGGCAGTTGCTGGTTTAGGCGCTAGTGGTGTTCACAGAATGACGGACAAACGGGCATATGGACGGACGGACGTTTTGAAAAAAAAATAGTACATTATGAAACGATGATGTAATGATGCACTCGTGTGATGTTTACGATACTCGCTCGTTCCTCGCTTGTATCGTAATATCACACTCATGTATTAATACCCAGCATTGCATCATCGTTTCATAATGTACTATTTTGTAATCGAGTTACCATTGGACTCTACGAAACGAGCAATTACTTGATTGTAATTACTCGTCCTATTGCCTCACAAATATCCACTCATTCTTGAGTCTGAGAACGCGGTTTCTAAGAAGTGGGAGGGGAGGAGTTTGACAATTTATGGCGAATGTTCCGTGGTCATAGAAGCGCTGAGAGTTCACTTCGCCTTGTAAGAGCGATGATTCCAGTAACAAATATTTCAAACTCGCTAATGAAATGTTTCGTTTTCCTCGTATAAATGTATTAAAATGGCACAAAATACGTAAGAAACATGAGGTAACAAGGAAAATATGTAAAAATATGTAATTATACTAAAATAATTAAAATGTAAATAGTTCTAATTCATCCAGGATGTCTGGTAAACTATAAAATTTTATTGAATGCACGTATCTTTTTCCTATAAAAACATATATTTACATGAATATCCATTCTTTAATCTAGCCTAGGAATCGATCGGGACCAAAATGTTCCAGTTTAGGGAGGTTTCCGTTTTATGCTGAGTTGTCCATTTTATTATACCTAATGATATTTCCGTTCTGAATCTAGTAAATTATGATTTAATTATGTTTAACATTTATATAACGTATTTATAGTTATTTATTGGTGAATTGAAATCACCAATAAATGAATATTAAAGATTCTTCACTGACAGCTTCTGAGTTTCTTTTCTTCTATAAGTTTGACCTTTTCATCATAGATTAGACTTTTATATTTTCTTCCATCGTTGTTAATCTGGTTCTAAAACTCAAAAAATACACATTACCTCACGGCGTAGTAGCTGCGGTCGGATTGCTTGCTGACCCTTTCAAAAGCCTAGAGTACTATGAATTTCTGATAACTTTGAACGGCTTTGAGCGATGTGTCTCTGGCCGAGGGGTTATGAATATGATTGTCTACACGGACAGGATAATACGTGAATAGAAGTCATATCCCTACACCTTTCCACGCTCAGAGGGTCGGAAGGGAGAGAATTCCTTTATGGTCTACGCTATAAGAAACAAGTGACCCCAAGTTCGAATTCTACGCTGACAGCTGTAGCCCTCTCCGCTGCCACGACTGAATCGCAGAGATAGAGAATTTAAAACAGACTTGCAGATGCATTCATTTCAATAAGAACATCTCGCGACTCTCTGCCAATTTACAGGAATTCCGTTTTATAAAGATTTTTTTCCTTGCAAGTCGTGAAAAACCGTTCCGTTTCCGCTTTGGAGAGGTTCAGTTTTATACTGTGTAAATTGCCGTTTAATTTTACGGGCCGGAGAAATTTACCAGTTAAGGCAGGTTTCCGGCGTGTACAGGTTCCGGTTTAGACAGATTTTACTGTATATATAAAGTCTTTCATTCTCTATCTCTGAGTATAATAATTCTCTCCCTCTCTCTCTCTCTGAGATACCCGGCAGAAATAGCTTATGGGATAATTTTGCTTGGCTTCCTAAATTGGAGAAGATTGTATAGGGAGGATTATTCCAAACCAGTTAATGAACTTGTGCCACTATCTGGGGAAGAAATAAAGACTTCAGAGAAAATTCTGTCTGTTAGTCTATATTCGTAACTTCTTAAAGGACGGCCAAAGATTAGTCCTCGAAACGTCGCTTTTTGAAATTCCATTTTTTGTACCTGGATATCGAAATAAAAACTTTTCGTCTGTTGTAAACAATCTGTCGCCAGATTCATTTAAGAAGGAAGATATTAAGTCAGTTGTTGTTTCATAATTTCCTCCTAGTAATCCCTTGCCGGAATAGAACCTTTAAACATGCGCTATCTTTCCCCATGAGATCCGGCAGAGGTAGCTCAGTGCCTCTGACCTGGAATTCCGACGACGCGATGCGCACAGTGGGATGAAATGCCTAAAACGTGGTTACAATTCATTATCTCTTGCAAAATGCAAAATAATGTCTATATTGGGGTTTATATTGGGGTTTTCGACTTCACCAAATACGAATATATCAAAAATAAAAAATTCAAAACTTTTAAGACTAACAGAACATATTGAAAACTCCTTTCACCTAAAACAGCATACTATTGTATTATTACTGGACATCGAAAAAGCATTCGACAAAATTTGGCATCATGGTCTTATTTATAAATTATTCCAAATTGGAATTCCTACTTATTTGTTCAAAATAATTCAAAATTTTCTTTCTAATCGCACTTTTCGTGTCAAAATTAATTCCTCTTTTTCTCAACTATTTTCAATTGGCGCGGGCGTGCTCCAAGGGTCCTGTCTATCTCCTCTACTTTTTAACATCTATCTCTCAACATTCCCAACTTTACGTACTCAGAATTAGCCCTTTTTGCTGAATGGATACTGCATTCTTCATTAGTCATAAAAATTTAACAACTGCCAAAAATAGACTACAATCCGACCTTCTGCGTTATACAAATTGGACTTCTAAATGGCAGATTAAAATTAACATGAATAAATGTGAAGCTAAAATCTTCACACCTCTGTAAACCAATCACCCCTGCAGAAATATTAATTCTTGATCAAGCTATACCCTGGATATCACCAAACACACCTATTAAATACCTTGGACTCCTCTTAGACACTAAACTTAAATGGAATGCCCATATTAAAAACATTATACATAAAACTAACACTAAAATTTATAAATTACACTCCCTCATTAATTATAAATCACCTATAAACATTCACTCAGCAAAATTAATATATACCACAATTATTCGTCCTACCCTTACTTATGCTTGCCCCATCTGGTCCAATGATGCCAAAACCCATATTAATAAATTACAAATTCTCCAAAATAAATTCACCAGGAAAATATTTCACGCACCCTGGTATATTCCCAACTCTCAACTCCATAATGAACTGAAAATTGACACTATCAACTCCCTAATTCGTTCACAAAGCCTTAAATTTTTCAACTCCTTAGATGACTTACAACAGACCCGCACTTTCAATTTAGGTTAAACATATCATTTTCCTCAACGTATACTATCAAAATTTCCTAAAGTTATATTTCATCCACCATAATTACTACATTTACAACATATTATCCTTCTATTCAAAATCTTTTTTACAAACTTCTTTTTTTCATAACATAACCTTTTTCAAAAATTTAATTGTTAATAATTCCTACTACAGGTTCCAGTGAGTATCAAATCGCCAGTTATTTGTTTGTAATGTCCAAACCCCTGAAAGACAAATATGTCGAACAGGCAGAAATAAATTAAAAAAAATTCAAAATGGCCGATTCAATATGGCGGACGACATTTGGAAAAACGTGAAAAATGCAACAAAAATGAGTACATTGCATTCTGACATACCGTATATTCGAGCTCACTGATTACGAATATAATATCAAAAATAAAAATTCAAAATGGCGGATTTAATATGGCCGATGACATTTGAAAAATCGTGGAAGAATGCAAATATAACAAAATATTTTTGTTTGATCGCGTACAACTTTTAACCCTTGATTACAAAGACCCAAGATTACTCTCTTTTAACCCTTTTAACCCTAGATTACGCTAGTAGTGCCGAAACAGTACCCCGCCTCCTTCCCCTCACTCCCCGTTTTCAAACTCTGTGTAGCTTCATTGTGTGACTATATTGTTGTGCTCATACGGTATACGGTATTTTAACACTCGTCGTCCAATACACTACTCCTTTGTACTTACGTCAGTGATATTTTTGTGCTTTATTCGCTAATATAGTAAATAATAAATACAAAATCCTTGTATTGTAGCATTTAAGTTTTGTTCTCAACATTTAACAATCATAATGTGACGATGACGATCGTAACGAATGTGTGACGAGGTACTTCTGCGGACGCTTCTCAAAAGGCATGTGTATACAGCAAATGTCTGCTGTGAGAGTCAAGTCATTTAGGTGTATCTATAAAAGCCTTTAACATGTAATTTATAACTCCTAAAATATCATACATGTTCAATTCATAAATTTAGTGTTTCATTGTACAAAAGGGTTATTCTTCATTTTTACCTGAAGTAGTCTGCCATACTAGGCCTTTGTAATAACGCTTTGTATAGGGCGACTTTAAAATATAGGGTTAATGTAACATGGGACCCAATATTTCCATTAAAATAAAATGAAAGTCAGTAATGCTGACTAAAATATATTGTATAACCATGGTAACAGTGGTTTTATTTTTCTCATAGAATTGCAATTCTCGGACTGGTCACTGTCGCAACACCTCTTTCTCGCAAAATAAAATGTAATTTTATCTACTCGTATCATAAATAATTATTTTAGACAGCCATGAGTAAATTGAGTGATTTCAGGGCATGCGTAGCATGCTGAATGTTTAATTTTTGGAAACAGTGCTATTTTAAGCTTGAAATTATCTGTGAATGCAACAAAGACTGTTCTGGCTTTTTGCTGCGGTATTGTTTATTGTTTTCTACGTTAACCGGTACATGTTGGTACAGAAAGTGGTATTTCCCTGTATTCTTTTAGTATGTTGTCCATTATGTACTATTAATATCGATTTATACATTACTTTTATGGGCAAGGGCCGTATTTTATACTTTTGAGTTAAGTTTAATAAAATTAGAAAAAAACAGAATTATGCAGCTACCGCTATAAACATGTCTCATTATCGGATTCGTGCCTATTTCGTGCGATTTTATAGAATGATCGTGAAGTCAATACTATAAATATCATCAAGAAATATGAATGAACGTGGGATATTGTAGGATTTGTAACTTATCTCTACTTTTTCATTCATTTTTTAAATAAATTTTCTCATTTACCGGCTCGAACATTCATTTTAAAAAAAACATGTTTAACATGAAAAAAAAATAATTAAACCAGGACTTATAACTCAGTGCCTATACCTTCTATTACATGTCCCATTTTAAAATTTCAATGATTATTTTCATAGAACAAAAATATTTGTTTTTAAATCCGCACTAAAATTTCCGTCCGACTTGGGTGACGCGGTAAACATAATAGAGCCTATGTTCGACCTGGAATATAGCTTTCACTTGTAAGTTCCGGCCGTTCGTACTCAGGGGATTTCATAGTCCCATCAATAGTGAAGACAACCTGAGAGTTAAAAATTCTCAACTAGAAACTTTTTTTTCGAATTTTGGCCAGGTTTTAGTCATTTCATCCCCACTGTGACGACGGCAGGATTTTCATCTCTAGTTACAAAGCTAAGTCGAATTCAGCTGCTTTCTGGAGGAGAATTCTAGCTGTTGGCTGCTCTGATAAGTACTTTTTCGTGGTTTCTTTGATCAATACCAGGCGAATGTCGGAACAGTACCCTAACACCGTACGAAATCTTTCCTTTGTCTTCCATGCCCTATCCTCATCCCTTACTTTCGCACGCTTACATGCACTACACTGCCACATGTGCCGAGAGGCCAGTGGGTAGCTTGGAGCTATACTGCGATTTTTCTAAGAGCGACCCTCAAGGCCACTCAAATCCCATCTTCGCGTTGGAATATGTCACGGCATTTCACGTCTTTTCTCGGTCTTGCCGGTAGAAGTCGCATGATCGCAAGCACTGCTTCATATGGTCGCGATCGTGAGAAATCTAGTGGAACGACTGAGAATGACGCGAAATGCCGTGACATATTCCATCGCGAAGATGGGATTTGAGTGGCCTTGAGGATCGCTCTTAGAAAAATCGCAGTATAGTCGCGGTTGGGACGGTAACCCCGCTGGTAGGAGATACGTGGTTGGGGAAAACCCGTAAGCCGATGCGTAGATTGGCGGCGGATCTCGCCATCCAGCGGAGGAAGATCGCAGCCATCTCACGCAGTGAAGACATGCACCACACTTACGGGACTAAAGATCTGAGCAGTTGACGCGCCCGGCAATTAATCATTCGGCGAGGACAGTCTGGGGTCGGCGCGTCTGAAGATATAGACCGTTGGGACTCGAAGCTAGAACGTTCCAATTTACGAAGCCAGATCGTCACTGCATATGCTACTGTGGCGTCATGCAGGTTGCAATAATACAGAGACGAGAGTGGGTTAACTTATTGCTGGTTTATTAATAATTAAATCCACCACCGAATAAACCTTATGTACACTCGTTAATTAACGAAATAAATCGACCCCACTACTAGGAGTGATATAAATTCTACGGCTACCACACCTCTACTTATCTATCGAATGAATCCGATCGTGTGGAACACCACAGAATTCCTACACGCCTCCTCACTCGCGTCTCACTGGCTCACGACAAATACCCTGCCGGCCCTAGCCTCCGCACCCGCGGTCTGCACCCCCCACCGGGCGGCTGCCTCCGAACTGCTAGCGTCGACCGCTTGAAGCGAAATGGGGGCCGGTGGAGCGTCCCAGCGCCATTTCACTCTGGGCTTTCCCACTACGTCACATCCTGTCGGCGAGCGCATAGTCCTGAGCGTCTCTGCTACGTCACGCGGTCGCCTTGTTGTCAGATCTATGTTTGTGCACGACGCTACATTACACCTTCCCATAATGAATATGTGTATTTGGCATTTCAGGGTGGGATTAATCCGACTTTTGCCAGCTAGCGGAGTCCCCAGACCTGGACACTGTTTTTATTTAACACTGGCAACTACACCCTTTTTTTCGTTGCAAAACACAGGCGTGTCACGTTTTCAAATATTTTTAATATGTTTCAAAAGAACTAGGAAATATTATGAGTGAGGAGTGTATTATTCTAATTTATTTTTATTGGAGCATGCATGAGAACAAAAAAATATGAAGTAAAAAGTCAAAATTATTTCATATTCTTAAGGTATAGGGGAAGCGACGGTAATGGGGTCACAGGGTATTAGGAGTCATCGGTAAATTTTGATATATATTGTAAACAAACCATATTGAAAGGCAGAAATATATGCTTCTACATGCCATTAGTCATTATAACTATAGCCAGTTAATCGCCGCAACCGAAGAAAAGCTTACATCGACGATAATCGCGTTCGTACCAGGAAAGTGAGTAGTTGATTTTAGAAAGTGCTCTCAGTAAATAAGGTCTTACTCAAGTAAACATGTACATTTCTGGAAGAATTAAAGTATTTGGAATTGATGTTCTTCAACAAATTATTTTATACCAATTACAAGTAATCTTAAACATTCTATAAAATGTTTATGAGTAGCCGGTGGGTTGCGAATTAAGATGGGCGACATGTATGTCCGAACTATCACGTGCATTATTGTAGCTCTTCAAACTATTTCTTGAACAAGGAAAATTATGGCATGTAGAGTACAACCGTTTTGCACGTATCGAGATTTAAATCCTTGTATGAGACATTTACGTTGATAACGGAAGAAAAAATGGTGATCACGCGAAAATATGAGATTTTTACAAAAATGTTTCCAGCAAACAAAACTAATTTATGAAATCAGATTAAAGGGTCGGTATTCTTAGCTTAGTTAATAGCCACAGACTCTGCCGAATAGAATCCTAATAGCACCATGCTGTCCCCACACAACTCCCGGTACCCTCACTCTTCCTCAAGCTTCATTTGCCTCGCATGCGCCAGCTACGGACGGACTCCCGATAGTCCACAATGACACCCATTCCAAAACATTTATCTTCTATCTAGCACAAATTAATCGAATCGATTTCTTGCAAGTTTAATACATTCTCAAACTTTTCTCGAGGTTGTATTTTCTCGGGAGGGCGCCGCCCTAGTGCTCTCTCACTGTTAATGAGTAGTTTTGACAAAAGTGTGTTTGTGAATGGTGGTTAGTATTTCTCATTATCGCAGCTTGACTGCTATTGCCCCAAACAAAATGTATTAATTGATCTGCATGACTTTAAATGGCCCCCTGGACCTATTTACACATGTAGCAAGAACGGCTGGACTGGTGAACGGCTCAAACACTTTAAGTCTTATTTGGCCAACTGCCCATTTCGCAATGTTGCTGAACTTGGACAAACTTGGGAGTCACATTACTTTAGACGCCTAAAATTATTGTAAACAAAATAAATACTCTTTGAAGTACTAATGTGCTAATTTTACTGCATATTTCTTTACTGACTTCCATTACCCACATCGTGTCTCCTATTACCCGCATGTGAGGGTAATGGCGGTCAAATGCAAATTTTTGGAAATTCCATGTTTGAGACGGATTTAGTGAATATTTGATTATTTTTGTAGTAAGTTTTTAGTAGTGAGTTCTCGATAAACTTTACTTAACATTATTTAAAGCTCATGTACTCATTAATATAATAATGTCAACAAATCAACGCTAATGTAAACGACGTGAGAGGCAAGCAAAATAATTACATTTTTGCAATTTTTGAAAAAACAAAAGAATAGAGCAATGTGGCGTTTATGTCATCTCATAGAGTACATTTAGTACTATCTCTACCAAAAATTAAAGAAAAATGTTTGAGATGTTTTTGAGAAAATTTTGTTTTTGTAATTTTTTAAAATTGCACACATTGCATGTTAGGAGACTTTTTTTTCTTAATTTAGCAGCTGGATTTATCCACTATTTCGTGGTATCCACGATTTATCCACTGTTACCAGGGCTCTGTAATAGATTTTCTGCCGAAAATCCACCGTTTTTTCGCGCAGCATTACACATAACTTTCCCTACGTACGTCCGCATTCTATACGGGAAAGTAAAAATAAAAAGTGATTATCATTACTCCCGCTTCCTTTACACTCTCTTCAGTATGTATCAGAATGTTTACAAATGTAAGTTGAAAACACGTCACTCAGCAATGCAGACGAAATTAAAAAGATACTAGATCACATTATGTCATCGGATCAATATTAGAAGATGATTACTAATTTAAAGTTTAAATATTAGTGTAGCATACAATTTACTCGTAATACTCAACATACAACAAAGCTCTGGGCTCACCACAAATTCGTTTCCCATTTGACAGAACCATTTTTTGACTTTTTCTCTTATACTTCTCTTAATATTCAGTAAACATCTCTGTTTCTTGACTAGTGATTATATAATTTGTTGAGGAGGATCCACACATACAAATTCCTGAATGGCATGTCTCAGATTTCTTCCATGCTTGGATCTTCAAGTCTTTCTTCAATAATGACTCATTGGGAGGAGAAGACAAATACTTCATGAAATATAATTAATAATAATACCACATTTCAATAAAGCTTTATTTTAGAACACTTTGATAATTTGCGATCTGCAAACCTAGTCGCATCACTGACGAAATAGTTTATATCCTTACTCTCGTATTAGCAATTACTGTTATTATAAATTGTATGAGAGAAAGCTAAAGGTTCAACAACAATTTACTAGTCGCGCTATGCGGCTATCTTGAGAAGTTTTCCCTCTGTGTGAATTTGAAATGATGTTGAGGTTCACCAGAACCCAGTATGTAATTGTAGGGTTAATGTGCACGCCTGGGTGTAAGGGAGTGGCGAGCATGGAATATTCCCGTAACTATACCTAGCTTATACGGTCTCCCTGAGCTTTCTTTCTTCATTGTAAACCACTGTAAAGTCACCGTAAGCTGTAAAATCTAAGACGATTTGTATCAGAAATCTGCAGGTTCATTTTTGCCACGGCCGGTAATCGCCTCAGAATCGACTCCGATCAATTTCCGGATTTAGCTGACTAGCACGGGACACGGTGTAAGATATATAGGTGTGTCAACTAGCCGCCTTTTGGACAAAACTGTTGAAGCCAGTTTGAGGCTCGTTCCTCGCTTATCCGTACGGTGCGCACGATCGAGTTGGGCATTCATGATGGCGTCTCGCGATTTAGTGGCTTCCACCCGAGGTTACAAAGCTATTAAATGGATCACCATCTTGTCCCAAAAATGCCCAAGTCGTTCGCAGCGCTTACATAGCGAGAACTGTGAGAACTAGCCTCACATTAGCTTCAGTTTTAGACTGGGAGTGAACCCACCTATATCTCTTACACCGTGGCACGAGAACCTGAGAGGGTTTGATAATGAACACAACCAGTTTTTTTTTTCAATTTCAGCGTCCTCACCCCCGCGAGCGCAAGATGGCGCGGTCCAAACGAAAGTCCACCGCCAGTTCGAGCCTCGACGCATCCAGCAACGGTTCCGACAACAGCTCTCCGGCGCAGGCGAACGAATCCGGCGCTCCTTCGGACTACAGCTTCGAAGACAAGGCCCCCAAGAAGGAGAACGCGGAACAGCTCGACGACTGCTTCCAGTCGATCGCGCGCGCCGTGTGGGAGGTGCACAAGAGCGTGCAGAGCCTCAACCGGTCGTCCTTCCTGGCGTCGGCCGCCGCGTGCTCGCCCGCGCCGTCCGCCAAGAACCCGCCCACCAGCTGCGCGGCGTTCGCGCCGCAACCCCCCGGCAACCCCAGCGCGTCGTGCGCGGCCAAGTCGCCCTCGGCCGCCAACAAGCCCCCTTCCTCCACGTGCCCGGCCCCGCTGGCGCCGCCCCCGCCCCAGCCGCCGTCCGCCTGCGCGGCGTTCCCCGCGGCGTTCGCGCCCCACGACCCGTGCGCTGCGTTGGGCGTGCTTCCTTCTCCGCCGTTCATGAGCGTCGCTCCGGCCTTTCCGGTGCACGCGTTCGCCAGCAGCCCGTCCTCCTGCCCCATGTTTCCCCCGCCGCCGCCCGCCCCGGGCTGCGGCGCGTTCGCCAGCCCGCCCGCCGCGTGCCCGTCCTCGTCCTCGCATCGCTTCCTGCGCCCTCGCCCGCCCTCGGGCCGCCGGCGCCGCTGCTCGACCGAGGTGGCGCGGCGCCCGTCGTGCGGGCTGCTGGTGTCGGCGCCGTCGTCCCTGTCGGCGTGCCCGCCCTTCTCGCCCCGGCCGCCGCGCTCGTCGCGCCCGCGCGCGCGCGCCCGCGCGTCCTCGGCCGCGTGCCGCGCCTTCCTCGACGTGGGGGAGACGCCGCCGCCGCCGGCCCGCTGCCCGCCGCCGCGGCCGCGCCCGTCCCCGGCGCTGTGCCCGTCCTTCGCCGAGGACTGCGACGCGCTGGCCCCGCTGCGCGCGTGCCGCCCGCGCCCGTCCTCCTTCCTGCGCCCGCACCCGTCCTCCTCGTCCTTCTGCGGGCGGCGGCCGCTGCGCCCGTCCTCCGCCATGTGCCCGCCGCCCGCCGCCGCTGTCCCCTGCCCGCCCGCGCACGCCTGCGGGCCCGTGCAAGCGGACCCGTGCAGCGCGTCGTCCTACACCTTCCCGGCGTTCCCCATGCCGCCCGGCTGCACGTCCGGGAGGTGCCTGTCGTCCCCGGAGCCGTGCGCCACGACGGCCGGCGGGGTGTGCGGGCTGCCCGCGGACGGGTGCCCGCCCCCCTTCCCGCCCGCCGCCTGCCCGCCCGCCCCCCGCTCGTCCTGCGACGTGTTCGCCGGCCAGCCCTTCCCGCCGCCCGCGCGCTGCCCGTCCAAGCGCTCGCGCCCGCCCTCCTCCACCTTCTGCGCCATCCCCTCGTCCTTCTGCGCGGTGTCCGCCGCCTACGAGCAGACGTTCCGGCCCCTCGGCAAGCGCCTGCTCAGGTAAATGCGTGGCGTGCAAACGGTTGCGGCTTAGATCTACTTCCGGCTGGGGCGGTGCCCCGATGGTGGGAGATACCTGGTTGAGGGGAAAACTTCGCTAGCCGACGGGAATCTCACCATCCAGCGCGGGAAGATCATCGCCACCTCCTGCGACAAAATATTCACCCCACTTACGGGACTAATAACCTTAGCAGTTGTCGCGCCCCGAACCAGTAGTAATTAATCATACACAACGGCTTCGGTGGTGTAGTGGTTAGAGTACTGGACTGTTGATCTCAGCTGCGGCAGTAGCTGAAGTTCATCCAAGTTTGCGGCTTTCGATAGTAGCCCGTGATTCGTAAGTGCGAAAAATCATTCGTACTCCTTCCTTCGGAAGGTGTGGAAAGATGGTGGTTACTTATTGTAGATTTACTGCATGTAGATGATCCTGAAGCCTAAAAGAAGCCTTTGAACAAAATTCAAATTGCCTATTTCTTCGCGCTAGTAATACCTTCTTTATCTGCTAGATGAAGAAAACTGCATAGGTCCGGCGAACGAGCAGGTCTGATGGTCTGAGACTAGCCACGTAAAATGAAGGAACATAATTGATTGATTAACGAACAAGTAAAATAAAAAAACCGGGTTGATGGATCTTTCGGGGGTGTAGCGGTTAGTGTGTTGGACTGTTGTACCCAACTTCCCTAGTCCATCCAAGTTTGCGGGGTCAGATAGCAGCCGTGGAGTTTTAAAGGCGAAAAAAAATTTTGTATACCTTGTTTCGGAGGGGAAGTAAAACCGGATGTCCAGTGCTGTAAATTTACTGCATGCAAAATACCATCAAGCATAAAAAAGTCTCTAGGCTAAATTCTAGTCGCCTGTTTTGACACCCTAGTGATACTTACTTTCTCCTCCAGTTGACGAAAGGAGCCAAGTGAAATTTCCCGCAGTCAGGCGGAAGAGCAAGCCTGATAGCCTAAGCCTCACCGTGAAAGATAAGCTATACTGTTTTGAATGGACAGTTGTTTCAGAAAAACTGTTACAAACGTTTAAGACATATGAGGGGCGTTTTTGCCAATGAACATGTTCTGGCAAAAATGCAACGAAGTTACACAGATGCAATTTGGTACATCGCACCACCGATTGGCAGACAAATAAGTCATCCTTTACTGATATTTGGTAGGTACGTGAAATCTCTTTGTCTGCAGGATAGTTGCCTACCAACGAAGGGTGCGATGCTCAAAAT
Organism: Acheta domesticus; assembly: GCA_031308135.1. Lineage (NCBI taxonomy): Eukaryota > Metazoa > Arthropoda > Insecta > Orthoptera > Gryllidae > Acheta > Acheta domesticus. The sequence continues at coordinate 49,970,211 of JAHLJT010002630.1, forward strand.
TGCATGTGAGTGAACCGCGAAATTAAATAGTAAACATCCACATGTTAGTTCAGACGTTAGCTGCCAGTCCCGTGAAGTACCATTGTCGCGGATTATTTTCTTTTTGTTGCTTATTTTTCTTACGATGCACATAATTTAATAATGCAGGAAGTATTAACCGAGCGCTAAAATAGTCTTGCGATAGAAATCACGCAAACCATTTTCAACCGCACAATGGGGATGTCGGACGAAGGGTCACGTGAATGACCTTCATGTCACGTGCTCTGCCGGCCGATGATAAGCGTTGGCAAACGATCATGAGGAAGCTGTGGTTTGGGCACAGCAAACACGTTAGTATTTCATAAAGATACATTTATTTACTATATAAAGTATGTAATTAATAAACAAGTTTTGCCGATTCGGGTAGCCGGGATGGCTAAGGTAGTGGCGAACTTGGACCGAAGAATCGCGGGTTCTAGTCCCGCCTCGGGCATGGGTGAGTTGTTTGTGTATGTCTATAACTTTGTGTCGTCCATGCGTCCTCCATGAACATCATCATTCCACATCCCATCTCCCCAGGACTAGCACCCTGGGGGATAAAAAGTGGATTCAGCATAAGAATGCTGAATCTAAAAGGGAGTCACTCATTCCCCAAAAGGGGAGTCACCAGTGAAACTGTGCAGGTGTACGTTCGTATGGTTCCAGGGGACCAATTCGCGACCAAAAAAGTTTTATTATCTTTCCTAATACGTAATGAAACAGTTAAAAACTGTGTTGTGAGGGGAGAAGTTCAGTCTGCTCATCAATTTACTTTAAAACAATATCATACACATTTCATTCGTTACATTCGCGCATTGTTGATCTTACAAAAAAGGGTCTTGCCGGATGTGATGTAAAAAAGCGAAATAAAGTAAACCTTTTGATCAATGATTCTGATAAAAAATATATTTTTCAATTCGTTCCTAGTCACATTACATGACGATAAACACAATTTTTAATCGTCTCCTGTATTATTTCCGTAGTACACCTTTCCGTTCCGGCTTTCACACACAACCAATCTTTATAACTAAGGTCTCTAAATGAAAAGAATTTCACGGAGACTTGACGAATTGCACTTTGACTTTGAAAATATGAAGGATTTGTTTAAAAAACGCAGCCAATTATTCAAGTCAAATGCAACCCGCAACACTTGCCTAAGTTTTTGCCAAATAACTCCTAAACAAAGCGTTCTAGGGCCTTAAAAACTAAAATTTTGAGGCCAACGGCCTCAAAGAAACGTTATAATTATTATATCGACCAGGTATAATATATATAATGGTATAATAATTATATATATAATTATTATACCATTATAATCGACAAGGTGAGAAATTTTTGGAATTCTTCAATTAAATTTTCTGTTCAGCGCTTCAATACCACCAATGTCACCTAAATATTTCAGTCCTTCTTGCTGATAGCCATTTCTGTGGCGAAACACTTAGAATGATTAGATTCTTCAATCTTATATTTATGCTTTCTGTATACACCGTGGTTTGTGCAGTCTGACGAGATTTATTTGCATAATCATTTATTCAAGATTTGCTCTCCAGCAACAATTAGAAGTACTATTATAGTTGATACCTATGAAGATTGTCTATGTGTGTAGTGAAACCATTCAATTAACGTTTTACCGGAGTCTGTAACATTGGAATATTTTTTGCGTTCTTATTTACCACAAGAAAAGCAATTTCGAGCCGAAATATAATCAAACTAATATTTTCATTTTTGAGTACTAAATACTATTTGTTACCATTGGAATCACTTTAGTACGCTTAGACTTCACTTCAGAACATGGGAATGTTAACGAAACGTGTTTGTTTGTTTAAAAATATATAAAGGTAATTTGCAATGGGGGTGGGTTTTAACATGCGAGAGTTCTCGCACGGGTACGCTGGTTACGTATGTATTTGGGATTTTGGGTCGATTGACTTGCCGACTATCTAACGGTCCCAGTAAGAGGGACATGTTACATGACGTATTCCTTTTACCGTAACTAGCAAACTCCGCTTACCTGAGATTTTCTTCGTCACACAGCTACAGAAACTTCTAAAGGAAAGCTTCAACTCTGTTTTGGACCCGATCGTGAATCCCGAACCACGACGACGAATAAATATTAATATAAAAACATTTCAAAACAATTTTCTGACATAGTTTGATTCCAAAATAATGCCTAAAAATAATTTCTAATTTTTAAAGTAATTTTAAGTATTTGGGCTGAACTTACGGTACATGTTTTCGTGCGTCCCGTTATAACTAATCATTGTCTGTGAAATCGAAGGGTTTACTTCCTCTCGCCGCGGTCACAGCGTGCCCTGGTGAGAGCAAGCGAGCACAAACGAGTTCTGACGTTCTTTGCCCTTTACATCTGCAGAGTTCCTACTCCTGTAAGCGGCTGAGGTGGCTCAGGACATCTATTGATGTCACTGCAGACCGAGAGGTTGTAGGTTCGCAGGATTTTCGACACTAGCTAGGTAGCTAGGGCGAATTCAGTCTCTGTCTGGGGGAGAATTCTAGTGGCCGGCTACTCTTATGGGAAGTTTTGGAAGTTTTCCGTGGTATCTCTAATCAACTCCAGGCGAATGCCGAAGCAGCACCCTATAACAGTATGAAATTTGTCCTACCTCTTCATGGCCTATCCTCATCCCTTATTTACATACACTTACTCTACACTACCACACATGTCAGGCGCTTAGAGATCGTCCCAGTTGGAGGCTGGTGAGATATACCTGGATGGGGACTACCTCACTATCCTACCTGTAAGTCGGCACCGGATCTCACAATCACACGGATGAGGAACACATCCACTTACTGTGATTAAGCCATACAGTACACTCACGGGAGTAATGAGCACAGCAATTGAAGCGCCCGAATACACGAAATATGTAATAAATCAATCAATCAATCCATCCTACTCGTGTGTCTTTGAATTCCTCTCGTGTCGCCAGGGCCGCCGAGCGAGGGCAGTCCGGGGTCATTCGCGAGCTGCTGGACGCCGGCGCCGACCCCAACTACACTTTCGGCTCCCACTGGACTCCGCTGCACAAGGCGGCGCGCAAGTGCCACGCGGAGGTGGTGTCGCTGCTGCTGCTCAGGTACGAGCACTCGCAGACGCGCTTGGTTTGATTTGCTTTCGTCGAAATAAACAAAGCAATAACGAAATGCAATGATCGGAGGAGGAGTATAATCTGAGCTTTTTCCTACTCTTTGAGCCCAAGACACGTTGCATTATGCTGTTATAATTAGCATTTTTTCTTTGAATAGACTATACTTTGTAGAAATACTCATACGACATCTTTTAATACACGTCTTATGTTTCGGTTGTTTTTAACAGACAGACACCGGACGTTAAGAGCACGTTTGGTTGCAACATGTCGACATATTACGACATGCACGTTTACTTCGGTTTCTCTTTCTTGGCGCGCTGGGGTTTTTCATCAAAATGGAAAATCTCACGGTATTTCGCGTCGTTCTCCGTTGTGCCGCCAGGAATCGCATGATCGCCAGCATTGCTCGACAAAGTCGCGACATGCGACTCCTAGCGGCACAATTGTGAACGACGCGAAATACCGTGAGATATTCCATTTTATTGACACACTCCCGTGCGCCAAGAAAGAAAAACCGAAGAATAGGCGTGCGCAGACGGGAAGGGCCGGGAGGCTATGGCCCCCCTCAAAACTTTGAAGGGGTCTTAATAGCCTTGAAGTAAAAATATATTTTATTTCCGTGAATATATTAAATTCCTGATAAAAATGACGTATGGAACGTATAGATACATTTTAAAATTTGTAGCTACGATGACAAACGCATGGACACAATAGTATTCTATTATTTTTACTACTAATAATAAAAGTATTATTTATTTATTTATTACTTTTTCATTTTCTGTGACAAAAATAAAAATATCCCAAAGACTTAAAAAATAATTGAGTTTACAATACATTTTCGATTTAAATTTTACTTCGGACACGTTGTTTCTTGAAGTATTATCTGTAATTCGGGGGAGCAGAATCAACGAGTTAATTTCAGTTCTCTGAAATAACGGATATGTTACATTACAACGCGTTTAGCTAAGGCATTTAATAAATTCTACAAAACCATATTAAATGTATTACAGACGAAGTGTATGAATAGAATGAAATACGAAACAAATGTTCCGCGAACTAAGAAAAAAAAATGAAAGTGTGCAATATTTATATACTGTAGTGAAACATAAAACCCCCTGCCATGAATCAATACTGATAATTACGACAAAATTATATTTCTATCCTGCATTGCGTTAAAACAAGCCTATGCTCGATTTAGAATACCCCGCCACTACTCCGCCATGACTTCCATATTGATTCGATTTATGTTCTCCGTAGTACAAATTCTTATTTTCTCTGTGAGGTTTCGAAGTCGCTCCTATACAGGAAAGTAATTAATAATATTAGTTAATTGCGAACCTGATTTTGATATTATTCCATATCACAGAACATTGCTACTTACAAAGTAAAACATGAAATTTCAACAATGTTTGCCGATCATAATGTCAGCAACTATTTATTTTATGTGGCATTCTTTTCCAGCCGAATTGCATACAGTAAAAACAATTCCGATCGAACACATTTACATATAATAATACATAAGACATACTCCTTCATCAAAAACAAACATCCTTACAAATGAAAATTGTTCACACATTCACACATATTTCTCATTGCTTATTCGTACAAGTGCACTTCATTTTAATTGGATTGTTTTCTTTTATGTCATTGTAATTTACTCTTACAATAATAAAACAATCTTGGCCTTGTTATATATATTTTTTTAAAATTTTAATAGAGTTTATCACTTCCCTAGTGACGTTCTTCGCGTTGTTGCCGAAATGCGTGCCTCTGCGTCCGCGTTCAGTTCCATTTCCATTCCAATTCTGTATGGATTCCGATTTCATACTCCCGGACTACTATTAATGCTAAATGTCACTTTCAACAAAACTCAGAACTCTAAGTTCCTACTCGAGATCCGCTGTTCGCTACACGATGCATCTCGCCCAAGCACCTCCGGCCTTCTGACTCCTGCAGTGTTCCAACTTTCTTTCGCCGCGCAGTTTCAAACAAAAACAGTCGTTCTCTTGTTATAATTGTAATGTATTTTACATTTTGCAAAATATAATTACGATTTTGTCACTTTCTTTGTCTCAATAACTTCAATAACAAAATAAAAGTCCGAACAATAATAATTATAATTTCTTGCGTTTCAAACTCGAATCTTATTATCAATTACTGTTTACGTGATCGCACATCACATGTCGACACATTAAATTGTCCTTTTCCAAATGTGGGAATGTTTTCTCTAATTAAAAAAAATCACTATTCCGAATGATATAGATTTTTAATTTTTTTATTCATTGACTAAATGTTCTTTATTTGTTTGTTTACTCCCCACTGGTCTGCTGACGACACAGTTCTTTGGATTTCTTAAACAAATAATGCTTTCATTTTACCCTACCCTCTTCGACTGTTTGTTTGGTTTCTATATTATTTGGTTACCTAACATTTCAGTTAATATACTTAGTCTGGGACGCGTCTTAATCTACATTGAAACGCGCAATTGTAAACAAACTTTCGAATCTACCCATGAAAGGTGGGCAATTAAAATCTCGATCCTCCTTATGACGAAATTTAAAATACATCAAAAATCAACAAAGTAATCGTCTGAAATAGTTCAGAAAGACGAATCTATCCTGAGAAATGCAAAGTTGGTGTCTATCTCTCATCATACGTAAAATACATTTCAAAAATTCCAAAAATTGATTGAAAATGTTGGCAAAAGTAAAATATCATAATTGAATAAAAGTGGATAAGATGCTCAGAAAGGTGTAGTCGGAAAGCTTAGAGAGTTTTAGTGTGCGCACCCCTGTTATAATTCAGTATTATGAAAAAAAAATTAAGTTATATTTTAATCTGCGAAGGGGAGCGGATATTCATCTGAGAACGACATCGGGGTTCACGGCCCTGCACATCGCGTCTTACACCGACTACGGCGGGCAGTGTGTGCAGCTGCTGATCGACGCGGGCTCTGACGTCAACTGCAAGAACCACTCGGGGCGCACGCCGCTGCACTACGCGGCCGAGAGCGGCAACGTCCCGGCGGTGAAGAAGCTGCTGTTCGCGGGCGCGAACAGGGCGGCCAGGAACAGAGATGGCCACACCCCGTTCGACGTTGCCAGGTCGGACTGCATCCGGCGCCTGCTGTGCTACTAAGGGAATAAAAATGGCAACGTTGCGACGATAAAAAGCTGCCTGTCGAAAGCATAAACGGCGCTTTCAAGAACAGAGACGGATCCCCCTCCCTTTGGACGTTGCCACGTCTGACTGTATCCGGCGCCTGCTGTGCCGTTAATTGAATAAAACTGGCAACGTTGCGGCTTTATAGAAATGCTGCTGATCGCCAGCAAAGACGTCCAAGAGGAAAGATGGACACATGGCCTTTGACGCTGCCAAATCTCATTACATTCCCTGCCTATGGAGCTACTACGAAGAGGGAGTAAAGATGTAGACGGCCGTAGATACAATGAGGGCTTTCAAGAACAGAGACAAACCCCCACCCTCCCAACCCTTTGAAGTTGCGTGATAGGACTGAAGAACGGCATCGTTGCGGCTAGTATGATGCTGGTGTCTGGCGGGAACCGGACACTAAGAACAGAGCCAGACACAGGTAGACGGACGGACTTCATTATTGGCAAGTCCGTCGAACCCCCAGTTGTGATTCTCAGTCTGCTATTTTAAATTGGCCATGTTTTCAACACTCCCTTGATCAGATAGGACGTATAAATTTGGGAATACAAAATCGAGCGCTTCGAAAGATCTGAAAACACTGAATTTTTTTGCTACATTTCATTATTTTGTTAAATCAAAAGAACTTTTTCGCAGTAAGTGTGACTCTCCTTAATGATTGTCCTCAATTCATGTGATGCCTTTTCTCAAGATTTATGGCAATATAGTTCTCTTCAAAAATAAAATAAATTTATATAATCTTATGTACGTACTCTATATCCCTTCATTCCAGTATTATACTAAAGGAAAAATATGTTCGTCCGCCTCACGTATTAAGTCATGTCTTATTTTATGTGTTTTTATGAATATTTTGACGGAGCGAGTGATGCAGAAATATTATGTACTCTCCAATTTTTTGGAAATTGTAGAACATTTGTTAGATAACAATACGTTTTTTGGAGACCACTAAGAACAAATATGATTCAACCTGCAATTTTTAAAGCGCAAATCGCATTGACCGATGCTAATATCGAATAACGGAAACAGTACTGTAAATATCACTGTAAATAAACTAAGTGTTGTATTAAAAGCCTCAATTGTCACGTAATTTTGAATTGTGATTCTGTAGATGTAAACTTAATGAATTCTAATTTCAGGTATCAATTTTTTGTTTCAGAAAAGGTACTGTAAGGTATCAATATTTTCATTCTGAAGATGTTTTTGATCGCGCAGGATCATCATCAGATCTAATCTGGCAGCATCTGAACGGAAAACGAAGTACTGGAAACGAAGTGGCATTTCGTTTTCCGCTCAGATGCTGCAACATTAGCTCTGAAGAGGTCGTCGCTACGCGATAGAAAAGGTCTTTAGAAAAAAAATATTGATATCTGACAATACCTTTTCTCGAATTATTAGAAACTATCAACATCACGAGTAAAGCTGGGAAGTTAATGCAAGCTTTTAGCCTTGAAATATGCATGCAAATACGCCACAAAAATGTTGAAAAATGCACAGAAATTGTTAAGGTATGCAGCGTTTGGCCATAAAAATGTATTTCACAATGACATTATATATTTTTATCACCTAGAGACAGGAATAAGCAAATTACAAGCAGATAAGTATCTACTTCTGCACATTTTATTTTGAATTCAGAGCACAGAAAGCCACAAGAATTTTATTAAGGTCATCTATTGTTAGGGAGTGATTCCTATCAGACAATATAATCTTGCATGTAGAAAATTATATTTCGACATCACATGATGTTATGGGAGACAATGTTTGTGCTCAATACATTGGAAAACGAACACTATTTCCTCCCTAGAGTTTACCCATTGTCTGTAAAGTAAGGAGCCCTAGGATCTTTCCCAAAACTTCATTTGTTTTCTTCCTATTTGCTTTCCCCATTTCACGTGGAGCTACGACGAATGTATCCCTTGTCTCCTGAATAATTGCATGCGCATCTACTAAGGTTTTCCTTATATTCTTTTTAATTCTTTTATAAACCGATGACAGAAGATATTACCTACTTCGGTGGCGTTGGCCGTCAGTAGTCCTTGCACTAACGTATTTGAAGCAACAAGAAAGTTCGAGTTTTTCATTATTAAATATTTTTTAGTTGGAAATTCATATTTTTCGTTATTTTAGTAAAAAAGTCGAAAAATTTGCAAAAACTTGAATTTATTTGACAAAACGCTCTGAATATGCAAAATGTGCCTTATATACAAAACATTTCTTATTTTCAATATTTTGTTATGAAACAGTACACATTTGAAAGTTTGGGGAAATATGGCCGTTAACAAAAAAAACATACAATTGCATGAACTTCCCAGCTCCACTCATGAGCGATATTGTTAATTCAGCTATCAACTTTGAAAGGTACCATCTGAGTGAAAGTGGAGCCGGAATGGCTCTTGAATGTCAAAAAATGCGAAGGAACAATATTCAGTGGGTTTAAGAATAAATATTAAAAACATCGAGGGCATACAGGCCAGTCAAAGATTATCACATTTTTTTCAATTAACATGTGGGAAATTTCAATTAACGAAGTTACACGTGTGCCATTTTCCCCTGATTGTTAGACAACTCACTGTGCTTTGGAATTTTGGCGGGTGCACGAACTCCCTTTGAAAGGCGACAGAACGTGTCCTACTAATCACCAACGCACGATGGGTTGCTTACAGATCAGGGGCAAATATCACATATCATCGTTGCGCCTGCAGAAACGGCCATGTGAAGTGAATTTAGTAAGGGAAAATGAACCTAAAGGAATGCACGCATTCTCAAATTTTCAATTAAAAAACGCGCTTGTGAAAATCTCCTCATAAAGCATTCTTATTGTGAACAATTTCACGATTTTTTTCATTCAAGTTTTCAACCCATCATTGAAAACAAAAACAGCTCACTCCGTCCTTCGTCATGAAAATTGGTTCGTCTATCATTATCTAATCCACATTCCATCACGCATTACATTTTTACCATACATTTTTTCACATATTTGCGGACAATTTTAGCTAGCTATCCATTCTTTGCATTCAAAAACGGTGTTCAATAGTGCCTATCTCCGAAGACCTATGAAAAGGGCATAAAGAAGTGGGTTTCCCGTAGTCATAAATGTCTGAACAGTGGTGAAAACTATGGTGAAAAATAGTTTATATCCGTTCGAAAAGTTTCAAGAAAAAATTGAGCATTTATGAGAAAATGGCGTTTGAGCGTTTCCGAAAATGCGGAATGTTAGCTAGTTTTCATAGAAAACGGTTGAATTCTCGAGAAACATTATATGACATTATTTAAAGCACATGTACTCATAAATATAATAATGTGAAGAAATCACCGCTAATGTAAATACTAAGGACATGAGAGACGAGTAAAAAATGACATTTTTGTAATTATTACAAAAACAAAAGAATAGAGCAAAATGGCGTTTATGTCATCTCATTAGGCACTATCCGTACCAAAAGTTTAAAGAAAACTTTTGGAGCCGTTTTTGAGAAAATTTAGTTTTTGTTATTTTTTTAAAATTGCACATATTGCACGCAATATTGTGCGAAAACTTACTAAAAATATTCAAAAATATGTACGTGACCTTAATGAAAGAACTCACTATGGAGAATAAATTGTACTTGAAAGAAAAATCTTTATCTTCAATTTTGTAGTTGTAGAAGACTTCAAAAAATTTCATTATTTTGCAATTGGAAAAATTCAGAATTAACCCTGAAAATCGGACCTAATGCCATCTTAATAAGAGTATTTTGCTTTATTCTATAAGAAATTTAAAGATGAAAATTGGAGCAAATTTTGAGGAAAATTTGAAAATGCAAGGCGGTCTTCATGTAAAGTACCTCCAAAAATTAATGAATGTGTTTCAAAACTTGCAGAGCTTCGATTCAAGCCAGATCGACAGGATGTTTATTGAGTTTGAAACAATTCATACGCTTAGTTTAGGCTGCTAGTGTTGTTCGCATACACCAGACGGGCAGATGGACGGACGGACGGTCGGACGGACGGACGGACGGACGGACGGAGGACGACGGACGGGGAACGGACGGACGTTTTGAAAAAAAAACCTTTTCGGTGTCAGTGAACCCCAAAACGTGTATTTCCGTTGAAACTCCGAAATCGAATTTCCGGAGCATTACATAACTTTCCCTATGCGACGTATATTGTATTATTCCGTATATAGGTCCGTTTACGGGAAAGTAAAAACCAGCAGAGCCATTTATTCTCCAGAGAGCTCTGGCTGAGCTTCGCTTCTATATGTATTCTGTATTCTAGAATTCTGATTACACTGTATCAAATATTTCGGCTACGAATAATAAAGACTAAAAGAACCAACAAACCTTAAAATTTTCGCCAGGTGAAGAAGGAACATCCATGGAGGTGAATTTATCATTCTCTATGTAACTATGTTTTTAATACATTTCCAAGAACTTTCCACAGATCATCGATGAAAAGTTGATAAAATTTGTATTTTAAAAAAAGTTAATAATGTTATTTATTATGTAGTGTGACACAGTGGTTTGAAGGAATTCATTACAATAAAACAACTTTCGGCATTTTAGGGAAACAAAGTCAGTGTGCTCAAGTCAAGAAAAATAACCACACATGCGGTACATAACAGATTTGTTTTAATTTTGCCAGAGTTGGCATTGCATAAAAACCCTAGTGGTGGTTTTTGTAACTAATATACCCACTCCGCCTTCATTTCTCCAAGTCACCAGTCAAGAAACGTTGCGCGGATATTACATGTCACCGCCTGCTGTATTGTTTGAGCAGGTGGGCCATGAATCTCTTTGCTCACTGCAATAAACTGAAAACATTTCCGACCAAAACAATGGGAACCTGTCGCCTTACACATAATTTCGGCAGCTGAAGTGTTGCCTTCTTCACGAAATCAGCAATGAATTTGGTTCTTTTCGTGAAGTCGGCCGCAACCATGCCGATTTCACGAAATGGACATTCTTTGTGCTTGCTTCACGAAAAAGCAACTTTTCTAACTCAAGCAATTATGCCAGAATTTTACGATAAAATGGAACAAGGGAATCTGCTTTAGGTACCAGCATATTGCAGCAATTACGAAAGGTGGAATTTTATCAGAATTGTAGAATGTATCTACCTTCAGAACGAAGGAAATGAATTCGGACCATCACTCTTCACACATACGTCTATTTTAGAGGTTAGTTGCTTAGTTCAATCATTTCAGCTTGTTTGGTGAAACGAAATATATAAAATGTGTCACAAGTTTTTTAAATAGTCATATTACACTACTTTTAAAGCATGGTTACCCCGCACGTGTCAAACATTGCCACCCCCATTCATTTCCATGTCAGTGGCAGAGCACAAATGTTTGAAAGGTGAATAGGTTACAAAAACACAAATATGCTTCAGAAAAAATTATGATTATTAATATTTGTTTTTTCACAGTTTAAATACACTATTCAGGGATAACCTAAACTTAACGAAGTTTCGACTGGTACGAGATTCGATTGAGTCACAGTTGACCACACACATTTACGCAATTGTAGGACTATGACCAAATGCAATCAACTATTTATATAATGTTCCTAAGAAAAGTTGTTTACTATGGGATTACAGCCAACAAATAATCTTACGGTACAGATCGCACTATATAAATTTTTCGAAGTTGTGGCAATATTTCATCCTTGACTTTGTTACCCTGCTCTACGTTATGCTTTTTGAGACCTTTTTGAGCAGACAAAGTTCAATTATTGTGACTATTTATTTCCAGATATCTTGAAGCAAGGCGTAAAAACGTACATATGTTACTATATATTAACGTCTATAATTAACATTTTGCTTTGTGTTAGTAAATCACTGAACTAAAGTGGCTAAGAATTTAAAAAAGAATGCTTTGTTTTTAGGGTGCAAAGAGCATAATGTAAAAAATAATTATATAGTATAAGGCAACATTCTTTTTGTTATGACCTTGCTTAAATGACACTGTGTGGGTTTCCTGGGTGTTCACAGTACATTACACTAATACATTAGATAGGAGAAGGAATGAATTTTATTTATAGTGTAAAATGGAAGTAAACCTGCCCCTCCGCTCTTCCAGCCCACCCCGATCAATGTCCGTTCAGTTGTTCCTTTTGAGCCCGCCCTGACCACACCTCGCTTGACACATCGGCACCGCTGTGCCGCTGTCTGGAAATACCTCGTACGTTGCAAAAACGAACTAGTGGTGCTACAGAATGGCACAGACTTTCCCGTATTAGTTTTCTATTTTTCTTGGGTATCTTCGCTAGCTATTCGAAATTGCCACATAATCTTTCTTGCCAGCTACCATCTATCACCGCCAAAAGTACATTTTTTTTGTCATTTTCTTAATTTTTCGTTTCCTATTGGTAGAACGAAAATATTAGTTTTAGAATATTAAAGAACACAAAACCTAGCCGTAAATGGCAATTTTCTTTTAAAAATTATGTGTCGTTTAAGAGAAAATGGCGTTTTAGCGCCTACTAAAAATGCGAAATTTGAAGCTCATTTTCACCGAAAATTTTTGAGTTTTCAAAATACTTTATTAATGTTATTTGAAGCACTTACCGCAAATATAATAATCTCACAAATATAATAATCTCTACAAATTGCGGATAATGTTAATTGCGGATATTAAAAGATGTGAGAGATCTTTTCAAAAAATTTACATTATATAATTTTTGAAAAAACAAAAAAACAACTCAAAATAAACTTTACGTCATATTAAAGAGTGTAATTATCACTATCGTTACAAAAGTTTCAAGAAAAATTTGCAGCCATATATGAGAAAATGGCGTTTGAGCATTTCTGAAATGCCGAACTTTGAGCTACTTTTCACAGAACACCGTTGTGTTTTCGAGAAACTTTACTTGACATTATGTAAAGCATATATACCCGTAAATATAATATGTGAAAAAATCGCCGATAATGTAAATATTAACGACGTGAGAGACAGTAAAAAATTACATTTTTGCAAATTTTTGAAAAAATCAACGATAGACCAATATGGCTTTTATATCATATGATAGAGGTAAATTTACCACTATCCCCTACCAAAAGTTTAAAGAAAAATCTGGAGCCGTTTTTTGAGAAAATCTGGTTTTTGTTACTTTTTAAAGTTGCACTATATTGCACGCAATATTGCACGAAAACTACTAAAATTTTGAGAAACATTTACATGACCTTTATGAAAGAAACTCATTATGCAGAACAAATTTTATTTGAAGAAAATATCTCTATCTTCATTTTTATAGCTGGAGAAAGAGGAATAAAATTTCGAAACTTTCAAAACGAAAATCAGAGTTATCGTGAAAATCGGTATGCCATATTAATAAATGATTTTACTCATTCATACAAGAAATTAAAGAAAAATTTGAAGCCGTTTCTGAGAAAATTTGAAAATCCGGGGGGCTTCATATAAAGTAACCCCAATTTTGAAAAATCGTTTTCAAAATCTCAGCTCAACTAGAATCAGATCGACCGGGGAATATCTATTTTGGAAGAAATCGTACGTATGTTTAGGCGCTGCAGTGTTAACAGACAGACAGACGGACAGACGAACGGACAGGACGGACAGACGCGTTTCCTCAATCGGTATCAATGACCTAGAACCTGGCGACACACTAGGGGATTTTGTAATTTAGCAACTGGTTTTCACACTCGTTTTCACGGCCCGGCTTAATCCCATGGCCATTTTTTCGGAGCATTACAAACTTTCCCTATACTAAGTATATCACTCCGTGTATACGTACGTATACGGAAAGTAAAAAGCGAGGACTGAACTCTGGAAGACTGAACCTGGGCAACATCTTTGCTTCTAACTGCAATCGGAGTCAGTAGATGCTTGGCTGTCCGGGAGATGCCGCGTCCTAGACACAGATGCCAACGTTTTGGCCGCCATGCTGGTCTTATCTCAGGGCAATATACGCGGAGATAGACAGCGCACAGGTTCATACAGAAGGATGCTCCTCTCTACCCGTCAGTCGGTTGGGCGGGGTAGACCAACGGGGTTGGGGTTGGGAACCTTGTTCTATATTAACCCGCGCGCAGTCCGTCTCCGCGCATTTTGCCCTGAGGAAGGCGGCCGAAAAGTTGGCATCTGTGCTTAGGATGCGGCGTCTCCCGGAGAGCCAAATAGATATCTTTTCCTCTGTAGCATCGTCGGCCAAGAAGTCCACGATACGACGTGGTTCGACAGTGGCGACAGTATCGATACTCAGCGTAGTAGTGACTAGAGGCGACTGCCCCTTAAGGGTATGGGGCGGTGCCTTCCTAGAAAAACCAATCTTGGGAAATGTTGCAGAAAATATTAAACTTTCAAAATATCGACTCGTTTAAATTGTGCATACTACCTGCGCAAGTTTTGAGGACGATTTACTTAAAATGCCCGTTTAAGCTAGGGATACATGTTTTTGGAATGAGTCGTATCGTGGACTATCGCGAGTCCGTCTGTAACTGCTCCATGCGAAGCATTGGAAGCTTGAGACAGAGCGGGGGTACCGGGAGTTGTGTGGGGGCAGCATGGTGCTATTAGGATTTTGTTCGGCAGAGCCTGTGGCTATTAACTAAACTAAGAATACCGACCCTTTCATCTGATCTCAAAAATTAGTTGTTTGCTGGAATTTTTTTGAATTTATTTTCGCTTGAGCACAATTATTGTATCTTCCATTATCAACGTAAAAGTTGTCTAAGACAAGGATTGAACTCCCAATACGTGCAAATTGGTTGTACACTACATGCTGTTGTTTCACTCGTTCAACACATATTTCGATGAGGTAAAATGTATGGGATAGTTCGGAAATAGTTCATGCCGCCTCACCTACTTCGCAATACACCGAACGCCACTGGTAGTGGCACGCCAGGAACTACTAAATCAGGGCTGTCCAACTGTCGGACCGCGATGCCATTTATTGTGTCCCGCGAAAGGTTTATAGTTCAAAATTAAAGTCCCTTTCATCCACGTTTAACGAGAAAATTGTGCGCCTAGTGCACGCGCTTTGTCGGAGTCAACATCCTATTTAAGTAAAATTGGTTATATGTAGATTTAAGGATTTTTTTCTTATGAATTCAGACATTCAAAATCATCCCAGTGAGCTTCAGTGCGTTATGCATGGTATGGCCCGATATCATGCATGGTTCTACCCCCTCCCATATCAGCAGGCGGGCAAAATGCCGAGATTAACAATACGGGGAAGTCAGGTGTGGGTTGTCCGAGTAATGAAAATGTGTCCCGCGACCGTATTAAAAGTGTGGCCCGTGAGGCCTTGGAAGTTGGACACCCCTGTACTAAAAAATCAATGAACCAATGGACATTCGTGATGAACAGGAGACCGGGAGAGATGGCTCAGTGCATGAACCTGATGTCACTGCAGTCCCTCTGACCGGGAGGTCCTAGATTCGAGTCCCGACGGCGGCAGGATTTTCGACACTAGCTTGTCAGCTAGGTCAAATTCAGTCGCTGTCTGGAGGAGAATTCTAGCGGCTGGCTGCTCTGATCGGTAGTTTTCCGTGGTTTCTCCGATCAACACCAGGCGAATGCCGGAGCAGAACTCTAACAAACGGGCCACGGACCGCGCACGATCTTTCCTTCCTCTTCGTTGTTTTCTCCTCTCCTCTTACACACACTTACACTAACATGCACTACACTACCACACATGTCGGGAGTCCAGTCGGGAGCTTAGAGCTTGCCTCGGCTGGGGCGGTGCCCCGCTGGTGGGAGATAAATGGTTGAGGGGAAACCCCGCTAGTTGACGGTAGGTCGACGCCAGATCTCGTCATCCAGCGAGGAAAAGATCATCGCCACCACCCGAGAAAAACACGCACTACGCTTACGGGACTAATGACCAAAATCGTTGACGCGCCCGGAAACACGAATCAATCAATCATGAACAGGAGCAGTACACGTCCGTGGCCATGGCGCTGGAGAGCCGCCCCACCTCCGCCCTGGACGCGTGCGCGGCCGCCGAGGCGGCCGTAGAGGGCGCGGAGGGGGCGGGGAGCCGCGGGTGCGCGCTGGAGTCGTCGTGCCACGCGCTGGCTCGCGCCGTCACCGCCATGCAGCGCGGCATCGTCGCCATGATCCTGCAGTCCAAGGCCACGGGCGAGGCCATCCGCCAGATGGCGCGGCGCCTCATCGCGCAGGCGGCCGCGCTGCAGGCGCTGGGCGCGCGCATGACCGCCGTGGAGCACCGCATGAGCACCTACGTCCCGCACGCCGCCGGCGCGCCCGCGCCCGCTCCCTCGCCCCGCCGCCCCGCCTCCACCCCGGCCGCCCCGCCGCGCCGCTCCCCGCCCCCGCCGCGCCCCGCGCACGCCCCCACGGCCCGCGGGATGGCGCGCTTGTTGGCGTCCCGCGCTTCCGCAACGCTTCGCGACTGCCACGTGGCGGCCAAGAGATCGGCGGAATCCTTGCTCTCGCGCATCGCCTGCGTGTCCTGGGACGAGACGTCTGGCGTCCCGCTGTTCCCAGTGAGGTCCGACTGTTCGACCGACTGTCGCGAGTCCACCTCCAGTTCGTCTAAGGATTTAACTTCCGCGCGTCGTCTTGCTGCTTTCTTCGTTCGTCTTCCTCTTCGCCCTCCGTCTCCGCTTCGTCTCTCGGATTCCGGCCTCCGCCTCGTTCGAGGACGCACCTCTTCTCCCCTCCGCGCCGTCTCGGAGTAGCGCACGGTCCGCGTTCCACGTCGGCAGATTTGTTTGCCCCGCCCTGCTGGTTTGCTCGCTGCCCACCGCAGCGCCTTCACCCACCTCCTGCTGAGGAAGCTGCGCCAAGCCGATGAGCCACCGGCCGCTGGAACGAGCACGCCCTTGAAACAAGCCGCAGACTGCTGAACTGGAACGAGCACTCCGCTGGAACAAGCCGCAGACTGCTGTACTGGAACTAGCACGCCGCTGGAACAAGCCTCAGACAGCTGTACTGGAACGAGCAATCCGCTGCAACAAGCCGCAGACAGCTGTGCTGGAACGAGCACGCCGCTGGTACAAGCCGCAGACAGCTGTGCTGGAACGAGCACGCCGCTGGTACAAGCCACAGACAGCTGTGCTGAAACGCACACACCGCTGGAACAAGCCGTCGGTCGCTGGAATACGCGTATTTGGAAACAGCCGTCGGTTACTGGAACTCATGCGGCTGAAACAAGTCGTCGGCCGCTGGCGTTTTCGTGGCTGGAAAAAGCCGACGACCGCTGGAGCACGCGCGGCTGAAACAAGACTCCGGCCGCTGGAGTACGCGTGGCTGAAAAACGCCATTGGCCTCTGCAATGCGAGTGGCTGGAACAAGCCTCCGGCCGCCGGAACGAGCACGCCCCCGGGAACAAACCGCAGACGGCTGTGCTGGAACGAGCATTCCGCTGGAACAAGTCATCAGTTGGTGGAGTACAATTGGCTGGAACAAGCTGCCGGCTACTGGAGCTCGGGCGGCTGGAACAAGCCGCTGGAGCGAGTACGCCGCTGGCACAAGCCGCCGGCCGCTGGAGCACCACCTTTCTGCTCCGGCGCACTGAAACTGATCGATCCCAGGGCGGACGCCGATTGCTCCTTGGCGGGTCCAGACACAAAGACGTGCTCGACCACCCGGGAACAAGGGCCAAACCACCAGACAGCGGGGGTTGGCGTAATTAAGGATGCTTCGTCTAGCACTCTAACTAAATTAGGGATAAAATCTTGCTAAGCAATATCAATCATGAACAGAACAGTCAGAAAGAAGGCAAAAAAAGTACGAAAGAATGCAAGGAACGAAGTAAGAAAGCTAATCAAAAAGGCTATATCATGATTCTAAAAAATAGACTGACAAATGAAATATTCAGACTTTTTTCCATATTTCTTAATGGGCTTACTGTCGGCACCTTGGCAAAAGTACGATTCGAAACGTTTAATCGTGAGTGATAAAATCCTCTCATGAGTATAGTAAAATGTTAAGCAAGAACGCTGAGCAAGAGAACATAGCAAGAACGCAAATCACAAAAGCTACGCATGAGGACTGTATCACGATTCTAAGCAAGAGACCGACAAATGAAATGTTCAACGATTGCCATATTCGTTTGTTAGCTTGCTAACGGCACCTTCACAAAATTACGAATACTATGGCGAAACCATTCAACAGCAAGGTGACACAATTCTCCTCACTGCTAAGCAAGAATTATTAGTTGGGGTCCAAAGCAAGGATGTAACTTGTCATTCCAAGAAAGAATCTAAGAAATGAAATCTCCAGGTTTTGCCTGTTGGTTAGTTGGCTTCTGATTTCGTTTTATTTGTGAGAGCCATTTCTAAACTCAGATAAAATTGTGTTGCTATTGTTTCATGTTAAAATCCGAGTGTTCGCTTTATAAAGCAAAGAAAACAAACAAATCCTCTTCATTCCTTTGTCTATTGCTAATACGTGCTTGTGTATAGAGCGTTTGAAGAAGAGACGATGCATTTTTGTCCAGTTTGTACATCGTTTCATTTTCGCCGTGGTCTTCGTCATTTGTGTCCGTACGTAGAAGAACGAGAACAAGTCGGATCATATCTGCACAATACATTTACAAATATCCTACAGAAGAAGAAGTTGCTGAAATGAAACTAAGACTGGAGATTCCATTACATATATTTTCAAATAATCCTATTGATGAATAGAAGTCTTGATAGAAGAAGAAAACAATTTGGAGATGTATATCCATGACGAATCGAAAGGAAGTTTCCATTCGTTCATGATTGCTGGTACCTGCAGAGCTTGTAGGAATGAAAGGACATATGGTATTATGAACATTTGCGTTCTTGAGATGTAGAAATGTCTAAATGATGTCTGTTGTTCACAGTTTATCAGAAGTCATCAACAAAATAACAGCAAATGTAACTGCGTTTTCGTTGTTGGTCTATCAATAGAATGATTGATCCTAATAATGACTTGGAACTATTGGTCCGATAATTCATTTCTAAGCAGAACCCTTTTATAAACAGAGTAAATAAACTAAAATAAAATGAATTCATAACAAAACAATGCTTTTTTTATTATTGGCTAACATTTTGCATTAGTAATTCTTTACACATGTAGGGTACGTAGGTTGTTGAAACGCTTCAAGACGTTTGTATTTTTATAAGAGTCAGCAGTCATTACAGGCTGTAGATTTTCCTTTATTTCAAAATAGTCTTTCAATTGCAGTCATTTTGACAGCGTTGTATTAATTAAAACTTTTGAAATTCACACTACTCTGATGTCGGTGTGATCTCGTAAAACCTAGTTTCCCTGGTATAATAGTACATTATGAAACGATGATGTAATGATGTACCATTACGAGTTTCATACGGTAATTTTTCTACGACTTTTATAAGTTAAACATTTACAATGAATGGTTTCGTTGCAGTTGATTCAGCCAAGGCCACCTAGCGGACAGCTACCTAATGTAGCGTCGCGAGGTGGCGCACGTGCCGTTTCGCTGGAAAGCCCGGCCTTAAGCCGGATGGGGGATGGGGGTGGAATGCGGCGGCGCCTCGCCGGCGCGCGCCGGGCAGGAAATCCCAGCCTCAAAATAACCAGGACAACTGGGCGTGCCTGAGTGCGAGTCCATTGATGACGGCTGCTCTCTGCTGAGGGCTGGCTTGCGAGCCGAATGACGCCCGCCGCTGGTAGAGTGGGGGACGAGCCGTGGGGTATTTATTGCGGCGCCGTCATGCGCTCGGGGGATACGCTAGTGAGTCGAAAGACGTGAGGTATCTCCGTGCAACCTTGCACGTTTTGGCATCCGGCCATGTAACATCTAGTTACGGGGACTTTATGTCCGACAGCTCGCACTTCGCGCAGCTTCTCATGCTCTCGAGCAGAGGCACTGGGCTCAGCCTAGGGACGGTCGCGGGGTTTCGCGGCTTAGAGAAAAGAAAGGTTGCCTAAGGTTTTCAATTTTGTAACATTATCTTGTAATTTATTATTGTAAATATACTGTACATACTATTCAGAATCTGTCGTCTGTGCTTTTCATGTCCAGTACGCCACACTAAATTTACCCTCGCATCCTGTCGCAAGTGGCTATGATTACCTGTCCGCCTGCTGGGGAGTACTGCGCTAGTCAAATAGGATCAAAGTGAAATTACAATCCACACTATTTTAAATAATATACCAAGAAAATACTAATAATTAAAGAAATTAAAACTATTGAGCATAATACAATATCGAATACAATTTGAATGTACACAATCGAACGAAACACTTGGTAAATCGATTCTCAATTATTAATGAAGTGTCAATACTTGGTTTATAAACTTCTCTGTGATTGGTCAAGAACCTGTATCATAATGAAAACTGTATCGAAATGACTATTATTTTGCAACTGGTGGCAGCTATCAAATCACAGCATTAGGTAGAAGAGACAGGAATTGCTCCACAAACAGTGGATGCCTTCCCCTTGAGGACACTCTGGGAGAAAGGGGAAGGAGGAATCGTCGCTTATTCTTTCTTCCTTTGTCTTCCTCGCTTATTCTCTTCGACTGAATGAAATCAACAAACAAAATATTTGCTTTTATGTTTGAGAGAAATGTTCAATTTTTCAGTTGAAAACTATAAGAAAACTTATTTTATTTTTTATCGATACCTTATCCTCTTCAGTCCGTAGGTGCACATATGTGCACCTTAATTTCTAAGCACGTATTTCAGTGTGACCTGCGATTTTTCCTTTTTTCTTTGACGATTCATATTTTTTAACCTTCAAGCTTTTTAATTTCACCAAGCATGGAGCTTCTGTGCACTTGTGTATTGAATTAAGCGTGAAGAAGCGTTTATTGTAGAAGATGGCGGCCCATTCTCACCGGCGCGAGAGAAAGTATTTTCGATAGCTTATTGTATCATCAGATGATGCATTTTCTGTTTCATATCTATTGTATAAAGTTGAAAGTATAGATTTCTATCCTCGGAAAGTGAATAAATGCATTTTTGTGTGCTCTGCATACAATTGTTTTTGCTGGTACACATATGTGCATCTTAGGTCATTACGTTAATTTCAGGTTACGGGACTACATCTTTACGAAACGTTTTTTTCCGTTGGAACTGCGATGACTACTGAACAGTTATTTGAATTTCTGAATCAAAGTGATGTTGATTCATTGGACTCAGGTTGTGATGATGAATTATTTGCTGATGAGGAACCCATGCCTGCAAAATCTAGTTCTGATTCTGAATCAGAAAATCACGTTCAAGACTGTACAACAAGTGAGAAGATTTCTACTAAGTGCAGAATGACAAGCTGTGGAAAACAATAATTATGATTGAAAAGGGAACCATTCTTGATGATGGGGAACTCTACGAAGTTTATAACGAGTCTAAAGGTATTCTAGAAGCCTTCATGGAATATTTTCCATTGGAATTTTGGAAATTAGTATCATACCAGACGAATCTGAAATAAGTGCAAGCTTCTTCTGAATGTATCAGAAATGATGTATCAGAAATTTTACATTACGTAGCAATTAATATGTAGGAATTACATTACATAGGAGATCATAATGGGAACTCAAAATTCCACAGGCTGAGATGTATTGGAGTAGACTTTTCCATTTTCCGCTTATCAGCGATACAATGCCTTGAGATAGATACTTCAAAACTAGGAATAATTTAAAGTTTTTTGATAATCTTTCATCTCATGATCCTGATGAAAATCCTTATAAAATTGACAACGAATGAGTACACTACTGTCCTCATGCATTGGTAGCACTCCATACAATACATGTGAAAGATAACCGAAACAAGAAGAGAACAAACACCATGATCTGGTGTTGTACAAGCATACAAAAAATTATAGGGGCATAGATCTATGTAAAAGGTTGCTTTATTACTACAGAAGCTCTGTAAGAACAAATAAATGGCCAATCAAATGGAGTATTCAATCGTCAAGTTGATGTAATTGTAAACTGTTGACTCGTATATCGTTAAAAAAAAGGTCCGGCCTGAATAAAAAAAATATCCGTTTCCATTGATTTCTTTCAGATTGCATTTAGCCACATCATTGGTAAAATTCCAAGACAGTAGGAATAACAGCAGACAGCCACATTTTACAGTTGAAAGCAATAATAGGGACAGTGCTGAAAACTGCACGCCAAGAAAGGAATCCAGGCAAGTAGTGAGTCAACCTGTGGATGAAGTAAGATATGATTAAATTGGCCATTTTCCAGTTTTCTGAGATAATAAATTTGCAACAAATGAAGAAATGTTGCTTGCAAATGAAGAACAAGAGTAAAAAGCACGAAATGTAATATGTATTTGTGTGTACTGAAGCATAACTGTTCTTTGAAATACCATACAAAAAAAATCGTAAAATAAGGAAAATGTGGAATTTTGTAATATCAACTATAAGAGTATGGAATAAATAATTTTTCCAGATTTCGATCTCTGATTACATCCTTATTTCCATTAACAGTTTGTTATTTTCTAACTAACATTTAAGTAGGAAACTTATGGTATTGACCTGAGGTGCATATATGTGCACCAACGATTTCCAAAATATGAAATGTAAAACAAAATGTTTTTTGATATATTTGCTTCCTTTACTTCCCAAACAACATAATTCTGCAAAAACTACCAGAATTTTATAGCGCATTTGTCACCAGGTCTGAAGAGGTTATAGCTTGTTATTGCTTTCGAAACGGAGCTCGGTATACATTGCATAACTTCCCTGAATCGAGAGTAACGTGATTACGAGGGAAATATGAAAACAGTTGAATGATGCTACAGTGTTCTCTTATGGAGGAAATTATGGGAAGGAAACATGAAAAGACAAACCGAGTCAAGATAACATCTAGCTAATTAGTAAATAAGTAAGGCTGATTGAATAAAATTAGGTAAAAAATAAAATTATGTATGTAATTACCACGGGCATTAAGTAGTTCTAGTAATATCGGACCAAAGGCCCTCTGGCATTTTGTCGCATTTGATCATTAGAACCCTTACAGCGCCTTCGGCGCGTAAATAACTATTGATCGGGTTTTGACCTAGGCGCGCTTTTAAGCATCATGCACAGCAATTTAAGCACAGCAATCAAGCGAAGTCCTTCTGAGGAGGTCCTCTCAGCCTTTCCTCCTCTCGGGGGTTAATCGCTCATACTTATCAGCGCTCCTATGGCAAGAAGAGGAAACGTTTTCTAACGGCGCTATATACATACATTTATTTCAACTGCAATTGGGTATGACCCGGTGGCAGTTGATTAACAATAATTACAATAATAATAACAATATAATAAAAGAGTACAAAGAAAACGATGCAATAATCATACTATCTCTAATATTAAGTATAACAATTATTTCAACTCTATGATGATATACAACAATCATATGTTGGTGATAATAAAAATCAGTACGAGCTACATAAGATATGTGCTAAATTAGATTGAAAAAAAGTCATTTATCATGTTCACTACACTTCACTGCACAGTACTGCACTACACAACACTACACTGTTTTGCATTGAATTACACTAACCAACACTTCACAGCACGTAGTTACTCATTTAACATCTATTACTCTCAGCTTGTTCTAACTTATTTCTAAAACTACGTGCACTTAGAGGAAAGCCCTTGAAAGTTGCTGCGGGTAAACTGTATATGGGAGAAGGGGAGAATCTGCTCCCTTGAACTGACCATTCATGGCACAAGAATGATGTTGAGAACAATGTGTCAAAGAATACAAAAAACTTTAACATTTTCACAAAACTCTTGCATTGCTATGATAACAAAAAATGAAAGGTAGACTGACTAGGCGAGGCTACCTGACTGATACAGTAAGAAAAATTAAATTAGTGTAAACATTGCAGAATGTATTGAAGCCTACGAGGCACACATGCCTAGATTTTTCAAACCAGACTACTCTCATAGTACCACAGCTCCTCCTTTTTACACAGCTGTCTAGTAGAGGGTCTCAATGCACATAGAAAAAATGCCCTTCGCTGACGGGAATGCTTCACGACAAAGTTTTTGAGCAGTCCCGTGTGGAGCGATAAGCTGCCCACTGCACTCCCCGATCCGTCCTAGCCCCGCACCACCCCGCATTCTCCGCCAGCCACGCCAGATCTGTCCACCGAGAATGTCACCGGGCGCATGGCAGGGGTGGCTGGTCGGCGGGGGGGGCGGACGGACGGAGGTGGGGGGACATAAGGGCGGCGACGGTGGTGGCGGCGGCAGCAGCAGCGCTGGCCCCGGCCCCGGCGGCGGCGGCGGCAGGGGCGGTGGCGGCGATGATGATGATGATGAAGATGCCCGACGCCGTCGTCGTCGGTGGCGGCGGCGGCGGCGTGGCTGAAGCCGCATGGGGGAAGAGGGCGTTCCATGCGTAGAGGCGCGGGGGCACAATGATTAATTAATTTTCTTAATTAATTAAGTAATTTTTTTTCAAGTGAGACGCGCGAATTTTGTGTTCGCGCCCCCATAACACACTGGTGCAGCATGGAACCCCATAACACACTGGTGCCCAGGTAGGCGGAAGTCACAGGAACTTTATCCGCGCCGAGAAAAATGTGCTAACACAATGCTCTGCAAGAAATTGCTGCTATGGAGTTGACGTCACTCATTTTCTGTCCTTTTCAAATATTGAACTAGTGGAAATACGCCGACATAGCAAACATTTCACCGGTAAAGGTGGCTCAGAGCATCATTTGTTGCCACTGCAATACCTCTCACAAGGTTTTCTTTAAAGGAAAAATCTTTGTCTTCAATTTTGTAGTTTTAAATGTTAAAAGTTTGCAATTTTCAAAAATACAGAGAGTTCGTCGGAAACGTGAATAGCACCATTTTCTTACCGACCTTTCATACATACAAGGAGAAAATTTAAGAAAAAATTGGAGCCGTTTTTGAGAAAAAAAATTTAAATAAATTAAAAATTGTCTACATTTCACGCAGAATTATTCGAAAAATACTCATATTTTTGAAAAATTGTATATGATATTATTTCAAGATACCACTTTGAAGAATACATTTCGTTAAGGAGAAACATCTCTATCTTCAATATTGTAGTTGTAGGAAGACGCCGAAAATATGCGCTTCAATTACAATTTTCGAAAAATCAAAAGATTTCAACGATAATGGAAACCTGCCGCAATACTTTAAGTGTCCTTTACGTTACCCGAGGACGAACATTAATAAAAAAAATTGGACATCTTTTTGAGAAAGTTTTGACATTGTTGGGGCTTGATGAAAAGTATCCCTCAAAAATCAAAATGTCTGCCTCAAACCCGGAAAACATCGAGGTTGTTCAAATTGTTCAGGGAATATCAATTCTGGAGAAAACTGGCCCAATACATCACGCCCATACCAATACGTGAGAAGTTACGAATGACAACGTATGGTCCAACTCGTGGCTGAGGATGCAGGTAAGCTTGTCTTTTCACCAAGGAGGTCCGGGTTCGATTCTACAATCTCATATGAAGTTTTTTCCAAAAACGAGTTTGACTGCTTCACCGGGGATAGTCCAACCCCTGTGAAGTTTAATCCCTACTAAGTTCCTTCCCAATTCTGGCCGCTGGGTAGTGACGCAGGAGCAGTGCTTAAGAGGCGCGTACGTGGAGATGCTACCTGGCGGTCCTCTTGACAACTTACTACTCTCACAGATCTCGAATCGATCTTGATCTCTAATCGAATAATATAGTTGCTAATGACCTCGACGTTAATGCGACCTTAAATAAATTAAAAAAAACGTGAGTATGGAAATTCAGTTTTAGTTATATAGATATAAGCTTTATTCTACAATTGGGCAAATTTTGCCCGGTGGCAGAATGCATAAACATGAAAGTACATTTACAATTACAAACAAAATTAAAATTAAAAACAATATATAAAAAATCAATATAAAAAAATATGCACACATTTTCAAAACAAACGCTGCAAGATGCTGCCGAAAGTAGTCTGTCTCTGTCATGTAATTGCTCGTCCTCACTGTGCACGGACAATGCAAAAGTTGTTGCCGTCATTTGCTTGGAAGTTAAAAACAACCCTCTCACATTTCCGATCTCGCCCCTACCGACTATCATCTGGTCTCTTAAGGAACAACAGAAGACAAACTCTTTCCTGATAACGGCAAGGTAAAAATTCGAAATGTGGAAATGACTTAAGCAGTTGGTGGCACATCTCTATGATGGAATAACAAACGTTGATTTAAGGTTGACAAAACAAATTGAAGCAAACGGAGATTATGTTAAAAAATGGTATAATATCCATACTATTTCCCCTTCATTTAAATATAATTAAGTTTAAATACAAGCAATTGTATACATGTAAGAAACCTTAAAGGCAAATGTATGCATACAAATCGCCGGCAATAAAAAATTACATTTGTGTAATTGTTGAATAATCAAAATACATCAATATGGCATTAATATCATATTATCCAGTGTACTTAGCGTTATCCGTAAAATATGTAAAGGAAAAATTTGGTGCCGTTTTTGAAAAGAATGTATTTGAACGTTTCTGAAAATGTAATGATTTTTGTCTCATTTTCACACAAAACTTTTGAATTTTCAAGAAACTTCAAAAGAAATCAATTAAACTCGTTGTACTTCGAAATACAGTAATCTATTTAAATATCAGGTAATGCAAATATTATCGCTGTGTGAGATGTCAAAAAATATATTTGTGAAATTTTTGAAAAATAAAAGTTGTTGAGAGTACTCTGTGAGAATTCTGATGCAGTATTATTGACTCAATTATATGGAAAAATAAACCTCCGTCAACTTAATATATTTATTGAGAGATCCGTCTTTCGACGGCTTTGTCGTTGTCATCAGTCTCGCTGTGTGTTTTGACCTGTCTCGTTGTGTCTACCGACTTTCGCTACCCACAGCAAAACTGATGATGACGGCAAAGCCGTCGAAAGCCGGTTCTCTCAATGAATATATTAAGTTGACGGAGATTGTTTTATTTATCAATGGAGTACTTTGCTTGAAGCACACGAAACATTTTCAAACAATTTCCCATAAATGGCTACAAATGTTTTCTGTAAATTTATTGTGAGAATAGAGTGAAATACAGTCATAAAATGCCAGGGATCCGATTTTTCATTGTTAACTCTCAATTTTCGAAAATTATTATTATTCCTAAAACTCTTAAATATTATATATAGATATTTTTTCTTGAAATAAAATTTGTTCTCTACAATTAGGTTTTTAATTAATGTCATGTACATTTGTTTTGAAAATATTAGTTTTCGCGTAATTCTGAATGAAATATGGGCAATATAAAAATACGAAAATCAAGATTTTTTGCGATAACGGTACAACATTTTTTCTTCAAACTTTTTGTACGGGTGCCAAATGCTCTACATTACAACATTAACACTATTGGGATTTTTTCTTTAAATGTTTTAAAATCTCATAAATGTATTTTTTTAATCTAGCTAACGTAATTAATATTTACATTACACACATTTTATACATTATTACATTTGTAAGTGGAAGTGCTTCAAATGATATCCAATGATTTTTCTCGAAATCTCGAAAGTTTTTTGTGAAAATTAGCTCAAAATTGCGCATGTTTGGAAACTCTCGAAAGAAATTTTTCTGAATAAGGGCTCCAATTTTTTTCTTTTACCAAACGTTTTGAACCAATAGTGCTAAATACACTGAATAACATGCCTTCCACTAATTTTGATTTATTATTTTAATATTTTCAAAAATCCAAAAATATAATGCTTTCAAACATTTTCACGTGTACCATGCGGACGTTTTTTATACATTCTTGCACTTGTGAGAACTATTGCTTTAAATAATTTTTTATGAAGTTGCTCGAAAACTCGAAAGTTTTGAGTAAAAATCAGCTTCAAATTGTTCATATTCAGAAACGGTGAAACATTTTCTTGAGAACGACTCGACATTTTTCAAGGAATATGTAAATATAGGACCAGGTTTTACCATTGTATAATATTCTTCAAGTCATATTTCAATTCTACTATTAGAGATCCCCAGAATTGAGAAAATGTAAAAATTTGAGTTTCAGGTGCCGATAAGTGGCAGCTGGGAAGAGGGTGGGGACAAAACCAAAAAGCTAGCTGAGACTAAACGGATTAGGAAAGTAACTAGTACGAGGAAGTCTATGTCACTCTGTAGCCCCACTACTGAACACATCGAAAATAATTTATTTTATTTTAGAAACTTCAATACGGTTACGATATTTTCTGAAATATTTCTAAATGAAGAAAATATTTATTATTAGCACTATTTGAATTAAATTAGTTTCGGTGTCAGTTTCTTCCCTATTTTCAAAAATGTATTTAACGTTTAAAGTGGATAAACCGATGTAATCACTGAATAAATACATTCGTGCGCTCTTTCTGTCATAATGCAAACAACTTTCGAAGGCCGTGATTATGTTTGCTCATTGTAGAGAGTTGTGTAAGTTCGGATCACGACCTAGGACGTGAAGCATTTGTATTTCTGAGATCTGACAAGGAAGTTGCTCATTTTTGAAATGGGCAACAGACATGCCCTTTTCACGGAATGATTTCTATCCGTGTTTCATGAAATAGGCATCAGTTTTGCCTATTTCACCTTATTTAACCTTTTACATTTATTCTCAAGACTGTTTTAAAAATTACGTGTGATGTGCTGAAGACTTTTCTTTCCACATTTGAATTTATCACAATGTTTAACTTCTTACAGTGATGGTTAATTTGAATATTGGATGGAAGAACTATCATTCATCGACGTGGAAAAATGAACTTCGTGAGACTTCAACCTTAAAATTGGGCAGAAGGATGGAGATGTATCTTTGTGGAATATTTTGTTCCAATTTCTGACAAGAATGTTAGGATCCGTTCTAATTTAGAGCTATTGTAAAGGTACGTAAGCGTGATGTATGATTGGTAAGTCTTGAAGTGCAAAATTGACACCACGATCTCCTATGCAAGATGTTCTTAACAACTGAGATGCGGTGTCAAACAGTACAATCGTGACACTTTAACGACCTGGAATGCAATTTTCAAGGTTGTAGTAATGCGTATAACTTAACTTTTAAAAAGCCAATTATGAAACAAACTTAAATTAGAATGAGGTTTTACAAAGTACTCGGCACAATCAAAAACATAAACTGGCATCTTCATAATCATAGTGTTTAACTTCATTTTTTCGGTATCTGTTAAACTTACCAAGTGTACAGTATATTTTACAACAATATTTTTCAGGGGTTATATATGATATGGTGACAGGTTTATATATTCACTAGTTTTATGCCATTCCCAATTTCTTTCAAAAGATATTTTAAGTTAATATACAGGTTAATTAACATTTCTCCAATACATTTATATTTTTAGTAGTGATTCGTTTCCACCGTCGACGTTTGCAATTGCGTTTGCAAACAGAGCTGTCTATCAATGCTTACTCATTTGTCGTTAGGACACAGCTGGGTCCTCTAAGGATCTCCAGCATTTCCAATGGTGCTGTAGTACAGGACTAACGCGATTTGCAATGCACTGCAAATAATTCATTTATTCAAACAACTTTCCGTTCATTATCTTCATTTCTGATAGCTCTGTATGTATCGAAAAAAATCTTCCTCTTGTTTATTTTTTACCGTTGGGTTCAGTCTACATTAACTTGTTTAGGGTTCTATTTCATTACGCGAGTTTAATGGGATGTCAAGCCATCCTTTGAAATGTCTTTAGTTATTATTTTTGTTTTACTGAAGATATTTCGATAGAATAAATTTTATTGCAACCGTTGATAGCTCTGGTATAGTATGGAGCTAGCAGCAGGACTGCGATGGTTTCATGTTTGTCCTGTGTTTTTTCATTCCAGACTTTAAAGTGAAATTCCCATCAGCTACATTTTATCACAACAATTTTGTAAAAATAACTATGTGAGAGAGGAAGCTTATATTTTCAGATTAGTTTCAGGGGAACATTATTTACAACAATGTAGATTACAATAAATTTTCTTTATTCAAGAAAATAACAGAAATATAATGACTCAAACATTTAAGAAATGTTACATTTTTAAGCACATATTTAAAAAAATATTTCACAAAAAACCTATAACTGTAAATTATTTCATAGTAGTCTAATATTTAGATACTTATGTGGTCTAAACGCCTGCCAAATCTGATATATCTACTTGCCGTAGTTTCTGGGAACATAAGCTAAATTGATTAAAGTGCAAAATAAAATACAAAATGTCGTACTAAACAAAAAAATTAATAACAAAAATATAGTAAAGATATTAAAGGAAAACTAGCATTAAATTATTGAGAAGAACCCATTTACACTGACATAATTTGTATTGACACCGGAATAAAAGTTTTCTATAAATTGAGGTTTCAAAATGCACAATTTTGACCATTGTTTCTATTGAGCTTACATACATGTGCCCTTAAGCCTCGGTAGGGCCACTCTGGTAGCATACTATGTGAAAATAGTTATTTATGCGCCAAGGGCATTATAAGGGTTTTAATGATCTAGCGGCTACAAAATGTCCGACAGGTTTTGGTTCAAAGGCTTTTTGTCGCCTGACATCAGTAGAACCAGTTATACTGCGATTTTTCTAAGAGCGACCCTCAAGGCCACTCAAATCCCATCTTCGCGATGGAATATGTCACGGCATTTCGCGTCTTTCTCAGTCGTTCCGCTAGATTTCGCACGATCGCGACCGTATGAAGCAGTGCTTGCGATCATGCGACTTCTACCGGCAAGACCGAGAAAAGACGCAAAATGCCGTGACATATTCCATCGCGAAGATGGGATTTGAGTGGCTTTGAGGGTTGCTCTTAGAAAAATCGCAGTATAATGCCCGTGGTACATACATAATTTAATTCTTTACCTAAATTTATTGATTCATATGTACTTATTTACTAATTATCTAGATGTTAATTTGACTCGGTTTGTCTTTCCATATTTCCCTCCCATAATTCCTTTTCATAATCCCTCCATAAGAAAACATGTAGCATCATTCAGCTGTTTTCATATTTCCCTTCTTACCACGATCCTTTCGATCCAAGTAAGTTACGCAGTGTATATCGAGCTCCGTATCGACGGCAATAATAAGCTGTAACATTATCAGTAAATAGTGGTGCTAAAACATCACGTACTTTCTCGCCCATATTTTCACGCAAAATGTACTCACATTGTATGTGACCTCATTTCAGAATCTATCTTTAAGGAACAGATATCGGTAAGGGGAAAACTATCTTCAATATTTTAGATTGTAGGAAGACTCAACATTTTTCGAAATTTTAAAAAATCGGGATTTTCAACGTAACTTGAAAGCTGCACCATTCTCTTAAACGTCCTTCACACTATCTAACAACAAAATTT
The DNA here is from genome assembly GCA_031308135.1 of Acheta domesticus. NCBI lineage: Eukaryota > Metazoa > Arthropoda > Insecta > Orthoptera > Gryllidae > Acheta > Acheta domesticus. The sequence goes on from JAHLJT010002630.1 coordinate 50,001,716, forward strand.
ATTTGAAAACGACGGAGCCATTTTTTAAAAGAATTGAAAATATCTCAGGAGCTTTATGTAAAAGTAATTCCCAAACTAAAATATTGGTTTCAAATTGAAGGGGAAGCGACATCATTCAGATCGATCGGGGAATATCAATTTTGGAGAAAATCGGCTGAACGGTTTAGTCGCTAGCGTTGTTCATGGTCAGACTTTGTGCCGTCATTCGATATTTCGGTATCAAGGACCCACAAAACGGATTCTGGCTACATCACATGATAGAGGATTTCCCCCCTAAATTTAGCAACTGGATTTATCCACTTTTTCGTTACCAGGCCGCTGTGATAAGAGTTTTTCTCCCGAAAATTTGCCGTTCTTTCGCGCAGCATTACATAACATTCTTTCTCTGCGACTACTCCGGAATGTATACATTTCTGCACGTTATCGGATGCAGTAATGATGACGATTCCACAAGTCGTGCGAGAATATTATTCTATATTCTTCGTATAAGAATATTATTCTTGCACGGCTGTTGACCAATCAATTCGTCTTGGTTCATTCTACACGACAGAGGGTTCTCGCAGTCTCCTACAGAGGCGCTGCGTGCTCTGCCGCGGCAGATTGCGACTGTCGTAAGACAGGTGGGCCACGAAACAGTATGCGAGTCGGTGTTGAGGTTAAGGCGCCCATTGAATATTTTTAAAATATCAATTTCAAAATCGTAGAGAATGTATAGTCTTCTACTCGCGTAGAATGGCCATTATTCACTCGTAGAAATTCCGACACTCGCTCCTACGAGTATGTCGCTCGTGTCGTAAACATCAACTCGTGAATAATAGCCATCATCCTACACTCGTTGAGGAATATACTACTCTACTCCGTAGCGAGAAAGTAAAAAAAAGAAAAAAATCTGGTTTGCTTGCTGCTCGCCAGTGCCGGCCCCGCCCCCCTTTCCCCGGCGGCCAGCGAGATGGGCCCTCGCGGCGGCGACTTCCGCGGTCAGGCGCGCGTCCGCGCCGCCCCCACCGCCCCCGCCGCGTCCACCTGCCCGTCCTGCGTGCTGGGCGGCGGCGGCGGAGGCGGGGGCGCCACCCCGTCCGCCGTGGCGGCGGCGTCGCGGCAGCCGCTGAACGCCGTGGTGCGCGCCATCGTGCAGATGCAGGACGCCATGCGCGCCATGCAGCTGAAGATGGAGAGGACGGACGACGCGGTGCGCGTGGTGGCGCGCGGCCTCGACGACATGGTCAGTGGGGAAGGGGGGGCGGGCGGGCGGGCGGATTGGAAGCTAGCGTGCGATTGATTACTATACTGCGATTTTTCTAACAGCGACCCTCAAGGCCACTCAAATTCCAGCTTCGCGATGGAACATGTCACGGCATTTCGCGTCTTTTCTCGGTCTTGCCGGTAGAAGTCGCATGATCGCAAGTACTGCTTCATAGATCGTGCGAAATCTAGCGGAACGACTGAGAAAGACGCGAAATGCCGTGACATATTCCATCGCGAAGATGGGATGTGAGTGGCCTTGAGGGTCGCAGTTAGAAAAATCGTAGTATAGAGACCGGATTTTCATGTAATTACATATTTTTTGTCTTTCTACTTACCGTTCTCAAAAATTGCAATCTTGGCGAATCATAGCCATCCTAACACAATATCGAATTTTTTCGTTACATCTTATTGCATATTTAGTACTATGTTACATATTTTGCTGTTTTCACAATATATTTGCTTATTTATCAATTTTCTTCAATTTAATTCCATTTTTTGTATGAACAGATGTGTTTTAAATCAGTATTTTCCTTACATTATTGGGGAAATCTAGGTGTCCAAAATTTCACTGACACCGCGTTTTGGATCTGTAACCTTAATTTCCGAGAAAAACATTTTGCGATCGCCGACGTGTAACAATTCGACGAAGATACTACAGAGTATGTTTGCTGGTTGTAGATCTCACCAGATTGTGCGAAGGTACCTATTGCGATTAGTCCGGCTGCTAAACTACGGTCCTGGATTACAATAGATGAAGCTTTTACTACTGACAAGACTGTTGCATGATGTAAACTGAGCAGTTTTTCTAAATGTAATTTCTTGCTATGTAAATGGTTTTTAAGTAGAGATATTTAATATTACATATTATATCTGATTTTACATATTTATTACATATTCTTACTATTTTCATTACATATTTATGTACATCCTTTGACGTTTAATACTATATATTTTTCCGGTCTCTATTGATTACAGTGCGATTTTTTTTTAACTTTGACCCTCAAGGACCGACTTCACGAGGGAATATGTTACGGTATTTCGCGTCTTTCTCAGAATTATCACGGCCATGTCAAGCAGTGCTTGCGATCATGCCACTTCTAGCGGCACCATCCAGAAAGACGCGAAATGCCGTGTGATATTCAATCGTAGCCATTAAGGGCTTGAGGGACAGCTATGTAAAAATCGCACTATATTGCGGAGCGGATTTCCATGGTTTTACATATTTCTTACTTTTCCGTATACGTGCGTTTATACGGAGTATAAGTATTATAGGGAAAGTTATGTAATGCTGCGCGAAGAAACGACGGATTTTCGGCAGAAAAACTCTCATTGCCGGGCGCTAATAACGAAAAACTGGATAAATGCAGCTGCTAAATTTAGGAAAAAGTCCTTTAACACGTGATGCAGCCAGAATGCCTGGTTTGTGCGTCTTTGATACCGAAAAATCAATTGAAGGGAAAACGTCCGTCTGTCTGTCCATTTGTGAACACGACTACCGCTTAAACCATTAGTAAGATATCTTCCAAAATGAATATTCCCCCACTCGACCTAGCAACCCAGTCGACTCGAGGCGTTGCGATTTTGAAAAACTTTCTTCAAAATTTGGGGGTACTTTATATGAAGAACCCCGGACATTTTCAAAATTTTCTCAAAAACGGCTCCAAATTTTTCCTTAAATTTCTTGTAACAATAGAGTAAAATACACTTATAAAGGTGACATAGGTCTCATTTTCACGGTCAACTCTGAATTTTCAAAATTGCAAAACTTTGATTTTGTCGGCGTCTTTCCACTACTACAAAATTGAAGATAGAGGTTTTTCCTTCAAATAAAATTTGTTCTCCAAAGAGTTCTTTTATTAAGGTCATGTACATGTTTTGGAAATTTTCGTAGTTTTAGTGCAATATTGGGTGCAATATTTGCAATTTTTTAAAAATTACAAAAAACACGATTTTCTTAAACAAGCTCCAAATGTTTTCTTTAAATTTTTGGTAGGGATAGAGCTAAAAGCATTCTATAAGATGAGATAAACGCCTTATTGCTCTATTCTTTTATTTTCTCAAAAATTACACAAATTTAATTTTTTTATCCATCTCTCACGTCGTTAACATGTCCATTAGCGGCAATTTGTTCACATTATTGTATTTATGAGTACATGTACTTTAAATAATGTCAGATAAAGTTTTTCGAAAACTCAACTGTTTTCTGTGAAAACGAGCTCAAAATTCCGCATTTTCAGAAACGCTCAAATGCTCTTTTCTCACAAATGGCTCCCAGTTTTTTCTTCAAACTTTTCAAACGAATAGGGCTAATTCCACTCTTTAACATGATGTAAAGTTAATTTTGGGATACTTTTTTATTTGTTCAAAAATTACACAAATGTAATTTTTTGAAAGATCTCTCACACCGTTTAAATGGACATTTCCAGCGATTTGTCAACACTATTATATTTGTTCGTGTTTCAAATGTCTTCTAGTGAAGTTTTTCGAAAACTCAATAATTTTCTGTGAAAAAGAGCTTCAAAATTCGAATTTACAGTAGCGCCATTTAGGAAGAAGTTTTACAGTTCTTCAATATTCTTAAAATAATATATCCGTTCTATTGGGGGTTACTGAGGGGCAATGGACTGCAAATTAAATTACTTAACCCTCAACATTCCTACAACGCTCAAAATACTAAAGCGGAAGGAGGTCTTAAACCATTTAAGTCAAAGGTATAATTAAATGCTCAAACGCATTGTTGAATAAATATTTAACATTGTATTACAGTTACCTCACAACTACAATTTTCAGTGCAAACAGATTATACAGTTTCCAAAAATTACCCTTTGAAAACATCGATAGTTGTAGTTAAACAAGCTATTACAATGCATAATGAAGTACAAACAACAATGAGTAAATGAAATACCCAGTTAGCAATGTTTCAAGAATTTGGAAAACAGCAGCTGTAAGTGCACACAGCAATGCATAGTGGCCCCAGATGAGGCAACAGCCGCATCTAAACTATACGAGTATTAGATACCTTTTATATAAACATGAGCATGTTCATGATGTGGCGATAGAAAAACCAGGTGTTAATTATATTAATTTGCTTAATTTCACTGAATACTATAATATCATATAAAAAGTGTACAAACTGATTCCAATATATCTCACACCATTGCAATGCTGAAGGGGCGAGAGTTGACCCGAAACTTTAAACACATTGCGTTATGTGCAAATTAAGGGAGCTAAGCGCGTCCAATGACCGTGCGTGCTGTGGGCGTGGCAGGTGCCGATGCTGCAGAGCGTGGTGCGGCGGCTGGGCGCGCTGGAGCACCGGCAGACGGCGACGGCGACCAGTGGGACCCCGCCGCCGTCCGCGTACGCCCCCCAGCGCCGCCCGTCGCCCACCTCCACCTCGGACGACAGCCGCGCGCCCGGCCCCGCCCACGCCCGCGCGCACGTCTTCGCCCGCGCCGCGTCCCCGCACGCGCTCCCGCCGCAGCGCTACGCCTCGCTGCGCGCCGCCCTCTCGCCCGCGCCCGCGCCCGCGCCCCCGCACGCCCTCCCGCGCTCGCTCTCCTGCGGCCCCGCCCCCGGCCACTTGGCCTACGCCTCCGACGCCCAGCCCCTGCGCCGCTCCGTCTCCTGCACGAGGTACGCACACGCCTTTCTTTTATCCCTTTGTTCTGTTTTTCATTTATTCGTTTTTTCATTTATTCGTTAATTCATTTACTCGTTTATTCATTTCTTCGTTCATTTGTTTATCCATTTATTCGTGTATTCATTTATTTGTTTCTTCATTTATTCGTTATTCATTTGTTCATTTATTTGTTCATTCATTCATTCATTCATTTATTCGTTTGTCCATTATTCATTTGTTCATTTACTCGTTTATTCATTACTCGTTATTTCTTTTATTCCTTTATTGATTTATTACACTTAATGAAAGCGCCGTGTAAACGAAATGCAATGCCGTGTGCCATCAGCGGCCAGCCCGTGTACGGGCCGGCCGCCCCGCCGTGCGGCGCCGCCCCGCGGCCGGGGGCGTTCGCGGACGCCTTCGCCGCGGAGCCCCGCGCCGCGGCCCACGACAGCGCGCCCTACACCACCGCGCAGTCGCTGGCCCCGTGCCCGTCCGGCTTCCCGACCTGCCCGCCGCCCGCGCCCGCGCCCGCGCCCGCGCCCGTTGATGCCCTCCACGCACAGGTGCCTCAGAATAAATGTTACAAACTTCTACTGCAAGGAGGGGGAAGAAGATTTTAACTTTTTACCAGTGAATATATGTTAGGGTATCTCATGAGATGGAATTTTAGCGAAAAAACGAGGGGACGCAACGGTGCATTTGTTTAGTTGCACACACGTTTTCTAATGCTTATTTGGCCTTGTTTAACATACTTCTTATTGTCACTAAATTCCTTCAGCGTTTTGACTAAGACTGAACTAATATCTAACTCGCAACACCCACCGTGCTGGATACTCGGATTGACTTGAGATTTTACCAGCTTGTTCAGCACCTTTCAAAACCCCTACATACAAATTTTTACGTGCTATGAAGCATTGCAAGTAATGTTTTTGCGATAATTAGAATTGGGACCTTTCTTGACCTTACCGACCGTGGAAGGGCGGAAATCGCTGCTCGCCGCTGGTTCTGCAGGACGTTACTCATACACCGCGCCTGCACTATCGCCTGTCGGCAAGGTCTCAGGTTCTTGGAGGGCAGGCGGGGTGACAAAAACGGGTGTATATTTTGCAGGTTCAGATGAAACGAACGCAATTGGAAATCTGACACCGGCTGATAGACGCCGCGTAACGTTTCTAGTGCTGCCGAAGCAACGGCTCGCCCGCTGCGGGACGGTCACGAAAGGTCTTGATACAAAATATCTATTAAACACTATAATATTCCATTGTACTTCAAAATTTGCGTATATAGGTTTTGCACGGTGTTTTATCAGCTGGTGAAATTTCATGTCAATCCGAGTATCCAGCACGGTGAGTGTTGCGTGTAAGTGGTAGAGGAGCCCGGAGCCAAAAACAACTCATCCACTCAAGTAACGGTATTGACATGACTGATGACTAGTTTCCTTCTCCAGGCGCGCCTACCGGGGCCGCAGCAGGCGTTCCAAAGCCCGAACCCGCTCGGGGGGTTCGCCGGGTACCACCAGGCCCCCCGCTTCGCCCCTGGCGCATCGCAGTGCGCGCCGTGCAGCGGGAACGTGGCGGCGGCGCAGTCGCCCTTCTGCAGCAGCCCGCAGCCCGCTAGTGCGCAGGTAGGGGAGAGTTCCCTCAAGGAATAGATCAGTGATTGCCAATTGAGGAATGATGCCGAAGGACTGTTTCCCCTCCGAGATAAGGCACTCGGAGAAGCGGAGCGAGCGAATGGGGGAGGGAAGGAGGGGCAGAGGGCGGTCGCTCCTCGTACCGAAAACAGTGGGCCTTTGCCAGTGTTTCAGGCAACATGAGAGGGAAAACATCTAATTTTCTTTCTGTTAAGGACAAAAGATATCCTTCCTTAGATGCTGGAACAATGGCGAAGTATTTAGTGTGTTCGAAAGAACTGCAGTATGTTATAAAGCCTAACCTAAAGATGCATTACGTAGCTTTGCGACCCAGAGAAATCTGCGAGATGAAAATAAATTCTGAGAACTGACATAGCTCGCAATCATGGAATAACTTAGGGAATTGGCAGATTGAAGATTATGGAAAAGATACTAAAAATCACGAGGATTTACAACATTCTCAAACAAAACTGTACATCAATAATAATCAAACCTGGGGTCAAAATTCTCGTACGTGACCCCTACCTGGTTCCTATTTGTTAACATTAATTATTGTTTCAATACAAATTAATTCGTTGTATTATATAAAATATTATTGTCCTAAAATGTGAAAATTGTCTTTTCCAAAAATGTAATCTAATAGAAGAATGGCTGTGGAATTACAGTTCTGGTTTTGATAAAGAGTTGGAAATAGTTTTGAGTTATGTAATAATGTATGTTCTATTATATTATTCTTCACATTGCTATTGAATCATAAACATTCTAAATAATAATTACCAGATAAAATTGTAATTATCGATTTTCCAAGTGAACCTTTTCTTCCAGTTCCATACCATCATTGGAACCCTGTGCGCTTGCCGCCGCGACTGGATCTACCAAGCTCGGTCGGTGGGTTCGGAGCAAGAGAGCAGATTTCTGTGTCGTCACAGAGCATTGAGTTGGCAACCACTGAAATAGATGGATGGATTTCGGCATGCGTCGTCCATTGTCTCTTGGCTGACCCGGACGAGGCGCGATTGCTGAAGTTTGCGGTAGCGGCTGAAGTTTCCACCAACGGCCTTTTTTATGCTTCGAATTTTTTTTAGTGGCCTGTCAAGATCACGTACGAAAAAGGGAGAGGGAAGGCAGATTCCAATAGTGAGCCGTAAAAGTAGCTGTAGTGACGTTACAGCTTCCTACTGGAGTCTGCCTTACCTTTACCATTTTCGTACGTGACCTTGACTGGCCACTTGTAGAGCCACAATTGTAGAGCTAATCTGGTGCTCAGTGCTGTTCCAAACGCGCCTCGTCCCTGACACACAAGATTCAATTGCAGAGCGTATTTGGAAAGCGATTTATGCCCGATTCCGCTTGCTTTCTAGTTTTACGTATCAATCCATTTTAAAGAAGCAACTCCATCACGCTGCCAAATATTAGGTTCTAATTCACTTTGCACATTTAAATACTGAAAATGCTACAATGGTAGGAGCCGTCATTGCTTGTTGCAGATTTCTGGGGCGGCGACGTACCCACCGTACGGAGGTCCCTCACCCGCGCCGCCTGCAGCCCCAGCCCCCGGCCCCGCCCCTCACTACTTCTACGGCCCCGCGTCCACGGCCCCGCCCCCGCCCCCGGCGTCGCCCGCGCCGCAGCCCCCCGCCTCGAGCGCCGGCAACAACAGGTGAACAGGAACCGGCCGGGGTGGCTCAGGGCGTCGACTGATGGCACCGCTGTGCTTCTGGCCGTCCGTCTGTCAGCAACAATCGGCTAAACCGTTCAGCCGATTTTTTTCAAAAATTGATGTTCCTCAGACAATCTGGCAGATGTCGCGGCCCCTTGAACTTCAAATTAATATTTTAAGTTTGGAAGATACTTTAAATGAAGCCGCTGGATATTTTAAAATGTTCAAAAAAATAGCTCCATCATTTTTTATTAAATTTTGTTGCCGGCGGCGTTGGCAACAACAGGTGAACAGCGCCGGCCGAGGTGGCTCAGGGCGTCGACTGATGGCACCGCTGTGCTTCTGGCCGTCCATCTGTCAGCGACAATCGGATAAACCGTTCAGCCGATTTTTTTCCAAAATTGATATTCCTCAGACGATCTGGCAGATGTCGCGGCCCCTTGAACTTCAAATTAATATTTTAAGTTTGGAAGATACTTTAAATGAAGCCGCTGGGATATTTCAAAATTTTCAAAAAAATGGCTCCATCGTTTTTTAATAAATTTTATTGCCGGCGCCGCGGGCAACAACAGGTGAACAGCGCCGGCCGAGGTGGCTCAGGGCGTCGACTGATGGCACTGCTGTGCCTCTGACCTGGAGGTCCAAAGGTTCCACTCCCCGCGGTGACAGGAATTTCGACACTAACCAAATAGCTGGGTCGATTTCAGTCGCTGTCCGGAGAATTCTAGCGGCCGGCTACTCTAATCGGTAGTTTCGTGTTTTGGAAAAAAATAGGTTTAGCTGCTAGCGTTGTTGACAGATGAACGGACAGACATACGGACGGACAGAGAGTTTTGCCGTCATTCAATTTTTCGGTATCAAGGTCACACAAAAGATGGATTCTGGCTATTTTTCTAAATATAGCAACTGGATTTATCCCCTTTTTCGTTTACAGGGCCCGGCAATAAGATTTTTTTCTGCCGTAAATTCGCCGTTTTCTCGCGCAGCATTGCATAACTTTCGCTCTACTGCGTGAGCGGTAGCGAGAAAGTAAAGACTTAATAGTATAAATGAAACCAACTGAGAAATGCGCGTGTGGCCAGCTGTTCGCCGCAGAAGCCGCCGGCGCCGCCGTGCGACGCGTGCAAGCCCGACGCGTGCAAGCCCGACGCGGCGGCGACGAGGTCGCCGGGCAGAGCCGCCAGCCAGCCGCCGCCGCCTCCCCCGGCCGGGGACGCCCCCGCCCCCGCCCCCGCTGCCCCAGCCGCCGCCCCCGCCGCCGCCGCCGCCGCCGCCCTCGCCGCATTCTCCCCGTGCGACACTTGTCCATCGGCGGACCCGCCGTCGTCGTCGAGCGCGTCCAGCCTCAAATCGGTAAGAGGCCCAGAATCCATTGCGTGCTTGCTCAGTCTGAATCAGTGAAAAACTACTGATTGACAGTGACTATTCTTTGATGAGGTCAGTTAGTATAACCCTGCCACTGACAATTAGTGAATTGAACTGAACAAATGAGTGAAAATCGGGTCCACTTTTTGAATCAGTGAAACTTCACTGTTTGAATCAGTGAAATATGTGAAAACACAGCTCGTGAACGACTGAACGATCAGTGAGCGATGGTGGCGCGGCACTTTTACCAATGACGACCAGTGAAATGCTGGCGGTCCTTATGAAAAGTTTCGCCTGATTGTCAACGAAACTACACATTTCGAATAAAGATATCAGTGACTTCGGCTCTCACTGATTGAATCAGTGACAATTTCATTGATTCAGTTCATGGGTATTGGTCAAATAATTGAAATATCTGTCAGCCGACGTTTCGGAGTTTTATTTCTCCATCCCCAGGGCTGAATAAATTTACAACACGGTTAGATGTATACAATAAATTACAACATTGTCACACTCATTGCATGTATTGACATTGCATTTATTGACATTTACAATGTTGTAATTTATTGTATACATCTCACCGTGTTGTAAATTTATTCAGCCCTGGGGATGGAGAAATAAAACTCCGAAACGTCGACATGGTCATGAAATACAGCAGAGGGGCCCAAGTATTATAATACATCTTTAATCTTACATCATTAATACATCTAACCGTGTTGTAAATTTATTCAGCCCTGGGGATGGAGAAATAAAACTCCGAAACGTCGACAGGGTCATGAAATACAGCAGAGGGACCCAAGTATTATAATACATCTTTAATCTTACATCATTAATACATCTAACCGTGTTGTAAATTTATTCAGCCCTGGGGATGGAGAAATAAAACTCCGAAACGTCGACAGGGTCATGAAATACAGCAGAGGGACCCAAGTATTATAATACATCTTTAATCTTACATCATTAATACATCTAACCGTGTTGTAAATTTATTCAGCCCTGGGGATGGAGAAATAAAACTCCGAAACGTCGACATGGTCATGAAATACAGCAGAGGGACCCAAGTATTATAATGCGGAAGGGCAGGGGCCGTCAGAGGAAGGGTCACGCGAATGTAGCTTCTTGGCTGTCGGGGAGACAGGCCGCCAGTCTGAGACCTTCCTCAGGGCGAGATGCATTGCGCCCTGCGGAAGGTCGCAGAGCGTCGGCCGAAGCGTTGTCGTCTGTGCGTCTCCCGCACAGCCAAATAAATAACACAACCTTCAGTTCTGTTGGGCGCGTCCGGATTGCTCTGATGGCCCTGATGACAAGAACTTGGAGAGGGGAAACAGGGCTTAGAGACGTCCCCGAGAAAACTGCAAATTGGTGCCTGCAAACGCGCGTTTGAGGGCGTCAGCTGCTAAAGTCCTTAGTCCCTTAAGTGAAATGCCTCATTTTTTCACGGGAGTTGGGGGTGAACTTTTACCCGCTGGATGGCGAGATTCGGCGCCGACCTACCCTGTCAGTTTGCGGGATTTCCCCAACCAGATATCTCCCACCAACGGGCACCGCCCCAGCCGGGACAAGCTCTAAGTTCCCGACCGGTCTCCCGCCACGTGTAGTAGTGTAGTGCATGCTAGTGTAAGTGGGTGTAAGTAAAGGGTGAGGGCAAAACAGGGAAGAGGAAATAAAGACCGCGCGCGGTCCGTTGCCCGTTTTGTTAGGGTACTGCTCCGGCATTGCCTTGGTGTTGATCGGAGAAACGACGCAAAATTGACGATCAGAGCAGCCGGGCACTAGAATTCTCCTCCAGACAGCGAATTTGGCTTAGCAAGTGTAGAATATCTACCATACTTGGGTTTTTATTTCTTGGCGCGTGGGGGTGTGCCATCAAAATGGAATATCTCACGGTATTTCGCGTCGTTCTCGGTTGTGCCCCTAGAAGTCACGAGATCGCGACTGAAGCGAGCAGTGCTGGCGATCATGCGACTCCTAGCGGCACAACCGAGAACGACGCGAAATACCGTGAGATATTCCATCGTGATGACTAGAGCCCGGAAGTTCAGGCACTTATTTTACCTACAATAGACATGCAAAAAGGCATTTATTTTTACTAAAATAGGCAATTAAAAAAAGAAATTTATTCTAGTTAAAGTAGGGGAGCAAATCGGCATGTTAACAATGAAAAACCACATTTAAAAGGAATTATTATAAAAAATAATAATTAAAATTATTCGCGTTTTTAGTCTAACTCTAAAATGTATACTTAACGTGTAAGGAAACGGTATTTTCTTAGTATACTTCACTCCATGGCCACCCGGGTAACTACAAATGTTAGCTACGAAATTGTTTTACTCTCGACGCTGTCTATTCGAAATGCCATTGTGAACTCCTTTTACTTTCTCACTCTTACGTACGTAAGAGGACAAAGTATATAAATCGTGCGCCGAAAAAACGGCAAATTTTGAACACAAAATCTCTCATTGAATCTTGAAATGGCACAGTCAAAAGGGAATTATATGATTCGTTCTTCGCTCTTGTATAATCGCCAGCACTGAGAAGACGTATAGAGAGCTGTCCTCAAAAGCGAACGGACACCATACTCAAAAGTAGATGGTATTCCTCGTGAGCGAACAAAGCCCCTCGGTGTCAATGAAATAAAGAATTAAAAATCTTGATTGGTGTCATCATTCTTTTTCATTTAGATTTTTATCATAGCCTCTGCTTTCACAGAAAGACAAAAACACGACCATGCGTTCGTGCTATCCAGGCTTGCAAGAATATAAGTAACTTGATAGAGATCGATGTCAGGAGAAGACAAAAGGAAAATAAAGATGTAATAATCAGCAATAGGCAAAATAGCAAAAATAGGTATCAGAAGCTAAAATAGGTAAAATGAAAATCTGCTAAATCAACCCCAGAAGTACAGTTAACTGGTTCCTATTGTCAAAAGCCTTAAAATAGTAACAACTAGGAAAACCCAGCGCTTCATCTCCCTCTTTCCCCTCCCATCTCCGTTTTCTCACTGTGTCTCCCTCCATCCCTCACCATGTCCCTGTCTGACTCTGTATGTCTCCGTCTCTGCCACTCTCTGTCCCTCTCATTCACATTTACTTGCAGATTCTGCACGTCTCTGAGCAGGTGAGCTAATATCGAGAAATGCCAGACCAGCTAAAATGTAATAGAGTGTTAAGGAAGAGTTCATTCTTCGGCCACAAAATTTTAGTTTATAATGTCCTAGAACGCCTCGTTTAGGAGTTATTTAACTACATAGATTCAAAATGCTGCCGAGTGTGTTGCAGGTTGCATTTGACGTGAATATGTAGCACTATTTAGTGGAGTTACAACAGAATTAACAACACATAAACTTTTCGATGAAAAAAAAATACGTAGAAGTGCCAACATTCAGGTAGATCGATCCAACGGTGTTGGAATTTTGCTCTTATATACATACCAACATCCTGTTTATATAACATCATCAACTGCAAGGATTAGACTTGTTCAGTCTGTTCCGGCTGCTGAAAACTGCTCACTCCATCTTCTCAGTGGTCTTCTCACATTTCTTCTTCCCTTTGGCTTGTGGTTCAAGGCAACTTTGACTATCGTTTCTTCGGGTATTCTTAATACATGATTTTTCCATTTTTTTCTCTGTATTCTTTAATATTGTCATTCAGCCTTAAAATTTTAAATTCATTTATGATTTCTTCGATTTTCTTGTGACCAAGAAGTGTATAACCTGCTGCAGTTCGAAGAAACTTCATTTCAGCTGATTCTTATCTTCTTCTTTGGTCTTTAGTTCATGTCCAATATTCACTACCGTATAACAGCATGGGTAGGGCCATTGTTTTGAAGTTTCAGTATAGTTTCTTTTTCTGACTTTATTTTTCAAAGTTCGAGCTATTGTACAACAGAAGTGTCTATATCTGTTTAATTTTACTAGTAAATCATTATTTTTATGTTATTTTAAATTAAATGCATTTACTTGTTCTATTATATTATTTCCAAGGGCTATATCTATATCTATATCTATATCTATATATATATATATATATTGTGATATACCAAAATATATAATATTTTGTTAATAATATTGGCTGTAAATGGGGTGGACAAAAGGGTATGCAAATGGCGACATACAGCCTTAGCAACGCCGGCGCAGTGGCTGGCAAGGTCAACAAACTGTATTCAGGCCTTGAAGAGGTGGGGGCGCTGGCTAGATAGACAGATAAAATAATGTGTGATTGGTGTGAAAAGGAATGACTGTCGCGGGCGTGGCTACATGGTTTGATAAGAGATGAATGGATTGGCTAAGGGAGAATAGACTGTCTAATTTTGAATTTTTGTTTTAAAAAAGAGGAACGAAGGACGGATACCGAAGCGTTGAGGGCGAAAGAACAGGGAGAACTGGACATTCTGTTAGTGGTCGTCGAGTAGTAAAGATCGCTCGCGAGATCAACGTTAGTGAAGTAGGACTTGTAAGTTTCGAGTGAGACTCAATAGTTTTTCGGAATCTGGAAGTTGATGTGCAACGGGAAGTTCGATTAGGACTTTGAAAGTTTTTTCTTATATTGCGGTTTTGGGACTTTAATATTTTACCACTAGTTGGGGAAGACTAGGAACTCTGAATACCAATTAAGAACCGGTAGATATTCTAGTCAGTGAGGGCTGGATGCGTCGGCAACGTCGCAAGATTAGAAGAGAGAAGCGGAACTTGGGATCGCCTACATCCAAGTGAGAAGAGACTGCGGGGCGTCGGCGACCAAGACGGTAAATAAGACTGCAGTACAAAAGATATATATTTTAAAACGAGGTCATGACCTAAGGACAAGACAATTGTTAATATTGTTAAATAAATTGAATTTTTTTCTTTTGGAAATTGAAAAGATTTTCATTTAGTCAATCAAAATTGTTAAATAGTTAGAAATAGATAATTATTCCCTTTCAGATTCCTCACCATACTGTCCAGTTGACAGATCAAGTAATCGGCTGTCTAGGCGATAGCGATTATCCATAACGGAATCCATTGACCCAGCTAGCCGGACATTTATACATTTGTTGAAATTAGCTGTGGAAGCATTGACTTTTTTTTAATTAACGTAACCTGTTCCTGGCGCCCAAAATTTTAATATAAATTCGGAACGGGTCACGATTATAAGTATCTTAGATGAATGATCCCAACGATCTCGTAAGAGGTCTATGACGAGACGTTGTTGGTACATTTCAATATATATATATATATATATATATATATATATATATATATATATATGTAGAAAACAAAAAGACATTTTGCAAAACTTCCGGGCAATAGCGATGACACCCCCACGCCACGCGCCAAGAAATCAAAACCCAAGTATAGAGACTGTAGCGCGCGCGCGCGCGCGCGCGTGTGTGTGCATTGGCGCTGGCGAGCGGCCGGCCGCAGCCGTGTGTCTGAGTGAATGGGCGCGGGCGGCAGTGGCCGGCCGGACCGTGTGTGTGTGTGTGTGTGTGCATGGGTGCGGGCGCAGCGGCCGGCCGCAGCCGTGTGTGTGTGTTTACATGGACGTGGGTGAAGCGACCGGCCGCAGCCGTGTGTGTGTGTGTGCATGGGTGCGGGCGCAGCGGCCGGCCGCAGTCGTGTGTCTGAGTGAATGGGCGCGGGCGCAGCGGCCGGCCGGACCGTGTGTGTGTGTGTGTGTGTGTGCATGGGTGCGGGCGCAGCGGCCTGCCGCAGCCGTGTGTTTGTTTACATGGACGTGGGTGAAGCGGCCGGCCGCAGCCGTGTGTGTGTGCGCATGGGCGCGGGCGCAGCGGCCGGCCGCAGCCGTGTGTGTGTGCGCATGGGCGCGGGCGCAGCGGCCGGCCGCAGCCGTGTGTGTGTGTGTGTGTGTGTGTGTGTGTGCATGGGTGCGGGCGCTGCCGTGTTTTTGTGCGCATGGGCGCGGACGCAGCGGCCGGCCGCAGCCGTGTGTTTGTGTTTACATGGACGTGGGTGAAGCGACCGGCCGCAGTCGTGTGTGTGTGCATGGGCGCGGGCGCTGCCGTGTGTTTGTGCGCATGGGCGCGGACGCAGCGGCCGGCCGCAGCCGTGTGTGTGTGCGCATGGGCGCGGGCGAGCGGCCGGCCGCAGCCGTGTGTGTGTGTGCGCATGGGCGCGGGCGAGCGGCCGACCGCAGCCGTGTGTGTGTGTGCGCATGGGCGCGGGCGCAGCGGCCGGCCGCAGCCGTGTGTGTGTGTGCATGGGTGCATTCGCAGCGGCCGGCCGCGGCGCGCGCGTCGCATGGGCCGGGGCCCGCGCCGTCGTCGTGCGCGGAGCGGGGCGGCGCGCTGCAGCGGCGGCTCCTGAAGGCGGCGCGTGACGGCCGGCTGCAGGACGTGCGCGCGCTGCTCAGCGCCGGCGCCCGCCCCGACGGCCCCGCCGCCGGCCACTGGACCGCCCTGCACAGGTCAGCTCCGCCGCCCACCTCGTCATCCTGCTTCGTCTTTGTCCCCCTTCGGCTCGGGAGCCGCCAAGAAAATCGATGTATTATAAGCTCAAAGCTAAAACTTTTTGAGAAGTTATCCAGTATTATGAGGAACAAGGAAACGCAAGAATGGCGGCCTGTAGGTGTCGGCGTTGCGTTGCGCAATTTTGTAAATACCTCCAAAAAAATAGGCCATTGGGGAATGAGTACTCAGATAATTCTAGTTGTATATTGTTCGTTAGATAGCCAAAGTGTGGAATTGTTGTATGCCATACCGAAGCAGCGTCTCTAACTCTGCGCCATACTGAATTGAAAGTGTCATATTTTTATATCCGCTTGGATTACGAGCTAAAAGCTATTTTTGTGGTCTTATGATAAAAAATTCTTTTTTCTATCCGGTTAATATAAAAAATGACACTTTCAATTCAGTATGGCGCAGAGTTAGCGACGCCGGTACGGTATGGCATAGAACTCCTTCACACTTTGACTATCTAATGAACAATATACAACTAGAATTATCTGTGTACTTATTCTCCAATGGCCTAATTTTTTTCGAGATATTTATAAAATTGCACAGCGCAACGTCGACACCTACAGGCCGCCATTCTTGCGTTTCCTTGTTCCTCATATCACTGGCTAACTTGTCAAAAACGTTTTAGCTTTCAGCTTATCATACGTCGATTTTCTTGCTGGCGAAGAGAAAATTCGCAGGGAGTGTTATAGGGAATTCGCAGGGAGTATTATAGAAGAGTGAGACTTGTCCTGCAGTCGCTCTGAACTCAAGGAATAAAATATCAGCAATTGGTAGTTTGGCTGTGCCTGTGGCCGAATACAGTTTCAGACTAGTATACTGGACTGAGCAAGAAATTCGCATCATGGATCAAAAAACCAGAAACTGGCGAACTTCCGAACACATTGAACACTTCGCCATTGTTTCATTATCTGGAAAAGGAAACCTTCTTTCTTAACAGAAATAAAATTAACGGCTATAGATGTTATCCCACTTAGGTTGCCTAAAATACCGGTAAAGGCCCACTGACAAGGTATTCGACCGCCAGCGCCGCCCCCTTCTGCCCCTCCTTCCCTCATCCCTTTTGCTCGGCTCCTTCTCCGAACGCCTTACCTCACAGAGCAAAGCAGCTCCGACGTCATTCCTCGTCCAGTTGGCAATCGCTGCTCTACACTAATGAGTTTAATTAATGACTGTAGCAGTTGGCCCGCCCGTAAATACAGAATAATCAGTGGTAGGAAATGGTGTGGTGTTAACGACATTGGCATCATTATAGAAATGGATACGAGACGAAATGTCGAAGGCGTTTATCTTGTTAGAAAGCTTTTTCGGTCCATTGAGAAAGTCTTCAGTGCTACAAAATTAACAATATATCGAAATTACAAATATAATGTTAATATATTACGGAAAATTATTATGAATTTAATAAAAATGGAATATTGAATTTAATTTTATTTGTTTGCAGGGTTAACCTATTACGAATTGCTGTGTATAACCACAGCTCTATCGGAAACAATTTCATTAGAAATAATCTCTAATAGCATAAAGTAGTTAGTACAAAATACAATAAAAACAACACAACAAATATATATAATACAGTAACACAATAAAAAAATGGAATATAAAATGCGACAATGTATGCAAATTTTTGAAGAAAGAGTGCATGAAATAACAAATGTACCGTTAAAACACTTTATATCTTCTTTAACAAATTATCTTAAGGGAAGCCGGAGGTGTTTATATTGCCTACGTTGAAATGAGATTTTTGATGTACCTTTTTTCAGAAACTATTAAAGGTAGAACCTTGAAATTTTCTCAGCACGTACATTGAGTCTTTGTTATTAGTATAACAGAGAGAAATTTTAATATTTATAACAGGTTTTAAGTAACATTTTTTAAATTTTACACTAATTTTTTTCTTAATTTTAAAAAAATATAATGTTTATTTCTGCCAAAATACTTGAGTGTTTTCTAAATGCCTGTGTTAAAATTAAGACAGAACTAGGCTATGGCTATGAAAGTTTGGTGTATTGGTAAAGTTCTCCATAGTTTTGGAGAAAATGTTCCTTGAATATGAAAATATGTAACTTACGGGAAATGGCTTCTAAAGTTTCATAACAAAAAATGTGCCCATAAAACCAGCTTTTGGTGCTTTGTAATGCTCTCGTAGTTTAAATTAGCAACACAACAATGTTTTGTACTGCTCTCTTCATGTCTTCAGCATTAGATATTTTGTCGTATGTCGTATTTTGTCGTAATCATAATATTTCTGCGACCTCCCTATTGGTTCATCAGTGAATTGACATGTTCCCCATTGATTTCCCATCACTTTGTTTTGTACTACCAAGTGTTTGTTTCAATTCCCGCCGTCTCGCCTACATTCGCTTTTGACTGTTACTTATGCATTCACATTTTTGTATAATAACATCTAGAGCATATGGTTTCTAATCTTCCATACTCTTCAATCCTTCAGAGCCACCATCATCAAGATAATACAGATATCGAACGACAGATCTTGAAAGTCAAACTGTCGTACTATGCCTACATCCGGTGCCCGCGTTTATAGAAAAAACAATAGCTCAACTTCTAGACCGCGTAAACCAAAAATGTAAATTGTATTTTGAAGAGCAAAAATGAAATTATTTTTAAAGCAAAAAACAAAAATCGATATTTTTGAGGGGTGGACCTCCTCCGGCTCCTCTTAAATTCTACTTTTATTAAATTCATAATAATATTCTGTAATAGATTAAAATTGTATTTGTAATTTGGATGTATTTTTATTTTTGTAGCACTGAAGACGTCCGCAATGCGACCGAAAAACCTTCCTGATGAAGTCGAACTTACGACAAAACAACGCTTCGTATTTATTTCTATAAGAATAATCAATTAATGAATAATTATAGAGCGGCTGCGAAGGCGCACGCGGACGTGGTGTCGCTGCTGCTCTCTCGCGGCGCGAGCCCCAACGCGCGCGACTGCTACGGCCGCACGCCGCTGCACATGGCCGCCTACAAGGTAAGGCGGAAAGTGGGCGACTGAGCCACGGTGTAAGAGATATAGGTGGGTTCACTCCCGGTCTAAAACTGAAGTTAATGTGAGGCTAGTTCTCACAGTTCTCGCTATGTAAGCGCTGCGAACGACTTGGCATTTTTGGGACAAGATGGTGATCCATTTAATGGCTTTGTAATCTCTGGTGGAAGCCACTAAATCGTGAGACGCCATCATGGATGCCCAACTCGATCGTACGGATAAGCGAGGAACTAGCCTCAAACTGGCTTCAAACATTTTGTCCAAAAGGCGGCTGTTGACACACCTATATATCTTACACCGTGACTGAGCGTAGAATGTGAACGCGTCAACCACTTCGCACCGGCTGAAGTAGCTCAGGGCATCAACTGATGTGTCTGAAGTGCCTCTGAGCGGAGGTCTCTGCATTCGAGTCCCGGCGGAGGCAAGATTTTCAACATTTGCTACAAAGCTATACTTGGTTTTATTTCTTGGCGCGTGAGGGACTGTCTTCTTGATGGAATATCTCACGGCATTTCGCGTCTTTGTCGGTTGTGCTTCTAGATGACGCATGATTGCCAGCACTGCTCCGAACGGTCACGATCATGCGACATCTAGGGGCACGACCGAGAAAGACGCGAAATACCGTGAGATATTCCATCGCGAAGACAGGCTCTATCGCGCCAAAAAATAGAATCCCAAGTACAGGTAGATTTTAGTCTCTCTGGAGGAGAATTCTAGTGGTCGGCTGCTCTGATCGGGAAGTTTTATGTGGTTTCTCCTATCAATACCAGGAGAATGCTGGAGCAGTTCATTAACAAATGGGGCCACGATCTATACGCGCTCTTTCCTTCCCCTTCTTTGTCCTAACCTCACCCCTTACACTCACATGCACTACACTACCATACATGTCGAAAGACCAGTCGGGAGGTTAGAGCTTGTCCTGGCTGGGGTGGTACACCTCTGATGGGACATACATGGTTGGGGGAAATCCCTCTAAGCCGACGTGCCGGCGCCGAATCTCACCATTCAGGTGCGACTGATCACTGCCGCCTCCCTCCCATGATAAAAAAATGCACTTCAGTTGGGGACTACTGAGAATACCAGTCGACGCACCTGGAAACATGAGATAATCAATTCATCAACTATGTTCTGATTAAATTAAGTTGGTGATTGACAGCTCCACTTCTGAAGCTGTAGCTTCATACAATATGAGTGTATGATTTGGTCACTTCAATAAGTATTTATTTCAAGTGTTTATCTTCGTGTCCCGTGAACACGTGCTCTTTGGTACGCAAATTGTCAACGTCACACCATTCCATTCCCAAATGTCAATCACCAATTTATTTTAATCGGACCGTACTTCGGTCATTAATCAAGCGAGGAAGGCCAGCACAGCATTTTGCACTTTCACCGACCTTGGAACCGCGTACGAGCCACTCGGGTGCAAACACGGACAATTAGGAAGGGTAGGGATGAGACTCATTCCAGGAGTGGGGTCTACCAATGATAATGGCCAATTCGAACCTTGGCGCGTAAAATTGAAAGAGAATTTGAAGAGAGGCGGACTATTATATACGGTTCAAGTAATATTGCCTTTTGTATTATAAGGGAAATGTTTGTTGTCGATAGACGACTATGTGAAATACGAACATAAAATGAAAGAGACATAAATAATTGATTTGGATTCCAAGTATTTTAATTGCTTGTAAGATTTTTAAAAGGCCATTGCATTAAAATATTGTTTAAGAGTGACCATAAGCACAAGTCACAGTGAACATAACAAAACAAATTAAAAAAAGGAAAACATGTCGATACATAGCAGTGCACAGACGAACGTTGACAGAATATTAATGGCCGCTGTAGCTATAAATAAGGGAAATTACCCATTTAAATAAATGGGCAAGTAATTTCCCAGCACGAATCCTTCCATTAGACGCCTAGAGATCTCGCGCCCCCACTAGGGCAAGCTTCATACTCCGATTTATACTTAAACTTCGGTTTTTCTTTCTTGGCGCACGGTGGATGTCAATAAAATGGAATATCTCCCGGTATTTCACGTCGTTCTCGGTTGTGCCGCTAGGAGTCGCACGAACGCGACTGTATCGAGTAGTGCTGGCGATCATGCGATTCCTGGCGGCACAACCGAGAACGACGCGAAATACCGTGAGATATTCCATTTTATTGACACCCACCATGCGCCAAGAAAGAAAAACCGAAGTATATAAATAGTGGCCCCTCAAGGGCACTAGATGGATGGAGAGAGGGGCTCTGTCATGCAATGAGGAGCTTCGTTACGTTTTAAATTTTTGGTAGGGGAGCTATCGATTGGATGATAATGTCCTTAATTTCCAGCTCTGGACATTGAGGCGTCACTGCAAATAATCAAAGTATAAGCTCCCGACATGAGTGGTAATCTAGTGCATGTGTGAGTGTACAGGTAGAGGAGATGATGAAGAAGGAAAACTGCGGCATAGTCCGTGGTCCGTTTGTCAGTTAACTACCTCCGAATTCGTCTGGTTTTACCGGGTAGGGATACGGAAAGCCATACTTATTGGGATACTTGTTTAAAATATTGATTAATCAAAGATAATTGTCATTTAAAAGAACAATATTTGTCGATAAAAAATCGTCGCTCATTTCGTATTTGGAATATTTATTTCACTTATTTGAAGTTTACATCGAACGAACTTCATTTTTTATAGAATACTTTTACTCTGCCCAATCGGAAAGAGATAGAATAATACAATTATGAACTAATTAAAAATTAATTAAAACAATGAACTAATTAAACAGTTTTGAAAAATCGGCCTGTATATATATA
>JAHLJT010002630.1:50024505-50100884 GCA_031308135.1 Acheta domesticus
TGTACAAAACATGCAATTTGTTACTCTTTATTAATATACTTGCTGCCATGTGATCTGTATTTCCCATACCAATATCTTGTAAATTACATCATTCAATGGTTTGCTACTGTTAAAACCATTGTCCTCTCCCCTGAACCCATACTCTGATTACCCTGGTTGCTGAATGTCAGATACTATATCCTGTATGCCTCTTGTAGCTCCGACGCGTGCCTCCACTCGGCGCTATCCTCGGGGATTGCTCGGGTCAGCTCGGTCGGCGCGTCGCCGCCGTGTCGTCACCGGCGCCCGCCGCCTCCTCCAGCAATGCTCGCGAGCACGCCACGCCCGTTTCCCAAATCTTCGTTCTTCACAGTACTCGCAGACGAAATTCATTCGGCATTCTCGAACACTCGTGTCTCTCACGAAACGGGAGCATTAGTTTTACGATTAATCTTTCTCTGTACAACTCACCAGCGTTACGCCTGGTTACTGCACTTGCTCGATGTAAATACAATAGTACAAGTCTAATTATCCACTTTCCACCCCTTTTTCCAGGTTGTAACTTTGATGTTACTGCACAGTCATCAGAATAACAATTATTGCTATCCTACGCCTACTTAACGTCTCTATTGGTTGCTGCACTCGTCCCATGTCACGTGTGTACCACTTACTGCCGACATTATCTGTTAGCAATCTCGGTTCTTTCACATTATACACGCATCTCTTAACTCCGTTCACCACAGTCACATGTATCACTCAAGCGTCTACTCACCGTCTTGTACTCTTTTCACATCACACTTCAACCTGATTTCATCCATACATCGCTTTACCATCTGATCTCCGCATGTCTGGGCGACTTCTGCCTTCAACTCCTCGTTCACTAGCCTCAGACCGAATCGTTCACGTTCCGGGGCGATGAGGATACCTCCCGTCGGCGCGCGTCAATTTCGAATGTTTTCATTCTTGTTTTTTTTGTTTAACTTGGTGACTGATAACCCTTGGGTTATTATATATATAATATATATATATGATATATATATATATATATATATATGTGTGTGTGGTGTGTGTGTGGCTGTGTGTGTGTGTATATATATTATTACTTTCAACGTGATCACCATGTACATTTACCGTGTCATCGCAGAACGGGATTTTGTATCCCTGCCCTCATTATCCGTCGCAAGTTCATGAACACATAGTATTAATAGTTTTTTGAGACCCTTCTTATAGGTCTTTGGAGAGATTACTTGAAAGCTTTCATAGAATACTATCTTATTTATCTACATTATTATTATTATTCCTCCATATCACGACTAAAGATGTTATGAGTCGGCTGAATATAAAAACTAATCCCAGGTTGCAACCAGCTACCTAAGGAGCAGATCTAGGGACTGTCGGTGCCTTTACAATACTTTACGCAAAATGTGGCTGTTCCAAATAATGCGATTTTTGGCACTTCCCAGTCTTTGAATTGCCTAGGTGTTTAAGACATGTTTTACACACGTTTGCGGAACAATCCCATAGCTCCGATAACTATCGGTACGACCTGTGCTTCTACGCCCCTCATTCGGCTGATCTCGATTTCCAAACTCTTCTATTTAAGACGTTTCTCTGCCACCTTCGTAACTACGTTTCGATCGCAAGGCAACATCGACAAGTAAACACGATTTGTTCTCCAAATCCGGATGACTATATCCGGTTTTGGTTGCAGCTATCGTAGATCAGTTTGAATTTGTTGGTCGTACAATATCGGACACAATCCAAACAGATGTCACCGGTTTGGTGAGTGTACGTACCACTTGGGGCATGTGTTTGGAACTTCGAGGGCGGTACAGATCTGCCAGTGCAGGTAGCTACACACCCTGTCATGTCTTTTAAGGTATTCGGTCTTTGCTAGGATTGGACAAGCTGAGACAATATGATCAATGGTTCTACTGGCTCCTGGCAAATGCGGCATTTATCATCTTGGGAAATTTTGAGGACCGCTTTTTCATAATGTCGTGTCTCAAGGCCTGATCTTGGGCAGCTATTACAAGTGCTGTCCGATTCGGGCTTCATTCTTCCCCTTTTAAGCCACATAAATTATTGATCTTTATTGATCTGCACCTTGTCCATTCTTTTTAGGTATTGTCCGTGAAGTGGTTTGTCTCTCCACGATTTCTTTAAAATTTTTTGTGTCTCAAATTTCATATTAAGTAGCATCAGAAATTCAGTGTCTCTGTCATTCTGGGTGTCTTGCATAGTCTTGTTCGCAATGCTTCTTGCTACACTAACAATGCTTCTGTTTCCATTCTTCGGTCAGATTTCATGACCTGCCTCATTAGTGGGTCATCTTGATGGCTGACTACATACTTTTCCATCCCGGTTATTGCATTGCGCCAGGAGGCTTCAATTTGTCTCAGGCCTCTTCCTCCTTCCTTACGTGACACATAAAGTCTATATACATCAGCACGAGTTGTTGTTATTATTATTATTATTGTTATTATTATTATTATTATTATTATTTGTGCGATTTTAAAATTTCTTGCCTCTCCCTGAGAAGCAAAAACTGTCATTTCTTTGAACATTGCATTTCGCATTGTGCGATTTCTGTGATTATTTGATGGTTTTTCATTCAGAGATTGGCCTACTTTCTTTCATTTCAATAAATTTCAGCAGATCTTCTTCCAATAAAAAAGTTATTGCAACATTAACCACGAAAAATAAATACTGTAGATGTGCAAATGTGCACACATGCAAGTCTTCCATGGACCCAATTTTTTTTTGTATAATTTAACCCACACACAAACAAAAACAAGAGCTGCTATTCATGATATATCTTTCATGTGTAACCGCTTGCGTCTACCAAGTCGGAATATTTCGCCAATGCTGCTCTGCACAACCTTGAACAAACTTGCCAGCACTAAATCAGAGTATACGTATTTATACAGTTGCACAGCTCCGCGTTAAATGCCCTTTGACGTGTTGGTCAGCGACGCTAGCGATCCGCGCGGCGATCACGCCCCCTTACAATTCCAAATACAACATCATTCTTTAAAATCTAACCAAAAATAAATGTTTCTTTTATATATTTTAATTTCATTATGAGTATAACTAAACAGTATGTGAAGAGACGTTTTGAACAATTTTTGAGGAAAAAAAAATTAATTTATGGTACATTTTAACTTGTGTGAAATCAAATGATTCAGGAACGAAGTAACGTAGTTGACTAAGATTTGGGCGTTACGTGTATGTTGAAACTGTTAATTGTGACAAAAATAATTATCTACATATGGTTATATTGCCATTCGTTTCCCATTTCTAATAAAAAGGAAGTGTTTTTATAGTCAAATTGAGGGGTCAAATTTCAAGTTTATGTAGTTCGCTACACTTTTCTTTGATGTATAAAAATATATATTGCCTTATATCATGATGGAATCAGATTTCTTGTATTGTTTTGCTATCTTGCAATCCTTACAAAAGCAAAATCAAGACAGGTCATATGAGTTTAATTAAAGCGTTTGTGTATTGATAGTTCTTAGTTTCCTCCGTTTATGTATTAATAGTTTCCTATATCAAGGAATGTTAGATTGTGCGACAGGCAAAAGAAATTTTTTGAAGACACGTTATTTCCTATTGACGACAATGATTATACTTCAGTTTTTATTTCTTGGCGCGTAGGGATGCGTCATCACAATGGAATAACTCACGGTATTTCGCGTCGTTCTCGGTTGTGCCGCTAGGAGTCGCATGATCGCGACGGTATCGAGCAGTGCTGGCGATCATGCGACTTCTAGCGGCACAACGGAGAACGACGCGAAATACCGTGAGAAATTCGATCGTGATGACACCCCCCCCCACGCGCCAAGAAAGAAAAATCCCAAGTATACGTACTACGACTTTTGATGTCTCATCTTGCAAACACTCCCTATTATCTCCGCACTTTTCGAAATATTTTCTGTAATTCTGTTGCCCCTCTCTACTTGGAGGACCCCCAGTGCGAATGCGTGGCCCTGCTCATCGGAGCGCACTCGGACCTCGAGCTGCGCGATCGCTCGGGTCGCACACCGCTGCACTCTGCCGCTAAGTGCGGTAACTGCAAGGCGGTGCAGGCGCTCCTGGCGGCTGGCGCCCGCACCAGCGCCAAGGACAACAAGGGGAGGACGCCATTTGACGTGGCCCGGGCGGATTGCTTGCGGTTTTTCCTCCCGCCCAACTACGTTATCTCGTGAACGAGATACCGTCTCCTCGGAAGATCCTCCAGTTTTTGAATCCAATAACAGAAGTGAAATGCACATCACCTTGCGCTTACTACGTACGTTCTCTGTACAATCCTTTGATAATTAACCAATACATGTTTTATATTACAGAAGAAACTATTTTCGTTTTATTGCGTACAATGCTACGAATGACGGAGTGATTGTTTGAAGTGGATTTTCAGTATGTTAAGGACGCTGCGGTACAAATTATTAATAAATTACAAATAAAATTAGTGTGTGGTGGACAGTTCGTTTTCAAATGGAAACGCTAGTACCGTAGTTATGATGAAAAGACATGGATGAGCTTGCTCGGGGCACCGATTTTTGTTCGTTCTGTGCAACGCCAGATACGTCATCAACCACGTGATCACAACACGAGCACTTCGTTTCAAACTAAAATAGCACGCACTTTCTCGCCTTTAGTAATGGTTATGTAATACTATTTATACTGTTACTATTACTATATATGTGTTAATTATTCGAATTAACACATCTCAGTCATAATTGTTTGGAAAACCCATTTGAAATTGCAGAACATTTGGTGCGAAAATTAAATAGTTTCAAACCATATATTTTTTATTCAAAACTGTAAATGAAAATATATTTCTGGCATTCAATTCATTGTGTAAGGTATGCAGTGTATTCACGAACATATTAGACGGGCTTTTAGGCTTTCAATATTCTTCGTAAGCAGTGTGCGAGAAAGTAAAATAATTAAAAGTTAATAAATAATACGATACTAATGGCGTCGGCAAACAAATGCCAATAGATCGAAAAATATATAATAGTAATTATTAAACACTATGGTATTGTAATATTCTACAAAATTATAAAAATATTAGTTTATATTACCGCGAACGAAAGGCAGCTCTCGTTATCGCCTTTTGTTACCAATGCGGCGTTACAACAGTGGGTTACAAGCAACAATGACCGCTCATCTATTCGTTTTCACATTTCAAACAATTAAAGGATGCAATTTTAAATAAAATCACACAAATGTAATATAATAATAATAATAATAATAATAATAATAATAATAAAAAATGAAATATAAAATAATATATAAATTCTAACTTACGTAACATCCAATTTCGTGGAACCACCATTCGTGGATTTCGTGGTTCCGAAAATTTTACCGGAACAGCATTAAATAATTCGTAGTTAAATGCTGTTCCAGAAAAGGCTCTTTGATCTATACTTACAACTGATTAAATACTTTTGGCGAGAGTTAGTTCCCAGTGCTTTCTGCCATTCTGTGCTTCTAAAACAAATATGTTAATTTTACAGACAAAATTCAGCAAAAGAATAATAAAATAGTTATGCTTCCAACGCACATACTTTCTCGCTCTGCTTCTATACGGTCCTTATTGCTATTCCACTTCTTCATAAACCAGCAAAAGTGTATTATACCAGCAAACGTTTTCCGTACCGAGACCCGACATCCGATACTCAAAGTCAACGAACCGGCACTTATACCACTACGCAACACCAACACCGCCTGTGTCGAACAGAGCCATGAAAGAATAGAACCGACCTATAAAATGGTAAATGCATGATTAAAAAACAATTGATACGATGGTACATACTCTTTACAAATACAAGAAGAGAAGTAAAAAATTGTTTAAAGTTAAAATTTGAACAAATATATACAGACATTTCCAGTACAGTTATCGCAATTACTTATAATTTAGTCAAACGTAATTGTATCGATTTTATCATTAGGAACCGGTAATTTTCAACATGCGAAAAACATGTCTTTCAAACATGACTAAGAAAGGCAGCGGTGAACCGCTTTACGAAGTATTCGTAAGGCTAGAAAGTAATTGTTGTGACCAAAAAGAACCAGTAGATTCAGATAAAATAGGTTTATTGACAAAGTGACGTTTTCTTTGTACAAACAATGTTCCAGCAATCAATAGAGTAAACCAGGTCGTAGCCGAATTTTCCAATGTCCAGGAGATGTACCAAGAAGAGCGTAGATTGATGCGTAGTCCGGGAGACGTGCCGAGGGAGTTGCCGTAGTCCGTAGTAATCCAGCCCGAGAGATCCGGGGGCGTTGCGTAGTCGACTGTTGTCACCAATACTGCTGCTAAGCTCACTCGTTGCCGGGAAGATTCCAACTGACTCGCTGCTCCCGGCGGGGGGAATTTATACCCCCTCGGGGCTGAAAGCTCGCCGGCCAACCCGCCCATAAAGTCGGGAGCGAGTCCCGTGGCGCCGACTGGAGCGTGACGAACCTTGCGGCTCTAAGCCGCAGGCGCTCTCCCGGGCGGCGAAGGAACCTTGTGGCCGTCTCTCTGCCTCGCTGCCTCGTTCTTGTGGCGGTCCCTTTAAAGGTGTGCGGGCGACCACCACAGTAATAATAATTTCGGAACCGTTAGGGATTGTAAGTTAATCGCATGTCTTCTGGTTATAATGTATTACAATTTAACGTTAAAAAACTCATATTTTACTTAAATTGGTTCATACAGATATATACAAGACAACGGTTGATTTGACATGTCATACGCTTCAGAAATCGAATAACAGAGTTGAAAAATTGTTTAAAAGATGCAGTTAGGGAAAACACAGACAAGTCCTGTCTATTTATCTGCATTGATTCTATTCGTGAGTAGAAGTACTTCAAATGATTTTCAATAAAGTATCTACACCCTTCAATGTTTTTTCCTGCAACATCACATTCATCAAATTAAAATCCCCCTCGGGGGATCGAACTCGGCACCTTCATTATTGATGATCTCAACCCGAAGGTGCTTTAAACAGCCGCGCCACGGGACCCACATGCGAACCAACTACTTATATTTTAGTCAAAACGTAATTGTATCAGTTCTATCATTAGGAAGCCGGTAATTGTCAACATGCGAAAAACATGTCTTTCAAACATTACCAAGAAAGGCAGCGGTGAACGGCTTACTCCAAATAATTTATCCGCTGATCGGCATTTGAAAAATAACTACTGCGAGAAAGTATGTGCCTTTCTATAGCACCACTAGTTTATTTATATATTTACCATCCTTTATTACACACGTGCAAAAATTTTAAAGAAAATATTTTTAGCGGTTTTTGAGAATTTTTTTTGTTGTAAATTTGAATCGCAATTTACGCAAAAACTATTCGTTTTTCCAAAAAAGGGTTCATGACCTTATTTGAAGTGCTAATTTTGTACAACCGACTTTGTCTGAGGCAGTTTTTAAACAGTTTTTTGCAATTTTCGAAAAATAAGGCCTATCAATGAAAATGATACCTACGTCATTCCCTTCAACATTCTTCGCACTATTCAACAACAAAATATGATCAAAAAATTTGGAGCCATTTTCTTTTAACTCTTAAATCTCAAAATGGGCTTCATGTAAAGTACCCTCAAATACTAAAATATCGGTTTCAAATTCAAGAGGCCTTAAGACGAGTAAAAACGATCAGGGAATATCAATTTTGAAGAAAATCGGCCGAACGGTTTAGGCGCCAGCGTTGACCACAGACGGACAGACGGACGTTTTGCCGTCAATCGATTTTGCAGTATGAAGAAGCAACAAATCATGGATTTTGACTACACCACGAGATAGAGGATTTTTTTTCTAAATTTAGCAACAGGTTTTATCCATTTTTTTTGTTACCAGACCCCTGCTACAAGTTTTTCTGGGGAAAATTCCCCGTTTTCCCGCCGCACAATTACATAACTTTCTCTTCTTACGAAGTATTCGTGAGGCGAGAAAGTAAAAACAATATTAATAAAAGTACATGCATGAAAACGTAAGATACGAAAAATGTAACTAATTTTTTCAAGATTTTTGGAAACCCAAAGTGCCATGTTTTAATGACTAATTTCCCTTTCAAATTTGTGCAATTGGGCTCCCAGCAAGTTCTCTTAGGCTTAATGCACGCTTCAAACAATGAAATTCAGCAGTAAATCACAAAATGTCTTCGCTATACTCGAATTCACTGGCCGCTAGAGCACGTGGCCGCACACTAAACGGTCATCGAGGACGGAAGGCAACGGTCAGTGTTGTCAGGTGGTCTTAGACATTCCCCAGTAGATAGCGCTGCGATAGTCACCAAAACGACAAAAAACACCAAATTCCAGGGGCGTAGGGTGATAACATTGCATACCCCACATTGCATTCTCCCTCCTTTACCGCGTATAAAGTAGTCGTGCAACAGAAGATATTTTTCCCACAACCGAGAAACCCATTTTTTTTAGAAAATAAGCAATTCAGCTCTTTATCACTCCCAAACAAGATGTATTTTCATAAAAGAAAAAGTAAGTAGTAACTTACAGAACAGGAAAATGAAATCTCCTTCCTGCAAACGTTGCGGTAATCATTGGAAACAAAACTCCATTCTTCTTTTCCATAGTTTTTTAGAAAAATGAATGTGTGTCGTATGATATAGTAAAAATGAACGTGCAGTGATGATTTAATAGGCTAAAGAGGATAATATTTTTTCATTAGTTCTGTTACGATCATACGTTATTATTCGTTTCCACCATAGCACGCACAGTCCTACCATGCAAACTGACTCTCGGAAGGGCACGGTAGGCTATTCGAAAATTCGGAGAATCGTATTCTGATCACGTGTCAGAACTACCTTCCTCATAATATTAATAAAATATTTAGGAAACATTCTGGTTCACTCTCATTACAGCGAGAGAGACATATGTGTCCCATAATCACTATGTAAGTTATAAACTTCTCGACACACGCTACGGTAATTTATACTGACAAAACATGCCATTTAAAATAATGATGAATTGTGGTAGTACTGGCTTTCAAGCACGGCCATACTCTAGTAAAGGCCGTGACACTGCGATTTGGCAACAGAGCAAGGGGTCCATCGAGTGCCGAAGTTGCTGCTTGCTTTCATATGCATTCTATACTGCGATTTTTCTAGGAAGAGCTCTCAAGATAACTCGAATCCCATCTTTGCGATGGAATATGTCACGGCATTTCGCGTCTTTTCTCGGTCTTGCCGGTAGAAGTCGCATGATCGCAAGCACTGCTTCATACGGTCGCGATCGTGCGAAATCTAGCAGAACGACTGTGAATGATACGAAATGCCGTGACATATTCCATCGCGAAGATGGGATTTGAGTTATCTTGAG
The DNA here is from genome assembly GCA_031308135.1 of Acheta domesticus. Taxonomy (NCBI): domain Eukaryota; kingdom Metazoa; phylum Arthropoda; class Insecta; order Orthoptera; family Gryllidae; genus Acheta; species Acheta domesticus. Next base: position 50,033,821 of record JAHLJT010002630.1, read on the forward strand.
AGCTCTTCCTACAAAAATCGCAGTATAGGTATTTTTGCTGTGGCTCCGATCTAAATACGTGTGTATTAAGGTAAGCTGCTGTGTTTCGCACTTTGTTTTATGTGAAGAGGTGTATGATGGTAAAGGATTATTCATAATTTTCTCTCCTTTTAGAGAAAATTGCTGTTATTTTGTGGAGAACCTGTTTACGGATCACCAGTTTCCGCTGCATGTTAAAGGTATGAAATGTTAAACTATAATGTGCCTTGAGGCAGAGAAAAAGATAAGAGTTCAAAGTATGTTGGGTTTGAGATCTGCAAGATACAAAAGTGCTTCTTTTAACAATTAGACATGTTTGGTGTTTAGACATGTGTGATGACATTCCAAAAAGCTGTGGAAGTATACTTTCGGAATTTGAAGATGTGATTGAAACAACAGCTTCAGGTGATAATTGTAGAATTGTATCCGGTACTTTACATTTCCGGGTATGTTGCGTTTAAGGTGACGAAGAAGTTAAATTGTGATATCTGTGCTAACTTCTTATTGGCTAATCGGTTGAATGATGAAATGTTTGAGGACATAAATAGAGGAGGACTTACAGTTCCCTCTGATTTTCTGATTGATGTTTGTCATTCAGTTTACAAATTAATGCAGGTGTTAATTTGTGAAAAGTTTGAGGAAATGTTTTTAAAAAATGTCAAACAGAATTTTCCCCCCAAAACGTGAAAAACATAAGATATTCGTGACCGAAATAGGACCCCAGCCGTATAGACTTGCAGTGTTGCCAAATCGAGTACCATGCCCTTTGGTAGAGTATGGCCGTGTTTCAAGTAAATGTGAGATGCCTTGTTTGCTCTCATCTGCTCTCTGACGGGGAGTCCTGCAATCACGAGGCAAGCGAGGCCTGGCCTTGAAGCAAGGGAGTGGGAGTAACGTCATGTATCCGTAGCTAGCTGGCCTTAGAAGAGTATCTGCCGAGACTTCCCTCCGCTCACCGCCTGCCTCTGGCCCAGTGAATAGGATGCGCGCGCAGCTCCGAGTCCTAGCCAAGATATCACAGCTGGGGTTGCGCGGTGGGCCGGCGCAAAGGTCGCAGTAGAATACACAGTGGGTGCAATATTTTTGATCAAGTGAGATACGGTTCATCGTAATTTTAATTTTCAATATCCATTAAATTTTCATTCTTGCTTACCCCAAAAGTGCTGGGGTTGCTGGGGTTGAATGCACGCCACTGCCAAATTCAAATAACGATTATTTCAGGTTTAAAATATATGAGGTGGGGGTTGGAAATTAAAGAAATACGAAAAATATTCTTCATTATATATGATTATATTTCTATTTCACAACAAACACCTATATTTTTATTATATAAAAATATGAATTACAAACTATTTACATAACGATACAGGTATGCAATTAAAGGGGTGCTATTGAGTAAGAGACAGTGTAAGAGTTACGAAGCCTAAAAGATGAGAGGCATCTTTGTATTACTCGTTCTAATGACTGAAACAGAGATAAAGATTTTGATATGAATGAATCTAGTTTATTCTGTTTCGTTTAAGTTCTTCAATTTGTTTTTGAAAAAAATTGTTTCAAAAGGGTAATGAAAATAAAATCCCCGACAAAAATCCCTAAAATGTTTTCTCCCCCAAAATGCTACTTAAGACAAAAAGCAAACACCAAATTTAGTAATAAAATCCCTAACCTGGCCACACTGCTAACGGTTATCAACCGTCTCGGACCCGGAAAACTCTGAAAATGAGTAGTTCACCGATTTACCGCTAGAGCGAGTTGGTGTTGGACAGAAGCATTTGGCGTCGCTATACTGAACTCTCAAATTGTCAATGTACGACACTTTCGAACTGTTTCTCGACACTTCACGCTCTCCATTCAACCGGTGTCTGGTCTGGTTATTCAAACGAAGTGCCCGTGCTGTGGTCACGTGGTTCGTGACGCAAACTGGTGCTGGGCAGAACGAGCAAAAATTGGTGCGCGGGAGTAATTCACTCATATCTTTCCACCTTGGTATGAGCACGGTGTAAGATATATAGGTGTGTCAACTAGCCGCCTTTTGGACAAAATTTTTGAAGCCAGTTTGAGGCTAGTTCCTCGCTTATCCGTACGGTGCGCACGATCGAGTTGGGCATTCATGATGGCGTCTCGCGATTTAGTGGCTTCCACCAGAGGTTAAAAAGCTATTAAATGGATCACCATCTTGTCCCAAAAATGCCCAAGTCGTTCGCAGCGCTTACATAGCGAGAACTGTGAGAACTAGCCTCACATTAGCTTCAGTTTTAGACCGGGAGTGAACCCACTTATATCTCTTACACCGTGATATAAGGCTGGTAATGAACGACTCTTTTTGAAGCTCTTTTTGACTCTTATTGTGGCCGTCGCCATACTGTGTTACTCCAGTTTCAGAGACCCTATAAACCTGTTCCCAATTCATAGCTGATGAGGAAATCTTGAAAATTGCACTGGAAAGATTAAATAAAATAAATCAATTGATATCCTTAAATCGAATGACTTTTATCAATTTAATTTTTATTTAATGTCAAAAACAGTCCCTAGTAAACTTAGTTTGTATCAGATATTGATGAGGGGATAACAACTATTTAAATATTTAGAACCAAGGCAATCTCAGCATTCGTTCTATGGGTCAAGAAAAACTAGACAAAAACCTGGAGATCACTTAACACTAATTATATTTTTTACAGATAAATTAAATGTGACATTTTTGCTTATAAGTACATTAAAACAAACCACACTTGGTTACTTTGAGTTGAGCTTTTGAGATCCTGTCTTTTACTAGTCTGCGTAATTTGCTGCTTAGTGATTACACAAAATGTTCTTGACAATAATGACAAAACTGCCCCAGGCAGGAGATTCAGTATCAGTCATGAAACTTGCGAAATTTTAATTATTTACTAATTTGGGGTACGTTAAATATGCCAGCTTTTAACTTTCCGTCCTCAGTCCAGGGAAGAATATGCTAAAGTATTTGGAGCAATAGCCATTCTTGTTTAGCGCTTTCACAAATTGCTTCATTAATCCAACTTTATACGCTGGGAGGGAGAACGATATTTTCTTTGGCAACCAATGGGTCATTCACGATATTTGCTGGTGGTCATGATAGAAAAGATTTTGTAAGACTATTTTGATATTATCTCCTCGGGGGAGCCTGTAACCCCTAGAGGACGTGTCCCCAGGTGGCGGATAGGGGAATGCCACCCAGATATGGGTGGTAGGAGGGAAATGAAATACCTCCCGCGGACCAACAGGCACTATTGCCTTGCAGTTGAGCACTGTACTGCTAAAGGCGAGAGGAAGACAACCTCAAGAATAAATTACCTGGTCCTCCAGGTTGGGGGTTGGGCAAAGGACCAACAACCCATTCCCGGAAAAACACAGTGTTACGAAACACAAGCAACAGCCTCGGATAGAACAGTTAAATATGAAGACAAGGCAAGGAATAAAAGGACATGATATGAAGGTGGCAACTTGGAATGTGAGAACAATGATGAAAACAGGAAAGATGGATGAAATAGGAAATTAAATGATTAAATATAATATTGATATAATAGCACTACAAGAAGTGAGATGGCAAGGTAAAGGACGGATAGATAAATCGGACAACACAATGATTTACAGTGGTAGTGAGGAAAGAACAGGACTTTATGGTACAGGTTTTATACTGACCAAGAAAACAAGAAAGAGTATATTGGAATATGATATGATCAGTGAACGTTTTGCTAGGATACGCTTGAAGGGAAGATATAGAAATATTACAATGATAACAGTGTATGCGCCATCTGAAGAAGACAAAGAGAAATTTTATGAAGAACTTGAACAGATGGTAACCAAGTACCAAAGTATGACATGATCATTGTTTTAGGTGATTTCAATGCTAAGATAGGGAAAGAAGATATTATGAAAGATTATGCAGGCAAGCACACGTTACATGAAGTGAGTAACGAAAATGGCAATATGCTAGGGCAATTTGCAATAAGAAATAACATGAAAATTAAAAGCATATGTTTCCCACATAAAAGAATACATTTGGGAACGTGGAGATCGCCAGACACAGAAACAGTTAATCAAATTGACCATGTACTAGTCAATGGAAGATATTCATCATCCATTATTGATGTTCGAAGTTATAGAAGCCCAAATTGTGACTCTGATCATTACCTAGTGAAAGCAGTAGTAAGAGAAAAACTATTGAAAATTAAAGACCAGGAAAAGATTATTACAAAACAATTGGAAATAACCGAATTTCAGAAAGAAGAGGTAAGGTAGAGGTATCAACAAGAGATAAAGGAACATCTGGAGCCACAAACCGAAGAAGATGATGTAGAGGAGGAATGGAGAAGCATAGAAGAGATAATAAAAACAGCTGCAAATAGCCAATTAAAAGAGAAAAGATGGAAGAGGAAAAACTGGTTTGATGAAGATTGCAGAAAGACTATAGAAATTAAAAATGAAACCCGGAAGATGATGTTGCAGAGACTTACAAGAAATAATAAAGAAGAATATAAGAACGCAAGAAGGAAGGCTAATGTCATATGCAAGACGAAAAAGAAAAATATGCTAAGAAAACAATTCCAAGAAATAGAAGAGCTAAATAAAGGAAGTGAGATTAGAAAATTCTATGCTGCCATGAATAATATGAGAAAAGGCTTTCAAATAAAGAACAGAAGATGCAAAGATGAAAATGGAAATATACTTAGTAATGAAAAAGAAGTAATAGATAGATGGGCACAGTATTTTGAAGATCTGCTAAACAAGAAAATAAAATATGTAGATATAGCGGAAGGTAAAATCGGAACAAGTCAAATAAGAAGTGAAGAAAATAAACCTGAACAAAAGGAAGTGGCGCAAATGATACAAAGAATAAAAACAATAAGGCACCTGGCAAAGATCAAATACAAGGGGGATTAATTAAAAATGGAGGTATTACTTTGGAAAATGCTATATGTAGATTAATAGGCAAAATATGGGATGAAGAAAAGATGCCAGAGAAATGGGAAAGTGGAATGATATGTCCAATATTCAAGAAAGGAGATAGATTGGCTTGTGAAAATTGTAGGGGAATTACTCTACTGAATGTTGTTTACAAAGTATTATCAGGAATAATAAATCAGAGACTTCAAAAGTATTCTGAGAAAATTATTGGAGAATACCAATGCGGATTTCGTCCTTATAAAGGTACAATGGATCAAATATTTATAGTAAGACAAATTATTGAAAAATTTCATAGGTATAGGTACTCAGGTATTATTTGTTGATTATAAAAAAGCATTTGATTGTATAAATAGGAAGATCCTTTATGAAACTACACTCTATGACATAGGAATACCAGAAAAATTGATAAATCTGATTAAGATGACAATGAAAAATACAAAAGCAGTAATTAAATGTGGTAACAAAAAGAGCAAACCTATTACAATAGAGACAGGAGTAAAGCAAGGAGACAGTTTATCAGCTACTCTCTTTATTATAGCACTACATAATTTAACACATAACAGTACGATATTTTATAAATCAGTACAAATATGTGCATATGCAGATGATATTTGCATAATAGCTAGAAACAAAAGAAGTTTAATAACATGCTACGAAGAAATGGAAAGAAAAGCGGAAACAATAGGCCTAATAGTAAATGAGAAGAAAACAAAGTATATGGTACTTTCCACATCATGCACAAGAAGGAGCCCCCAAAATATTAAAATATTGAATAAAACCTTTGAAGGAGTTACCAACTTCAAGTATTTAGGAACCCTTATTAGTAATCAGAATGACATGAGGGAGAGCATCAAAGAACGAATAAAGGCAGTGAATAAAGCATATTATATAAATATGCAAATACTAAGAAATAAATTAATAAGACGTAACACGAAAATGAAAATATATAAAACCTTAATACGTCCTGTAGTAACATATGGGGCAGAGGCCTGGACGTTAACAACAAATGATGCAAATAAGTTAAGGCGATTTGAAAGTAAAATAATACGGAAAATATATGGACCTATCAAAGATCAAGAGATATGGAGATATAGACGCAATGATGAGATCAATTTAATATTGGAAGAAAAAGACATTGTCCGATTTATCAAAGCGCAAAGGATCAGATGGTTGGGACATATTGAAAGGATGGAAAAATCAAGAATACCCAGAAAGATATTAGAAGGTGGTCTCTTCTCAAAACAGAGGAAAGGCCGTCCCAAAAAAAGATGGAAGGATGATGTACTAAAAGATCTAAACATCATGAAAATAAAGAACTGGAAAAAGATGACGGAAGAACGAAAAGGCTGGAATGCTGTTGTGCGTGAAGCCGAGGCCCACAAAGGGCTGTAGAGCTAGAGAAGAAGAAGATTTTAATATTAGCATATTCTTCTTTGGTTTTTGTTAAGTGATCAATTGGAATTCATGTACAGACATTGACTTTGTCCAGTAAAACACAATTTAAACTTCGAGTGCAACTGTCTACGAAGTCCCGCTAGTTGTCGGGTTGATATTCTGAAACACCTGTATTAGCAAGTAGTCGAAGAATAGTACACGAAGTGCCACGTGATTGGGGGTGAAGTTCTGGCAGACACTGCAGTAGAACAACGAATAGACATGTCTATTGTATCTAATATTTCCGAATTCTATCAGCGTTCCATTTTAAACCTTACCAGACTTATATAAAACACTTCAGAAATATTTCAGTGTCGGATTAAGGAAGAAATTTAAAAAATAAAATAAAATAAATAAAAAATGCTTTGCACAGAAATGTGGTAGGAGTTTTGCCTCTCTTGTCCTGCAAAAGTTCATTTTCTTTTCTGGTGTCACACTTCTTTTCTTTTAGTCTGAATGCAGCTACTTGTTTTGGCAACCTGAGGTCACATATTAAATGACTGATCTCTTCTTGGGAGAGTTGCCCCTCTGTAGCAACACTTCCATAGCATTCACTGCCACTGCTAACACCTGAATTACACCCTAGAATATGTATGTCCTGACTATCGGACAAGAATTCCAGAGAGTGCGATGAACACTGGTGTGGGAGCAAAATACTGCGTGAGAAGTCATGAACGCGTATAGGGAGGTACAGGGAGAATTGCGTCTTGTTCTAAACCAGCCATATAATAACACATTACGGGCCTGCACCACAGAACGCAATAAGTTCGGTGTATAATTGTATTTTATCAATAATTTAAGGATGTATTGTGGAAAAGTTTATGGTAAAAAAATGAACAATTTTTGTTTAATAATTATCTTTGTAACAAAGAATTTTTGGAACGACAAAAACTTATATTAAATTATATTGATTAAATTTCCCTATATTTCAACGTTTAGTACTTGTTTTACACAAAAAAGTCGAAAGCAATTTCCGAAATTTACTTTTGTTTTGAGTTAATTTGGATTTACAATTGATGAACCTAAATATCCGCAACAATATAATCTTTTTTTTAAATTTATTTCTACCTGTTCGACATATTTGTCTTTCAGGGGTTTGGACATTACAAACAAATAACTGGCGATTTGATACTCACTGGAACCTGTAGTAGGAATTATTAACAATTAAATTTTTGAAAAAGGTTATGTTATGAAAAAAAAGAATTTTTTAAAAAAGATTTTGAATAGAAGGATAATATGTTGTAAATGTAGTAATTATGGTGGATGAAATATATCTTTAGGAAATTTTGATAGTATACGTCGAGGAAAATGATATGTTTGACCTAAATTGAAAGTGCGGGTCTGTTGTAAGTCATCTAAGGAGTTGAAAAATTTAAGTCTTTGTGAACGAATTAGGGAGTTGATAGTGTCAATTTTCAGTTCATTATGGAATTGAGAGTTGGGAATATACCAGGGCGCGTGAAATATTTTCCTGATGAATTTATTTTGGAGAATTTGTAATTTATTAATATGGGTTTTGGCAGCATTGGACCAGATGGGGCAAGCATAAGTAAGGGTAGGACGAATAATTGTGGTATATATTAATTTTGCTGAGTGAATGTTTGTAGGTGATTTATAATTAATGAGGGAGTGTAATTTATAAATTTTAGTGTTAGTTTTATCTATAATGTTTTTAATATGGGCATTCCATTTAAGTTTAGTGTCTAAGAGGAGTCCAAGATATTTAATAGGTGTGTTGGGTGATATCCAGGGTATAGCTTGATCAAGAATTAATATTTCTGCAGGGGTGATTGGTTTACAGAGTGTGAAGATTTTAGCTTGACATTTATTCATGTTAATTTTAACCTGCCATTTAGAAGTCCAATTTGTATAAAGCAGAAGGTCGGATTGTAGTCTATTTTTGCAGTTGTTAAATTTTTATGACTAATGAAGAATGCAGTATCATCAGCAAAAAGGGCTCATTGTGAGTACGTAAAGTTGGGAATATCAGAGAGATAGATGTTAAAAAGTAGAGGAGATAGACAGGACCCTTGGGGCACGCCCGCGCCAATTGAAAATAGTTGAGAAAAAGAGGAATTAATTTTGACACGAAAAGTGCGATTAGAAAGAAAATTTTGAATTATTTTGAATTACTGTCTTCCTCATATTTTTGTTAGTTAATTGTGCTGCGCGAGCGCGAGTGCTGCAGACAACACACAATTCAGTGAGAACTTCGTGAAATTTAGTTGCTAATTCCGGTTGTTGGGATAATTTGCATATAATAGTGTTTATTATTATGAATGTTTGGGAGACATTTGACATCCTTAAAATAAAAGGGTTTTAACTTCACATTTACGGAAAAATTAGTCATCGATTTGGTTGGAAATGTCAAAAGCATTTTTATCGACTGCATTGGATGTATGTTCGTTTTATCTCTGACGTATGTACAGTGTTAGTTCTGTCGACATATACATATTTTTTTAAAAGAAAAGGTTCTATCTCCAATAATCACGGTGGCAACGTGTTTCCAAGATATTACTATTGACAAATACTCCTTCTAAAGTATCATTTAAAACTCGCAAATCTTTTTAAAAATATTAAATACCAAATGTAACACAGTACAACAGACTTCCACAATTAAAATACTAGTGGAAAATATTGTTTACATTGGGAATGTAACAAAGTTTGGCGGTACCACCTTGCAGAAGTTTCATAGCGTGTAACTTGCAAAGGAAATCATTGTGTGAGAGCGACACAGAGAAGAGTCTTGAAAATTTCGCTATTCAAATTCTAACTATTGCTGTTTCCATTGCAAGTTGTGAGAGATTTTTCAGCAAGTTAAAATTGATAGTCTATTTAAGAGCTTCAATGGGATAAGAGAGATTGTGTGATCTTGCTCTAATGAGTATAGAAAGAGAAGAAGCCGAGAAAATTTCCTTTGATTGTCCTTGATGTATTTGCATCAGTGAAATCAAGGAACGCGCACTTCTATACCACACAAAAATGTAATGTTTTCGCATTTATTAATATCATTGTTGTATTGTAATGGGTAATCAGAGTGCCATTATAAGTCATTATTAAACTAGTGCTACAGAACGGCACAGGCTTATCGAAATAGTTTTATATTTTCTTTGGTCTGAGCTAGCTATTCGGAGTTGCCACATACTCTTACCACTTATCATCTATAGCAGGCCAAAGTACATTTTTTTGAAATTTTCTCAATTTTTTCGGTTTCGTAATAGTTTACCCGAAATATTACTTTCAAAATATGAAAGAAGAGTAAAACCTCGTCCTAAATGGCAATTTTCATCGTTAAATTTGAAGCCATCTTTACGCTAATGACTTTTAAGCGTTACTATTACAGCACAATTTGACGCTGTTTGTCACAGAACTTTACTATATTCGTACGTATACGAGAATGTAAAAGATGCTTATGGGTCATTCCATGCAAAATTTCAGGTTTTCTGACATTGAGTCTCAGATTTTTTTCATACTTTATTATATTAATATACTAATGAAGAACAATTAGTTAAGAGACAATTTATGGAATAAATATCTTTAGCAGTTAAGGAAACAATTACGGGTTAAACATGGACGATGACACAATATACTCAATAATGAAAATAATTATGACGTACATAAAATGAATAAAACTTTAAAAACGGCCACACTGTTTTGAAGATAAATGATGATATTTTAAGTAGTTGATATATTAAAGATTGAGATATTTATAATAAAGAATGCTAATAAATAAAACAAATTCATTTGTCTTCAAAAGTAATATTTTCTTTCCTTTCATATTTACACACTGCAAGAAGAACCAATAAATAACCATTCTAGGAACTGTCGCGTTGGAATCTTAAAAAATGCGTAAGTTTTGAAATAAATAGTATACGCACATTTTGCTCTTAAGGTTGAAAGTCAGGTGTGGTAAGGTCGTAGGAAGGCACAGCCAAGTTCATTCCCTAGGGATATCCATCGATGCCTTCGAACGGATCCTACACCAGTTTAGAGGCTTAGTTTACGCGTTTTACTGTTCAGTGATACATCATGATAGAAAATGCCAAAGATTGTGACTACGTTTAGCAGGATTTGGTGCTGCCATCCATTCGGACTCTAGAAGCAAAAACTCGGGTGGGTAAGAGTAAAAATAACAGAAGCGATGATGAAGAAAATATCGAATTTAGTGATAGGGGAAGCAATATGCGATCTCTGTCGTCTCAAAATATCCAAAATGCCCAATACAGATATTAGTGACTCAACTGAAACAGACAGTGAAATGAAGTCAAGTGAAGAGGAGTACGTAGCCCCAGGAGTTGCAGAGGAAGCCACTATAAGTAAGGTAAACATTTTGGTTCCTCTGGGTCAATCATCATTGTCATTGCGAAAGCAAACCCGAGAGAAATCTACGCTAGGAGAAAGATGAGTGCCGTAAATAAAAGCAGTTTCTGAATTGTTTTATGTGAGTACAGAAAGCAATAATGGAGAAGAAATGTTGACACAATTCAAAGAAAAAGTTTCAAATGTGAAAACAGTTAATGAGAAATATATGATTTTAATGTGTTTACCAAAAAGTTGGAGTGAACAAAATATAATGGTCGAATTTAGCGTATCTCTTAATGTAGCTCGTATGACAGAATAAACACCTAGAGAAATAGTTTTGCGAAATCAACAATCGCGCCGCCGAGGAGAAAAGTAACGCCGAGTGCTGACGAAGAGGGCTGGGGCAGCTGAGACGAGTTCGTTTACGGAGCGCAGATAAGATATGTTTCATCACTAAAACAATTCAAGATTCCTTGATTAAATTTACAGGGTAGGTATAGAGTAGTTTCAGCAAATTTTGCTTCCAAAATTCAAGAATTTAAAAATATTGCATTTCCATTTGTTGCATTTATTAGAATTTGTTTACTTTCGAATTTTTAAAGACTTAGGTAAGAAATATATCTTTACTGTAAAATGATCCTTTATATTTCTTCTACAAATAGTGTCACTTTCATATGTTTTTGCTCGTTTGCATATAATCGGAAAAAAATCATAAAGGAATGTCTACAGACTGCTAACCCAATATTGCAAGTTCCCATTGTTGCCATACAATGGCTGATGAAACAACAATATTGTACCTGGTTTATGCAGGTATCATGATAAGTAAGGTGGCAAAATATTTTTAAATTCTGAGATGTAGTGTCAGATTTCCTACTTTTTTGCGTGGAATGACCCTTATAGAAATGTGTTTCGACTGTCAACAATGGAGATCAGTATTAACTGTACAAATAGTACACATAACGAGAAGTAAATGAGTATAGGAAGGATGATAACAACACAGGAGAAAATAGTCTGAATTTTTAATGAATTAGCAATGACACGTGGAGAAATTTCCGTTAAGATAATTAGAATTAAAAAAAATATGAGGAGATCGGATATCAAGGAATAAAGAGTGTGAGGTGCAAATAGGTTATTATCCGATCAGGAGAAGCACCGACATTCGGCAAGGAGGAGAAAGGCGCAAGATAAACCATCAAGCAACGTGGATTAACGATCAGATACTGCGCATCTGGAAGACAAGTGAACGGCGCGGATTACAAACGGCCGGGACAGAACAGCTTGGACATGGGTCGCGAGCAGACAGGTTGTAACGCCGTAATGGAGACAGAACAGCGTAGAACCAGTGCAACAAGGAACTTTGTGTGCATTAAAAAGGGGAGTGTAGCGGAGGATATCCCAGATGAAAATACGGTTTATCATTTATGAAATAACTTTGAATAGAACTGAGAATAGTTGGGATGAATAGAATGAAAATAATAAAATATTACTAAAACCAGTGTTCAAAGGAGATTCATTGCAGTGTATGTATAAGTAATTAAGTTTACTAAGTAAGAGTTGTCATTTTAGTTTATGTAGTCATTTTAATAAATTTATTTTTGTAAATGTTCATAGGTTGATAATACATTTTTAAAGAGTAATATTTTCGTCATTTCATTTTTACAACAAATGTGAATAAATGTTAATAAACATGAATTGTTATCTTTCCTTCATTATCTCAATGCCTAATATTAAAATCGTAAGTTAAAAATAGTAAATTATTTTCGAAATAATTTTCTTATGAAAACGCTTTGAAAATAATCAGAACCTTGACATTAGTGCACACATCCTAAAACAAATAACAATTCTCTAATTTGAGGGAATCTGACAGGGACGCAAATTCCATGCTCGCCATGGGCGCCTGAATACTTAGATACGCCTCTGATCATTGGTCAATAACCATCACTTAATTGACGATTTAATTTGCAAGCTGAAAATTAAACTTATAATTAAAGAAGTGGATAGGACTGACCCCCGAGAACTTTCTTGGAATTAGAATAAAGAAATGCTCAAACACATTGGACCAAACGGATTACATGAGTGAAATTCTAAGAAATTATGATTTGGAATCGTGTCATCCTGTATATACTCCAGAAGTAGCTGGACAAAAACAGTGACGATTGTGATGATACCGAAAGCGTTGATGAAACAACGTACCAAGAATTATTGGGTTGTTTAAACTACTTAGTGACCGCTATACATCCGGATTTGGCATATTCTTACAGCAGCTTATCCCAGTATTCCAAAAATCCGAAAAGTATACATTGGCAAGGGTTTTTCAACCCTTGGGTAATATTGAGATACTTAAAGGGTAGGTGGATCTAAAATTAAAAACTAGAAGGTACGATGGTAATGTTGAACATGAGCTCCGACGCAAGTTGGAATACTGCCAAAGATAATAAGGCGTTTGCTAGCTAGCTACGTAGTCAAGCTTCGAAATTCCCTAATACGGTGGAAAAGCAGAAAGCAGAGAATCGTAGCCTTATCTACTGTGGAGGCCGAGTTAAATGGGATTGAAGAGGCTATTTGTCATCAAAAATGGATTGTATCACCTGCTGGAAGATTTAGGTTTTGGAAATTTTACTAAACGTCCAACCACATTATGCACTGACAGTAAGGCGGTAATAGATTGATCGAAAGACTTCAAAATAACCAACCGTAACAATCATATGATACGGAGACTTAATTTTATTAAAGATAACTTGTTGAACGGCGAAATTCAGTTGGAAGCATGTGAAGTCAGCGGACCTGGAATAGAACATTTTTTCCAAGCACCTAGATCGGAACACTTTGTGGAAACGCATCAAATCCATTAATTTGATTAAATGAATATTATTTTGGTGTTAAGTTTTGTTCGAGAATTGTATTTTTCATGGACCAAAATTCTGCGAACGAAAAATGGGGGATTGATGAGATGGAGATGTCACTGACTGAAGTCGTCGACGGCGTCACCCGATATTGTTGTGCCCCCCTGGCGCACTGGACAGTTGAAGTGGTTTACTAGGTACATGCTTTCTTGATATGTATGGTGGTCAGTCGATTTCACGATGTATTGTAAGAGAATAAACTCTTGTTTGTCAAATGTTATTACGATATACATCCTTCATTAATACTAAACAACACATTTACGTGTATATGCATTTCCCCGAGTTCGGGCAATGAGCACTTTAGTGGCGTAGTGGCATCAATGCCAGCAAGTTAAATCTGAGGATTTTGGATCGTATCTCTGAGCGGAAAAAAATTTGCTGCTTTATGTAGTAGTGTAATATTGCGGTACATTTACGGGACAATGCGAGAAAAGTATGTGCTTTGGAAGCACCACTATTTTAAAAGAAATAAACACGTTTCATTAACAACTTTCCTTCTTAATGGCAAGGAAAGACGAAATGGATAGGGAAAGGGTGGGGTATAGCATGCGAGAGTTCTCGCATGGGTACACGAGTTTGTCATAAATTTGTAAACAAACTTATAAAAATCCTATTTAGATAGATTTTAAATTATAAAATGGAGTTGATGTATGAATTTGAAAAAAGAAGATCAATGGGACCCCAAAATATTTAACGCGTAGCGTCCCGCAGACTAGTAATTCGACGCTGATAATTGTCCAACGCCGAATGAATGTGTAGTTTGCTTATATGCGTTCCAGCTGGTGCGGGGCCCCGCTGGGGAGGGATACATTGCTGTGGAAAACCCGCCGGCTAACCTGTAAGTTCTCACCGGATCTCACGGTGGATGAACATAGCCACATTTCGAGGAAACATAAACTATACTTTCGGAACCATTTACCTTAGGAATTGACGAGCCCGGAATCACTAATGAATCAATGGAAATGCATATCTAAATTAAATAGTTAGAGGTGAATTAACTGAAAATCTAGATTTAAGAACGTCTGATTAGAAACGCGAAATGTTCATTTTCAGTTGGCCTTTTCATTAAACCATTTCAATTAATATCGTAGATAAAAGTTGGGATAAAATTAAGGGCAATTTCTTATTATACACTACTTAATCTAGAGATGCACGTTCGGTTTCTAAAGTTATAGCGAAACGCATGAAAAGAAACTATACTTCGGATTTTATAACACGGCGCGCCAAGGCTCAGTCTTCACGATGGAATATGTCATGGTAATTCGCGTCTTTTCTCGGTCGTACCCCTAGATGTCGCACGATCAGCAGCACTGCTTCAGTACAGGTCGCGATCATGCTACATCTAGTGCCACGACCGAGAAACGACTCGAAATGCTGCGAAATATTCCTTTATGAAGATGAGTCCTTGACGCGCCACGTTATAAAAACAGAAGTGTATACCTCAGACGCTTCGTACACAGAAGCCGCTTTCGAATTTCACACGGTTTCGCGCACCGCTCGCACTATCTAATCAAAAATGGCGGCGACTGAATGTTCAGTTTGCTCATCTGCGTAGGTGCGTCAAGCTGGAAAGCCATGTCAGCTCTCTGGAATTAAACGTGTCTAATGATTTATTGCTAATTAATTGCCAATTAAGTGCCACAATTTCGAATTAATTGCCACGTATCTTCGGGGCGAAAACGGGTGAGCTGGGTTGACGCGACGCCAGCACACACGTGAGTGAAATTCGGGTCGCAGGTCGACGGAAACACTCAGATAATTTATTGGTAATTAATTGTCCCATTAACTGCCACAATTTCTAATTAATTGACACGTATATTCGGAGCGAAAACGGGTGTGATTTCCTTTGGTTGGTTTGGTTTAATTGTGCTCGTTGGTTCTCTCTAAAATGTCATTTTAATTTCTGGCATGGTTGAATATGCTTCAGATTTTAACAATATTTTTTTCATAAAGGCAACCTATAATAAATTTTGGTTTGTGATAATAAATGAGTATATAAAGTGTATTAATGATGTTCTTGGTTTGGTTCGATTGTGTTCGTTGGCTCTCTCTACAATCGTATTTTTTTTCTGGCATGGTTGAATGTATTCAGTTTCTAACAATATTTTTTTCATAATGGCAACGGCAATAAATTTTGTTTGCAGTAATAATTGTGTATATAATGTGTATTAATGATGTTATTAGTTTGGTTCGATTGTGCTCGTTGATTCTCTAATGGTAATTCTTGTTTGATTGTGCTTGTTGGTTCCGTCCGCACGGAAGATGGCTCTGTGTGGCAAATTTAAATGAAATACACGCACTGGCCGAGAGCTTTCTTGAATATTGCATTTTAGAAAAAAATCAAAATAGACTGATGAAAATTATGCCAATACTTTGTTATGTTGATGAATGTTTTATGATATTTAATTATGATCGCTGAATTACTATACGCGCGTCCTAAATTCCTCTGTGTTAGGAAAGCATCAAATTTATAGTAGTACGTTGGACATCTGTGATATCGAGTTACAAGCTGAAATTATGCTCACAATAGGCCAGTTAACACTTGATTATGTTAGTTCACTGCCTGATACTTCCTTTAGAACCGCGTATCTAGTATTTTTGGCGAGCACCATTTGTAGTTTTTTTGGAAACGAGTTTCCCAATCCTCACCAACCGCTTTCTTTAACTGACTTTCTGCATTAATGTGATTGATTCAGTAAGACTGAGCTTTGATGATTAGTAATTGCTCTACAGAATCTGTTAAAAAATTAAAGTTGAGCGAATCAATGACTCATCCCGCCTTAAACCTTCCTTTTGTTTCTGGGCGAACCTTAATACACTGCCATTTATCTTCCGAAAAACTATTAATACCTTTTCACCATTGCCAATGTTCTCACAGTAATACTTCACAGCCTGTGTGGCCACCTACCGCAAATGCAGATTGTCAAATAGGCGATGATGGCAAATGCAGATTGGGACATCCTTCTTTGTCAGTTGCAATTCCAGAACTTGACTTTAAAAATACTTTCTTTATGGAGGATATTAAATCATTGATTTTGGAGAACTGGTTTCAAACCTCCTCCTGCAACTCGATGAAGTGCGTGAGCGAGACAAGTTCTGTGATTTAAATTATGGAAAATTACTTTCAACCAAACGTGGGCCAATTGTTTGTTTGTTTGTTTTTTTTTTTGCTTTTTGCAATTGTAATTTCTTGAAATTGTATTTCATTGCCGAAGTGCCGATTTCGCAGTGCGGCACCTTAAGATTTCACTATACCCCGACAGGACAGAAAGCTCTCTTCGAATGCGCATGCGCAAGGAGGGGTGACTCCCACCATCAACCGCTCACTTCCCCTGAACATATCGCTCTCTCACTCGCTCTGCGCACCAGCCGGCGTGGCCGGTCGAGGGGAGGGGGTTCTAAACGCATATACAGGCTGCTTGATTCATGGGTCCAAAGCGCAGCAGTTAAAGTGTCAGCGATCCAAATCAAAACAGTTTCAGCTGTCTGTGCATAAACGCTGATTCTTAATATATTACGATTCAGTAAAAGAAACATATGTATAGGAAGCATCGCACCTGGTCCTCAGTCCTGTCCCTTTCGTCTTCGAGTGCTGTGCAGCGTGGCTTGTCTTAGCGTAGGCCTAATTTAAAGTGAAGTTCACAATCGTAATATTGTGTGTATTTGTTTCTAACACTAGGCCAACCGTTTGCAGGTAATATAAACGGTACATCAAGCTCCCTCGTTAGCATCCCGTTCTCAATTCCATCGAATTAATTTAGAGTTCCATTAAGAATCATGTTACGAAAGAAAGCATTTTTAACCGTCTATGAATTAAAGAAAATGTATGCCTTATATTATTTTCTGAGTATTGCCCAAATCAGTGGAAGAAGTGTTGTGAACATGTTAAGAAAATCGAAGAAGAATATACGAAAACAATGACAACGAAAGCAAAAGTGAACAAAATATCGTTTCTTTGCGGTGCAGTTTCTCTGAGGACGACAATGACGTCACACAGCGAAGGCTGCATTGACATTGATGACTTATGGCTCCTCCTTGCTGGGGAGGCCGACGAATCGCGTGCGCGCAGCGGGTTCAGATAATGTAGCAGCGGTGGGAGAAGCCCGCGAAACTAAGCACCTCCCAAAAGGGAGATTTCAAACTTGTGCCACTAGAATTGCTTTATTTATTTTTGCGCAAAGCCTAAATGACACCACGCGGCTTTTTATCAAACAGAAATCAAATAAGTATCCAGTCAATTAAAGGTTTGTTTTGTTGAATACATAATTATTTATTAAATACAACAGTGTAGTGAATATATTGATTAAAATTGTAAAAAAAGGCATTTATAAGCACCAAAAGTCAGAAATAAGAATTTAAATAAAATGATCACAAGTGTTGTCATTGCCTAACAATGTTATTTATTTCAAAAAGAGCAGCTATCGATGGCTTAGCGATCATCATCAGTTTTCTAGTACAAGAAAAAAGCAAACAATT
This sequence comes from Acheta domesticus, assembly GCA_031308135.1. Taxonomy (NCBI): domain Eukaryota; kingdom Metazoa; phylum Arthropoda; class Insecta; order Orthoptera; family Gryllidae; genus Acheta; species Acheta domesticus. The sequence goes on from JAHLJT010002630.1 coordinate 50,051,880, forward strand.
AATTAAACAATTAAAACAAGAGATTAAAATAAAACAAGAGATTAACATTAGGAATTGCAGTTTACTAATAATTTAAAAACAGAATTAACATTTTGTGAAATGAAACAAAGGGAAAGAAATAGGGGATGTTAAAGCATTTTTATATTACAGTAATTTGAATGTACGCAAGAAAGTGGCTGAAATTAAATAGAACTTGTGAAAAATATGTTTGTAACAGAATCATGAAATGTTAGTTGAGCGTTAGTTACCTTACCTTCTGTCTCGAAGTCAAAAACGACTACGCGGTTGTTGTTTTTTTTTCTTTTTTTTCGATTTTCTCCCCACCAGTTGTCCTATTGGGGCGGGAATTTATTCACTTACGGGAATTACATATGAACTCCAGCAGTTTTGGCATCTGGAGTGAGGGAAGGGCGAGTATCTTGAATATGCTATCTTACAAACTAACTTATTACTAACTTAAAACTATTATATGGCTGGCCCCTTTTGGCCAAGCCTAGTTCTTATACAGGTTTTTTAATTTGGGTTAAATAGTTCTTTAACCCATTATTGCCCTATGCCCCATTATTGGGGCGGTCGATAAAAGTATTTATATTTTGGTTGAGAATAGTAATTTTTAAGAGATTTCATTTTTAAATTTAAGAGTTGGTATTGTTGATTAGTCCAACGACATGTTTTGTCTGATGGCCGTTTAACTGCCGAGATTTAGCGTTGAGCTTCTGTGGAATTTTCTGCCATTATGTCGCGCACTGAGAGGTACGTTTTTTCTGTATTCTATTGTGTATTTTATTGAATCTTACATAAATCAATATTATTCTAAAAGATGCTTTTAACGAATATTAACCATATTTTTACGATATATATATCCATATATTGTATGTTAAGAATTTAATATAGATGCCCCATTAATGGGGCAATGGGGATGAATGGGGAGGGTATCATTATGGTCTTATTTTCCTGCATTTAGGTTGACTGTTAATGAAATTTCGATTCTTGTTAGAAGCAGATGAGCAGTTAATAGAAGCTGCTGTATACATTGAGCCTTTCTTGCAATTCTTCTTTTGAGTGGATACTGTGTGGTACCGCAAACAAGAATGTACTGGCTAACTGCAACTGTTTGTCACAATCTTGCTGTTTCAAAAGCAATGTCTTGGAATATATTTGAGGAGATTCTACATTATTTTCATGTATCCGACAATGGAAACCTCGACAAAAAAGACAAATTTTGTAAAGTAAGACCTCTTTGATCTATGCTAAATGAACGCTGGCTAGCTTTCTTCTCTCAAGAAGAATAAGTGTTGACGAGGCCATAGTGCCATATTACAGTAGACACAGCACTAAACAACATATCCAAGGAATACCGATAAGATTCGGATACAAGTTATGGTGTTTGTGTACTCGCCTGGGCTATATAATTCAAGGAGAGCCTTATCAGGGAGCCTTGACTGGCAATCAGATTCCGGAACTGGGAGTAGAAGGGCCAGTACTGATGGATTTTTATCAGAACTGACTCAGGGTAAGACATGACATCTTTTTATGGATAATTTTTTTACGTCTTTCCAGATTTTTAGAAATTTTCAGATTTTAGACATAAGGTAATTGTTATGATGCTACAGGGACAATTCGCGCAAATCGCACTTGCAAAGCACCTCTTATCATGCCAGATCAATTGAAGAAAATGCCCCGAGGAAGTTATGATCAAGTAACCGATATGAATTCAGGTATCACTCTTGTAAGGTATCACGACAATTCTGTCGTTACCGTTGCGTCAACATGTGGCGGGATTCAACCACTATATCAAGCAAAGAGATGCAGTGCAGCGGAGAAGAAAAATATGATGATCCAACAACCAGCATGTATTGAAAAGTACAATTTTATATGGGCGAAGTTGATCGTACGGATCAAAATATTGCTGCCTACAGAATTCATATTCGGAATAAAAAATGGTACTGAGCTCTGATTAACTTCTTATTGAACGTCACAGTTAATAACGCATGGCATGTGTACGGGATGTTGCCAAAAGAGAAGGGAAATGATATTGATTTACTTGCATTTACTCGACAGATCGTGCAAACATTCCTCGCAAAATACACTGAAATTCGCCTCGACAAGAAGGAACTGCAGTCATGCAAGAAGAGGGTGCCAATTGATGTGTGTTTGGATGGGTTAAATCACTATCTTATTAAAAACGAAAACACAGATATGGTGCGCAAATTGTCATAAAACATACATTTAAAAAATGCATGAAGTGCAATGTTCGATGTCATGTAAATAGCTTCCAAAAGTTCCATACAGAATAGTCCATTAGTTTATTTCTTGTTTTTTCTTCTTAAAATATATTTTACTGTCCTTTCTCTAATTCTATATAATAAAACCTTTCATTTTAATAACATTTATGCATCATTTTTATTACTTTTACAAAATAAAAATACCCTCCCCGTCCATGCCCATTGCCCCATTAATGGGGCATCAAAATTCTGAAAAATGAACAACTTAATTTTTCCAAATTTTCATGTAATGTCATTTTTGGAACAATAATATTTACATATTAAAATTAGAAAGAAAAAATTTCAAGAAAAAAAAAACTTGGGCATTAATGGGTTAAAATGTTTTTCCTCTTTCTTTTTATTTTTGCCATTCACTCATTCATTCATTGGTACAACTCATTCTCTCACACATTCATTCTCGCGTTCATACACACTATACACTCCACTGCCACTATATTCACTATTTACACGTACTTTTTCGCCACGGCGCCGACTTCACTCAAGCGTCCGTGGCGCCGCGACGTCTCCGGCCCCGGGCGGCCCAGGCCCGGCGTGGCGCGCGTCCGCGCCGCCCGCGCGGTTGCCGGCGTTGATGAGCGGCGACCGCCTCCCGCGCACTGTCTGCTCCCCCGCGTCGCACAGCTCAGCGAGCTTGTGCGGGGGAAGTGCGGGGAAGGTGAAGGCGACGTGCTGTGGACCCTTTCTTCTGTGGAAGGTCCTATGCACGCCGCCCTTGCGAGCGCCGTCTCGGCCCGCCGCTGCAGCTCCTCCGGGACTACGCGGGTTTGGATGGGCCAAGCGGCTTAAGTACCGGGCTGTGGGGTGGTGGAGGAGGAGGGTTAATGGCCTGGGTGCGGTGTCCTGCCTATTCCGCCGCCCCGGAGGAGTGCGGTGTGAGGGTGGTGTCTAATAATAATTTCAGTAGAAGGGAGGGGTTTTGGTTTATATTTTCATTCAGAAGGTTGTCATTTAAATGGATGTGGAGTTTTCTAAAAATCTGTGTGATATTGATTTTCTATTTTCAGTATATGAATATCTGTATGTGGATAAAATGTGTGGCCTGTCTGAAGGAGGTGATTGGCAAAGTGAGATTTACAGGAGTTGTGTTTTCAAGCGTTATGTTCTTTTATTCTTGTGTTGAAAGTTCTGCCTGTTTGACGAATGTTTTTTTGGCTTTTGCAAGTCGCGGCAATGTAGTGAGTAGACGCCGCTTTTTTTTTAAAAGATCTATGTGTGTTTTAGAGGTTAGAATTTTTCTGAGGGAGTTCTGTGATTGGAAAGAAACATTGATACCGGCTTTGTGTATATTGTGTGCGACTTTTTCTGAAAGGTTTCCAAATTAAGGTAAGCAAATGTATATATCTGGGTTTGTGCTACTGTAGAGAGTGAAGTGTATTGTAAGTGAATTTTGTGTGACAGTGAGTGTGAGAGTGAGAGTGAAGTTTATTTTAATCTCTTGTTTTAATTGTTTAATTAATTGTTTGCTATTCTTCTTGTACTATAAAGCTGATGATGATGGCTAACCATAGAAAGCTGCTCTTGTTGAAATAAATAACATTGTTGGCAATGACAACACCTGTGATCATTTAATTTTAAAGGCCAACGACATTTCACCACAAAACCAATAGACGTTTATGTTGAAATAGGTGCTTATAGGCACTCTCGATGTTGGTTAATACCATTGTAGGTTAATTGTAAGTGTAATTATCTATGTTAGGCTCAATAGGCTGTAAAGAAAACAATAGGTAAAACCCCAAAATCCGAAGTGTAATAATAACCAATGTTTATTATTTATCAAAAATCAATGACTCCCCCTCCAAAATGATCAGCTGGATCCGCGCCCGGTAGTTTAGCAGCCAGAGTAGACGCAATGGTATCGTTCAAACTGGCTATATCTACACAATCACTGTAGCATGCAGCGCTCTCATCGAACTATTGCACGTCGGCGATCGCCAAAGTTACTCCAAAATTAAGGTTAAAGGTGACGAAACGCGGCGTCAGTGATCACGCCTAAAGGTGACGACGAGAATGACCTGTCGCTGACGCGCACTTTCCGCCACTGATATAAGTGAGGCAGGCTCGCCGAACTGTGAGAATATCGGACAGCGTCGTCACATAGCATACCTCGAGTACGGTAGGCGAGGAGCACGCAGTAATACTGGAGGAAAAATTGCTGAATTGTTTGAAAATACTCCTTTTCATAAAAATATGAAAGAAAATTGATAGAATAAAAAATATGTTGAAAAAATAGCGAAATATGTAAAATATGTAATATAGTACCAAATATGTAAAAATATGTAACGAAAAAATTGGATATTGTGTTAGAAGAGCTGCAATTCGCAAAGATTAAAATTTTGAGAACGGTAAGTAGAAAGGCAAAAAAATATGTAATTACATAAAAATCCCGTCTCTACTCATAAGAAACATAGTTACGAACAGTGCATATTCATTTGATATAAATAATGTTATATTTATACGAATAATTTAATAATTTTTCCCGAAATATCGAAATTAGTGGTGCGACATCTATAACAAAATATCGATGTTAAAAATACATCAACCAGAAACCATCGATGTTTTTTTCACATCGATGTTTTTAGACTGGTTTAGCAACTTCTAACATTGAATTCCTGTGCATTAAATTTTTTTTTCACGACGTTCGTGCTTATCAATTTGCCGAGTAAGGGTACGAGAAGAAGGGGCAGATGCTCCGCCCGCAGCGTATTTGTTGACCACACCACAAAGTGCAAAATGAATATGGAAAGAGGGAATACAAGGGCACGCAGGTCACCTCGGGCGAGAGAGGTTGTTCGATGGAAGTAGTGCAAACAGCGCACTTTTGGTTCCAACACATGAGGTAACAGCGTTACCATCAGTTAGGGATCGTCCATAAATTACGTAACGCTAAAGAGTGGGATTGGTTTGAGGCAGCGTTACGCTGCGTTAGTGAGGGGCAGGGGGGGGGGAGATTCGATTGGTGTTACGTAACATTGATATTTTTGTACATTTTTTTACATTTGTTGAAATAACTCATTTTTGTTTTGTACTATAACAATAAATTATTATCTAATTAATTCGTTTTAAAACAAATAATCTAAAGCAATTAAATGTTGTTTCCATAAACAGAAATATTAATCTTTTCTTCAATTTTGTATTGAATCTGTTAAATTACGAAGGAAATATTCAAAACTGATCTGTAGTATTTTGTATGGTAAACGGTGTAGTGATTGGCCACCCCCCCGTAATTAGCCACTCCAACTATAATTTGAATCACCGCTTGTTCTAACACCGTGTTCTCATATTTTGCTTGAAAATGGCGAGAAGGGACGCTTTTTGATTATAATGTAATATTTACTTGGACCGCAAGATTGCAGCTGTTGCCAATATAGCGGATGTTTGTTGACGGTGAGGTGTGTGTTCATTGTGTGTAAAGATTTCTTAAGATTTTCTTTAGAAACCAGATATCCAACAATACTGTTTGTTGACTACGGCGGTAGGTAAACCACCTTGATGTGCCAGACAATACAAACCTTATTGAGTGACAATGATATCAGCTAAAAATAGAAGCCTAGCTTTGCATATTTAGTGACACGGGGGGATGGCCAATGACTGTACCTTGGATAGTGAGTGAATTGTGTTATTTGCCACTCTGCTAATGCATGTTTTCAGATTATTTTTAATCGTAGTTTAATATTATTGCACACAGGTATAAATTTCATTAACCTCAAATAAGGGATTTTACAATGCCAAAGAAGCCGAAGCAAGAGTGTGATGCAAAAGCCATAGCAAATGTTATCAAAGGTGTTTACAAAATCGGGTCATCTGTGCGTTCAGCTGAAAAATCATTTAATGTTCCTGAAACAAGCTTGCACTTTCGTTTTAACAATACAGATCACAAAACAGCACTAAGTTCTGATACTGTATTATCTAAAGAAGAAGACATTCTTGATAGGTGTATACGTGAACTAGCCCGGAAAGGTTTTCCAAGGAAGAAGGAAGATCTACAGTGTAGCATTCAACCATTTTTAGCTGCTAAACTGAATGCTCTATCCGTTCAACAAAAACCGTTCCTGATGAGGGTGGGTCAAGGCATTTTTAAGAAGACATCCCATAATCACTAAACGGACAAGTGACAGCCGCTAGTTCATGTGTCAGCGAACAAGATGTTGATGTTGTAGGGTACATCGAGGGAAGTAACTTGGGTGGGAAAATAAATAATCCTAAAAGCGTCTCCATTGGACAACAGTCAAATTTTGAATCGTCCAATTACAGGGAAGAGCTTAGCTGAAAAAGGAAAAAGGAATGTTTACTCAGTAAAACACAGAGCTTTAAAAGACAATATGACAGTCACGTTCTGCCTTGCAGCATGTGGATTTATCACTAGTTCATTGACGTATCTATCAATACAAACGGATATCAGGAAAAATGCTGAAACAGTCCCTGTTTTATCTGCGCAGCTAATCTGCACAGCGGCCCTGGTTGCAGGCGGAGGAGCAAGTGGATTCTGGTAGATCAGTAAATAGTTTGTGATTTTCACTTATTGTATTTTGCAGCAAAACAATACATGAACTTAAGATTATCTTAACCTAAATGAAGATGAATGAATGCCTTATGACTATGAACACTATACAATTGGTTTAGCTGAGCAAAGTTTTGCCCATTATGAATAGATTTGGTAGTTAACATTTACATAAGCTGGAGAATGATAATTAATGATTGAAGTTGATAACAAGTAATTTGAAGTTTGAAATGAATTTAGGTTGAAATAAATCTATATTAAAATTGCCGTGAGAAATTTAGTAATGTCATAGCAATGCTTTTGTGAATTAGGGCACTCATCTGTTGGCTGCAGGTAGGTGTCCAACCATGTGAAGAGACGTCAGGCGGCTAGTCTCCGTAGACGCGGTCGTCGTTAATAGTTGATTTGGCAGTCCTGATGGTGCACTCGGAGATCTGGCAGTTCCCTGTAGAACACTCTGCGTTGTCCCCGACTGCGGCCCGTGCAGGAACGGTGTAGTTAATCGAATAGCGCAGGAAGCGCGCGCGACATAATTAAGTTGCGGAATGTCGCCGGCACTGCTGGTTTTAGATTTTGATATAGGCCGTGCGCACCACAAAGTTGGCGGCCGTATCAGAACGGCACAATACTGGATTACGATCAGCGGATCAGTTGATTGAAAGGTTAGAGTGTTCGTGCCTATATAGTTTTCGTTCACTTTGCGAACGCGACAAAGATAGTTTGGCTGCACGAACAAGCTTGTGCCCCCACGGTAGACAGAAGATAAGTGGTTTTTGGTGGCTGAGAGCGGTGAGGGCTGCGTGAGAGTGCGTCTGTGTGTGTGTAGCGTGTGTAAGGGAGCGACCGGGTCCGAGAGGCGCGGCCGCGGGTCGAAGTGTTCGGAGGCGGTTAGAGAAAGCGGGGACGGCTTCCCTATCTTTCTTTGTAGTGTGGATCATAAATCGGTCGGCAACGAGGGGCGCCCTTGGGTGCGGCCGCGCGGGCCGCGCGGGCTGCGAGCCGGGCCCGGCCGCAGACGAGGGGAGGGTTGGTTTTGGGTGTGTCCGTGGGCCGCGCGGGCGGCGTGGGACCGAGCGAACCGCACCCTTGCGCGGGCCGGCCGCGGCAGGGGGTCGAAGTGGGGCGGTTTCCGTGCCCTACGTAGTAAGATTGACCAGTCCCAGACGGCTGAGAGATTTGAAAGTGACAACGGATGGATTAAAAGCAAGGTATTTTGCGAATATATTTGAAGCATATTTCGTCCATTTCAATTTAAAAATGACATCACACTCCCTGTGACGGCCGGCCAGAAGACACATCTGACATAAGAATTGAGTCGAATATACTCAGATTTAACTAGTGTTGCTACTGAATGGCACAGACTTTCCCGTATTAGTTTTCTTTATCCTTTGGTCTTCGCTAGCTATTTGGAATTGCCACATACTCTTTCTTGCCAGCTACTCTTGCCACATACTCTTTCTTTTTTTTGGGTCATTTTCTTAATTTTTCGGTTTCCTATTGGTAGAACGAAAATATTAATTTTAGAATATAAAGAACACAAAAACCTAGCCGTAAATGGCAGTTTTCTTTTAAAAATGATGTGCCGTTTAAGAGAAATGGCGTTTTTAGCACTACTAAAAATGCGAAATTTGAAGCTCGTTTTCACAGAAAATGTTTGAGTTTGCAAAATACTTTATTAGAAGTTATTTGAAGCATTTACACTCACAAATATAATAATCTTTACAAATTACGGATAATGTGCATATTAAAGGTGTGAGAGATCTTTCAAAAAATTTACATTTATATAATTTTTGAAAAAACAAAAAAAAAGCTGAAAAAGACTTTACGTCATATTAAAGAGTGTAATTATCACTATCTGGTACTAAAGTTTCAAGAAAAAATTTTCAGCCGTATATGAGCCATTCCACGTCAAATCGCACAAGAGTTGACACGACTTTTTTTTAAATGTACGATATTTTTTTTCTTAAATCTGGACATAAAAAAAGAGACACGTATTTTTTTATTTGCCTGAAAATTGATTATTTGTGTAGTTATACCTAAATTAAATTTAGGAATTTACAGGTGCTTCACAAAATAATATCAATTGTTGCTCCGAATATACTGACTACAAAAATTTCTGCTTTGTTTCATTTAAAACATTGAATTGTTTGTTTTATTCATTTGAAAATAAATTGTTCAAAAAATATTTTTTTTTTATTTTAAAAGTGTATTTTTTTCAAAAACATAAAATTTATATATAAAATCGATGAGATTAAAATTTGAAAAAAATATAGGCGTGTTCCTTGTTGAATTTGCTATGAAATGCAATAAGAAAAAAGTGGGCACTTCACACATACAGTGCTGAAAAAATTAATTGTAAGTATGAGAGCGCCCTCTGCCTCTGCCCATGCACTAACGAATTGTGTTCGGTCCGTCTTTGATGCAAGTGCTGAAGAACTAAAAAATAATGACCGTCTGCCTGATTAGGGTTTCAAGAGATATTAGTTATATTAGATGTTCACTCTGCCTCCAAAATGTATGATATTGTGTCATACATGTTTTGTGTGTAATATCGTGGGTGACTTGCGGGTCATCTATGTTCTTATGGGTGAGAGCGAAACGAATTGAAATACGAGCCATTCCATGTCAAATCGCACAAGAGTTTACTCGATTATTTTTTAAATGTATGCAATTTAAAAAAAATAAATTACACGAATACATGGCATTCATTCTGGACATCAAAAAAAGGCAAGTGTTTTTTATTTACCTGATAATTGATTATTTTTGTGGTTGTGCCTATTTTAAATTTTGGAATTTACTTGTACTTTGCAAAATATGATTGATTGATACTCCGAATGTACTTAACATAAAAAAATCCTGGTTTGTTTCGTTTAATATTTTGATATGTGTATTTTATTCCTCTTTAAATTACTTTCTCTAAACATAAATAGTTGATTAAAAAAATGTAATTAAAAAAATGAATATTTCTACATGAACTCTCTCAGAAAAAAATTTCAAAAAATATAGGCGTATTTTCTGTTAACTTTTCTACAAAACACAACAAGAAAAAAAGTGGGCACTCAACACGTACAGATAAACAAATCTATTGTAAGTATGCGGGCGCGTGGTTCCTGCCCCTGCACTGACGAATTGTGTTCGATCAGTCTTTGATACAAGTGCCGACGAAAATAAAAAAAAAAGGTTGACAGGGTTTCTGACTGATTAGGGTTTCAAGAAACAATAGTAACTCACATGTTCACTCTTTCTTCAGAAGGGATGGGGGACAGCAAAACAAATTCTACAACTGTTTTTTCCTCGTGTCAGCGAAACGAATTTTACTGCATCCTTTTGCATCCTAGGGATGGGTGCCCTCCTCACCTTGCTCGTGAAATACAATCAACCACTTGTCAAAGGATATGAGTAAAATTTTCTCAACATCAGTCACAATACGCACCTTATGAAGACAAGAGAGCTAGTGTTTGTTCTATGAATCGTGTGTACACTGTGCAACATGATTAGCGATCACTGTATGAGATGTGACAGATGTTCCAATCCATTTAATCTTTCTGATCACGGTTTTTAGAAAAGAATACCTCCAAGACGCGTAAACAACAATTTGCTGGGGAATTTAGAGGAGTCAATAGATTGGCAAATTTATGATTCATTTTGGAAGGGAATCGGCTTCCAAAGCGGCCTTTTGTTAGTGAAGAGAGCGTCGACAACAGTGGCTCCCGTGGCATTGACAAAAGAAGCGGAAAGTCCAGTGAATATAGTGAAAAGTGTGGAAATCAAGGAAATGACAATTTAAGCTCTTCAGATAGTTCAAGTTTCTGCGAAATTAATAAAGAGAAGATAAACAAGAGTTAAATTTCAATAGGAGAAACCTCCGCTAAGAAAAGAATATTAGAACAAAAACGGAATCCCCATGAGAAATTTCAGAATGTACAAAATGCCAACACAGATAATTTTTTTCAGATTGAAGATCCTTCAACGTCCATCGAAAATCAAACATACTCTTTAGAAACTTATTGATTCATTTCACTCAACAGATGGCATGACGTTCAATATTAAAATTTTTGACAATTTTTTAAAGTTGGATATACAATAAAATTAAACGACATTTTTTTACCAACCGAACGCATGATAAAAGTGTCTAAAATGTTGGCTGAAGAAAATGGAATTTTCTCCAGAGCTGAAGTGAAATTCGTAAGGCATTAAAACTGTGCATTGTGAGGAAAGTTCAAGAATTCTATGGTAAACAAGTACTTGTATTTAAAGTTAGTTGTGAAGGACCAGAAAATTTCAAAAATGTCAATCAAAACATAAGTCAAGAATGCGTCATTTAATTATTTATAAATAATTTACAAATTCATAAATTATTTATAGATATATTATATTATTTATATGAATTAATAAACATAACTATTATTATTTATAAATACAATCGTGAAGTTTTACCACTTCAAGAGCATTTAATTACTGCTTCATCCAAAGATATCGACAGCCAGTAACGCAAAAAACGAGTCTCTTGCAGCAATATATGATACGCTAGTTCGTAAAATATTAATATCTTTTAAAGTTACTGAGATCCCACTTTGATTTTTTCTGGAGATATCATCAATACTCTAGTGCGTTTATAAATATATTTTTTTTAATTTTTAGCTCATCGTGTTTAAAAAAAATATTTAATATTCAAAATTTCAATTTTGTTCAAAAAATTGAAAATTCAGAAAATTAAATATTTTTCAAAATGTTAAAAATTAAACATGTTTTTAAGCTTCGAATGGAATTTGAACGGGAATTTCTATAATTAATGTATTCAAGTATATGATATTTTTAAGTTAGTGATGCGAGCCATTTTTAGCAAAATTTCATTGTACAATATTTCCGAAAATAATAAAGTTAAAAAAAAATAAAAATACACGTGTTTACTTATTTGACCCCTATAACAAATAGAAAAAATTAGAAAATATTTAAAAATATGAAGGTCAAATATTGGTCTTTTTTGTGCGATTTGACGTGGAATGGCTCATATGAGAAAATGGCGTTTGAGTATTTCTGAAAATGCCGAAATTTGAGCTACTTTTCACAGAAAACGGTAGTGTTTTCGAGAAACTTTACTTGACATTATTTAAAGCATATATACTCGTAAATATATTAAAGTGAAAAAAATCGCCGATAAGGTAAATATTAACTACGTGAGAGACAAGTAAAATATTTACATTTTTGTAATTTTTGAAAAAACCTACCAATAGACCAATATGGCTGTCATGTCATCTGATAGAGTAAATTTACCACTATCCCTACCAAAATTTAAAGACAAAATTTCGAGCTGTTCTTGAGAAAATCTTTTTGTAATTTTTTAATGTTGCATAATTGCACGCAATATTGCACGAAAAGTACTAAAATTTGAGAAACATTTACCTGACCTTTATGAAAGAACTCAATGTGCAGAACAAATTTTATTTGAAGAAAAAATCTCTATCATCAATTTTGTAGCTGGAGAAAGACGCCGAAAAGAATTCAAACTCAAAATTTTCGAAAATACAGTTATCCGTGAAAATCGGACCTATGCCATGTTAATAAGTGTATTTTACTCTATTCAAACAAGAAATTTAAAGAAAAAATATGGAGCCATTTTTGAGAAAATTTTGAAAAAACCGCCGGGGGCTTCATATAAAGTACTCCCAAATTTTGAAGAACCTTTTTCAAAATCTCAAAGCTTCGACTAGAATCAGATCGACCAGGGAGTATCCATTTTGGAAGAAATCGTACATATGATTTAGGCGCTAGCAGTGTTCACACACGGACAGACGGACGGACGGACGTTTTCCTTTCAATTGGGTTTTCGGTATCAAGGACCTAGAAAACTGGGTTTCTGGCTACACCACGAGTTAGGGGATTTTTTTCCTTAATTTAGCAACAGGTTTTATCCCCTTTTTCGTTTTCACGGCCCGGCAATTAATTTTTTTGGACGAAAATTGGCCATTTTTTCGCGCAGCATTAGATAACTTTCCCTGTACTACGTATATCATTCCGTGTATACGTGCGTATACGGGAAAGTAAAAATAGAGGATTTAACCCAACAGCGCTTAAATATTAAAGTGATATTAAATCTGTATATTAGAAATTGTGTGCCTTGATGTGTAACATAATAATTAATTGAATATATAGTTTATACTAGTTGTTTCTGTTAGAAATAATTTAGTAGCCAATCACTGTCATTATGGTGGCCAATCACCGTAATTTCTGGCCAATCTCTGTATGAAGTCACACGTTATTATGAAACAATTAATTAATAACGTAATATTGATTTCCCGATAGAAATTACGGTTGGGATCAGTAAAAGGATAATTAAGAAATTTACTTAAAGACCGCACATTCTATTTTTTTCATTCTTTAAACCTGATTTTTCTATTGATCTTAAATTTAAATCATCAACACCCATGAATCTACAGTTCATTTTCAAATATACAAACATTTCAATGTTTGGTGCTTATGACTGGGGTGCTCCCACTTCACCTTTTCTGTAGAGCAAACGAACGAATTTCTGAATTTTGAACTTGCACCCTTCCTTTTTAGGTTCTCTCATTAATATGGGCTTTAATACTTGAGCCCAATTCTTTTGCAATATTTCTATCACAAATTACTTCAAATGGCTCTGGCTTCTTTCTCTCTTTCATAATTTAAAAATATTCTTGAGCTACTTCAATAGTCTCTATTTGTTTCAAAAGTTTCTCATATCTCATTTATTTATACTGATTAAATGAATGCACATTTACAGAAAAAAATGTGTTCCATCGTTGTATTTAATGACTTTGAAAACCACAATAAATATCATGAATGTATTATTCTTATTTTGCCCTCTACATTAATCTAAAAAAAAACAATTTTAGTAATCTTTGGATATTCCTGTATTTTATTTTGATCAATTGAAATAAGAGAGAACACACCAAATTTGATTTTTTTGGTGACTCGCTAAGAATCAAAACTTATGCTGCTCCCACCATTATGTCAAATAACAATGAACTTTAACAACCAGAATAAACGTTTATAGAGCTGAGCAGGGACATTAAATCGAGGTAATGGTAAATTTGGGGCATAATCAAATCCTGTTACAGGAAGATTTCTGTGAGATTTTGAAATAGTTAATATTGTAAGCTGCAGTTTGTTTTTATGGTAATCGTACTCCCTCTTGTAAATATTATTTGGATCTTTAGTGAGGCCAACTTCACATACAGTGCAAAAGTCACATACATCAGTTTTGGGTTGCTTAAAAGAATGCAGCATGTTTTTTTTCATTCAGACATCCGAACACAGTTCCTCAGAATTAACACGCTAGCGCTGATACCACTAAGCAACACAAGCGCAGTGCGCTGGAATGATCGTTTTTCGGTGCAAGATTACATAACTTTCTCTTCTTACGAAGTGTTCGTATGGCGAGAAAGTAATAATAATTTCGGAACCGTTAGGGATATATAAGTTGGTTGCAGAGGTTCTGGTTAAATTGTATTTCATTTTAATGTTGAAATACTCTTAATTTTACTTAAATCGGTTCATACAGATGCACACAAGACAACGATTGATTTGACATGGCATACGTTTGAGATCAAATACCACAGTTGGAAAGATGTTTAAAAGATGCAATTTAGGAAAACACAGACAAGTCTTGTACATTTATCTGTATTGATTCTATTATTGAATTGTTATGATGTGTAATTTGTAGGTAGATTGCCATGTATTTATACTTATATGGCATGTATACTTATATTGAGGAATTATTTTCAGGCAAAGTGCTAGGCCACTGACAATTTATTTGTGTGGCAGTGCAGTTTAACTTTTTTCAGCATTACTTTTTTAAAGAAAAGAAAAATAGTAATTTACTTTACCCGTAAGTGTATTTCTTTTAAAACTTTCTCTGATCAATACTGAAAATTACTAATAAATTAAAAAGTATCACAATGCTGTAATATTGTTAGTGCTAATACTTATAATATATCACTTACTTATAATATATTATCATTGCTACAGTAACATTTGACACAAGTTTATTGTCAGGACATAACTGAGTTGATATGATTTGTAATTTGTAGCTACAATGGCACGTAAGAGGCGTTTGACTTTGGAAAGCTAACGTAAAAATGGAAGAAAGATCAAAACAACAGAAGCTGTCCTCCACGCCAAGTTCATGTTGTCAGAGGATCAGGGGAAGCAAATGTAGCAGTCTACAAACTATACATAGTACAACCAAACAGTAGTGTGAACAGTAGGGGCCATGATGCTCCAAACATAGAACATTATGCTCCAAAAAGATGTCCAGAAAGTTTATTTTGAAGAAATGTCTGTATTTTTTTAGTAATGTAACAAGAGACATTTTGCCTCCAAAAAAGCATAAGGTGGGTTTATTAAGCCAAGAAAAATAAAATCTGATATTGTTTCCCCTATTGAGGTTCCTGAACTCCTAGCAAAATTAATTACAAAAAAGGATGAAAGATCAAAACATTACTTGCGTAATATTAGAAGTTATACTAATGTTCTAGCATTTGTCTCTGTGCAAGCAAATCTTTTAACATTTAAAAACCATAGGCCTTACTGTTACGCATTCAAGAGCATATATACCATTCAGTGATAACTGTACATCTCAATAAAGACAATCCTTTAAAGTATGCAAGTCTCTCTTTATTCGAGACTCGAACAATTCTTTACAGTTCAGAATAAATCAAGGTACTAATAACGAATGCGAGGCAGATTTAATAATATTATTTATGCACAGGCTTCTCAATGTCAATCCGTACTATTTACCATCCGTTCCTATTTATCATCTCATTTTTTCTGTTGAATACTTTTGATAAAAGACATCACGATCTATCTACAACTGTAGAAATTGCTTCTGTATTTCTAAGTGACGATGGAGGTCCCACCAACAATATTTCTTTCACAACTCATTCTGAAGTATTTGGTCATCGTATAAAAATAATATCTGCTCTCGACTCCGATACTGATCCCATTTCTTATCCATTACTTTTTGTATGTAGAGAATCATTGTGGAAGCTTTGGATGAGTCTTGATTCTGTCCATACAACTTCGGTTTGTAATGTTGTTACTCAGTTGCAGTACTATTCTTATCGCTTAGCAATAAGAGGTGGTTTCAGCCCTTTGCCCAGTTCTGGAAGACTGTTCCAACAATATGTTGTAGATTCTTACATCAAAATTTTATCAAAAACAAAATAAACAAAATATTTAGCATCCCTTATAACATTTTAGGTGCAAAATAATTCTGTATGGTGTTGAATTCCATATATTCTTAAGAGTTCTCCGAAATAATAAAATATGATGTGTAGAACAGTAATTGTGAATAGTTAAATAATTGAGTAATGTTTATTTAATATCTTGCATCTTCATGCATTCTGAAGAATATTAGTTAGCATTTCACTTACGATACCAACATAGGCTCTTTCTTCTCTAGAGGAAATACAATCATTTTTTCACCTTGAAATTGAGTTGTTTCTGTGCCACTTCAGATAATCTCTCTTAATATTAATGCAATGAATACATACATTACAATAAAGAGGGAATGATTTAAACAGATTTCAATATCGCACAAGGAACTACAAAATGTATCTCCCCTAAGAACTACATTGTACATTGGAGAGCTAAAAATGTGTATGACCTGCAATTGTCTCAAGTTAGATTAAATTTTATAAAATTAAGAGGAAAAATATTGTTTTGGGGATACTATATTTTAGAGGATAGACAGTTCTGAGAGCTTAGACAATAGATGTGTTATTGTATCAATATAAATTTCAATACTTGCGTTGGTTACAACGTTTTCCACTTTGATGTGCAACGTAAACCGGTAAACTGAAATTGAAGTTTTATAATACATTTATTCATGTTTTAAACTGAATGGATTTAAAAAGTGGTTTCACATGGATTTTATTCATAATTGCATGAAGTTACGTTTTAACAATGAATACAATCACTTTCATTCAGTGGAAAAATAATAATAATTCACGTTCATTCATTACCATATATGTATGGTATATTGTAACAAATTCATTACACGTAACATTTTAATCACTCATATAAATAGAGACTACCAAATATATCAAGAAATTGTTTAAAAACTATATGATAAATATATTGTCATTGAATTGCAAAGACATGTTTTTTCATTTTGTAAACCTTTCAATCCTTCATCTGAAAAAGAGATGCTTACTTTTGCAAGTTTCTTTTCTTTACCTGATCTTTACCTGATGCTTACCGAATGGAGAAAAAAGAAACCGCTCATTTAATGAGCGGGTATACCTCTAGTAGCTAATAAACGGCCAGGGATCTTTAATTTCAATTACGCCGTGGATTTGATTGTTTTAGCATTTCGTAGATTTGACGATGAACATTGCTGGTGAACTGATGGTTCGGCCGGACTATACCACGGGACATGCCGGAACTGCCGTTGGGATTGCCGGTGGCTGAAGTGGTAGTGCTGGGATTCGACGTCGGAGTGGTGGTACTGGAGGCGTTTTGAACGGCTGCAGAAGCCACAAGGACAGCAACAATCTGTAAGACAATGCCAACATTCAAAGAATGAAGGACAGATACAGAAGAAAACAGACAATTTCTGTTTCCCCCGATCTCCAACTTAAAATTATTTTAAAAACTATTCAGAATAGGCGGAAACTCACATTTCATTAAATTAAGTCGTTAAGTTCTTATAAACGTGCTAGACGTATACAATATATACACATGGTCTCAATCTTCTGAATGTTTACTTTACCTATAGATAAAGGTAGTGAGCTTATCAAATGTCATCTCTTCCCAACGTTATTAACACTTTTTTTTAAAAAATTGCCGAGAACGTTGTCAATTTTACTTTTCTTTCCTTAAAACTTTCACGTACCCACTAAAACTGTCCTTATCTCACTACCGTACTTCAGCAACGTTTTTTTAAATTCAGTTTGAGCGAGTCAGACCACATTCTGTGAATACTTCTCCGTTTCTCACTGTTTATCCCTCTCTCACCCTGTCCTGCCTGTTTCTGTCTGCCGCTCTATATCCCTCTCATTCACATTTTTTGCTGATTCTGCACATCTCTGAGCAGGTGAGCTAATATCGGGAAGCGCCGGAGCAGCAAAAAGTAATAGAGTGTTCAGGAAGAGTTCATTCTGTAGATTACGGTATGAGAAACGTTTTTTCATGCCTTCGGTCTCAAAAGTTTAGTTTTTTAAGGCCCTAGAACGCCTCGTTTAGGAGTTATATAACGATATAGATTGAAAATGCTGCCGAGTGTGTTGTAGGTTACATTTGACACGAATACACGTTATGTAGTGGATAAGTAGTGAATATAAAACGCCATGAGTGGCATTACAAAAGAGTTAACAACACATAAACCTTCTCGGTGAAAAAACACGTCGAAGTGCCAACTTTCATGGAGATCGGTCCAAGGATGTTGGAGTTTTGCTCTTATATACATACTAACATCCTGTTATATATATATATATATATATATATATATATATATATATATATATATTTATTTTCTTGTTTTAGTAATTTGGCAACCGCGTCCCTTTGCGACCTGTCAAGACAGCCGGGCTGGTCACGCCGAGCCGGCTGAGGAAGAGGCGACCGTCAGGCCATAAGCAGCCGCAACTTCCCGGTTCCGTGTTTTCACACTTAGGCGGGCAGGTACGCGGCTTACGGGGATTTTTACGCACTGTACAGAGTGTGGGGTGGGTCTCTTTAAGCGATTCTGTCCAGCATGCTTAAGAAACAAAACTGTAAACCAAGAGGTCAGATTTGTCGATTTATTAACACCAATGTAACACTAATGATTATTTATTGAAAGCCAGCACAGAGAGAAATCAGAAAGATATCTTGTGAATCATTACCGCGAAATTCTTCATTATTTATAACAACAATAATGTATTATTATTATTATTATTATTATTATTATTATTATTATTATTATTGAGTCTGCATATTTTAAAAATAAACTCTTAATATAATTATGAAATAAACTAATAAAATACAAATCAGTAGTAAATTAATAATTTTTGAAAATAACTAATAAAAAATACTAAAATATAATTTCTTCAAAATGAGAAAAGAACTGACCGTGTAAATTCTTAAAGTGACCACCATTTACCAAGAGACAGGCGTATACTCTTTTCGCTGTAGCGGCTGCAGTATGTCGAAGAAAAACAAGAACAGAATGCTTTCTCTTTCTTCCAACTAAAATTAGACACATTCTCTCAGCCTGAAATCTGAGGGCGCGGGGCCGCGGGTTTGGGGTTTGCTAAAAGTGAAAGGGATGCCGAGGTTATTTCACGCGTTGCCAAATCGCCAAAAGAAGAGATGGTGTTTGCAGACATGGGTTGTGAGATGCGATATATATATATATATATATATATATATATATATATATATATATATATACACACACACACACACACACAAAGGCAACACGTAGATTGATCGATTGGTGTTTCCGGGCGCGTCAACTGCTAAGGACATTAGTCCCGTAAGTGTAATGCATGTTTTCCTCGAGAGACGGCAGTGAACTTCCCCCCTCTGAATGGCGAGATTCGGCTCCAGCCTACACGTCGGCTAGCGGGGTTTTCCCCTACCAGATATCTCCCACCAACCGGGCACCGCCTGAGCGGGGACAAGTTCTAAGCTTCCGACTGGTCTCCAGACATGTGTGGCAGTGTCGTGAATGTCAGTGTGTGTGTGTAAGTAAGAGGTGAGGATAGGACAAGGAAGAGGAAGAAAAGATCGCGCGCAGCCCGTGGCGGGTTTGTTTGTGTAAAACTTCAGCATTCGCCTAGTGTTGAAAGGCAAAACCAAGGGAAAACTACAAATCAGAGCAATCGCCCGCCAGATAATAGCTAAACTCGACCTACCTAAATAGTTAATGTAAAATATTCTGCCATAGTCGGTATTAAAATGCAAGGACCTCACGGTCAGAGGTACTGCATGACATCAATTGATGTCCTGAGCTGCATAAGTCGCTAGCAACACGGAGACCGGGAGAGGTGGCTCAGGGCATCAACTGATGTCACTGCAGTGCCTCTGACCGGGAGGTCCTAGGTTCGACACATACAGACTTGCACTACACTACAAGTCAGGCCGGGAGACCGTTCGGGAGCTTCAAGCTTGTCCCATCCGGGGCGGTGGCCCGTTGGTGAGAGATACCTGGTTGGAGAAGATCCCTGCTTACTCCCCGAGGAACACAAGCACAACACTTACGGTACTGGTAACCTTCACTCTTATCGTACCCGGAATCACTAATAAATCAACCAATCAAGAAACCAAGCAGCAGGTAGGAAGAGGGACCAATATACTATACTTCGGTTTTTCTTTCTTGGCGCACGGGGGGTGTCATCAAAATGGAACATCTCACGATATTTCGCGTCGTTCTCCGTTGTGCCGCCATCTGTCCCATGATCGTCAACACTGCTCGATACACTCGCGATCATGCGATTTTTCATTTTATTGATATAGTACCCTCGTGCGCCAAGAAAGAAAAACCAAAGTATATGCCTATAAAGATATTTCAACTCTCGATATTTAGAGAAAAGGAAGATACGTCCGTTCGCGCATTTCTATTATTTCCCGCCACATCACTGTTCTATTTCTGTAGAATACAAAGAACATGACCTAATAAACAATTAATTTTTTTATGTATTTTATGGTCGTTCTTTTCTAGATGTAGCAAGGTACTATATAATGTTATTTCCCCTTTTGGAAGTTTTTAAATATATTTCCTGTCGTAGAGCAAAACAATATATACAGTTATATCAGATATTGCATAAAAGTTTAAATTGAAATTATTAATATTACAGACCACAACTAGAGAAAGCAAGTGGTGTTCATAACCAATAATATGATTTTAAAAGATTATGTGTAAGTCAAAAGTTAAAATTGGAAGATACTTTCAATTCCACAATTTTTATTTCACACAAACCTGATAATATTTATGATAAAAATAAATCCTGATAAGGCACTACCAAAACACACATGTGCTTGGGAAAACATCTGGAAAATTAAAATATATTGAAAGAAGAGCTATCTCACATACCAGAACGCCTTTCATGATGCACGTGCTAAACACAACTGGATATGTGACTTTGATTCCCGTTGACTAAGTACCTACTTATAGGTTCCACGTTTCGTCACAGGTAACCTTTCTGGAAATTTCTTGAACGCCCACAAAAGACTTTTATCGTAAACAAAGGCGAGCAAATGATAGTTGCTTATCTTCAAGGTCGCGCTTGCAAAGCGTTGATGGCACGGCACAAATGATCGACGTTTTTTGATCGACCGAAACCAATAACCTTACAACTCACATACTGGAGGAATTGAACTATATTAATTGTAACCAGGGACATTTATTCCATGGAAGAAAGGGAAGCATCGCTTCCCCTATCGTTTCCTAAAATACCACTAGACTACTCATTTCCATTCATTTACTGTAATTCCAAGTAAAAACAGTTTAAATTGGGCGCGACAATCTTATCTTTCCAAACTGAGGACGTAGTTATTAATGTCACCAATAGATGGGGTAGAGATCGCCAGTAAAGCTCTGTGGAAGCACTGGGCTGGCTGCATCCAGCGTCTCTCATGGAATGCTATGATCAGCAGACATACTGGCGCGTTTGGTGGTCGCGCGTGGGCTCTGTCAGTCGAGGTCGCCTTTGGAAGCAATCGGCCAGTTGCTTACATCGAGAGTCAACGCGCGTGTGGTGGGCTTCGCATGTGCTTATCGGTTCAGTAGTATTCATTTATTTTTTCTTGAGTTCTTATTTTCTTGTGCTGCAAATCTGTAAAGGCTGCTTTGAAGCTTTAAATAATTACTGATTTAAACAATTTACACAAGGTTGTAAAAATACATTGAAGTTGTAAAATCATTTGACGAGCACTTTGATGTTAAAAACGTATAATTCAACACAAACTCAGTTTTCGAAGACAAGATGAGTCATTTGACTTCACAAAATAAAGAGAACTTTAAAGATTTGGTACACTTAAAAGTAAACATGATCCACTTTTGTGCAGCATTTCGGGAATTCCTCTGTATTTGTTGGCACTTCAAATTTGATTCAAATGACATAATATCTTTAGTTGTCAATGTTTATTTGCAAAACATTAAACACGAAATAAATAATAGTAAGTCCGTTACCATTGAGAGTACAGATATTGAGAATCTGAGCGAATTGTCTAAAGTAGTGCGTTATTTAAATGCGGAAGAAAATGTTGAAGAGAGATACCTAGGATTCTAAGACGCCTCTTGAGATGGAACGCCAGAAGCTTTTCTATATAATTGAAAAAGACATTGTTGAAGATTTAAAATACGTATCAAAACTAATTGCGCAAAGTTATGATGGTGCTGCGGTGACTAGTCATTTAAATGGTAAATAAGTTAATGTGAAACAGGCTTACCATTATGCACTGTTTTGCTCATAAATTAAATAGGGAATTATCTAAGTCACTTTTCAAAATTAAAGAATCTAAAATATTTTTCAAACCTTTATCTAGCTTATCAACATTTTCTCGCATTCGCTTAAACGTTGCCATTCACTAGGCAATGTAGTTAAAAAAATGGTTTCCAAAACAGCTTCAACCAGATGGAATTACAATAGTAGATTAGTTCAAACTGTGTATGAGTATCGAGAACCTGTTATGAATTTGTTTGAAAATATTGTCGAAGGCGACAGTGCAGAAACTCTCACGTCATCAAGAGGATTTTTAGAGTTATTGAAAAGGGAGTTTTAATTACAAGTTATTACAATTACCATTATTGTTTTTACAAGTGGTTTAATATACCCATTTGTCATCAGATACGCGTGAAAAATTAAAAACCTTTCACCTGAAATGTAATTGCTTCCCTCGAAATAAATTTCGCCACACGCCACCGATTGTAACTACGTAAGCCACAGCGATAACGTAGTAAAAAAGAAAGAGTAGAAAAGTTACAACAGAAAAGTATCTTGCGTCCTCTACGAAACATTCATAGATCGTCTAATATCGTTCTGCACTTACTTTCCAAAATATATAAAATGACTAGTGGAGCTTAAACAGCACATACTTTTCCCCCCATATTTTGAATAAAAATTACGCGAATAGTACCCAAATTTTCGATAAATTAATTATGCATGATATTATTTCACAATCTATCTTTAAAACCAGATATCATTAAGCGAAAATCTGTCATTAATATTCTATTTGTAGGAAGACACCGAAAAACTTTGAACTTTTGCAATTTTCGAAAAACCAGGTTTGAGACTTCCACCATTCTCTTAAACGTCCTTCACACTATCCACCAACAAAATTTGATCAAAAACCATGTAGACATTTTTTCTGAAAACTTGAAAAATATAACAGGGGCTTCTTATAAAGTACCTCCCAAAATTAAAATATCGATATCAAATTCCAGGGACCGCGACATCACTCAGATTGATTGAAGGGGAACACTTTTGGAGGAAATAGTCCGAACGGTTTAGACCAGGGCTCATCGATTCGGAACAAAGAGCCCTCTGGGGGCCGGACGACCGGAGCGGAGCGGGAGCGAGCGAAGCCTGCTTGGCGAGGGGAGGGGGGCGTTGAGAGGTAGAAGCGATGAGGCGGTCAGCTCAGTTTCACACAAGACATTGCGAAATGTATATTAGGGAAGAGGAAGCTGCTCTTGAAATAAGAGTCTGATAATTTTTAAAAATAAATGGGAATAACTACTTTTTTTTCAAAATTTGGAGATAACATAAAATATTTGTATTTTTCATAGAAATTTTAATCATGTTAAAGAGTGTAATCTAAAGAGTCATTACATGCTGCATCATGCAGCAGAGTATGACAAATACACTGTCGAGTAACGTTGATTTTAAAAATAATTTCACGAAATTTATGATATGGAATCAGCCAGTGGCGTGCAATCGATGGAATGAAGGGAATGAGTCATTCCCCTAAGCAAAGCACAGAAAAATCCTTTCTATATTTAAAAAAATTCTTTGCTTATGGCCAGAGCAAAACTATTTACTCAACTCAGATTCTGAGCTATGTACTAGTGGTTTAACCGTAACCATGATGTTTTAAATCGGTGTGTAAATTCGTCTCGTGCCGTCAGCGAAGCTTCGTTCTTCGAAGGTGCAGGCGCTCGTCATGCCTCGTGCAAAGTCGGGTCTGTCCGTGAGGGCGCGAGGATAATGAATATGAGAATTCGTTCCGTTGTGATCGACGATAATTTTGGCTTTTCGAGTGTATTTTTTGTACGTGCTAACTACATTATAATACAATGAAAGTATAAAGCACCTAGTAATATCGAGAACATTTATACTAAGTTAAAGGAAGTATTCTAAACAAGCTAATTCTTTGCGTACTGTTCTGCAGTTCTCCCTTGCGAGAAGGAAATGCAATCGGTGAAATCATTCCACGCAGTAGTCATGGCATCTAGCGAGGAAAGTGAGAACAACCCGCGTTGACAGGGAGAGCCGACCGCGCGGTGCAACGCCCACGGATCTCTTAGGATAATCTCCGTTTCCGGTGGTACATTCGAAGTAGGCACGATCAACTTAAGAATAAAACATTACTGATATTTCGAGGAACCGCAACACACGAGAATTTCAGGCGCAAGTTTGGAACGTATTCCCCTTGTGCTATTATGAGATGAATTGTACCAGGATTGTTACCATAAATAATACCAAAAATACCCAGTTGATACCAAAGTAATACAATATTTGCACTCAGAGCAAAAACAAGAAACATAAGATGCAAAAAAGAGAATTAACAGGAAGTGAAATTTGTCCGAAAAATCTAAATCACATAACATCCAGAGAATGTGAAAAGTGCAAGAAAGTACTAGAACGAACATCATATCCATTGTATAGGTCGTGCAGAGGCGTATCTAGGATATGGCAGACATGGCTCGTGCCATGGGCGCCACTCGCAAGGGGCGCTATTTAGCTTTCGATATTTACGAAAAAAAGTTGAATGAATTATTATTTAATTATGGAATTAAATTTTACACAACAGATGAAATAAAATCAACATTTTGTATTAAATGCGATAATAGTATAAATTGTGTACAAAATAAAACACAATTTTTTAATAAAGCAATAACGATGATTTGCATCATCCTCTTTACCACAATGCACATTTCGCCTGTGCAAACTGAGGAAGTTTGGGAGATGCTTGCGTTATGTATGAGTATGTTATCGGTAGACGTGTCATTGCCTGAATCGATAGTAGTGTTAGAAATAGCTCTCAGACGATTTGACAGGTTGCGAACCAGAACCAGACCCACTCCACTCAATCCAGGGAAGACCCACAGTAATATGTGATGTGTGACCAACCATTGCTTTCCAAACCTGCGCGTCTTTCACCATGCACCAATAAATATGTACGTGTATACTAATAATTGTTCAACATTTATCACCAAATTATTTGAGAGTTCTTTTCATTGAGTAGGTATTAGAGCGATGAAGTGCTAGAGTGTATCTCTGCAATTACTGTCTTTCTCATATTTTGTTTGTTAATTGTAGTGCGCGAGCGCGAGTGCTACACCCAACACACAATTCAGTGAGAACTTCGTGAAATTTAGTTGCTGATTCCGGTTGTCGTGTAGGTAAGTCAATAATTTGTATTTAATAGTGTTGATTATTATGAATGTTTGGGAGACATTTGACGTCCTGAAAATGAAAAGGTTTTAACCTCACTTTTACCGAAAAATGAGTAATCGATTTGGTTGGATATGTCGAAAGTATTTTTATCGGCTGCATTGGATGTATGTTCGTTTTATCTTTGACGTATGTACAGTGTTAGTTCTGTCGACATATACATATTTTTTTAAAAGAAAAGGTTCTATCTGCAATAATCATGGAGGCAACGTCTTTCCAAGATATTACTATTGACTTATACTCCTTCTAAAGTATCATTTAAAACTGGCAAATCTTTTTAAAAATATAAAATACCAAATGTAATACAGTTCAAGAGATTTCTACAATTAAAATACTAGTGGAAAATATTGCTTTCATTGGGAATGTAAAAAAGTTTGGCAGTAGCACCTTATAGAAGTTTCATAGCGTGTAACTTGCAAAGGAAATCA
Source organism: Acheta domesticus (assembly GCA_031308135.1). NCBI lineage: Eukaryota > Metazoa > Arthropoda > Insecta > Orthoptera > Gryllidae > Acheta > Acheta domesticus. Next base: position 50,077,738 of record JAHLJT010002630.1, read on the forward strand.
TTGTGTGAGAGTGACACAGAGAAGAGTCTTGAAGATTTCGCTATTCAAATTCTAACTATTGCTGTTTCCATTGCAAGTTGTGAGAGACCTTTCAGCAAGTTAAAATTGATAGTCTATTTAAGAGCTTCAATGAGATAAGAGAGATTGTGTGTGATCTTGCTCTATTGCGTATAGAAAGAGAAGGAGCTGAGAAAATTTTCTTTGATTGTCCTTGATGTATTTGCATCAGTGAAATCAAAGAACGCGCACTTCTGTACCACACAAAAATGTAATGTTTTCGCATTTATTAATATCATTGTTGTATTGTAATGGGTAATCTGAGTGCCATTATAAGTCATTATTAGACTAGTGCTACAGAACGGCACAGACTTCTCGAATTAGTGTTCTATTTTCTTTGGTCTGGGCTAGCTGTTCGGAGTTGCCACATACTCTTACCAGTTGTCATCTGTAGCAGCCCAAAGAACATTTTTTTGAAATTTTCTCAATTTCTCGGTTTCTCGGTATACCCGAAATATTACGTTAAAAATGAGAAAGAAGAGTAAAACCTCGTCCTAAATGGCAATTTTCATCGCTAAATTTGAAGCCATTTTTACGCAAATGTCTTTTTAGCGTTACTATTACAGCTCAATTTGATGCTGTTTGTCACAGAACTTTACTATATTCGTAAGCATACGAGAAAGTAAAAGATGCTTATGGGTCATTTCATGCAAAATTTCAGGTTTTCTGCCAGCGAGTCTCTGATTTTTTTGATATTTTAATATATTAATATACTAATGATGCACAGTTAAAAGACAAATGGAATTAATATCTTTAGCAGTTAAGCAACAATTACGGGTTAGACATGGACGATGACACAATATACTCAATTATGAAAATAATTATGACGTTCATAAAATGAATAAAACGTTAAAAACGGGCACACTGGTTTGAAGATAAATGATGATATTTTAAGCAGTTGATAATATATTAAGGATTGATATATTTGTTATAATAAAGAATGCTAATAAATTAAACAAATATATTTCTTTTCAAAAGTAATTTCTTTCCATTCATTTTTTACACACTGCAAGAAGAAACCAATAAATTACCATTCTGCGAACCTTCGCAATGGATTCATAAAAAATGCGTAAGTTATTAAATAAAAAGTATACGCGCATTTTGCTCTAAAGGTTGAAAGTCGCGTGCCCTTTCCCAGCGAGGGGTGTGGTAAGATCGTAGCAACACCACCTCGATACTATATCTATGTGGTGTTGATCGTAGGCAGGCACAGCCAAGTTCATTCCCTAAGGATATACATCGATGTCTTCGAACGGATCCTACACCAGTTTACAGGATTACTGTTCAGTTCCTGTTCAGTGATACATCATGATAGAAAATGCTAAAGATTGTGAATACGTTTAACAGGATTTGGTGCTGCAATCCATTCGGACTTGAGAAGCAAAAATGTCAGGAGGGTAGGGGTAAGATAACAGTAGCGATGCAGATGAAAATATCGAATTTACTGGTAGGTGAAGCAAAATGCGATCTGTGTCGTCTCAAAATATTCAAAATGCCCTATACAAATCTTAGTGACTCTACTGAAACAGACAGTGAAGTGAAAATGTGAAGTGAAGAGGAGTACGTAGCCTTAGGAGTTGCAGAGGAGGCTACTATCAGTAATGTAAACATTTTGATACCTCTGGGTCAATCATTGTCATTGCAAAAGCAAACCCGAGAGAAATCGTACGCAAGGAGAAAGATGAGTGCCGTAAATAAAGCAGTTTCTGAATTGTTTTATGCGAGTACGTAAAGCAATGATGGAGAAGAAATGTTGACACAATTCAAAGAAAAAGTTTCAAATGTGAAAACAACTAATGAGAAATATATGATTTTAATGTGTTTACCAAAAAGTTGGAGTGAACAAAATATAATGGTCGAATTTGGCGTATCTTGTCATGTAGCTCCTATGGCAGAATTAACACCTAGAGAAATAGTTTTGCAAAATCAACAATCGCGCCGCGAAGGAAAAAATAACTCCGAGTGCTGACAAAGAGGGCTGGGGCAGCTGAGAAGAGTTCGTTTACGGAGCGCCGGTAAGATATTTTTATTCATAACTAAAACAATTCAAGATTCATTGATTAAATTTACATAGTAGCTATAGAGCAGTTTCTGGAAGTTTTCTTCCAAATTTCATGAATTTAAAAATATTGCATTTCTTTTTATTGCATTTTTTAGAATTTGTTTACTTTCGAATTGTAAAAGACTCTCGGTAAAAATAAATCTTTGGTGTAAAATGATCCTTTACATTTCTTCTACAAATAGTGTCACTTTCATATGTTTTGTTTGCATATCATCGGAAAAAAATCATAAATGAATGTCTAGAGACTGCTAACCCAATATTGCAAGTGCCCATTGTTGCCAAACAATGGCGGATGAGACAACAATATTGTCCCTGGTATATGTAGGTATCATGATAAGTAAGGTGGCCAATATTTTTAAATTCCAAGATGTAGTGTCAGATTTCCTATTTTTTGCGTGGAATAACCCTTATAGAAATATGTTTCGACTGTCAACAATTGAGATCAGTATTAACTGTACAAATAGTACAAATAACGAGAAATAAATCAGTAAAGCAAAGATGATAACAAGACAGATGAAAATAGCCTAAATTTTAATAATGAATCTGCAATGGACATTTTTCCGTTAAATGGAGAAATTTCCGTTAAGATAATTAGAATTAAAAAATTATGAGGAGACCGGATATCAAGGAATAAAGACGGTGAGGTGCAAATAGGTTATTATCCGATCAGGAGAAGCACGGACATTAGGCAAGGAGGAGAAAGGCGCAATATAAACCAACAAGCAACATGGATTGAGTTCGCGACAATCAGATACTGCGCAACTGGAAGACAAGTGAACCGCGCGGATTACAAACGGCCGGGACAGAACAGCTTGGACATGGGTCGCGAGCAGACGGGTTGTAACGCAGTAATGGAGACAGAACTAGCGTGGTGATTTGGTCGTTAGTAGGATTCCTTACGTAACACATCGTCACTGTAATTCTGTATGGACGGTTCTGTCGACCTACAAAAATAAATTTTCTGTAGCTTGCAAGAATCCCTCTGGTCTGATAGCAAAAATAAACAAGGAACTTTGTGTGCATTAAAAGGGGAGTGTAGCGGAGCATATCCCAGAAGAAAATAGCGGTTTATCATTAATGAAATAACTTTGAATAGAACTGAGAATATTTGGAGTGAATAGAATGAAAATAAGTAAAAATATTACTAAAACCAGTGTTCAAAGGAGATTCATTGCAGTGTATGTATAAGTAATTAAGTATTCTAATTAAGAGTTGTCATTTTAGTTTATGTAATGATTTTCAGAAATTGTTTGTTCTAAATGTTCATTGGTTGATAATATACTTTTAAAGAGTAACATTTTCATCATTTCATTTTTCAAACGAATGTGATTAAATATTAATAAACATGAGTTGTTATCTTTCCTTTATTATATCAATTCTTCAAATAAAATTCGTAAGTAAATTATTTTCGAAATAATTTGTTTTATGAAACGCTTTGAAATTAATCAGAATCTTGACATTAGTGCACTCCCCCTAAAACAAATAACAATTCTAATTCGAAGTATCCTGACAGGGGCGCAAATTCCATGCTTGCCATGGGCGCCTGTATACTTAGATACGCCTCTGATCATTAGTCAATATCATCACTTAATTGACGATTTAATTTGCAAGCTGAAAATTAAACTTACAATTAAAAAAGTCAATAGGGCTGATCCCCGAGAACTTTCTTGGAATTAGAATAAAGAAATGCTGAAACCGGATATATATTGGACCAAACGGATTACGTAAATGAAATTGTACGAAAATATGATATGGAATCGTGTCATCCTGTATATACTCCACGGAGTAGCTGAACAAAACAGTGACTAATCGTGATGATACCGAAAGCATTGATCAAACCACGTACCAAGAATTATTGGGTTGTTTAAACTACTTAGTGACTGCTACACGTCCACATTTGGCATATTCTTACAGCAACTTATCCCAGTATTCCAAAAATCCGAAAAGTATACATTGGCAAGGGTTGAAAAGAATATTGAGATACTTAAAGGTACAGTGGATCTGAAATTAAAAATAGATGGTACGATGGGATGTTGAACATGAGCTCCGACGCAAGTTGGAATACTGCCAAAAGTAGTGAGCCGTTTGCTAAGCTATGTAGTCAATCTTGGAAATTCCCTAATAGGGTGGAAAAGCAGAAAGCAGAGAATCGTAGCCTTATCTTCTGTGGAGGCCGAGTTAAATGGGATTGAAGACGCTATTTGTCATCAAAAATAAATTGTATCACCGCTGGAAGATTTAGGTTTTGGATATTTTACTAAACGTCCAACCACATTATGCACTGACAGTAAGGCGGTAATAGATTGATCGAAGGACATCAAAATAACCAACTGTAACAAACATATGATACGGAGACTTAATTTTATTAAAGATAACTTGTTGAACGGCGAAATTCAGTTAGAGCATGTGAAGTCAGCGGACCTGGAATCGAACATTTTTTCCAAGCACCTAGATCGGAATACTTTGTGGAAAACGCATCAAATCCATTAATTTGATTAAATGAATATTATTTTGGTGTTAAAGTTTTGTTCGAGAATTGTTATTTTTCATGGACCAAAATTCTTCGAACCGAAAAGGGGGGGATTGATGAGATGGAGATGTCACTGACTGAAGTCGTCGACGGCGTCACCCGATATTGTTGTGCTCCCCTGGTGCACTGCACAGTTGAAGTGGTTTACTAGGTACATGCTTTCTTGATATGTATGGTGGTCAGTTGATTTCACGAAGTATGTATTGTAAGAGAATAAACTCTTGTTTGTCAAATGTTATTATGATATACATCCTTCGTTAATACTAAATAACCCACTTACGTGTATATGCATTTGCCCGAGTTCGGTCAATGAGCACTTTAGTGGCGTAGGGCATCAATGCCAGCAAGTTAAATCTGAGGATTTTGGATCGTATCTCGGAGCGGAAAAAAATTTGCTGCTTTATGTATTAGTATAATATTGCGGAACATTTAGGGGCAATGCGAGAAAGTATGTGCTTTGGAAGCATCACTCTTTTAAAAGAAATAAACACGTTTCATTAACAACTTTCCTTCTTAATGGCAAGGAAAGACAAATGGATAGGGAAAGGGTGGGGTGTAGCATGCAAGAATTCTCGCACGGGTACACTAATTTGACAAAAATTTGTAAACAAACTTATAAAATTCCTATGTAGATAGATTTTAAATTAAAAATTGGAGTTGATGTATGCATTTGAAAAAAAGAAGATCAAAGGGACCCCAAAAAATTTAATGCGTAGCGTCCCGCAAACTGGTAATCCGGCCCTGATAATGGCCTGGCGCCGAATGAATGTGTAGTTTGCTTATATGTGTTCCAGCTGGAGCGGTGTCCTGCTGGGGAGAGATACATTGCTGGGGAAAACCCGCCTCCTAATCTGTAGGTAGACGCCGTATCTCACGGGGGATGAACATCGCCAAATTTCGAGGAAACATGAACTATCGTTACGGAACCATTTACCTTAGGAGTTGACGAGCCCAGAATCACTAATGAATCAATGGAAATGCATTTCTAAATTTAATATTAGAAGTGAATTAACTCTTTAAACATGAAAATATAGATTTAAGTACGTCTGATTAGAAACGCGTAGTAAAACGTTCATTTTCAGTTTGCCTTTTCATTAAACCATTTCAATTAATATCGTAGATAAAATGTGGGATAAAAATAAGTGTAATTACTTATTATATACTAATTAATATAAAATGTACGTTCGGTTTCTAAAGTTATAGCGAAACGTATGAAAAGAAACTATACTTCGGATTTTATAACACAGCGCGCCAAGGCCCATCTTCACGATGCCATGGTAATTCGCGTCTTTCTCGGTCGTACCCCTAGATGTCGCACGATCGCAGCACTGCTTCATACGGTCGCGATCATGCTACATGTAGTGTCACGACCGAGAAAGACTCGAAATGCTGTGAAATATTCCATTATGAAGACGAGACTTGACGCGCCACATTATAAAACAGAAGTGAATATCTCAGACGCTTCGTAAACAGAAGCCGCTTTCGCATTTATCGAGTATATCGCATCGAGTATAGCATCGAATATATAATGTGTATTAATGATGTTCTTGGTTTGGTTCGATTGTGTTCGTTGGCTCTCTCTATAATCATATTTGTATTTCTGGCATGGTTGAATGTATTCAGTTTTTAACAATATTTTTTTCATAAAAGGCAACTGCAATACATTTTTGTTTGTAGTAATAATTGAGTATATAATGTGTATTAATGATGTTCTTGGTTTGTTGCTATTGTGTTCGTTTGCTCTCTCTATAATCGTAAGGGAATTTCTGTCATGGTTGAATGTATTCCGTTTTTAACAATATTTTATTCATAAATGGCAACGGCAAAAATTGTTGTTTGTAGTAATAATTGAGAATATAATATGTATTAATTTCGTTCGTGGTTTGGTTCGATTGTGCTCGTTGGTTCTCTCTATAAACGTATTTGAATTTCTGGCATGGTTGAATACGCTTCAGTTTTTAACAATATTTTTTCATAAACATCAACGGCACTAAGTTTTTGTTTGTGGTAATAAATGAGTACATAGTGTGTGTTAATTATGTTCTTAGTTTGGTTCGATTGTGCTCGTTGATTTTCTAATGGTAATTCTTGTTTGATTGTGCTTGTTGGTTCCGGCCGCACGGAAGCTGGCTCTGTGTGGTAAATTTAAATGAAATACATGCACTGGCCGAGAGCTTTCTTCAATATTGCATTTTAGAAAAAAATCAAAATAGACTGATGAAAATTATGCCAATACTTTGTTATGTTGATAAATGTTTTATGATATTTAATTATGATCGCTGAATTACTACACGAGCGCCCTAATCTGATCTGTGTTAGTAAAGCCTCAGTTTCATAGTAGTACGTTGGACATCTGTGGTATCGAGTTACAAGCTGAAATTATGCTCAGAATAGGCAAGTTAACATTTGATTATGTTAGTTCACAGCCTGATACTTCCTTTAGAACTGCGTATCTAGGATTTTTGGTGAGCACTATTTGTAGTTTTTTTGGAAACGAGTATCCCAACATCACCAACCGCTTTCTTTAACTGATTTTCTGCTCTTGTAAATAATGTGATTGATTCAGTAAGACTGAGCTTTGATGATTGCGATTGCTCTACAGAATCTGTTAAAAAATTAAAGTTGCGCGAATCAATGACACATTCCCCCTTAAAACTTTCTTTTGTTTCTGGACAACCTTAATACACTGCAATTCATCTTCCGAAAAACTATTAACACCTTTTCACCATTGCCAATGTTCTCACAGTTTTTTTGTTTTTTTGTCTCTCTGTTTTTTGTTTTTTTTTCAATTGTAATTTCTTGAAATTGTATTCAATTGCCGAAGTTCCGATTTGGCATGCGGCACCTTAAGATTTCACTGTACCCCGACAGGACAGAAAGTTCCCTTCGAATGCGCATGCGCAAGGAGGGGTGACTCCCACCATCAACCACTCACTTCCCCTGAACATATCGCTCTCTCACTCGCTCTGCGCACCAGCCGGCGTGGCCGGTCGAGGGGAGGGGTGTCTGAACGCATAGACAGGCTGCTTGGTTCGTGGGTCCAAAGCGCAGCATAAAAGTGTCAGCCATCCAAATCAAAACAGTTTCAGCTGTCTGTGCATAAACGCTGACTCTTAATATATTACGATTCAGTAAAAGAAACATATGTATAGGAAGCATCGCCCCTGGTCCTCAGTCCTGTCCCTTTCGTCTTCGAGTGCTGTGCAGCGTGGCTTGTCTTAGCGTAAGCCTAATTTAAAATGAAGTTCACAGGCGTAATATTGTGTGTATTTGTTTCTAACACTAGGCGAACCGTTTGCAGGTAATATAACCTGTACATCAAGCTCCTTCCTTACCATCCCGTTCTCAATTCCATCGAATTTAGTTGGGAGTTCCATTCAGAATCATGTTACGAAAGAAATCATCTAGTAACTGTCTATGAGTTAAAGAAAATGAATGCTGAATATTATTTTCTGAATATTGCCCAAATCAGTGGAAGAAGTGTTGTGAACACGTTAAGAAAATCGATGAAGAATAATGAAAACAGACGACGACGAAAGCTAAAGTGGGCAAAATTATTGTTTCTTTGCGGTGCAGTTCCTCTGAGGACAACAATGACGTCACACAGCAAAGGCTGCATTGACATTGATGACTTATGGCTCCTCCTTGCTGGGGAGGGCGACGAATCGCGTGCGCGCAGCGGGTTCAGATAATGTAGCAGCGGTGGGAGAAGCCCGCGAAACTAAGCACCTCCCAAAAGGGAGATTTCAAACTTGTGCCCCTATAATTGCTATATTTATTGTTGCGCTGAGCCTAAATGACACCACGCGACTTTTTATCAAACAGAAATCAAATAAGTATCCAGTCAATGAAAGGTTTGTTGTTGAATACATAATTATTTATTGAATACAACAGTGTAGTGAATATATTGATTGGAAATTGTAAAAATAGGAATTTATAAGCACCAAGAGTCAGAAATAGGTATTTAAATTAAATAATTACAGGTGTTGTCATTTGCCAACAATGTTATTTATTTCAAAAAGTGCATCATCATCAGTTCATCAGTCATCATCATCAGTTTTCTAGTACAAGAAAAAAGCAAACAATTAATTAAACAATTAAAACAAGAGATTAAAATAAAAATAAGAGATTAACATTAGGAATGGCAGAGTACTAATAATTTAAAAAACAAAATTAACATTTTGTGAAATGAAAGAAAGGGAAAGAAATACGGGATGTTAAAGCATTTTTATATTACAGTAATTTGAATGTACGCAAGAAGTGGATGAAATTGAATAGAACTTGTGAAAAACATTTTTGTAACAGAAACATGAAATGTTAGTTTAGCCGTTCCTTACCTGCTGTCTGGAAGCCACAAAACGACTACGCGTTTTTTCTTTTTTTATTTTCTCGCCGATCAGTTGTCCTGGTGGGGTGGGAATTTATTCAATTACGGGAATTACTTATGAACTCCAGCCGTTTTGGCTTCTGGAGTGACAGGAGGGCAAGTATCTTAAATATGCTCTCTTACAAACTAACTTATTTCTAAATTAAAACTATTACATGGCTGGCCCCTTTGGGCCTAGCCTAGATTTTATACAGGTTTTTAATATGGGTTAAATAGTTCTTTAAAATGTTATTTGTTCTTTCTTTTTATTTTTGTCATTCAATCATTCATTCATTCGTACAACTATATTTACAACTCATTCTCTCTCACATTCATTCTCGCGTTCATACACACTATACACTCCACTGCACTATATTCACTATTTACTCGTCACTTCTTCGCCAAGGCGCCAACTTCTCTCAAGCGTCCGTGGCGCCGCGACGTCTTCGGCCCCGGGCGGCCCAGGCCCGGCGTGGCGCGCGTCCGCGCCGCCCGCGCGGTTGCCGGCGTCGATGAGCGGCGACCGCCTCCCACGCACTGCCTGCTCCCCCGCGTCGCACAGCTCAGCGCGCTTGTGCGGGGGACGTGCGCGGAAGGTGAAGGCGACGTGCTGCGGACCCTTTCTTCTGTGGAAGGCCATGTGCACGCCGCTGTTCGCCGCTACGCCGGTCTCGCGCAGGATGCGCGGGGCGGACGGCCGCAGCGCCCTCGCGAGCGCCGTCTCGCCCCGCCGCTGCAGCTCCTCCGGGACTACGCGGGTTTGGATGGGCCAAGCGGCTTAAGTACCGGGCTGTAGGGTGGGGGAGGAGGAGGGTTAATGGCCTGGGTGCGGTGTCCTGTCTATTCCGCCGCCCCGGAAGGAGTGCGGTGTGAGGGTGGTGTCTAATAATAATTTCAGTAGAAGGGAGGGGTTTTGGTTTATATTTTCATTCAGAAGGTTGTCATTTAAATGGATGTGGAGTTTTCTAAAAATCTGGTGTGATATTGATTTTCTATTTCCAGTATATGAATATCTGTATGTGGATAAAAAGTGTGGCCTGTCTGAAGGAGGCGATTAGCAAAGTGAGATTTACAAGAGTTGTGTTTCCAAACGTTGTGTTCTTTTATTCTTGTGTTGAAAGTTCTGCCTGTTTGACTAATGTATTTGGCTTTGCAATCGCGTCAATGTAGTGAGTAGACGCCGCTTTTTTTCTAAAAGATCTTTGTGTGTTTTTCTGAGAGAGTTCTGTGATTTGAAAGAAACTTTGATAACAGTTTTGTGTATATTGTGTGCGACTTTTTCTGAAAGGTTTCAAAATACGGTAAGCAAGTGTACTTATCTGGTGTTTGTGCTAGTGTAGAGAGTGAAGTGAATTGTGAGAGTGACGTTTGTGTGACAGTGAGTGTGAGAGTGAGTGTGACGTTTATTTTAATCTCTTGTTTTAATTGTTTTATTAATTGTTTGCTATTTTTCTCGTACTAAAAAGCTGATGATGATGGCTAAGGCATAGAAAGCTGCTCTTGTTGAAATAAATAACATTGTTGGCAATGACAACACCTGTGATCATTTAATTTTAAAGGCCAACGACGTTTCACCACAAAACCAATAGGCTTTTATGTTGAAATAGCTGCTTATATACACTATCAAAGTTGGTTAATACCCTTGTAGGTTAATTGTATGTCCAATTATCTATCTTAGGCTCAATAGGCTGTAAAGGAAAACAATAGCTAAAAACCTAAATATCCAAAGTCTGAATAATCACCAATGTTTATTATTTAACAAAAATCTATGACTCCCCTTCCAAAATGATCAGGTGGATCCGCGCCTGGTAGTTTATCAGCCAGACTAGACGCAATGGTATCGTACAAACTGGCTATATCTACACAATCACTGTAGCATGCAGCACTCTCATCGAAGTATTGCACGTCGGCGATCGGCAAAGTTACTCCAAAATTAAGGTTAAAGGTCACGAAACGCGGCGTCAGTGATCACGCCTAAAGGTTAAGACGAAAATGACCTGTCGCTGACGCACACTTTCCGCCACTGAAATAACTGAAGCAGGCTCGCCGAACTGTGAGAATATCGGACAGCGTCGTCACATAGCATACCTCGAGTACGGTAGGACGAGTAGTACGCAGTAATACTGGAGGAAAAATTGCTGAATTGTTTGAAAATACTAAAAAGTGGGGGGTGGAGGCAGCGTTACGCTGCGTTAGTGAGGGGCAGAGGGAGGGGATTCGATTAGTGTTACGTAACATTGATATTTTTGTACATTTTTTAACGTTTGATGAAATAATTCATTTTTGTTATACTATAACAATAAAATATTATCTAATTAATTTGTTTTAAAACAAATAATCTAAAGCAAATAAAAGTTGTTTTCATTAATAGAAATATTAATTTTTTCCTTCAATTTTGTATTGAATCTGTAAAATTACGAAGAAAATATTCAAAACTGATCTGCAGTATTTTGTAGGGTAAACGGTACAGTGATTGGCCAACCCCCATTAATGAGCCCCTCCAACTATAATTTGAATCACCGCATGTTCTAACACCGTGTTCTTATATTTTGGTTGAAAATGGCGTGAAGGGACGCTTTTTGGTTATAATGTACTATTTAATTGGACCGCAAGAGTGCAGCTGTTGCCAATATAGCGGATGTTTGTTGACGATGGGGTGCGTGTTCATTGTATTTATAGATTTCTTAAGATTTTCTTTAGAAACCTGATATCCAACAATGCTGTTTGTTGACGACGGCGGTAAGGAAACCACCTTGATGTGTCAGACAACACAAACCTTATTCAGTGTCAATGAAATCACCTAAAAAGTAAAAGCCTAGTTTTGCATATTTAGTAACACCGGGGCCAATGACTGTACCTTCGATAGTGAGTGAATTTTGTTATTGGCCACACTGCAAATGATTGTTTTCAGATTGTTTTCAATCGTAGTTTAATATTATTGCACACAGGTATAAACTTCATTAACCTCAAATCAACGATTTTACAATGCCAAAGAAGCCGAAGCAGGAGTGTGATGCAAACGTTATAGCAAATGTTATCAAATTTGTTTAAAAATCGGGTCATCAGTGCGTTCAGCTGAAAAATCATTTAATGTTCCTGAAACAAGCTTGCACTTTCGTTTTAACAATACAGATCGCAAAACAGCACTAAGTTCTGATACTGTATTATCTAAAGAAGAAGACATTCTTGATAGGTGTATACGTGAACTAGCCCGGAAAGGTTTTCCAAGAAAGAAGGAAGATCTACAGAGTAGCGTTCAACCATAGTTAGCTGCTAAACTGAATGCTCTATCCGTTCAACAACAACCATTTCTGAGGAGGCTGGGTCAAGGCATTTTTAAGAAGACATCCCAGAATCACTAAACGGACAATTGACAGCCGCTAGTTCATGTGTCAGCGAACAAGATATGAGAAAGTGATTTGAAGTTCTAGGGTACATCGAGGGAAGTAACTTGGGTGGGAAAATAAATAATCCTAAACGCGTCTCCATTGGACAACAGTCAAATTTTGAATCGTCCAATTACAGGGAAGATTTTAGCTGAAAAAGGAAAAAGGAATGTTTACTCAGTAAAACACAGAGCTTTAAAAGACAATATGACAGTCATGTTCTGCTTTGCAGCAAGTAGACTTCTCACTAATCCACTGACTTATCTATCAATACAAACTAATACCAGAAAAAATGCTGAAACAGTCCCAGACGGCTGAGAGATTTGAAAGTGACAACGGATGGATTACAAGCGAGGTATTTTACGAATATATTTGAAGCATATTTCGTCCATTTATATTTAAAAATGCCATCACACTCTCTGTGACGACCGGCCAGAAGACACATCTGACATAAGAATTGAGTCGAATATACTCAGATTTAGAAATAGAGGATTTACCCCAACAGCGCTTAAATATTAAAGTGATATTAAATCTGTATATTAGAAATTGTGTGCTTTCATGCTTAATATAATAATTAATTAAATAAATAGTTATACTAGTTGTTTGTGTTAGAAATAATTCAGTAGCCAATCACTGTCATTGTGGTGGCCAATCACTATAATTTCTGGCCATGCACTGTATATAATGACACGTTTTTATGAAAAAATTAATTAATAACGTAATATTGATTTCCCGATAGAAATTACGGTTGGGATCAGTAAAAGGGTAATTGGACAGCAGAAAGTGAGCAGCGAATTTTTCAAAATTTTACTTTTAAAATGAGTTAATAGGGTTACAACTCTTAAGTGGCCAATCACTGTACCGTTTACCCTAGCATACAATTAAATTGGAGCAGTAGATTCTCGCCCATGCGCCATTCAAAACAGCGACGTGTGCACGGCTTGTGATCCGACATTTTCTTGCGTTCTTTGACACAAAAATTCCTCCCAATTAGATGCGATAAGAGCGTAAGTCTACTTACGCTTTGAAGAAATATTGAAGTTTAAATATTATTTTTCTTTACGCCAAAAATAGTACTTAAGTTACATATTTTTCAATGGTATGTAATGAAACTCACATGAATAGAGGTTACATTCCCAGTCCTGAACATTTTAAAAAGGGTTCCTTAGTTTAGTACGAAAAATTTGACAAAAATGTGTTATTTCTTGTTATTATATGATGGTTGGTATACATTGCATAAATCCATTTTTAAATTAAGAATCTTCTGCATATGACAGGATTTGAAAGAGTTGAAGGATTTATGCTTAAATGAAATTGTAACTGTAGTTTTAACGAACAAATTTTGTTGTTTATTCACTATCAGACTCTAAAGAGTCACAAACATTTTCATTACATGACCAAATCGGATTACACCACTGGGCATTTTGAGGCTTAAGAAATTTAGTTAAAAACAGTACACCCTCTTTTTTCTTTCTTTAAACCTGATTTTCCTATTAGTCTTAAATTTAAGTTATCAAAACCCACGAATATACACTTCTTTTTCAAATATACAAACATTTCAATGTTTGGTGCATATGACTGGGATGCTCCCATTTCACCTTTTCTGTAGAGCAAACGAACGAATTTCTGAATTTTGAAATACTTCCGTTTCAGGTTCTCTCCTAAATATGGGCTTTAATCCTTGAGACCAATTATTTTCCAAAACTTCTATCACAAATTACTTCAAATGGCTCTCGCTTCTTTCTCTCTTTCATAATTTAAAAATATTCTTGAGCTACTTCAATAGTCTCTACTTGTTTTAAAAGTTTCTCATATCTCATTTATCATACTGATAAAATGAATGCACCTTTACAGGAAAAATATGTTCTATCGTTGTATCTAATGATTTTGACAACCACAATAAATATCTTGAATGCATTATTCTTATTTTGCCCTCCACATTAATCTGAAAACCATACTATTTTAGTTACCATTAGATAATCCTTGATTTAATTTTGATGAATTGAAATAAGAGAGAATACTCCAAATTTGATTTTTTTGGTGACTCGCTAAGAAACAAAAATTATGCAGCTCCCTCCATTATGCCAAATAACATTGAACTTTAAAAACCAGAATAAACGTTTATAGAACTGAGCAGGGACATTAAATCGAGGTAATGGTAAATTTTGTGCATAATCAAATTCTGGAACAGGAAGATTTCTGTCAGATTTTGAAAAAGTTAATATTGTAAGCTGCAGTTTGTTTTTATGGTAATCATACTCCATCTTGTTAACATCATTTGAATCTTCAGTGAGGCCAACTTGACATACAGTGCAAATGTCACATATATCAGTTTCGGGTTGCTTAAAAGAATGCAGCATGTTTTTTTTCATTCAGACATCCGAACCCACTTCCTCAGAGTTAAGATGCTAGCGCTGATACCACTAAGCAACACAAGCGCAGTGCTCGGGAATGATCTTTTTTCGGTGCAAAATTACATAATTTCTCTTCTTACGAAGTATTCGTATGGCGATAAAGTAATAATAATTTCGGAACCGTTAGGGATATATAAGTTGGTTGCAGAGGTTCTGGTTAAATTGTATTTCAATTTAATGTTGAAATACTTTCAATTTTACTTAAATCGGTTCATATAGGTTTACACAAGACAACGATTGGTTTGACACGGCTTACGTTTCAGATCAAATATCACAGTCAGATAGATGTTTAAAAGATGCAATTCTGGAAAACACAGACAAGTCCTATACATTTATCTGCATTGATTCTATTATTGAGCAGACGTACATGAAATGATTTTCAATACAGTTTCTACACTCTTCAATCTTTTTTTCTTCAACAGCACATTCATCAAATTATAATCCCTGTCTGTGATTCGAAACCTCATCTTCCGAAGTGAAGCGCTGAGTGCCAACTCTTCTAAACCACCTCGGTCATTGGAGTGAGTTGTGGACTGAATATTTATATATTAGTCAAAACGTAATTATATCAACTCTACAATTAGGAAGACGGTAATTGTCAACATGGGAAAAATAAAAGTCTTTTGGGCGACAAGAAAAGTCAATTGTAAAGGGCTTACCTCAAATCTTATATCCCACAAACGAGATTAGAAAAATAACTACTGTTAGGATGTCTGAGCCATTCTATTGCACCACTAGTTTATTTATTTATTTCCCGTCCGTCATTACACATGTGGAGAAAATATAAAGAGAAAATTTGGAGTGGTTCTTGACAATTTTTGTAAATTTAAAGCGAAGATTACGCACAAACGATTTGTTTTTCAGAAAATTCTACAGAATCTTTGTTGAAGAGCTAATTTTGTACAATAGTCTTCGCCTGAGGTAAAAATCACTATCTACAATTTTGTAGTTTTAAAAAGATTATTTGCAATTTTCAAAAATATAAGTAATTTCCTTAAGTAGGACTAAGACCATATTTTTTATCGTCATTTATTTCTTAGATGCAGAAAATTAAAAGAAAAATTTTGAAGCGGTTTCTGATATTTTGTTTATATTTTTCAAGCGCAATTTGCGGAAAATCTACAGGTTTTTTCAAAATAAAATTCTTGACCTTATTTAAAGTACTAATTTTGTACAACCGACTCTGTGTGAGGCAAAAATTTCTATCTTCAATTCTGCAGTTTTGAAATTTGTTTTGCATTATTGGAAGGTTTGTGGATATCAACGATTATGATATCTACATCATTCTCTTGATACACTAATATTTTGGTTAATCACTTATAGGTGTAGTGAATATCATTAACAACATTGTTGTAATTTTCATCAGTGATGTTTTAATCATCTAATACAATTTAGGCACGTTCAGTTAGACCCACGTCCAGGTACGGGAAATAAATATTTTGTAAGTGCTGTGTATTTATTGTTTGCAACATCATTTTATTCTAAGGCATCATTTTACAAACATCTGAAAGCCAACACGAATAGGATCATGTGAATAATTAGGGACACAAGGCTTCTAACGCCACTGTCCTTGAAGAAATGCTACTTCTCGGCTTCCAAGTGTGGTTGACGCCCGGAAGACCCGTGACTGCGTCCCCAATTGCTCTATCCCGGCCACAGCCAGGAAAAGAAACAATTGAACACACTATTCATATAGCTATACTGCGAGTTCTCAAGGCCCATCTTCGCGGTGGAATATCACAAGACATCTCACATCTTTCTCGTTCTTCACATTTTTCTCGTTCTTCGTTGAAGTCGCATGATCGCAAGCATTGCTTGATACGGTCGCGATCACGCGAAATCTAGCGGAACGACTGAGAAAGATGCGAAATACCGTGACATATTCCATCGCAAGGAATTGGAGTTGATTGGCCTTGAGGGCAAAGTTAGAACAATCGCAGTGTAGCTAATGAACAGCCAGGGATCTTCAATTTCGATTACGCCGTCGAAGTATTTGGAATAGCTTAGGCTTCTTATTGGCGCTATTGACTATACGACCGGAGCTGCCAGAACTGCCGTTGGAATTGTCGGTGGCTGAAGTGGTAGTGCTGGGATTCGACGTCTGAGTGGTGGCACTGGAGGCGTTTTGAACGGCGGCACAAGCCAGAAGGACAGCAACAATCTGTAAGACAATGCCAACATTCAAAGAATGAAGGACAGATAACAAGAAAACAGGCAATTTCTGTTTCCCCTGATCTCCAACTTAAAATTATTTTAAAATCTATACAGAATAAGCAGAATACTATACTATACGAAACTATACAGAATACTATACAGAATAGGCGGAAAACTCACATTTCATTAAATTAAGTTGTTACGTTCTCATAAACGTGCTAGACGTATACTATGTATACACATGGTCTCAATCTTCCGAATGTTTACTTAACCTACACCAGAACGTAGTGAGCATATCAAATGTTTATCTTGCCAACGTTATTGTCACTTTTTTAAAAAATTGCAAAGAAGGTTCTCAATTTTACTTTTCTCTCCTTAAAACTTTCACGTACCCACTAAAATTGTCCTTATCTCACTACCGTACTTCAGCAACCTTTTTTTAAATTCAGTTTGAGCGAGTCAGACCACATCCTGTGAATACTTCTCCGTTTCTCACTCTTTCTCCCTCCCTCACCCTATCCGTGCCTGTCTCTGTCTGCCGCTCTCTATCCCTCTCATTCCCATTTATTTGCATATTCTGCACATCTCTGAGCAGGTGAGATAATATTGGGAAGCGCCGGAGCAGTAAACAGTAATAGAATGTTCAGGAAGAGTTCATTCTGTAGATTACGGTATGAGAAACGTGTTTTTCATGCCTTCGGTCTCAAAAGTTTAGTTTTTAAGGCTCTAAAACGCCTCGTTTAGGAGTTATTTAAGGATATAGATTGCAAATTCTGCCGAGTGTGTTGTAGGTTGCATTTGACACGAATAATGGTATATAGTGGATATGTAGTGAATATGAAGCGCCATATACTGGCGTTACAACAGAATTAACAACACATAAACCTTCTCGGTGAAAAAACACGTCGAAGTGCCAACATTCATGGAGATCGTTCCAACGGTGTTGGAGTTTTGCGCTTATATACATACCAACATCCTGATATATATACGGAACTTTACAGATCTTTAGCTTAACGCGCAACCCCTATTTGAGAACACTTGTTCTTGTTTTGGTAATTTGGCAACCGCGTCTCTTAGCCGCCTCTCAAGACTGCCGGGCCGGTCACGCCGAGCCGGCTGAGGCGGACGCGACCGTCAGGTCATAAGCTGCAGCAACTTCCCGGTTTCCTTGTTTCCCCCTTAGGCGGGCAGGTACGGGAATCTTTACGCGCTGTACACAGTGTGGAGCGAGTCTCTTAAAGAGATTCTGTCCAGCATGCTTGAGAAAGAGAACTGTAAACCAAGAGAAGGTCAGATTTGACGATTTATTATCACCAAATTAACAATAATGAGTATTTATTGAAAGCCAGCACGGAGAGAAATCAGAAAGAAATCTTGTGAAACATTACCGCGTAGTTCTTCATTATTTATAACAATAATTATATATTATTATTATTATTAATATTATGGAGTAGTAATTTAATAATTATTGAAAATAATTAATAAAAATATACTAAAATATGTCTTCATAAAGAGAAAAGAACTGACCGTGTAAATGCTCAAAGTGACCACCATTTACCAAGAGACTGGCGTATATTCTTTTCGGTGTAGTGGCTGCAGTACGTTGAAGAAAAACAAGAACAGAATAGGAGATTCGGCTCCAGCCTACACGTAGGCTAGCGGGGTTTTCCCTTACCAGATATCTCCCATCAACGGGGCACCGCCTGAGCCGGGCTAGCCCTAAGCTTCCGACTGGTCTCCCGATATGTGTGGCAGTGTCGTGGATGTCAGTGTGTGTGTGTGTAAGTAAGAGGTGAGGATAGGACAAGGAAGAGGAAGAAAATATCGCTCGCAGCTCGTGGCCCGTTTGTTAGGATAATACTTCAGCATTCGCCTAGTGTTGAAAGACGAATTCAATAAGAGCAGTCGGCCGCCAGATAATAGCTAAACTCGTCCTACCTAAATAGCTAGTGTAAAAAATTCTGCCATTCTGCCGGGATTAAAATGCAAGGACCTTGCGGTCAGAGGTACTGCATGACATCAATTGATGTCCTGAGCTGCTTAAATCGCTAGCAACACGTGGAGACAGGGAGAGGTGGCTCAGGGCATCAACTGATGTCACTGCAGTGCCTCTGACCGGGAGGTCCTAGGTTCGACACTTACACACTTGCACTACAATACAACTCAGGTCGAGAGACCGTTCGGGAGCTTCAAGCTTGTCCCGGCTGGGGAGGTGCCCCTTAGGTGGGAGATACCTGGTTGGAGAAGATCCCTACTTACCCCCCGAGAAACACAAGCACAACACTTACGGTACTGGTAACTTTCGCTCTTTACCCGCGCGGAATCACTAATAAATCAGTCAATCAAGAAACCAAGCAGCAGGTAGGAAGAGGGACCAATATACTATACTTCGGTTTTTCTTTTTTGGCGCACGGGGGTGTGTCATCAAAATGGAACATCTCACGGTATTTCGCGTCGTTCTCCGTTGTGCCGCCATCTGTCGCATGATCGTCAACACTGCTCGATACAGTCGCGATCATGCGATTTTTCATTTTATTGATATAGTACCCTCGTGCACCAAGAAAGAAAAACCAAAGTATATGCCTATAGAGATATTTCAACTCTCGATATTTAGAGAAAAGGAAGATACGTCCGTGCGCACATCACTATTATTTCCTGCCATATCACTATTCTATATCTGTAGAATTCAATGAACATGACCTAATAAACAATTAATTTTTTTATGTATTTTATGGTCGTTCTTTTCTAGATGTAGCAAGGTACTATATATTGTTATTTCCTTTTTTGGCAGTTTTTAAATATATTTCCTGTCGTAGAGCAAAACAATAAATACAGTTATATCAGATATTGCATAAAAGCTTAAATTGAAATTATTAATATTACAGACCACAACTAGAGAAAGCAAGAGGTGTTCATAACCAATAATATAATTTTAAAAGATTATGTGTAAGTCAAAGGTTAAAATTGGAAGATACTTTCAATTCCAAAATTTTTATTTCACACAAACCTGATAATATTTATGATAAAAATAAATCCTGATAAGGCACTACCAAAACACACATGTGCTTGGGAAAACATCTGGAAAATTAAAATATATTCAAAGAAGAGCTATCTCACATACCAGAACGCCTTTCATGATGCACGTGCTAAACACAACTGGATATGTGACTTTAATTCCCGTTGACTAAGTACCTACTTATAGGTTCCACGTTTCGTCACAGGTAACCCTTCTGGAAATTTCTTGTACGCCCACAAAAGACTTTTATCGTAAAACAAAGGCGAGCAAGTGATAGTTGCTTATCTTCAAGGTCGCGCTTGCAAAACGTTGATGGCACGGCACAAATGATCGAAGTTTATGATCGACCGGAGCCAACGACCTTACAACTCACATACTGGAGGAACTGAAATATATTAATTGTAACCAGGGACATTTATTCCCTTGAAGCAAGGGAAGCATCGCTTCCCCTATCGGTTCCTAAAATACCACTTGACTACTCATTTCGATTCATTTCCCTGGCGAAAATCGGTGTGTACGCTAAACGTACGCTAATGTAGGGCAAACGTACACGGAATGCGCATCTGCAATGTACAGATGTGAACAAGAGCTTGTCACGATATGCGTTTTTGTGTACCAAACGTGTAATTTGGCCCAAATGAATGTACGCTTGAGCTGAATTGGAACGTACACGACGTCACGTGTACACGATGTACAGACGATGTACGTGTACCATTACCAATCGATGCGTGCACCTACGTTACGACAGGGTGATTTGTCGGTTGTTGTGACATTGTTCACTACTTCAGGTACATACATGAATAAATTCTGAATAAACACGACGCGTTTTCAAATTGCCAACATGGATTCCGGAAATCAAAATCTACGGAAACAGCCATTTTTTCTTTTCTTAAGGATGTTGCCTCATCATTGGATCAAAACGAAGCAACTATTGGAATATTTTTAGATCTTTCAAAAGCTTTTGACGTCATTGATCATAACATTTTACTTTCAAAATTACCTTCGTATGGAATCCGTGGTATTGCTCTAGATTGTCTATGTTCGTACCTTAAACAACGATCTCAGAGAGTAGAAATACCTTACTGGAATGATGGAACTTTATGTACACACCTTTCCGGTTCTTTGCCAATTGTACGTGGAGTCCCGCAAGGATCGATTTTAGGCCCTATTCTCTTCCTATTATACGTAAATGACATGCCCTTAGCGATTCGAAACGGAAGAACAGTTCTCTTTGCGGATGATACAATATTCTATGCAACAAAGAAACCGTAAATAGTACAATATCAGACGTTTCAAATTGGTTCCGTAATAACAAATTAAAAGTAAATGAAAATAAAACAGTTTCAATGCAGTTTTCCATATCAAATAAAAAATTCTGTACTCCATTGAAAATGAACGGTGTGCCATTGACTGATGTTAATGTAACAAAATTTTTAGGTCTATCAATTCAGTCAAACCTCAAATGGAATTGCCCACTTAAATGAATTGAACACAAATTAAGCTCATTATGCTACGGCGTTCAGAATTCTTTCAAATTCCGTCAGCCTTCATACAGCTCGTTGTGTATATTTTGCCAATGTTCACTCCCGCCTGAGATATGGCATAATATTTTGGGGACAACAACATCTTATAGTTCACAGACTTTCAGATTACAAAAAAGAATTGTACGAATAATAAGCAAATCCAACCCACGTGATTATTGTAAGTCACTCTTTATTAATCTAGGAATTTTACCATTACCTTGTCTCCTGATTTACGAATTCAGTAGTTTTTGTCAAAAATGACTTACTTAAGGAGCGGGAATATATTTTCAGCAAACGCCGATGTCTATAAGTATAACACACGACGTAGTAATCATATTCACCAGGTTGCAGTAATCAACAGCCACTACAAAAAATTCACATACAATTCAAGTACATTACTCTACAACACTTTGCCAGAAGAATTAACGATTAAATTTCATAGAAAAGTTTAAGTCCCAAGTAAAATCTTTTCTGCTGCTTAACTGTTTCTATACAATTCGAGACTATACCGAGCATCAAAAAGGAAAGTAGAATAATTTTAACACTGATAGTTATGTAATTATTTATCATTGGACTGTATAATTCTAAGAACCTGTAACAAGTATTGTACCAACAGTTTTCTGGTTGATGGCCCCATCTCGAATCAGGTTTTTGGCGGCCAATTTCCCGATCCTTGAGCAATGCTGAGATGGTCCCTTGTTTTGCTTCTGACATAAATGTAACTTCATTATTTGTGCACGTCTTCTGAATTTGAGTGGGAAATATAGTTCTTCAAATTATCGTTTTTCATATTATCGCGGCAAAAGTATGATTCTTTCATGAAGAACATGAGGGTTCAGGGCAGAAAATTATAGCTAATTACTTTGAAATATATTTTATTATATAGGAGCGAATATTTTGTCAACAAAACTCGAAAAAAACTCTCTTTTCTGTATTCAAAATTCGACTAGAATATGGTTTAGGATAGAACCACAGATTATGAAAACGTTGCACAAATTCACTTCTCCCCATAGCTCACGTCATACGCGATTTTTAACTGTTTTTGAACGTAAATAATAAATAAATAATAAATAAACATGTATGTACCTGAAGAAAATCTTGTTTTTAGAAAAATAATTAGAAATATCTTATTTTTATTGGCTTCCAATGAAAACAAGATATTTCTTAATTGATAACATCAATACCGATTGCATATAAAGCTACTACTGATTGGCTTCAAACATAAATATTGAAAACTATCGAAAGAATATATTCATATCAATTATACACAATAACAACATTAACCAAATTGGTGTAAAAATTAGCACATGATAGCACATTTTATTTGCTATTGCAAGCATAGCTGTGACTAGTAGTGTAGTTTTTTGGGCATTCATTATGAAACCTTGAAATTAGCTAATTGAAGTAAATTACTCAGTTAAAAAAATATCAAAAACTACAATTGGAAACTTTCTACGTATTGCATGTATCACAATTCAAGTTAACATGTAGGCTTACACTAGTCATAATACGCCAATATGTCTTGTTTCTTGATAAGTCAAGGGAAATTATTCTTAAGTTTCATTTTTGCAGAAAATCATTGTTTAAAAAATAAATGCTATGGAGCAACACAATATATTATACTTTATAGCACTAATTT
>JAHLJT010002630.1:50100984-50135001 GCA_031308135.1 Acheta domesticus
ACGGTCGCGATCATGCTACATCCAGTGGTCTGCCACTAGATAGGCTGGAGAAATTTCTTATTCAAATCCAATACAGTAGCCAATCAAAACTCTCTCTCTCCCCTCCCTCTGTCTCAGAGCATCGCCATATACATCTGTACTACACGAACTTGCTCTAGCGGTATATCGGATACTCATTTTCAAAACTTTCCGGGTCGGCGCCAGTTGAATTACCGTTGGATCGCTTCAACTTCCGCCCGGCGTGGCAGCTTCGTTCCCAAAGAGTATCTGTGAGACTGTGTTGTGGAGTTTCGTGCTGTTTGTGGGGCCATTTACGGGTGCTATCAAAGAATATATCAGTGAATTCAAGAAATTTTCTAATTTACAGCTGCTTTTGTGCTTCAAATGTGTTCGTAATGTGTTGTAATTGACTGTTGTGCTACAATGTGTTCGTCAAATATATGGTCAAGAAAATTCCTGAATAATAGAGATTGGCGAACAATAAGTGTGATAATTCATGGTATGTATTTGCCTTGAAAGAGCATTAAAATAATTTCATTGTAAATTTTGAAATATTTTTATTGGTCATGTTCACTTGCAGATCCCTTGTTTGAACCAACAGATGTGACACCCACAATACTAATGGGTGTAATCGGTAAGCCATTTTAAAAAAAACTTTTAAAAAATAAATTTGAAGTTCATCTGAAGTTCAATTGTCAACAGACAATAGAACTTCAAATAGGACAGATGTGATTGAAATTGCAAAAGGGGGATACAATTTTGTTTTTGTGGGATTAATTTGAATTACACAATAGTTCGATGGAAGTCTTTCTTACCAGCATTTTTTAATTTTCAGGTCTTTGCACTCAGGCAGCAATTCAAACTGAAAATGGTAAGTTTCTTTATGTGCGTGAAATAGAAGCATGCTATTGAAAGCGAAATGTACTGGTATAAAATAGGATAATAATTCGTTGTTGATGAATACAGGTGGCTCTGCCATTCAGTGTGCTGCTACATGAAGTGCGGCAGATGCATATGCTAGACTTGTTCATGGTAAGTGTTTGCTATAATCTTTAAGCAACTCAATTATCACTTTGTTGCATGTTTTAAATGCGGGAAAAATTCATATTTGTCTCCATTTTCAGATCTTTTTCACCCATGAGAGGTGTCACCTAATGTTGTGGATAGTTCTCATAGTAAGTTTTTCTGTTGAATATACAGTTATTAGTACCAATTGAGTGTGAATTAGAGTAAATAAAAAAATGTTTTTATGGTTGGTGATTACAGGTGCTGAAGTCATTCCGGAAGATGAATTTGTGACTTCAATGCATTTGTGTCACTTTATTAGTGATATCAAATTGGTGTGCAGGCACTCTGGTATGAAGAATATGTGAAAAGTTATTGCTGATAATCTTAATATTTTGCAGTTAAAAAACCATGGAAAATATTCATAAATGTGAAAATAATAGTGGTCTATTACTTCTTAATGTTAAAAATATGCTCCAATGTCAATTGACTAGGAGAGACCATTTTGTCTGTAACTTTAGGTTCTCTTTGGAGAGTCAGTACTCAGAGAGCTAATTTTAAAGAATAATTGTTATGTTCAGTGAATGACTTACTTCATTCTGCACAAAATTTCTGCTCATACCTCTTTTACACAGACAGTTTGTAGTGATACGAATAATGAGAGTTTTAAGATCAATGGGTATTCTGTCATTTGGATGCTACATAAACCATATTTTCCACATCTGATTTGGAAAGGTCTAATAAAATTTAATTTTATTTGCAGATGAAATTCATTCTGTAAAAGACAAGTCATTTTCTCAAATTTGGAATCCCTCTTGCTCTGTGAAGACAATTTATTTGGAAATTATGAATACAAATTTTTGAGTCCCTGTTTTAGAGCCTATTTTCATGCAATTTTAAGATTTCTTTTTGGCTTAATATCTGGTCTGTAATATTTTTTAATGTTAGTAGTGGCTATTAATTGATTTTTATTATTGGAATTGATATAAGTTGCATATGCAATGTTCTACTGTTCCGGCAATAATTGTTCCTCATGATAAACTCTGTCTTGATTGAATTTTTATTCTACAATTGGTGTATTATTGTGTTTTGTTAATTTTCATGCCAATTACATTGCTAAAGTGAATGCTGATCCCTATTAAATTGTGAATTATCTTGAGTCTTGAATGCAATGTTTGATTTCACAGCTCGGTTGTTAGAATAAATGTCCAGTTGTCAGAAAGTTCCAGGATCGGTTCTTAGTGCAATTAAATATTTGCACTTTCAAAATCTATTTTCAGATTTAAATTATGGCGCACAAGCTTTGTTGCGACTGTTACATTCCACTCTTCATAAATAATGTTTTAAAAGTTAATGTAGTTTCTCATTTAAGCTTATCTTGGGACAGCCAGGCCCCTAACTGTGCAGGTGTGAGATGGACATGGGTAAATATACTAATTTTGTCAAATAGTTATTCACTAGCAAAAAAAGAAATTTAGGCTGCAACTAGTAAAAGCATAGAATGCTAAAAGTTCAATTTTTGGCACTAATGTTAGAAGTGGGACAGCGCTCAAATGTTCTGATAAAAGCAACATAGAAAACAAAATACTTTTGTGTGACTTAATCAGGTACTACTGTAACATAGTACATAATTACATTATCTGTACTCTTGAATTAAAATAAAATCAAAGGCAATAATACTGTTTAAAAATTGATGGTGAAAGTGATTTTATTTTGCTTGTAGGATTGGGGCACTTGACATGCTTTGTGATGCTATCTTTCCTACTCGCAAAATAAAATGGCATTTGTATCATAACTATTTGTTTTACCAGGGCAAAGGTGTGGTATTGTTTTTATTTATTTCTTTCAACACTGTTCATGTGTAATGCTCTGTAATAATGCAGTATTCCATAGTATTCACGTTTAATTGGCATGTCTACAAGCAAGTAAAGTTGCATTTCAGCTGGTGTACTTTGTTTATTGTCTTGTGTAATACAAAATTGTTAACACTAATAAAATTTTTAAAAAAGTGTAATATCAATATGCTCAATAAATACTTGATTTTCCTGCCCTAATTTTGACTTTTTTCCCATAACATCCTTGTGTAGTTTTTGATAATAATAAAAATGAATGTGTAGTTTTTGATAAGTTAATGTCAAAATATGGGAGTGAAATTTTAAAATTCCCGATCTGGTTGATTTCAAATTGACCGCTTACTTCTACGCTATTGGCTGTCCGTTTGCCCAATGGTAAGTAATACAAACCAATGTGGCGGACCGGATGCTGACAAATAAGGCTTCTCCGTTTAACATTGAGTGCCGTCTCTAGGAAATACTCTTTGGCTACATCTAGTGTCACGACCGAGAAAGACTCGAAATGCTGCGAAATATTCCATTAAGAAGATGAGACTTGACGCGGCATATTATAAAAACAGAAGTATATACTTCAGACGTTTCGTAAACATAAGCCCGCTCTCACATTTCACGCGGTTTCGCGCTCCGCGTGCACTATCAAATCAAAAATGGTGGCGACTCAATGTTCAGTTTGCTTATCTGCGTAGGTGCGTCAAGCTGGAACAGCCATGTCAGCACACCGGAATGAAACATGCCTAATGATTTATTGGTAATTAATTGCCAATTAATTGCCTCAATTTCGAATTAATTGACATGTATATTTGGGGCGAGAACGGGTGTGATTTGTTTTAACATTATTTTTTTATAAATGGCAACGGCAATAAATTTTTGTTTGTGGTAATAATTGAGTATATAATGTGTATTAATGATGTTTTTGGTTTGGTTCGATTGTGCTCGATGGTTCTCTCTATAATCGTATTTGAATTTCTGGCATGGTTGAATATGCTTCAGTTTTTAACAATATTTTTTCATAAAAAGCATCGGCAATACATTTTTGTTTGTGGTAATAAATAAGTATATAATGTGTGTTAATTATGTTCTTAGTTTGGCTCGATTGTGCTCGTTGATTCTCAAATCGTATTTCTTGTTTGATTGTGCTCGTTGGTTCCGGCCGCACGGAAGCTGGCTCTGTGTGGTAAATTAAAATGAAATACACGCCCTGGCCGAGAGGTTTCTTCAATATTGCATTTTAGAAAAAAAAATCAAAATCGACTTATGAAAATTATGCCAATACTTTGTTATGTTGATGAAAGTTTTATGATATTTAATTATGATCGCTGAATTACTATACGCGCGTCCTAAATTCCTCTGTGTTAGTAAAGCCTCAATTTTATAGTAGTACGTTGGACATTTGTGGTATCGAGTTACAAGCTGAAATTATGTTCACAATAGGCTTACAACAGCAGGCTTACAGTTCGTTGTCTGATACTTCCTTTAGAACCGCGTATCTAGGATTTTTGGCGAGCACCATTTGTAGTTTTTTTGGAAACGAGTTTCCCAACATCACCAACCGCTTTGTTTAACTCTTGTCTCGCGCAGGATGCGCGGGACGGCCGGCCGCAGCGCCCTCGCGAGCGCCGTCTCGCCCCGCCGCTGCAGCTCCTCCGGGACTACGCGTATTTGGATGGGCCAAGCGGCATAAGTACCTGGTTGTGGGGTGGTGGAGGAGCAGGGTTAATGGCCTGGGTGCGGTGTCCTGCCTACTCCGCCGCCCCGGAGGAGTGCGACGTGAGGGTGGTGTCTAATAATAATTTCAGTAGAAGGGAGGGGTTTTGGTTTATATTTTCATTCAGAAGGTTGTCATTTAAATGGATGTGGAGGTTTCTAAAATCTGGTGTGATACTGATTTTCTATTTTCAGTATATGAATATCTGTATGTGGATCGAATGTGTGGCCTGTCGGAAGGAGGTGATTGCAAAGTGAGATTTACAGGAGTTGTGTTTCCAAGCGTTGTGTCCTTTTATTCTTGTGTTGAAAGTTCTGCCTGTTTGACTAATGTATTTGGCTTTGCAGTCGCGGCAATGTAGTGAGTAGACGCCGCTTTTTTCTAAAAGATCTGCATGTGTTTAGGAATTTTCTGAGGGAATTCTGTGATTCGAAAGAAACATTGATACCGGCTTTGTGTACATTGTGTGCGACTTTTTCTGAAAGGTATCAAAATTAAGGTAAGCATGTGTACTTATCTGGTGTTTGTGCTACTGTAGAGAGTGAAGTGTATTGTGAGTGACGTTTGAGAGAGTGAGTGTGAGAGTGAGAGTGAAGTTTATTTTAATCTCTTGTTTTAATTGTTTAATTAATTGTTTTCTATTCTTCTCGTACTAGAAAGCAGATGTTGATGGCTAAGCCATAAAAAGCTGCTCTTGTAGAAATAAATAACACTGTTGGCAATGACAACACCTGTGATCATTTAATTTTAAATGCCAACGATATTCTACCACAAAACCAATAGGCGTTTATGTTGAAATGGGTGCTTATAGGCACTATCGAAGTTGGTGAACCACATACAATTAACCCTTGTAGGTTAATTGTATGTGTAGTTATCTATGTTAGGCTCAATGGGCTGTAAAGGAAAACAATAGGTAAAAACCCAAAAATCCGAAGGCTAATAATAACCAATGTTTATTATTTAACAAAAATCTTTGACTCCCCTCCAAAATGATCGACTGGATCCGCGCCTGGTAGTTTAGCAGCCAGACTAGACGCAATGGTATCGTTCAACCTGGCTATAGCCAGTTTGAACACAATCACTGTAGCATGCAGCACTCTCATCGAAGTATTGCACGTCGGCGATCGCCAAAGTTACTCCAAAATTAAGGTTAAAGGTCACGAAACGCGGCGTCAGTGATCACACCTAAAGGTTACGACGAGAAAGACCTGTCGCTGAGGCGCACTTTCCGCCACTGAAATAACTGAAGCAGGCTCGCTGAACTGTGAGAATATCGGACAGCGTCGTCACATAGTATACCTGGAGTACGGTAGGCGAGTAGCACGCAGTAATACTGGAGGAAAAATTGCTGAATTGTTTGAAAATACTAAAAAGTGGGGGGTGGAGGCAGCGTTACGCTGCGTTAGTGAGGGGCAGGAAGGGATTCGATTGGTGTTTTAACATTGATCTTTTTTTTACATTTTTCAGCATTTGTTGAAATATTTCTTTGTTGTTTTATACTATAACAATAAAATGTTATCTAATTAATTTGTTTTAAAACAAATAATATAAAGCAATTAAAAGTTGTTTCCATAAATAGAAATATTAATTTTTTCTTCAATTTTGTATTGAATCTGTAAAATTACGAAGAAAATATTCAAAACTGATCTGCAGTATTTTGTAGGGTAAACGGTATAGTGATTGACCACCCCACAATGATTAGCCACTCCAAATATATTTTGAATCACCGCTTGTTCTAACACCGTGTTCTCATATTTTGGTTGAAAATGGCGTGAAGGGACGCTTTTTGGTTATAATGTAATATTTACTTGGACCGCAAGAGAGCAGCTGTTTCCAATATAGCGGATGTTTGTTGACGGTGGGGTGCGTGTTCATTGTATTTATAGATTTCTTAAGATTTTCTTTAAAAACCTGATATCCAACAATGCTGTTTGTTGACTACGGCGGTAAGGAAACCACCTTGATGTGTCAGACAACAAAAACCTTATTGAGTGACAATGATATCAGCTAAAAATGAGAAGCCTAGCTTTGCATATTTAGTGACACGGGGGGATGGCCAGTGACTGTAACTTCGACAGTGAGTGAATTGTGTTATTGACCACTCTGCTAATGATTGTTTTCCGATTGTTTTTAATCGTAGTTTAATATTATTGCACACAGGTATAAACTTCATTAACCTCAAATAAGGGATTTTACAATGCCAAAGAAGCCGAAGCAGGAGTGTAATGCAAAAGCCATAGCATGTTATCAAATGTGTTTAAAAAACGGGTCATCTGTGCGTTCAGCTGAAAAATCATTTAATGTTCCGGATACAAGCTTGCAGTTTCGTTTTAACAATACAGATCACAAAACAACACTAAGTTGTATTACTGTATTATCTACAGAAGAAGACATTCTTGTTAGGTATATATGTGAACTAGCCCGGAAAGGTTTTCCAAGGAAGAAGAAAGATCTACAGAGTAGCGTTGAACCATTTTTAGCTGCTAAACTGAATGCTCTATCCGTTCAACAACAACCGTTCCTGAGAAGGCTGGGTCAAGGCATTTTTAAGAAGACATCCCATAATCACTAAACGGACAAGTGACAGCCTCTAGTTCATGTGTCAGCGAACAAGATATCAGAAAGTGATTTGAAGTTGTAGGGTACATCGAGGGAAGTAACTTGGGTTGGAAAATAAATAATTCTAAAAGCGTCTCCAATGGACAACAATCAAATTTTGAATCGTCCAATTACAGGGAAGATTTTAGCTGAAAAAGAAAGAAGAATGTTTATTCAGTAAAACACAGATGATCAAATGACTCTGGCTTCTTTCTCTCTTTCATAATTTAAAAATATTCTTGAGCTACTTCAATAGTCTCTAATTGTTTTAAAAGTTTCTCATCTCTCATTTATCATACTGATTAAGTGAATGCACCTTTACAGGAAAAATATGTTCTATCGTTGTATCTAATGACTTCGAAAACCACAATTAATATCATGAATGCATTATTCTTATTTTACCCTCCACATTAATCTGAAAACAATACTATTTTAGTAACCATTAGATATTCCTGTATTTTATTTTGATGAATTGAAATAAGAGAGAACACACAAAATTTGATTTTTTTGGTGACTCGCTAAGAAACAAAAATTATGCTGCTTTCACCATTATGTCAAATAACATTGAACTTTAACAACCAGAGTAAACGTTTATAGAGCTGAGCAGGGACATTAAATCGAGGTAATGGTAAATTTTGGGCATAATCAAATTCTGGTACAGGGAGATTTCTGTCAGAGTTTGAAAATGTTAATATTGTAAGATTGTTTTTATGGTAATCATACTCCATCTGGTAAATATTATTTGGATCCTTAGTGAGGCCAACTTGACATACAGTGCAAAAGTCACATACATCAGTTTTGGGTTGCTTAAAGAATGCAGCATGTTTTTTTCATTCAGACATCCAAACACAGTTCCTCAGAGTTAACATTCTAGCGCTGACACCACTATGAAACACAAGCGCAGTGCGCTGGAATGATCGTTTTTTCGGTGCAAGATTACATAACTTTCTCTTCTTACGAAGTATTCGTATGGCGATAAAGTAATAATAATTTCGGAACCGTTAGGGATATATAAGTTGGTTGCAGAGGTTCTAGTTAAATTGTACTTCAATTTAATGTTGAAATACTCTTAATTTTACTTAAATCGGTTCATACAGGTTCACACAAGACAACGATTGGTTTGACACGGCATACGTTTCAGATCAAATACCACAGTTAGAAAGATGTTTAAAAGATGCAATTTGGGACAACACAACTTCTGTACATTTATCTGCATTGATTTTATTATTGAGCAGAAGTACATGAAATGATTTTCAATACAGATTCTGCACTCTTCAATATTTTTTTCTGCAACAGCACATTCATCAAATTATAATCCCTGTCTGAGATTCGAAAGATGCATCTTCCGAAGTGAAGCGCTGAGTCCCCAACACATCTTAACCACCTCGGCCATTGGAGTCAGTTGTGGACTGAATATTTATATATTAGTCAAAACGTAATTTTATCAACTCTACAATTAGGAAGCCGGTAATTGTCCACATGGGAAAAACAAACGTCTTTTGGGCGACAAGAAAAGGCAATCGTGAAGGGCTTACCTCAAATCTTATATCCCACTAACGAGATTAAAAAAATAACTACTGTAAAGAAGTCTGAGACATTCTATTGCACCACTAGTTTATTTATTTATTTACCGTCCTTTATTACACATGTGGAAAACATATAAAGAAAAAAATTGGAGAGGTTTTTTTAGAAATTTTTGTAAATTTGAAGCGAAGATTACGCACAAACGATTTGTTTTTGAGAAAATTCTACAGAACCTTTGTTGAAGAGCTAATTTTGTACAATAGTCTTCGCCTGAGGTAAAAATCAATATCTACAATTTAGTAGTTTTAAAAAAATACTTTGCAATTTTCAAAAATCTCAATAATTTCGTTAAGTAGGACTAAGACCATATTTTTTATCGTCCTTTATTACATAGGTGCAGAAAAAGGTTCAGTTAGACCCACTTCCAGGTGCGGGAAATAAATGTTTATACGTGCTGTGTATTTATTGTTTGCAACATCATTTTATTCTAAGGCATCATTTTACAAACATCTGAAAGCCAACACGAATAGGATCATCTGAATAATTAGGGACACAAGGCTTCTAACGCCATTGTCCTTGAAGAAATGCTACTTCTCGACTTCCAAGTGTGGTTGGACGCCCGGAAGGCCCGTGACTGCGTCCCCAATTGCTCTATCCCGGCCACAGCCAGGAAAAGAAACAATTGAACACACTATTCATACAGCTACACTGCGAGTTCTCAACGCCTATCTTCGCGGTGGAATATCACATGGCATTTCACATCTTTCTCGTGCCTGAAGAAGTCGCATGATCGCAAGCATTGCTTGATACGTTCGCGATCACGCGAAATCTTGCGGAACGACTGAGAAAGATGCGAAATACCGTGACATATTCCATCGCAAAGAATTGGAGTTGAGTGGCCTTGAGGACAAAGTTAGAACAATCGCAGTATAGCTAATGAACGGCCAGGGATCTTCAATTTCAATTGCGCCGTGGATGAGTTTGTTGTAGCATTTCGTAGATTGTACGATTCATATCGCTGAAGGTCCCACGGAACGGCCGACCTATAACACGGGACCTGCCGGATCTGCGGTTGGAATTGCCGGTGGCTGAACTAGAAGTGCTGGGTTTCGACGTCGGAGTGGTGGTAGTTGAGGCGTTTTGAACGGCGGCAGAAGCCAGAAGGACAGCAACAATCTGTAAGACAATGCCAACATTCAAAGAATGAAGGACAGATACACAAGAAAACAGTAAATTTCTGTTCTCCCTGATCTCCAACTTAAAATTATTTTAAAAACTATACAGAATAGGCAGAATACTATACTATACGAAATTATACAGAATACTATACAGAATAGGCGGAAAACTCACATTTCATTAAATTAAGTCGTTAAGTTCTCATAAACGTGTTAGACGTATACTATGTATACACATGGTCTCAATCTTCTAAATGTTTACTTAACCTATACCAGAACGTAGTGAGCATATCAAATGATATCTCATGCCAACGTTATTGACACTTTTTTTAAAGAATTGCAAAGAACGTTTTCAATTTTACTTTTCTTTCCTTAAAACTTTCACGTCACCACTAAAACTGTCCTTATCTCTTTACTATACTTCAGCAACGTTTTTTAAATTCGGTTTAAGCGAGTCAGACCACATTCTGTGAATACTTCTCCGTTTCTCACTTTTTCTCCCTCCCTCCCTCACCCTATCCGTGCCTGTCTCTGCCTGCCGCTCTCTATCCCTCTCATTCATATTTATTTGCAGATTCTGCACGTCTCTGAGCAGGTGAGCTAATATTGGGAAGTGCCGGAGCAGTAAACAGTAATAGAATGTTCAGGAAGAGTTCATTCTGTAGATTACGGTATGAGAAACGTTTGTTTCATGCCTTCGGTCTCAAAAGTTTAGTTTTTAAGGCTTTAAAACGCCTCGTTTAGGAGTTATTTAAGGATATAGATTGCAAATTCTGCCGAGTGTATTATAGGTTGCATTTGACACAAATACAGGTATGTAGTGGATATGTAGTAAATATGAAGCGCCATGTAGTGGCGTTACAACAGAATTAACAACACATAAACCTGCTCGGTGAAAAAACACGTGTAAGTGCCAACATTCATTAAGATCGGTCCAATGGTGTTGGAGTTTTGCTCTTATATTCATAACATATATATATATATATATATATATATATATATATATATATACCGGGTCATTAGTCTAACTCGCAACCCGTATCTGAGCGCACAACCTCTTGTTTTGGCAATTTGGCAACGCGTGAAATACCTTTGGCTTCCGTTTAGGAAAGAAGAATAGCTTCGAAAATGTTGACGAAGGATCAACGTGTATTTTTGGTGGAAGTTTACTTCGGCACTAAATCTTCTTTAGTCAGTAAATGTTTTTAAATAAAAATTTCCCGAATGCCAGTTCCCAATAAAAGGAGAAAAAAAGGAGGTTAAATCATTACTAATCTAAAAATTCATGTTTATTTTTTACTATTTATTAATATTATTAAGATTTCCCTATCTGTTTAATTTCCAACGTGCTAATAACCTTTGTAGTTGATGCGATATAAAATAAAATAAATAAATAAAAATAAATGTAAATAATTTCCCGGTTCAATAATAAATAATTATTGTTATAAATAATGAACAGCTTGGCGGTGATGTTTCACGAGATATCTTTGTAATTTCTCTGTGAACCGGCGTTCATTAAATAATAATTATTGTTACGTTGCTGCTAATAAATCGAAAAATCAGTCATAACTTCCCTCCCCATCTTCAGTGTTACTGTTCTGTTTCTTAAGCATACTGGACAGAATCGCCTGAAGAGACGTTTTGTTTCCTGGCTCATGACTCAGCCCACCCAGCCCACCCCATCCACTCTGCGCAGCGTGAAAAGATTCTGGTGTGTGAGCCGGCTGCCTGCCCGCCGAAGCCCTGAATGGGAAAACTCAGAAAGAGGAAAGCTGCAGATTATGACGCGCAGCTCACTTCCTCTGCTGTCTCGACGTGCCAGCCACGGCAGTATTGAAAGGAGGCAGACACGCGGTTGCCAAAGTGCCAAAACAAGAACAGGCGCTACCAGTCATGGGTTGCGAGATACGCTAAAGAATCTGTGTATATATATATATATATATATATATATATATATATATATATATATATACGAAGCTTTACAGATCTTTAGCTTAACGCGCCACCCATGTTTGAGAACACTTGTTCTTGTTTTGGTAATTTGGCAACCGCGTCTCTTTGCCACCTCTCAAGACAGCCAGGCTGATCACGCCGAGCCGGCTGACGAGGCGACCGTCAGGTCATAAGCTGCAGCAACTTTCCGGTTTCTTGTTTCCCTCTTAGGCGGGCAGGTACGCGGCTTACGGGAATCTTCACGCGCTGCACAGAGTGTCGGGTGTGTCAGGGTGGGCTAAGGTATGAGCAAGGATACAAAACGTCTCTTTAAGCGATTCTGTCCAGCGTGCTTAAGAAACAAAATTGTAAACCAAGGGAAGATCAGATTTGTCAATTTATTAACACCAATGTAACAATAATGAGTATTTATTGAAAGCCAGCACGGAGAGAAATTAGAAAGATATCTTGTAAAACATTACCGCAAAATTCTTCATTATTTATAACAATAATAATGTATTATTATTATTGAGTATATTAAAAAAATAAAATCTTAATTTAATTATTAAAAATACTAATAAAATATAAATCAGTAGTAAATTAATTATTATTGAAAATAATTAATAAAAAATACTAAATTATAATTTCTTCAAAATGAGAAAAGAACTGACCGTTTGAATGCTCAAAGTGACCACCATTTACCAAGAGACAGGCGTATACTCTTTTCGGTGTAGTGGCTGCAGTACGTTGAAGAAAAACAAGAACAGAATAAGTGCTTTCTCTTTCTTCCAACTAAAATTAGACCCATTCTCTCAGCCCGAAATCTGAGGGCGCGGGGCCGGGGGTTTGCTAAAAGTGAAAGTGATGCCGAAGGTGTTTCACGCGTTGCCAAATCGCCAAAACAAGAGATGGTGTTTGCAGACATGGGTTGCGAGATACGATATATATATATATATATATATATATATATATATATATATATATATATATATATATACACACACACACACAAAGGCAACACGTGGATTGAACGATTGGTGTTTCTGGGCGCGTCAACTACTAAGGACATTAGTCCCGTAAGTGTAATACATGTTTTGTCTCCCGAAATGTGTAGTAGTGTCGTGAATGTCAGTGTGTGTGTGCGTGTGTGTGTGTGTGTGTGTGTGTAAGAGGTGAGGATAGGACAAGGAAGAGGGAGAAAAGATCGCTCGCAGCCCGTGGCTCGTTCGTTAGGGTAACACTTCAGTATTCGCCTGGTGTTGAAAGGCGAAACCAAGGGAAAACTACCAATCAGAGCAGTCGGCCGCCAGACAATGGCTAAACTCGACCTACCTAAATAGCTAGTGTAAACAATGCTGCCAAAGCCGGGATTAAAATGCTATGACCTCACGGTCAGAGGCACTGCAGTGACATCAATTGATGTCCTGAGCTGCATAAGTCGCTAGCAACACATGGAGACCGGGAAAGGTGGCTCAGGACATCAACTGATGTCACTGCAGTGCCTCTGACCGGGAGGTCCTAGGTTCGACACATAAACACTTTCACTACACTACAACTCAGGTCGGGGGACCGTTCGGGAGCTTCAAGCTTGTCCCGGCTGGGGCGGTGCCCCTTAGGTGGGAGATACCTGGTTGGAGAAGATCCCTACATACCCACCGAGGAACACAAGCACAACACTTACGGTACTGGTAACCTTCGCTCTTAACGCGCGCGGAATCACTAGTAAATCAATCAATTAAGAAACCAAGCAGCAAGTAGGAAGAGGGACCAATATACTATACTTCGGTTTTATTTCTTGGCGCACGGAGCGGTGTCATCAAAATGGAACATCTCACGGTATTTCGCGTTGTTCTCCGTTGTGCCGCCAGGTGTCGCATGATCGCCAGAACTGCTCGATACAGTCGCGATCATGCGATTTTCCATTTTATTGATATAGTACCCTCGTGCGCCAAAAAAGAAAAACCAAAGTATATGCCTATAAAGATATTTCAACTCTCGATATTTGGAGAAAAGGAAGATACGTCCGTTCGCGCATCACTATTATTTCCCGCCACATCACTGTTCTATTCTAGAATTCAATGAACATGATCTAATAAACAATTAGTTTGCTTTCATGTATTTTGTGGTCGTTCTTTTCTACCTGTAGCAAGGTACCATATATTTTTCTTTCTCATTTTTGCAGTTTTTAAATATATTTCCTGTCGCATAGCGAAAACCATAAATACAGTTATATCAGATATTGCATAAAAGCTGAAACTGAAAATATTAATATTACAGACCAACACTAGAGAAAGCAAGTGGTGTTCATAACCAATAATATGATTTGAAAAGATTATGTGTAAGTCAAAAGTTGTAATTGGAAGATACTTTCAATTCCAAAATTTTCATTTCACACAAATCTGATAATATTTATTATAAAAATAAATCCTGATAAGGCACTACCAAAACACACATATGCTTGGGAATACAACTAGAAAATTAAAATATATTGAAAGAAGAACTATCTCGCATACCAGAACGCCTTTCATGATGCACGTTCTAAACACGACTGGATATGTGACTTTGATTCCCGTTGACTAAGTACCTACTTATAGGTTCCACGTTTCGTCACAGGTAACCCTTCTGGAAATTTCTTGAACGCCCACAAAAGACTTTTATCGTAAAACAAAGGCGAGCAAGTGATAGTTGCTTATCTTCAAGGTCGCGCTTGCAAAACGTTGATGGCACGGCACAAATGATCGACGTTTATGATTGACCGGAGCCAACGACCTTACAACTCACATACTTGTAGAACTGAAATATATTAATTGTAACCAGGGACATTTATTCCATGGAAGCAAGGGAAGCATCGCTTCCCCTATCGTTTCCTAAAATACCACTTGACAACTCATTTCGATTCATTTACTGTAATTCCAAGTAAAAACAGTTTAAATTTTCGCGACAATCTTATCTTTCCAAACTGAGCACGTAGTTATTGTCACCAACAGATGGGGCAGAGATCGCCAGTAAAGCTCTGTGGAAGTGCTGGGCTGGCTGCATCCAGCGTCTCTCATGGAATGCTATGATCAGCAGATATAATGGCGCCTTTGGTGGGCGCGCGTGGGCTCTGTCAGTCGAGGTCGCCTTTGGAAGCAATCGGCCAGTTACTTACATCGACATTCAACGCGCGTGTGGTGGGCTTCGCATGTGCTTATCGGTTCAGTAGTATTCATCATGTGCCCTTCGGTTCAGTAGTTAATTTATTATTTCTTATGCACTGTTTTGCTCATAAATTAAATAAGGTATTATCTCAGTCACTTTCCAAAATTAAAGAATGTAAAATATTTTTCAAAACTTTAACTAGCTTATCAACATTTTTCTCGCATTCTTTTAAACGTTGCCATTCACTAGGCAATGTAGTTTTAAAAAAAGGTTTCCAAAAGCAGCTCCAACCAGATGGAATTACAATAGTAGATTTGTTCAAACTGTGTATGAGTATCGAGAACCTCTTATGAATTTGTTTGAAAATATTGTCGAAGGCGAAAGTGCAGAAACTCTCACGTCATCAATAGGATCTTTAGAGTTACTGAAAAGAGAGTTTTAATTACAAGTTATTACAATTACCAGTATTGTCTTTACACGTGGTTTAATGTACCCATTTGTCGTCAGATACGTGTGAAAAATTAAAAACCTTTCATCTGAAATGTGATTGCTTCCCTCGAAATAAATTTCACCACACCCAACCGATTGTAACTAGCTAAACCACAGCGATAACGTAGCAAAAAAGAAAGCGCAGAAAAGTTACTAGACAAAAGTATCTTGCGTCCTCTACGAAAAAACTCTCCAAAATATATAAAATATCTAGTGGAGCTAAAACAGTGCTTATTTTCTCCCCGATATTTTGAACTAAAATTACGCGAATAGTACTCAAATTTTCGAAAAATTATACATGACTTTATTTCACAATCTATCTTTAAAGAACAGATTTAATTAAGGGAAAATCTGTCATTAATATTCTTTTTGTAGGAAAACTCCGAAAAAACTTTGAACTTTCGCAATTTTCGAAAAAACAGGGTTGAGACTTCCACCATTCTCTAAAACGTCCTTCTCACTATCCAGCAACAAATTTGATCAAAAACGATGGAGACATTTTTTCAGAAAACTTGGAAAATATCCCAGGGGCTTCTTGTAAAGTACTTCCCAAAATTAAAATATCGATATCAAATTCCAGGCACCGCGACGTCGGTCAGATCGATTGAAGGGGAACACTTTTGGAGGAAATAGTCCGAACGGTTTAGACCGGGGCTCATCGATTCGGAGCAAAGAGCCCTCTGGGGGACCGGACGACCGGAGCGGAGCGGGAGCGAGCGAAGCCTGCTTGGCGAGGGGAGGGGGGCGTTGAGAGGTAGAAGCGATGCGGCGGTCAGCTCAGTTTCACACAAGACATTGCAAAATATATATTGTGGAAGACGAAGCTGCTCTTGAAACAATAGTCCGATAATTTTTAAAAATAAATGGGAAGAACTAATTTTGTTTTCAAAATTTGGAGATAACATAAAATATTTGTTTTTTTCATAGAAATTTTAATTATGTTAAAGAGTGTAATCTAAAGAGTCATTACATCCTGCATCATGCAGCAGAGTATGACAAATACAGTGTTGAGTAACGTTGATTTTAAAAATAATTTCATGAAATTGATGATATGGAATCAGCCAGTGGCGTGCATTCCATGGAATGAA
Organism: Acheta domesticus; assembly: GCA_031308135.1. Taxonomy (NCBI): domain Eukaryota; kingdom Metazoa; phylum Arthropoda; class Insecta; order Orthoptera; family Gryllidae; genus Acheta; species Acheta domesticus. Next base: position 50,117,495 of record JAHLJT010002630.1, read on the forward strand.
GGGTATGAGTCATTCCCCTAAGCAAAGCACAGAAAAATCCTTTCTATATTGTAACAAATCTGCTTCTTCTACTGTTACTGAATGTCAAATCTACCATTTGCTTACCATGAAACTGTTTGGGCCACCCGACCCGCCCGCCATAGGGCGGACGCGAAACCTTCCTGAAAGTTTTTTGGCTATTGATTGCTGCGGATTTGCTCGTTGTTTGCAGACATTTTCTCACTTCTGGATCACAATTCAACTTCTGACTGATCTTAGCGGTCGCTGCACCTAAATAACTTCAATCACTTTCAGGTTGCACTACAATCAGCAATTTTATTTTTACTTCAATGAACGAATACAACTTCGCAGAACTTTTAGTTACAACTCTCACTCGTCCAAACAAAACCTTCTACCTCACAAAAAGTCGACTTCCATCTTCTTATCAACAAAGCCCCGTAGCAACCACCTGCCATTGTCTACTCTTTTCCTGAATAATTCGTATATCACAGCTTCCCCTCTCCAAGCGTCATTTGGTTTGCTGCAACATAACTAAATGACAAGACTACATTAAGCACCTTCTTCTTGCTTCATTACACTGTATTCACTGACACTTTGCACTTCACACAACACATATCTTGTTTCTTGTAGCCTTAAAACTATGTACATTTTAATATGTACAAAATACTATTTACAATTATTCTTTCCTTGTCAATAATCTTTAATCATGGGTATCGTCCCTTTTATAAGGCTTAATATTCCTATAATTGTATGTCCCCATCTGTTGACCATTTTCATCCTTTAAAATTACAGCATTTTTACTCAGTACTTTGTCAATCCGGTACGGTCCTTTATACAAAGGAAAAATTTTATAAAATAGTTTTTTATCTACTGACGATACTTGTGGTACTCTAATCAATACTTCGTCACCCACATTATATACACCTTTAAAATATTGCTTTTGCTTCAGCTTCCTTCTTGCAGCTGCTTCCCTCAAATTATTATAAATTATCAGCGTATTTTTATTATTATTTGTAACAACCATCTTTATTTCAATATTATTTATTTTATCGCCATGCTGCTGCGATATTCTCTTTAAATGTTCTGTACGTGATTCGACGTTCGGCAATTTTTTGCATTGTTGGTCTTGTAAATGCCCTAATGCTGTAACATTTTCCTGTAAAATTATATCTTCAGAATTGATTTTATTAAAAGATTCATTTTGTTCTTTCTGTATTTGATTTGCTTGGCAATTAAAAGATTCCATTTTTGAATAAATATTACTAAATTCACTTAATGTATCGGTCCGTAACTGCGATATTTCATCACGTATTACATCACGAAAATTCTTAAATTCTTGTGCCCGATTATTCATTTCTAGCTTTATATTCTCTAGTTTAGCATTATTATTTTCAAATTTAGCATTAATTTCTGCCTTCATTTCAGCTAACATTTTAATTATTATTAAATTACTAGATTCCATATTGTTTAATGGTGCCGCCGCTACTTCCTTTTCTTTCTGTTCTACCTGAACTAATCCTCGTGAAATGTCTCCTTCGGGACTCGTATCGGTAGCCGCCATGTTATCTACTTCGACATTTTCAGAACGGGCTTTCTTACTTCTAGTCTCCATCTTGAAATTCATGGAAATTAAAATTTTCTCTATCAAATACTTTTTAAATAACTTCAATGAAATGGTTTTGGCTTTTCTTATAATTACAAGTTAATTTCATATGTCAATCCATAAATTTCAGATTCCTTTAGATCAATTTGTTATAATTTATAAAAGCTCATATTAAACGTGGTTCAATTTGTTATAAATTATAACAAAATATGCCCCAGTTGGTGCGACATTTTGTAACAAATCTGCTTCTTCTACTGTTACTGAATGTCAAATCTACCATTTGCTTACCATGAAACTGTTTGGGCCACCCGACCCGCCCGCCAAACGGCGGACGCGAAACCTCCGTGAAAGTTTTTTTTGGCTATTGATTGCTGCGGATTTGCTCGTTGCTTGCAGGCATTACTAGTGGTTTAACCGTAACAATCGATGTTTTTAAAACGGTGTGTAAATTCGTCTCGTGCCGTCAGCGAAACTTCGTTCTTCGAAGGTGCAGGCGCTCGTCATGCCTCGTGCAAAGTCGGGTCTGTCCGTGAGGGCGCGAGGATAATGAATATGAGAATTCGTTCCGTTGTGATCGACTGGTAGCAATTTCAAGTTCGAAATAATTTATTATTTTGGCTTTTGAGGGTATTTTATGTACGTGCTAACTACATTATAATACAATGAAAGTTAAAGAACATAATAATATCGAGAACTTTTATACTAAGTTAAAGAAAGTATTCTAAACAAGCTAATTCTTTGCGTACTGTTCGGCAGTTCTCCCTCGCGAGAAGGGAATGCAATCGGTGAAATCATTCCACGCAGTAGTCACGCCATCTAGCGAGGAAAGTGAGAACAACCCGCGTTGACAGGCAGAGCCGACCGCGCGGTGCAACGCCCACGGATCTCTTACGATAATCTCCGTTTCCGGTGGTACATTCGAAGTAGGCACGATCAACTTCAGAATAAAACATTACTGATATTTCGAGGAACCGCAACACACGAGAATTTCAGGCGGAAGTTTGGAACGTATTCCCCTTGTGCTATTATGAGATGAACTGTACCAGGATTGTTACCATAAATAATACCAAAAATACCCAGTTGATACCAAGAATAATACAATATTTGCACTCAGAGCAAAAACAAGAACCATAAGATGCAAAAAAGAGAAGTAACAGGACGTGAAATTTGTCCAAAAAATTTAAATCGATAGCATCCAGACAATGTGAAACGTGCAAGAAAGTACTAGAACGTACATCATATCCATTGTATAGGTCGTGCAGAGGCGTATCTAGGAGCTAGCTAAGCATGCTAAGCTTTTGCTAGCTAAGCATGCAAAAGCTCAGATGACCGGTTCAACTTGTGCATGAATTGTGATAGTGAGGATCACCTGGCTAAGGCATGTACAAATGAGGCAAAGTGCTTGCTTTGTGAAGAAAACGGGAAGCAAGGCAGACATGCCACTGGGAGCAGCAGGTGTCCATCGTACCAAAAAGCGCTGAAAGTAATAACCGTTAGAAAATGAGAATTATTCAACTTAATCTCAACCATTGTGCAGTCGCCCAGGATATCCTGGCACAGTCGGTAAATGAATGTAAGGCTGATTTACCAATAATATGAGAACAACCTAGAAACTGTGATGATACACCGTGAGCATCTGACCTCCACAACAAGGCGGCAATCTGGGCCTGTTGAGAACACACATTTCAGCAAGTAATGACGAGCAGACGCTTATCTAGGGTATGGCAGACATGGTTCGTGCCATGGGCGCCACTCACAAGGGGCGCTATTTAGCTTTCGATATTTTCGAAAACAAGTTGAAAGAATTATTATTTAATTATGGAATTAAATTTTACACAACAGATGAAATAAAATCAACATTTTGAATTAAATGCGATAAAAGTAAAAATTGTGTACAAAATAAAACATTATTTTTTAATAAAGCAATATCGATGATTTGCATCATCCTCTTTACCACGCTGCACATTTCGCCTGTGCAATCTGAGGAAGTTTGGGAGATGCTTGCGTTATGTACGAGTATGTTATCGGTAGGCGTGTCATTGCCTGAATCGATAGTAGTGTTAGAAATGGCTCTCAGACGTTTTGACAGGTCGCGAACCAGAACCAGACCCACTCCACTCAATTCAGGGAAGACCCACAGTAATATGTGATGTGTGACCAACCATTGCTTACAAAACCTGCGCGTCTTTCACCATGCACCAATAAATATGTACGAGTATACTTATAATTGTTCAACATTTATCACCAAATTATTTGAGTGTTTTTTTCATTGAGTAGGTTTTATAGCGCTATTAGAGGGATGAAGTGCTAGAGTTTATCACTCGCATTACTGTCTTTCTCATATTTTTGTTAGTTAATTGTGGTGGCGAGCGCGAGTGCTGCACACAACACACAATTCAGTGAGAACTTCGTGAAATTTAATAGCCAATTTCGGTTTTTGGGATAATTTGCATGTAATAGTGTTTATTGTTATGAATGTTTGGGAGACATTTGACATCCTTAAAATAAAAGGGTTTTAACTTCACTTTTACGGAAAAATTAGTCATCGATTTGGTTGGAAATGGCGAAAGCATTTTTATCGGCTGCATTGGATGTATGTTCGTTTTATCTTTGACGTATGGACAGTGTTGGTTCTGTCGACATATACATATTTTTTTAAAAGAAAAGGTTATATCTCCAATAATCACGGTGGCAACGTGTTTCCAAGATATTACTATTGATTAATACTCCTTCTAAAGTATCATTTAAGACTGGCAAATCATTTTAAAAATATTAAATACCAAATGTAATACAGTTCAACAGACTTCCACAATTAAAATACTAGTGGAAAATATTGCTTTCATTGGGAATGTAAAAACGTTTGGCAGTAGCACCTTGTAGAAGTTTCATAGCGTGTAACTTGCAAAGGAAATCATTGTGTGAGAGTAACACAGAGAACAGTAATGAAGATTTCGCTATTCAAATTCTAACTATTGCTGTTTCCATTGCAAGTTGTGAGAGATCTTTCAGCAAGTTAAAATTGATAGTCTGTTTAAGAGCTTCAATGGGATAAGAGATATTGTGTGATCTTGCTCTATTGAGTATAGGAAGAGAAGAAGCTGAGAAAATTTTCTTTGATTGTCCTTGATGTATTTGCATCAGTGAAATCAAGGAACGTGCACTTCTAGACCACACAAAAATGTAATGTTTTCGCATTTATTAATATCATTGTTGTATTGTAATGGGTAATCTGAGTGCCATTATAAGTCATTATTAAACTAGTGCTAGAGAACGGCACAGACTTCTCGAATTAGTTTTCGATTTTCTTTGGTCTGGGCTAGCTGTTCGGAGTAGCCACATACTCTTACCAGTTGTCATCTATAGCAGCCCAAAGTACATTTTCTTGAAATTTTCTCAATTTCCCGGTTTCCTAATAGTATAACCGAAATATTACTTTAAAAATGTGAAAGAAGAGTAAAACCTCGTCCTAAATGGCAATTTTCATCGTTAAATTTGAAGCCATCTTTACGCAATTGACTTCTAAGCGTTACTATTAGAGCACAATTTGACGCTGTCACAGAATTTTACTATATTCGTACGTATACGAGAAAGTAAAAGATGCCTATCGGTCATTCCATGCAAAATTTCAGGTTTTCTGACAGTGAGTCACAGATATTTTTAATATTTTATATGTATTTTATATATTTTTCATATTATATTTTATTATATTAATGTACTAATGATGAACAGTTAAAGACAATTTATAGAATTAATATTTTTAGCAGTTAAGCAACAATTACGGGTTCAACATGAACGATGACACAATATACTCAATAATGAAAATAATTATGACGTTCATAAAATGAATAAAAATTTTAAAAACGGGCACACTGTTTTGGAGATAAATGATCATATTTTAAGCAGTTGATAATATATTAGGATTGATATATATATATATATATATATATATATCAATATATATCTATATATATATAGATATATATATCAATATATATATATATATATATATATATCAATATATATATACGTTTATAATAAATAATGCTAATAAATTAAGCAAATACATTTCTCTTTAATATTATTTCAATATTAATTCAAGTATATTTTCTTTCTTTTCATATAGTACACACTGCAAGAAGAACCAACACCAACCATTCTGCAAAGTTATTAAATAAAACGTATACGCGCATTTTGCTCTTAAGTTAAAAGTCGCGTGCCCTTGCCCAGGGAGGTTGTGGTAAGGTCGTAGCAACACTTATAGATACTATATCCAGGTGGTGTTGGTCGTAGGCAGGCACAGCCAAGTTCATTCCCTAGGGATATACATCGATGCCTTCGAACGGATCCTACACCTGTCTACAGTCTTAGTTTTCGCGTTTTACTGTTCAGTGATACATCATGATAGAAAATGCCAAAAATTGTGAATACGTTTAGCAGGATTTGGTGCGGCAATCCATTCGGACTTGAGAAGCAAAAATGTCGGGTGGATAAGAGTAAGAAAAAGAGAAGCGATGCAGAAGAAAATATCGAATTTAGTGGTAGGTGAAGCAATATGCGATCTGTGTCGTCTCAAAGTATCCAAAATGCCCAATACAGATCTTAGTGACTCTACTGAAACAGACAGTGTAGTGAAAAAGTCAAGTGAAGAGGAGTACGTAGCCCTAGGATTTGCAGAGGAAGCCACTATCAGTAATGTAAACATTTTGAATCCTCTGAGTAAATCATCATTGCAGAAGCGCCTCGCCCCATACACCCACAATTAGGTGGGGAGGGTGTAGTGTTCGCCAGTGCGGGCACTTCAGAAGCCCGCCACTGCAGCGAGAATCGATTCGCCTCGCCGCCCCAGTCGTGCGACCGGGGCGACCGAGGCGTTGAAGGCGCCCCCCTCCCTCTTCCGGTAGCAGAGGGGGCACGGAGCCGTCACCCCCCCCCCGGAAGGGATGGTCAAGACGGCGAGGCAGCCGCGGGTCCCTGTCATTCCGTACCGGCAGCTCTACGAAGACATCACCAGACTGTTATTGTACCTGGCAGGACTGTTTTGTAATTCTTTGGTTAACGGCTTTTAGTAACTTGTATAACGACCCGCCTGGTAATAAATATCCTTGATATCAGGACACCTTGCAACGTTTTCTGGATTATTCTGTGGGATTTTGGTGATTAATAAATTGTTGTTTGCAAATTGTTGTTCCAAGTACTGTTTTATTTGGTATAAAACAGAGAAGCACGGACATTAGGTAAGGAGGAGAAAGGCGCAAGATCAACCAACAAGCAACATGGATTGAGTTCGAGACCATCAGATACTGCGCATCTGGAAGACAAGTGAACGGCGCGGATTACAAACGGCCGGGACAGAACAGCTTGGACATGGGTCGCGAGCAGACGGGTTGTAACGCAGTAATGGAGGCAGAACAGCGTAGTTTTGGTCGTCAGTAGGATTCCTTACGTAACTCATCGTCACTGTAATTCCGTATGGACGTTTCTGTCGACCTACAAAAATAAATTTTCTGTAGCTTGCAACAATCCCTCTCAGGTCTGATAGCAAAAATAAACAAGGAAATTTGTGTGCATTAAAAGGGGAGTGTAGCGGAGGATATCCCAGAAGAAAATACGGTTTATCATTTATGAAATAAATTAGGGAATAGTTGGGATGAATAGAAAAAAATAAGTAAAAATATTACTAAAACCAGTGTTCAAAGGAGATTCATTGCAGTGTATGTATAAATAATTAAGTATTCTAATTAAGAGTTGTCATTTTAGTTTATGTAGTCATTTTCATAAATTTATTTTTATAAATATTCATAGGTTGATAATATACTTTTAAAGAGTAACATTTTCGTCATTTCATTTTTACAACGAATGTGATTAAATACTAATATACATGAATTGTTATTTTTCCTTTCTTATCTCAATGCCTGAAATTAAAATCGTAAGTTAAAGATAGTAAATTATTTTCGAAATATTTTTTTATGAAACGCTTTGCAATTAATCAGAATCTTGACATTAGTGCACACCTCCTAAAACAAATAACAACTCTAATTTGAGGGATCCTGACAGAGGACGCAAATTCCATGCTTGCCATAGGCGCCTGAATACGTAGATACGCCTCTGATCATTGGTCAATATCATCACTTAATTGACGATTTAATTTGCAAGCTGAAAATTAAACTTACAATTAAAGAAGTGGATAGGACTGACCCCCGAGAACTTCCTTGGAATTAGAATAAAGAAATGCTTAAATACATTGGACCAAACGGATTACATGAATGAAATTCTAAGAAATTATGATTTGGAATCGTGTCATCCTGTACATACTCCAGGAGTAGCTGGACAAAACAGTGACGATAGTGATGAATGCCGAAACCGTTGATCAAACAACGTACCAAGAATTATTGGGTTGTTTAAACTACTTAGTGACCGCTATACATCCGGATTTGGCATATTCTTACAGCAGCTTATCCCAGTATTCCAAAAATCCGAAAAGTATACATTGGCAAGGGTTGAAAAGAATATTGAGATACTTAAAGGGTACGGTGGATCTAAAATTAAAAATAGATGGTACGATGGGAATGTTGAACATGAGCTCCGACGCAAGTTGGAATACTGCCAAAGATAGTAAGGCGTTTGCTAGCTACGTAGTCAAGCTTGGAAATTCCCTAATACGGTGGAAAAGCAGAAAGCAGAGAATCGTAGCCTTATCTACTGTGGAGGCCGAGATAAATGGGATTGAAGGCGCTATTTGTCTTCAAAAAGTGGATTGTATCACTGCTGGAAGATTTAGGTTTTGGAAATTTACTAAACGTCCAACCACATTATGCATTGACTGTAAGGCGGTAATAGATTGGTCGAAGGACTTCAAAATAACCAACTGTAACAAGCACATGATACGGAGACTTAATTTTATTAAAGAAAACTTGTTTAACGGCGAAAAATCAGTTAGAGCATGTGAAGTCAGCGGACCTGGAATCGAACATTTTTCCAAGCACCTAGATCGGAACACTTTGTGGAAACGCATCAAATCCATTAATTTGATTAAATGAATATTATTTTGGTGTAAAGTTTTGTTCGAGAATTGTAATTTTCATGGACCAAAATTCTGCGAACGAAAAGGGGGGGATAGATGAGATGGAGATGTCACTGAATGAAGTTATCGACGGCGTCACCCGATATTAGTTGGGCTCCCCTGGCGCACTGGGACAGTTGAAGGGGGTTACTAGGTACATGCTTTCTTGATATGTATGGTGGTCAGTTGATTTCACGAAGTATGTATTGTAAGGAAGTAATTGCAATTCCTGTTTGTTAAATGTTATTACGATATACATCCTTCATTAATACTAAATAACACATTTACGTGTAATATGCAGTTTTGCCCGAGTTCGGCAATGAGCACTTGAGTGGCGTAGTGGCATCAATGCCAGCAAGTTAAATCTGAGGATTTTGGATCGTATCTCTGAGCGGAAAAAAATTTGCTGCTTTATGTAGTAGTATAATATTGCGGTGACATTTAGGGACAATGTGAGAAAGTATGTGCTTTGGAAGCACCACTATTTTAAAAGAAATAAACACGTTTCATTAACAACTTTCCTTCTTAATGGCAAGGAAAGACAGATGGATAGGGAAAGGGTGGGGTGTAGCATGCGAGAGTTCTCGCACATGGGTACAAGAGTTTGTCATAAATTTGTAAACAAACTTATAAAAATCCTATTTAGATAGATTTTAAATTAAACATTGGAGTTGATGTATGCATTTGAAAAAAAAAGGTCAATGGGACCCCAAAATATTTAACGCGTAGCGTCCCGCAGACTAGTAATTCGACGCTGATAATGGCCTGGACGCCGAATGACTGTGTAGTTTGCTTATATGCGTTCCAGCTGGAGCGGTGTCCCGCTGGGGAGAGATATATGTCTGGGGAAAACCCGCCTGCTAACATGTAGGTTGACGCCGTACCTCACGGGGGATGAACATCGCCACATTTCGTGGAAACATGAACTATACTTACGGAACCATTTACCTTAGGAGTTGACGAGCGCGGAATAACTAATGAATCAATGGAAATGCATTTCTAAATTTAATATTAGAGGTGAATTAACTCTTTAAACATGAAAATCTAGATTTAAGTACGTCTGATTAGATACGCGTAGTAAAATGTTCATTTTCAGTTTGCCTTTTATTAAACCATTTCAATTAATATCGTAGATAAAATTTCGGATAAAATTGAGGGCAGTTCCTTATTATATACTAATTAATCTAGAAATGCACGTTCGGTTTCTAAAGTTATAGCGAAACGCATGAAAAGAAACTATACTTCGAATTTTATAACACAGCGCGCCAAGGCCCATCTTATGATGGAATATGTCATGGTAATTCGCGTCTTTCTCGGTCGTACCCCTAGATGTCGCACGATCGCCGCACTGCTTCATACGGTCGCGATCATGCTACATCCAGTGGTCTGCCACTAGATAGGCTGGAGAAATTTCTTATTCAAATCCAATACAGTAGCCAATCAAAGCTCTCTCTCCCCCTCCCTCTGTCTCAGAGCATCGCCATATACATCTGTACTACACGAACTTGCTCTAGCGGTATATCGGAGACTACTCATTTTCAAAACTTTCCGGGTCGGCGCCAGTTGAATTACCGTTGGATCGCTTCAACTTCCGCCCGGCGTGGCAGCTTCGTTCCCAAAGAGTATCTGTGAGACTGTGTTGTGGAGTTTCGTGCTGTTTGTGGGGCCATTTACGGGTGCTATCAAAGAATATATCAGTGAATTCAAGAAATTTTCTAATTTACAGCTGCTTTTGTGCTTCAAATGTGTTCGTAATGTGTTGTAATTGACTGTTGTGCTACAAATGTGTTCGTCAAATATATGGTCAAGAAAATTCCTGAATAATAGAGATTGGCGAACAATAAGTGTGATAATTCATGGTATGTATTTGCCTTGAAAGAGCATTAAAATAATTTCATTGTAAATTTTGAAATATTTTTATTGGTCATGTTCACTTGCAGATCCCTTGTTTGAACCAACAGATGTGACACCCACAATACTAATGGGTGTAATCGGTAAGCCATTTTAAAAAAACTTTTAAAAAATAAATTTGAAGTTCATCTGAAGTTCAATTGTCAACAGACAATAGAACTTCAAATAGGACAGATGTGATTGAGATTGCAAAAGGGGGATACAATTTTGTTTTTGTGGGATTAATTTTAATTACACAATAGTTCGATGGAAGTCTTTCTTACCAGCATTTTTTAATTTTCAGGTCTTTGCACTCAGGCAGCAATTCAAACTGAAAATGGTAAGTTTCTTTATGTGCGTGAAATAGAAGCATGCTATTGAAAGCGAAATGTACTGGTATAAAATAGGGTAATAATTCGTTGTTGATGAATACAGGTGGCTCTGCCATTCAGTGTGCTGCTACATGAAGTGCGGCAGATGCATATGCTAGACTTGTTCATGGTAAGTGTTTGCTATAATCTTTAAGCAACTCAATTATCACTTTGTTGCATGTTTTAAATGTGGGAAAAATTCATATTTGTCTCCATTTTCAGATCATTTTCACCCATGAGAGGTGTCACCTAATGTTGTGGATAGTTCTCATAGTAAGTTTTTCTGTTGAATATACAGTTATTAGTACCAACTGAGTGTGAATTAGAGTAAATAAAAAAATGTTTTTATGGTTGGTGATTACAGGTGCTGAAGTCATTCCGGAAGATGAATTTGTGACTTCAATGCATTTGTGTCACTTTATTAGTGATATCAGATTGGTGTGCAGGCACTCTGGTATGAAGAATATGTGAAAAGTTATTGCTGATAATCTTAATATTTTGCAGTTAAAAACCATGGAAAATATTCATAAATGTGAAAATAATAGTGGTCTATTACTTCTTAATGTTAAAAATATGCTCCAATGTCAATTGACTAGGAGAGACCATTTTGTCTGTAACTTTAGGTTCTCTTTGGAGAGTCAGTACTCAGAGAGCTAATTTTAAAGAATAATTGTTATGTTCAGTGAATGACTTACTTCATTCTGCACAAAATTTCTGCTCATACCTCTTTTACACAGACAGTTTGTAGTGATACGAATAATGAGAGTTTTAAGATCAATGGGTATTCTGTCATTTGGATGCTACATAAACCATATTTTCCACATCTGATTTGGAAAGGTCTAATAAAATTTAATTTTATTTGCAGATGAAATTCATTCTGTAAAAGACAAGTCATTTTCTCAAATTTGGAATCCCTCTTGCTCTGTGAAGACAATTTATTTGGAAATTATGAATACAAAATTTTTGAGTCCCTGTTTTAGAGCCTATTTTCATGCAATTTTAAGATTTCTTTTTGGCTTAATATCTGGTCTGTAATATTTTTTAATGTTAGTAGTGGCTATTAATTGATTTTTATTATTGGAATTGATATAAGTTGCATATGCAATGTTCTACTGTTCCGGCAATAATTGTTTCTCATGATAAACTCTGTCTTGATTGAATTTTTATTCTACAATTAGTGTATTATTGTGTTTTGTTAATTTTCATGCCAATTACATTGCTAATGTGAATGCTGATCCCTATTAAATTGTGAATTATCTTGAGTCATTGAATGCAATGTTTGATTTCACAGCTCGGTTGTTAGAATAAATGTCCAGTTGTCAGAAAGTTCCAGGCTCGGTTCTTAGTGCAATTAAATATTTGCACTTTCATAATCTATTTTCAGATTTAAATTATGGCGCACAAGCTTTGTTGCGACTGTTACATTCCACTCTTCATAAATAATGTTTTAAAAGTTAATGTAGTTTCTCATTTAAGCTTATCTTGGGACAGCCAGGCCCCTAACTGTGCAGGTGTGAGATGGACATGGGTAAATATACTAATTTTGTCAAATAGTTATTGACTAGCAAAAAAAAAATTTAGGCTGCAACTAGTAAAAGCATAGAATGCTAAAAGTTCAATTTTTGGCACTAATGTTAGAAGTGGGACAGCGCTCAAATGTTCTGATAAAAGCAACATAGAAAACAAAATACTTTTGTGTGACTTAATCAGGTACTACTGTAACATAGTACATAATTACATTATCTGTACTCTTGAATTAAAATAAAATCAAAGGCAGTAATACTGTTTAAAAATTGATGGTGAAAGTGATTTTATTTTGCTTGTAGGATTGGGGCACCTTGACATGCTTTGTGATGCTATCTTTCCTACTCGCAAAATAAAATGGCATTTGTATCATAACTATTTGATTTACCAGGGCAAAGGTGTGGTATTGTTTTCATTTATTTCTTTTCAACACTGTTCATGTGTAATGCTCTGTAATAATGCAGTATTCCATAGTATTCACGTTTAATTGGCATGTCTACAAGCAAGTAAAGTTGCATTTCAGCTGGTGTACTTTGTTTATTGCCTTGTGGAATACAAAATTGTTAACACTAATGAAATTTTAAAAAAAGTGTAATATCAATATGCTCAATAAATACTTGATTTTCCTGCCCTAATTTTGACTTTTTTCCCATAACATCCTTGTGTAGTTTTTGATAATAATAAAAATGATTGTGTAGTTTTTGATAAGTTAATGTCAAAATATGGGAGTGAAATTTTAAAATTCCCGCGTATCTGGTTTATTTCAAATTGACCGCTTACTTCTACGCTATTGGCTGTCCGTTTGCCCAATGGTAAGTAATACAAACCAATGTGGCGGACCGGATGCTGACAAATAAGGCTTCTCCGTTTAACATTGAGTGCCGTCTCTAGGAAATACTCTTTGGCTACATCTAGTGTCACGACCGAGAAAGACTCGAAATGCTGCGAAATATTCCATTATGAAGATGAGACTTGACGCGGCATATTATAAAAACAGAAGTATATACTTCAGACGTTTCGTAAACATAAGCCCGCTCTCACATTTCACGCGGTTTCGCGCTCCGCGTGCACTATCAAATCAAAAATGGTGGCGACTCAATGTTCAGTTTGCTTATCTGCGTAGGTGCGTCAAGCTGGAACAGCCATGTCAGCACACCGGAATGAAACGTGTCTAATGATTTATTGGTAATTAATTGCCAATTAATTGCCTCAATTTCGAATTAATTGACACGTATATTTGGGGCGAGAACGGGTGTGATTTGTTTAACATTATTTTTTTATAAATGGCAACGGCAATAAATTTTGTTTGTGGTAATAATTGAGTATATAATGTGTATTAATGATGTTTTTGGTTTGGTTCGATTGTGCTCGATGGTTCTCTCTATAAACGTATTTGAATTTCTGGCATGGTTGAATATGCTTCAGTTTTTAACAATATTTTTCATAAAAAGCATCGGCAATACATTTTTGTTTGTGGTAATAAATAAGTATATAATGTGTGTTAATTATGTTCTTAGTTTGGCTCGATTGTGCTCGTTGATTCTCAAATCGTATTTCTTGTTTGATTGTGCTCGTTGGTTCCGGCCGCACGGAAGCTGGCTGTGTGTGGTAAATTTAAATGAAATACACGCCCTGGCCGAGAGGTTTCTTCAATATTGCATTTTAGAAAAAAAATCAAAATAGACTTATGAAAATTATGCCAATACTTTGTTATGTTGATGAATGTTTTATGATATTTAATTATGATCGCTGTATTACTATACGCGCGTCCTAAATTCCTCTGTGTTAGTAAAGCCTCAATTTTATAGTAGTACGTTGGACATCTGTGGTATCGAGTTACAAGCTGAAATTATGTTCACAATAGGCTTACAACAGTAAGTTAACACTTGATTATGTTAGTTCGTTGCCTGATACTTCCTTTAGAACCGCGTATCTAGGATTTTTGGCGAGCACCATTTGTGGTTTTTTTGGAAACGAGTTTCCCAACATCACCAACCGCTTTGTTTAACTGACTTTCTGCTCTTGTCTCGCGCAGGATGGGGGGGGGGGCGGACGGCCGCAGCGCCCTCGCGAGCGCCGTCTCGGCCCGCCGCTGCAGCTCCTCCGGGACTACGCGGGTTTGGATGGGCCAAGCGGCTTAAGTACCGGGCTGTGGGGTGGTGGAGGAGCAGGGTTAATGGCCTGGGAGCGGTGTCCTGCCTATTCCGCCGCCCCGGAGGAGTGCGACGTGAGGGTGGTGTCTAATAATCATTTCATTAGAAGGGAGGGGTTTTGGTTTATATTTTCATTCAGAAGGTTGTCATTTAAATGGATGTGGAGGTTTCTAAAAATCTGGTGTGATACTGATTTTCTATTTTCAGTATATGAATATCTGTATGTGGATCGAATGTGTGGCCTGTCGGAAGGAGGTGATTGGCAAAGTGAGATTTACAGGAGTTGTGTTTCCAAGCGTTGTGTCCTTTTATTCTTGTGTTGAAAGTTCTGCCTGTTTGACTAATGTATTTGGACTTTGCAGTCGCGGCAATGTAGTGAGTAGACGCCGCTTTTTTCTAAAAGATCTGCATGTTTTTCTGAGGGAATTCTGTGATTCGAAAGAAACATTGATACCGGCTTTGTGTACATTGTGTGCGCCTTTTTCTCAAAGGTTTCAAAAATAAGGTAAGCATGTGTACTTATCTGGTGTTTGTGCTACTGTAGAGAGTGAAGTGAATTTTGAATGACGTTTCAGAGAGTAAGTGTGAGAGTGAGAGTGAAGTTTATTTAATCTCTTGTTTTAATTGTTTTCTATTTTTCTTGTACTAGAAAGCACATGTTGATGGCTAAGCCATAAAAAGCTGCTCTTGTAGAAATAAATAACACTGTTGGCAATGACAACACCTGTGATCATTTAATTTTAAATGCCAACGATATTCTACCACAAAACCAATAGGCGTTTATGTTGAAATGGGTGCTTATAGGCACTATCGAAGTTGGTGAACACACATACAATTAACCCTTGTAGGTTAATTGTATGTGTAGTTATCTATGTTAGGCTCAATGGGCTGTAAAGGAAAACAATAGTGTAAAAACCCAAAAATCCGAAGGCTAATAATAACCAATGTTTATTATTTAACAAAAATCTTTGACTCCCCTCCAAAATGATCGACTGGATCCGCGCCTGGTAGTTTAGCAGCCAGACTAGACGCAATGGTATCGTTCAACCTGGCTATAGCCAGTTTGAACACAATCACTGTAGCATGCAGCACTCTCATCGAAGTATTGCACGTCGGCGATCGCCAAAGTTACTCCAAAATTAAGGTTAAAGGTCACGAAACGCGGCGTCAGTGATCACGCATAAAGGTTACGACGAGAAAGACCTGTCGCTGACGCGCACTTTCCGCCACTGAAATAACTGAAGGCAGGCTCGCTGAACTGTGAGAATATCGGACAGCGTCGTCACATAGCATACCTGGAGTACGGTAGGCGAGTAGCACGCAGTAATACTGGAGGAAAAATTGCTGAATTGTTTGAAAATACTAAAAAGTGGGGGTGGAGGCAGCGTTACGCTGCGTTAGTGAGAGGCAGGAAGGGATTCGATTGGTGGTACGTAACATTGATCTTTTTTTTACATTTTTAACATTTGTTTGAAATCATTCATTTTTGTTTTATACTATAACAATAAAATATTATCTAATTAATTCGTTTTAAAACAAATAATCTAAAGCAATTAAAAGTTGTTTCCATAAATAGAAATATTAATTTTTTCTTCAATTTTGTATTGAATCTGTAAAATTACGAAGAAAATATCCAAAACTGATCTGCAGTATTTTGTAGGGTAAACGGTATAGTGATTGGCCACCCCACAGTGATTAGCCACTCCAAATATATTTTGAATCACCGCTTGTTCTAACCACCGTGTTCTAATATTTTGCTTGAAAATGGCGTGAAGGGACGCTTTTTGGTTATAATGTAATATTTAATTGGACCGCAAGAGTGCAGCTGTTTCCAATATAGCGGATGTTTGTTGACGGTGGGGTGCGTGTTCATTGTATTTATAGATTTCTTAAGATTTTCTTTAGAAACCTGATATCCAACAATGCTGTTTGTTGACTACGGCGGTAAGGAAACCACCTTGATGTGTCAGACAACACAAACCTTATTGAGTGACAATGATATCAGCAAAAATTAGAAGCCTAGCTTTGCATATTTAGTGACACGGGGGGATGGCCAATGACTGTACCTTCGATAGTGAGTTAATCGTGTTATTGACTACTCTGCTAATGATTGTTTTCCGATTGTTTTTAATCGTAGTTTAATATTATTGCACACAGGTATAAACTTCATTAACCTCAAATAAGGGATTTTACAATGCCAAAGAAGCCGAAGCAGGAGTGTAATGCAAAAGCCACCGTTTTTTGTATGGTAATCATACTCCATCTTGTAAATATTATTTGGATCCTTAGTGAGGCCAACTTGACATACAGTGCAAATGTCACAATGCATCAGTTTTGGGTTGCTTAAAGAATGCAGCATGTTTTTTTTCATTCAGACATCCAAACACAGTTCCTCAGAGTTAACATTCTAGCGCTGACACCACTATGAAACACAAGCGCAGTGCGCTGGAAATGATCGTTTTTCGGTGCAAGATTACATAACTTTCTCTTCTTACGAAGTATTCGTAATGGCGATAAAGTAATAATAATTTCGGAACCGTTAGGGATATATAAGTTGGTTGGCAGATGGTTCTAGTTAAATTTTACTTCAATTTAATGTTGAAATACTCTTAATTTTACTTAAATCGGTTCATACAGGTTCACACAAGACAACGATTGGTTTGACACGGCATACGTTTCAGATCAAATACCACAGTTAGAAAGATGTTTAAAAGATGCAATTTGGGACAACACAGACAACTTCTGTACATTTATCTGCATTGATTTTATTATTGAGCAGAAGTACATGAAATGATTTTCAATACAGATTCTGCACTCTTCAATATTTTTTTCTGCAACAGGCACATTCATCAAATTATGATCCCTGTCTGAGATTCGAAACCTGCATCTTCCGAAGTGAAGCGCTG
>JAHLJT010002630.1:50140775-50298222 GCA_031308135.1 Acheta domesticus
CAAGAAAACAGTAGAAACGGACATCATATCCATTGTATAGGTCGTGCAGACGCGTATCTAGGGTATGGCAGACATGGCTCGTGCCACGGGCGCCACTCACAAGAGGCGCTATTTAGTTTTGGATATTTACGAAAAAAAGTTGAATGAATTATTATTTAATTATGGAATTAAACTTTACACAACATGAAATAAAATCAACATTTTGTATTAAATGCGATAATAGTATAAATTGTGTACAAAATAAAACACTATTTTTTAATAAAGCAATATGGATGAATTGCATCATCCTCTTTACCACGCTGCACATTTTGGACGTGCAATCTGAGGAAGTTTGGGAGATGCTTGCGTTATGTACGAGTATGTTACCGGTAGGCGTGTCATTACCTGAATCGATAGTAGTGTTACAAATGGTTGTCAGACGTTTTGACAGGTCGCGAACCAGAACCAGACTCACTCCACTCAATCCAGGGAAGACCCACAGTAATATGTGATGTGTGACCAACCATTGCTTACAAAACCTGCGCGTCTTTCACCTTGCACCAATAAATATGTACGAGTATACTTATAATTGTTCAACATTTATCACCAAATTATTTGAGTATTTTTTGCATTGAGTAGGTTTTACAGCGCTATTAGAGGGATGTAGTGCTAGAGTTTATCTCTGCCAATACTGTTGTTCTCATATTTTTGTTAGTTAATTATGGTGCGCGAGCGCGAGTGCTGCACACAACACACAATTCAGTGAGAACTTCGTGAAATTTAGTTGCTAATTCCGGTTATCGGGTAGGTAAGTCAATAATTTGTATTTAATAGTGTTTATTATTATGAATGTTTGGGAGACATTTGACGTCCTTAAAATAAAAAGGTTTTAACTTCACTTTTACGGAAAAATGGGTCATCGATTTTGTTGGATATGTCGAAAGTATTTTTATCGGTTGCATTGGATGTACGTTCGTTTTATCTTTGACGTATGTACAGTGTTAGTTCTGTCGACATATTCATATTTTTTAAAAAAAAAAGGTTCTATCTGCAATATTCATGGTGGCAACGTCTTTCCAAGATATTACTATTGACTAATACTCCTTCTAAAGTATCATTTGAAACTTGCAAATCTTTTTAAAAATATTAAATACCAAATGTGATACAGTTCAAAAGACTTCCACAATTAAAATACTAGTGGAAAATATATTTTTCATTGGGAATGTAAAAACGTTTGGCAGTAGCACGTTGTAGAAGTTTCAAAGCGCGTAACTTGCAAAAGAAATCATTGTGTGGGAGTGACACAGAGAAGAGTCTTGAAGATTTCGCTATTCAAATTCTAACTATTGCTGTTTCCATTGAGAGTTGTGAGAGATCTTTCAGCAAGTTAAAATTGATAGTCTATTTAAGAGCTTCAATGGGATAAGAGAGATTGTGTGATCTTGCTCTATTGAGTGTAGAAAGTGAAGAAGCTGAGAAAATTTTCTTTGATTGTCCTTGATGTATTTGCATCAGTGAAATCAAGGAACGTGCACTTCTAGATCACACAAAAATGTAATGTTTTCGCATTTATTAATATCATTGTTGTTTTGTAATGGTTAATGTGAGTGCCATTATAAGCCATTATTAAACTAGTGCTAGAGAACGGCACAGACTTCTCGAATTAGTTTTCTATTTTCTTTGGTCTCGGCTAGCTATTCGGGGTTGCCACATACTCATACCAGTTGTCATATATATCAGCCCAAAGTACATTTTTTTGAGATTTTCTCAATTTTTTTTGTTTCCTAATAGTATAATCGAAATATTACTTTAAAAATGTGAAAGAAGAGTAAAACTTCGTCCTAAATGGCAATTTTCATCGTTAAATTTAAAGCCCTTTGTACGCAAATGACTTTTGAGCGTTACTATTAGAGCACAATTTGACGCTGTTTGTCACAGAACTTTACTATATTCTTACGTATACGAGAAAGTAAAAGATGCTTAAGGGCCATTCCATTGCAAAATTTCAGGTTTTCTGACAGTGAGTCTCAGATTTTTTTGATATTTTATTATATTAATATACTAATGATAAACAGTTAAAAGACAATTTATGGAATTAATATCTGTAGGAGTTAAGCAACAATTACGGGTTAAACATGGACGATAACACAATATACTCAATAATGAAAATAATTATGACGTTCATAAAATGGATAAAACTTTAACAACGGGCACACCGCTTTGAAGATAAATTATGAAATTTTAAGCAGTTGATAATATATAAAGGATTGATATATTTGTTTATAATAAAGAATGGTAATAAATTAAACAAATACATTTCTCTTCAAAAGTAATTTCTTTACTTTCATATTTTGCACACTGCAAGAAGAACCAATAAATAACCATTCTGCAAACTGTCGCGATGGAATCTTAAAAAAAGCCTAAGTTTTTAAATAAAAAGTATACGCGCATTTTGCTCTTAAGGATGAAAGTCGCGTGCCCTTGCCCAGCGAGGGGCGTGGGAAGATCGTAGCAACATCATCTCGATACTATATCTAGGTGGTGTTGGTCGTAGGTAGGCGCAGCCAAGTTCATTCCCTAGGAATATCCATCGATGCCTTCGAACAGATCCTACACCAGTTTACAGGCTTAGTTTACGCGTTTTACAGTTCAGTGATACATTACTGATACAAAATGCCAAAGATTGTGAATACGTTTAGCAGGATTTGGTGCTGCAATCCATTCGGACTTGAGAAGCAAAAAAGTCGGGTGGGTAGGAGAAAGATAACAGAAACGATGCAGAAGAAAATATCGAATTTAGTGGTAGGTGAAGCAATATGCGATCTGTGTCGTCTCAAAATATCCAAAATGCCCAATACAGATCTTAGTGACTCTACTGAAATAGACAGTGAAGTGAAAAAGTCAAGTGAAGAGGAGTACGTAGCCCCAGGAGTTGCAGAGGAAGCCACTATCAGTAATGTAAACATTTTGGTTCCTCTGGGTCAATCATCATTGTCATTGCGATAGCAAACCCGAGAGAAATCTAGGAGAAAGATGAGTGCCGTAAATAAAGCAGTTTCTGAAGTGTTTTATGTGAGTACAGTAAGCAATGATGGAGAAGAAATGTTGACACAATTCAAAGAAAAAGTTTCAAACGTAAAACAACTAATGAGAAATATATGATTTTAATGTGTTTACTAAAAAGTTGGAGTGAACAAAATATAATTAGTCGAATTTGGCGTATCTCTTCAAGTAGCTCGTATGGCAGAATTAACACCTAGAGAAAGTAGTTTTGCGCAATCAACAATCGCGCTGCGGAGAAAAAAAAGTAACGCCGAGTGCTGACGAAGAGGGCTGGGGAAGTTGAGACGAGTTCGTTTACGAAGCGCCGGTAAGGTATTTTTGTTCATCACTAAAACTAATTCAAGATTCCTTGATTAAATTTACAGGGTAGCTATAAAGTAGTTTCAGCAAATTTTCTTCCAAAATTCATGAATTTAAAAATATTGCATTTCCATTTATTGCATTTTTAGAATTTGTTTACTTTCGAATTGTTAAAGACTCTCGGTAAAATAAAATATCTTTAATGTAAAATGATCCTTTACATTTCTTCTACAAGTAGTGTCACTTTCATATGTTTGCTTGTTTGCATATCATCGGAAAAAAATCATGAAGGAATGTCTACTGACTGCTAACCCAATATTGCAAGTTCCCATTTTTGCCAAACAATGGCTGATGAGACAACAATATTGTACCTAGTTTATTCAGGTATCATGATAAGTAAGGTGGCAAAATATTTTTAAATTCTGAGATGTAGTGTCAGATTTCCTACTTTTTTGCGTGGAATGACCCTTATAGAAATGTGTTTCGACTGTCAACAATGGAGATCAGTATTAACTGTACAAATAGAACAAATAACGAGAAGTAAATGAGTAAAGGAAGGATGATAACAACACAGGAGAAAATAGTCTGAATTTTTTAATGACTTAGTAATGGACACGTGAGAAATTTCCGTTAAGATAATTAGAATTAAAAAATTATGAGGAGACCGGATATCAAGGAATAAAGAGGTGAGGTGTAAATAGGTGATTATCCGATCAGGAGAAGCATGGACATTAGACAAGGAGGAGAAAGGCGCAAGATAAACCAACAAGCAACATGGATTGAGTTCGAGACGATCAGATACTGCCTATCTGTAAGACAAGTGAACGGCGCGGATTACAAACGGCCGGGACAGAAACAGCTTGGACATGGGTCGCGAGGCAGACGGGTTGTGATGCAGTAATGGAGGCAGAACAGCGTAGTGTTTGCTCGTAAGTAGATTCCTTACGTAACACATCGTCACTGTAATTCTGTATGGACGGTTCTGTCGACCTACAAAAATAAATTTTCTGTAGGCTTGCAACAATCCCTCTCAGGTCTGATAGCAAAAATAAACAAGGAACTTTGTGTGAATTAAAAGGGAGTGTAGCGGAGGATATCCCAGATGAAAATACGGTTTAGCATTTATGAAATAAATTAGGGAATAGTTGGGATGAATAGAAAAAAAATAAGTAAAAATATTACTAAAACCAGTGTTCAAAGGAGATTCATTGCAGTGTATGTATGAGTAATTAAATATTCTAATTAAGAGTTGTCATTTTAGTTTATGTAGACATTTTCATCAATTATTTTTGTAAATGTTCATAAGTTGATAATATATTTTTAAAGAGTAACATTGTCGTCATTTCATTTTTACAACGAATGTGATTAAATATTAATAAACATGAATTGTTATCTTCTCTTTATTATCTCAATTCCTAAAATTAAAATCGTAAGTTAAAGATAGTAAATTATTTTCGAGATATTTTTTTATGAAACGCTTTGAAATTTATCAGAATCTTGACATTAGTGCACACCTCCTAAATCAAATAACTCTAATTTGAAGGATCCTGAAAGGGGCGCAAATTCCATGCTTGCCATTGACGCCTGGATACCTAGATACGCCTTTGATGACGAGACCCGGATTGGATTTGTCTGGGTAAAAATCAACGGGTGTCTACATCTATAGCTGTTATTCCTCCCCAAATGCGACAATGTGACGAGTTTCAGCAGTTCCCCGACCGCTTATACCCCGAAGCACTATACTCATAGTAACCACCACAGGTTTTTACGACGTGAAAAATCAATGGGAGGATAATTTTGCACCGAAATATCAACCAGCTGGTTGGAAAGCAAAAGCGTTTGGCGAAGTACTTTTCCGAGTATGTTTGGAGACGATAGTACCAACAGGTATCGCAGATGACAAAGCTGGGCAGGTTATGAAATGGGTAACCAAAGCCTGTGATGCGGCTATGTCTAGACGGGGCGCAATCATTCGAAGTTCATCAATATACTGGTGGAATGAGGAATTCGCCCAATTACGCTGGAAGTGCCTTCAAGCCAGGAGACAGTACCAAAGAACTCGTGGCAGAGACAACTTTCTACAATTGCAAGAGCAATAAAAACTCCCTCGAAGCCAGTTGAAGATTGGAATCCGCAAGAGCAAACGCTTATGCGCCAAAAGCCTATGTGACGAGGTGGAAAAAGACCCGTGGGGTAGGCCGTACAAGACGGTCATGAGTAGGTTGAGACAGTGGCACCTATGTTCTCCAACTTGCCCCAATATGTTGCTCAAAATTGTGACAGCCCTATTCCCGACTCACCCCGCTGAAAACAGTTAATACAGCGTTATCGGAGGTAGAAATAATTCCTCCAGTCACGCAGGAAGAAATTCTGCACGCAATCAGCAGAATCGGCAACACAAAGGCTCCCGGACCGGGTAACATTCCTAATATTGCCCTCAAGACTGCGATACTCGACCACACCGACATCTTTGTGGATCTCTACTATTCTTGCTTGAGAGAAGGGATGTATCCAGAAATATGGAAAAAACAGTGTCTGGTGCTCCTTCCTCAGGGGAATAAATCTCCTGAAGATCCATCGTTTTACCGGCCACTGTATATGCTTGACACAGCTGGCAAGGTTCTGGAGAGAATTATTAGTACCAGGCGGGGAAAGCTGTAGAGGAAGGAGGAGGTCTTTCGGAAAATCAGTATGGTTTTCTCTATGGAGCCCGACAAGCAACCCGAGTCACTTGACATGTCATTAACACCGCCCGACAAGCAATTGGAGGAAGTAGATAGAAGGGAGGCCCAAAACAGTACTGTGATGTCGTTACGTTGGACATTAAGAATGCATTCAATTCGGCCAGGTGGAGTAATATTTCATCTAGCTCTCCGCCGATTTAAGGTGCCAACGTACTTAAGGAAGATGTGGCTGAGGTGAGTAATCGGGCCCTGATTTACAATACAGAGCCGAGGGTACACTATGTCACCGCTGGCGTCCCGCAAGGGTCGGTGTTAGGCCCACTATTTTGGAATGTGATGTATGACGAGGTCCTTCGGCTTCCCCTCCCAGAAGGCACCAATATCATTGGTTTCACGGACGACATTGCTATCGTAGCCGTTGCGAAGTATACTGAGAAAATTGTGTACATTTGCAACGAACCGATCGCTATTGTTAGTCGATGGTTGAAGTCCTCAGAGCTGCAGTTAGCTGAGCACAAAGGACTGAGGTTATCCTGGTCACTAGCAGGAAAAGAGAGAAACCATCACTCTCAAAGCTGGAGACCACCGTGTTACATCCCAGCCGTCAATCAAAATATCTTGGTATCATAATTGGTACCATGATTGATGACATTTGCGGACCACCTGAAGTATGCCAGCAATAAAGCGGCGGTAGTTAATGCGTCCACTGTCGAGGCTAATCCCCAACATAGGGCCCTGTCAGGAGAGACGAAAGCTTCTGGCTTTGGTTGTCAGGTCCGTCTTGCTCTATGGAGCCCCAGTGTGGGCCAACTCCACGTCGCGAAAGAGCTACGTCCGAGAGATGGCGTCAGTGTACAGGTCATCAGCATTGCGGGTAGCTTGTGCATTCCGCAAAATGTGTCAAACGGTGAAGTATACGCTATCGGCGGGAATGCCTCCGGTCGATATCTTGGAGCAGGAGAGACGGAGGCGATATCACAAAGAAGAGGAGAATCCAATCTGCTCAACAGCACTGCTCGAATGGCAGGATTTCTGGGACAAGTCCTTTAAAGGAAGATGGACATAGCACATGATTCCCTCCATTGCACCGTGGATCAACCGTAAATACGGCGAAGTAAATTTGTCTGGACATGGATGCTTTGTGACATATCTCCACTGGTTCAAGATGGAGGATACCCTGTTCTGTTCACTATGTGAACCTGTTGTCGAAGACTCGAGCATGTGTTCTTCCAGTGCCCGCGATTCCATCTGCAGCGACGGCACGTTATGAGTATACTCGGGATCGACCCGCTGACACCGAAGCAATGGTCGGGTACATGCTCGCCTCAGATACCAACTGGGCTGCGGGGAGCGCATATGCGCAGACCACAATAGCTGAGCTCAGGAGAATAGAAAGGGAAAGAAGGGAAGTCGACTGATCCTCCCTTGGATCCTTCCTACGATCCGGGGAAGAGAAGGGGCTTGTGACTAAAACCGCTCTGATCCATTCCCCATGATGTTATGCTAAAGACGGTTCCGCGGGGAGGATGGAGCAGAAGGAAGGTGGTTTTAGTGAGTAAAAATCTCACACTATCATGTGGTACGCGCCACATGGTGTCTTTTGAAGATTCCCACTTACCCTTGTAAAAAAAAGACAAACGTTTTGCCATTATTCGCTTTTCGATGTCAAGGACCCACAAAACATATATTGTGGCTACACCACGTGTTAGAGGATTATTTTTCCTAAATCTAGCAACTCGATTTATCCATTTTTCGTTACCAGGGCCCTGTAATAAGAGATTTTCTGCCGAAAATTCGCCGTCTTTCCGCGCAGCTTTACATAACGTTCTTTCTACTCCTTAGCGAGAAAGTAAAAAGAGTTTACAAATTCTGGAACAATACAATTTACTGCAAGTTAATCTAGTTTCTGAAACTTTAATTGAAACGTTTTATATTAACAAAGATTTCAGCACTTGCATGTTTGTATTCGATGAAATTAGGAAATCCTAATATCCAACTCATTTAAAAAACGCAATGTATCACAAATATTCACTGAACAATTTTGGTAAAAGGGCACGTTTACAAGACGATTGCTAGACATTGCCGAGTGCATTACATGCACTCAATAATCTTTGCATTTGAAAACACTCAGTCATTGAACTTCAAACTTCCGGGAATGCGTGGCTAATTGACAGATTTTCTTCTTACAAAATTTCAACTGTTATTCATTTTAAAACTGGTGCTGCTACAGATTGGCAAAGTCAAGTTCGGCTCGTTGGTTGTTTTACGTAGTCTGTAGTCTATACTTCGGTGTTTCTTTTTGGCGCACGGGGATAGGTCAATAAAATGGAATATCTCACAGTACTTCGTGTCTTTCTCGGTTGTGCCGCTAGGAATCGCATGATCGCAACAGCATCGAGCAGTGCTGGCGATCATGCGACTCCTGGCGGCACAACAGAGAGCAATGCAAAAATACCGTGATATATTCCATTTTATTGACACCCCCCGTGCGCCATGAAAGAAAAACTGAAATGTAGGCTAGTGTTTCGGTATTTGCTTACCGGTTTCTCAGCAACCTACCGACGCCAAATAATTTTTGCACATTGTTTCAATTTTTCGGTTTTCTGATAGTAGAATTGCCGTATGTCATTAAGAATATTACAGAATCTTTTCAGTAATATTGTTAATGATATACTGCAATTCTACTATTAAATCATAATCCAATAAACAAATTTTCATTGAAAAATTTGGACCCTTTCTTGAGAAAATGTTTGAACGTTTCTGAAAATGCGCAGATTAGAGCTGATTTTCACAGATAATATTTCGCAAAATATTTAATTACCTGAAATTTCAATTTTTAAAAAAAATTTACACTTTTAAAAAAGTACAAGTGCAAGAGGTGCCATAAGAAGGCATGCGCGTATGTATATGTACATGTATATGTATATGTGTATATATATATGTAAATATATGTATATATATGTAAATATATGTATGTATATATATATTTATATGTTGAGTGAATGTAATCAATAAATTTCTAAATAGTATCTTATTGTTTGACTTTTCAATGGACGTTGAAGGATATTCAGAGTGAAAAAATTTATCTGTGTTAGAACTTTGTACTTTCTAAATTTTCTCATGGGGATACTGTTTTTGTTCCAATTTTTTTCTTGGCAGGGTTTTCTCGTATTGCAGTTAAACTCTTCTTTATCTTCTCTTCATTTATTTCGCAGACGAACTATCTGGGGAGCTTAAATTGCCATTTCCTTGATTTCCACTTTTCACTATATTCACTGGAGGTTCCGCTATCCTGGTGCCTTCTTTGAACTTAAATTGGTCATAATCTCATTAGTCACTTTTTTGAGTAACCGGAATTATCGTTCCTGTTACAGTATTAATTACTTCTTGAAGAGTGTTATTATTGCTCTGCATTTAATTTGCCCCAAAGACGTCCACTAGATGTTCTGCAAATAAATCTGCTTTTTGTTTATTATCTCTTGCCCACTATCCTTGGCCTTTTCTTATTGTTTCTTATTGGAGGGACTGATGTGATCGGCCTTTTGATTCGTTTAGAGGCTTTCCACAATGAGTAATCAGTACCTTCATCAGCTGTTACATTTGTAAGGTATGCTTTGATACTTTCGTCTTTTCACTTACGAATTTCTCTTTTCAATTTTTGTGCCTTATTGCTGAGGACGTTTTATCAGCTTGGTGTCGTGTTTGTTGCCACTTTCGTCTGGCTGATCTTTTTTCTCTTACTATGTTTCGTATTTCAGCTGGATAATTAAATCCTTTTGTGATGAATGTTATTTCTCTGGAGTTATTAAATGCAGTTGTTTTTAGAAGTCTGGTAAATTTTTCTACTTCTATGTCTAATTGTTCAGTTGTTTTTAGATTGACATTCAAATTGATTTCGTTCTGTTAATCAATTTTGAAACTTTCCCAGTTTGTAATTTTATTTACAAGAGTTGGTTTCGCTTCTTTTTTAATTATTCTTTCACTGAGGATAACAGCTGAATGGTCAGAATTTAATCAAAACTATCGTCTATATCTATAAAATTTGATGAAATTTTCCTCGAGATGAAGTCCATTAAGTCTGGTATTTTGTCTCTGTCAGGTTGGCTTTCCTGTTGAATGCGTACTGCAACCTGTTTCCCTAATAGCTTGTTTTAACTCCCTTCCTTTGGCAATGATCAACCTTGCTCCCTAATCAGTGTGTTAAGTATTCATGTCACCACCTATTATAAACCTTTCACCCATGTGTTGCAATATTCCTTTGTAATATTCAAGTTTCAGGTTGTGTCTTGGTGGGCAGTATATTGAACCAATTTTAAGATCTTGTTTGGTAGATTTGATCATTACTGTGGTAAGCTGCACCTCTTTTCACTGTATTGGGTTATCCTCATAATGATTTATGCAATCTTTGATGATAATCGCGCTCCCTCCCTCCGCATCATTATCTGGATGGGTAGGATGATAAATATTAAAGCCTTTTAGTTTTACATACGATTCTTTGTACAGTGAGTGTCTGGTATCAAGGACACGTCTATATGTTGTGTATTTAAAAAGATTTCTATTTCATATGTTTTATTCTAAATGCCATTAGCATTCCATGTTACTATTCTCAGATCTTTTTAACCAATTATTTTCATCTTTACCGGTTGTTATTGCTTCTAAACGATCTTATCTCTCACCAAAATGGTTCATCAGCTGCATCATCTGTTGTACTGATGTGTTGTTATTTGGTTTAGGTTGTAGTGGATTGCTGTTTTGTTTCATTCCATTCCCTTGAATAGCAGTATTATAAGGGATTTGTTCGGTTGCCCTTTTGGATGTAAAATGTTTTGTTCCGGACTTCTCTTGTTTATTTTTGTGTTGATTTCTTCTTTTCTGCAGTTCTTTGGAAATAACCCATGTCCTTTGTCTCTAATTTTCTGCATGGATTCCAGCGCAGTTACCACATTTTCCTGGTGTGTTTTTTGATTTTATACAAGCAGATGTTAGGTGATTTCCCGCGCACTTGACACAGACCGAGTTTCTCTAAAAAAATCTTTTGGGTGTGCCTGTAACATTGGCATCTTTTATATTGGGGGATTAACTTTCCAGTTTTCTACATTTCTGTTCTGATTTTCATATTTGCGTGAAATTGTATTTCGTGGATTTTCTTAATATCTTCATCCTTGTCAAAAGTTAACATAAATAATGGGAGTTTAATTCTCTTTTATTCTTTTTTAATTTATTTTCTGATACAATTTTGAACCCTTTTTGTTCTAGTTCCGATTTAATTTCTTCCGTGTCACAAGATTGGTGCAGATTTCTGATAATAATTCGTATCTCTTGTTCATTTTCATAAGTATGCCATTGTTGTTTGGCTTCATTAATTATTTTTGTCAGCTCGCGGTATTTTGTTCCACGTCTGACATTTATTTTAATTTGGTTGTTATTCATCAATGTAGCATTATACTGTACATTTTTACTTTCAAACTGGTTGTAATCTCCTGGTAGTTGGTGAGATTGCTGATAACTACTGGGGGTGGCTTTTTCTCTTTTAAGGCTTTTGATTTTTTGTTCTATACCGTGTTTAATTGGACTCTGCTTTGGTGACGATGTAGCCTTTCTTTTCTTAGACTCTTTTGGTATGATTGTTGAGTAATAATCAAGCTGTTTGTCTGTTAAAAATTTACTCTTCTTCTCACAGCTGGTTGGGTTATAGGAATACTTTGTCTTTGCTTGAAGACTTTCTTTTTGATTGCGTAAATATTTGATCACCTCTTCAGCTTTTTTAGTTCTTCGTGGAGAATTTGTAGGCGTTTCTCATCTTGATTTGTTCCTGGTTCTATCGCATCTTTGCGATTCCTTTCTGCATCTGTTGTTTGTGCAACTGTATTTAAGCGAGTTTCTATAACTTTCAAGTATTCGCTCGTTGTGTTCTCAGTAAAAGAATCTGCTTTTGCGCTTTTTTGTTCATTTTTTTGTTCATTTTTACTTTCCCGTATACATACGTATACACGGAGTGATATACGTAGTATAGGGAAAGTTATGTAATGCTGCGCGAAAAAATGGCCAATTTTCGGCGGAAAAAAATTAATTGCCGGGCCGTGAAAACGAATAAGTGGATAAAACCAGTTGCTAAATTAAGAAAAAAAATCATCTATCTCGTGGTGTGGTAAAAATCCATGATTTGTTGCTTCTTTATACTTAAAAATCGATTGACGGCATTCCGTCCGTCTGTCCGTCTGTCCGTCTGTGGTCAACGCTAGGGCCTAAACCGTTCGGTCAATTTTTTTCAAAATTGATATTCTCCTGTCGATCTGATTCTAGTCAAAGCTTTGTGATTTTGAAAAAGATTCTTTAAAATTTGGGGGTACTTTATATGAAGCCCCCGGGGGGGTTTCAACATTTTCTCAAAAACGGCTCCAAATTTTTTCTTTAAACTTTTGGTAGGAATAGTGGTAAATGTACTCTATCAATGACATAAAAGCCATTTTGGTCTATCGGTTGGTTTTTTCAAAAATTACAAAAATGTAAATTTTTTTACTTGTCTCTCACGTCGTTAATATTTACATTATCGGGCGATTTTTTTACATTATTATATTTACGAGTATATATGCTTTAAATAATGTCAAGTAAAGTTTCTCGAAAACACTACCGTTTCTGTGAAAAGTAGCTCAAATTTCGGCATTTTCAGAAATGCTCAAACGTCATTTTCTCGTATATGGCTGCAATTGTTTTCTTGAAACTTTTGTAACGGATAGTGCTAATTACACTCATTAGTATAGCGTAAAAGTTTATTTTGAGTTTTTTTGTTTTTTTCAAAAATTATATAAATGTAATTTTTTGAAAGATCTCTGACATCTTTAATATGCACATTATCCGCAATTTGTAAAGATGATTATATTTGTGAGTGTAAGTGCTTCAAATAACTTCAAATAAAGTATTTTGAAAACTCAAAAATTTTCTGTGAAAATGAGCTTCAAATTTCGCATTTTTAGTAGTGCTAAAACGCCATTCTACCAATAGGACATACATTTTTGTTCTACCAATAGGAAACCGAAAAATTAAGAAAATGACAAAAAAAATGTACTTTTGGCAATGATAGATGGTAGCTGGCAAAGAAAGAGTATGTGGCCTTGTGTGCATCTGTATGAAACGATTTACGTAAATTTATGAGTTTTTGAACATTAAATTGTAATACAATATAACCAGAACGCATGCGATCAACTTAAGGTGGTTAGAGCGAGATATTCCCTATTAGACAGAGAGTCCATATTACGTTCAAAAATATTTATTTTCGATGTAAGTGGGTATTTTGTGACTCCTACATAAACAAATAGGGACTCTTATACTGAGTTTTATTTAATTATAAGAATTAATTTTGTTTCATAGATGGAAAAAAGAACTATTTTAATACCACATAAAGACCTACCGTTGACTAGTTTCTTAACTAGTACCAACCTATCGCGTGGCCGAGGAATGAAAAATTGAGGCATAGATTGAATGTAAAAAAAGCACTATTACACAATTAGTACGAGCAAAATCATAAAAAGAAGCATTATAGACATATATCTGCATATTTATGTACAGTGACCGCTAACAATGGCAAAAATTTCCACGTTTGAGAAGAGCGAAAAGCCTTTGGTAAATTGGGCAACGCCGTAATATTTTTGCGATTGGCGTGTCTGCTCAAGGCTCATGTTGCTTCAAAGTTTCGTTGTTTTTAATGACTGAGTACTGTTTGTTGCCTGGTCTACACGTGGTAAATATCACTATACTGCGATTTTTGTAGGATGAGCTCTCAAGATAACTCAAATTTTGTGACAAACGTAATAGGCCGCTGTAAATTTACTGCGCTTCGGACAGCTGGATGCGTCGTAAATTAGAATGTGCAATTTTGTATATTATTTCTTTCTTCGTTTGTTACATTCGAACTTGTTATAGACTTACACATTAATATTTTAGAAATTGTTTATTTTGAAATAAGTAAAAAGAATTAATAGCTCTCAGAATAGCGACAATGCAGGGTCTGCAACAATGGAATTCACTTTGCGCTCGCGAATATCTGTGAATTAGTGTCATTGTTGTGACCTAATGGAGCTGTATGAAAAGGAGTTATAATTGTCTAATTTATGTTGATATTTGCAGGCAAATATTTAGTTTTGCACCAAATGCTGTACCATTTGTAGTGAGTAGAGAATTTGTTGCATGGTTTTAAAATACTCTTCCCTAATCATGGCCCAATGGAAGGCATTTCTATATTTCCAGGGTATAAGGCTTCTTTTTCCAATACAGGGTTACAAAACTTTTGCATTCTATTTTTGTGAAGTTGTAGAATTCACATAGTTCTGACAACACTGCACTGAGTTCCAAGCGAAGATGTTAGTAGCGCATAAAGTGCAATATTACAGTACTACTTAGCTTGTTTCCTCTAATACGGGAAAGTAAGTGCTGTTGTAGCACCACTAGTTTGTTCATTGTTTTGTTCATTTTTTGTGTACTTTTTCCTGTTTTATTTTCAGTTTTTTGTATTTTTTCTATTATCCATCTCTGTCCCACGAGTAGCTAGGGATTAACTATCAACCTATTCAGAGCCCTGCATGAATAGGAAGGGCTTATTACTGTGGGAGATCGCCAGGTATCCCACAGGCGCCGTTCGAGATACAGAAACCCCCTGCGCCACTTCTAACCTTCAGCATGGGTCGCTTTACACCTTGGCTTGGGGATAAGTGAAGAAGAAAGAAGAAAAAGAAAACAACAGTGGAGAGTAGAGAAGTAAGAAATAAGAGAAACTAGCGTACCCGTGCGAGAACTCTCGCATGTTAAATCCCACCCTTTCCCTATCCATTTGTCTATCCGTTCCATAAAGGAGAGGAACTACTAATGTACTTACAGGAATATCAAACAAAATAACAATGCAATTGATGTTTGAAACAAATTTTCAATTAAAGTTTATTCAACATTATAGAGAGATGTTCTTGGAACAATTCATACTTCTTTCAAAACAACATTTGAAGACATTTTTCAATCTTCCTTGAGAGTTAGCTTTTCGCTTTCCTTGATTGTAAAATAAAAGAAAAGGTTTTTACTCTTGAGAAAGCCAAGTAAAGTAGTGCAAAATACCGGATCGGGCAAGAACAGACCTACTCATTGCAATATTAATTAACTTTCCTTGATTTGTTATGAAGAACCGAGTGGGTTTTGGAGAGTCAGGGTGCCAGCTTGCTGGGGTGAGAAAATTGAAAAATGTTTTGTTTACTAAAAAGTATTGAATTATTTTCTGCGTTCTTACGTACCTCAAGGGAAAACAATTCCGAGCCAAAAAATAATCAAACTAATGTTTTCACCTTTGAGTACTAAATACCATTTGTTAGCATTAGTAGGCATTAGTAAGCCACTTCGGTACATGGGAATGTTGCTCAAACGATGTTTGCATTTTTAATATCTTAACGAACAGACCCTTGAGTATAATATCAAACTGTTTTATTTACAATATGTGTTTGCAGCTGGGCGTTGGTGTACATACTTCCAGATACCGTCAACATTTAAATCGTGCTGTTTGGACTGCGATCGTTGGCAGTTGTCGGGTGACTTGCATTATTCTTTCTATAATTTTAAATTAAGTTTTTTTAATTGATTCACGTAGTATTGTAGGGTAGCGCGTTTTTGATTTTTGTTTTTACTTATTTCAAGCTATTTTACTTTAGCTACTTTAAAAAAGTTTGTTCTTTGTGTTGTGCCACAGTTTTCCCCCACAACCTCTGCGTACCCGTGCGAGAACTCTCGCATGTTAGACTCCACACTCATCCCTATCCTTCTATTTTCATTCTAAGAGGGAAAGAATTTAACCAAACGTGTTTAGTTGTTTAAATCTATAAAGATAACTTGCAATATACTAACACAATTACAAATCAAAATTTAAAAAAATGCAATTATGTGTAAAAGAAATTTTCAATAAATATTTATTTAATATCATGGGGAATTTGTTTGGAACAATTTCCAACACTTACTTATAGAAATTTGAAGTAATTAAATATTCTTTGTCCATTAGGTTTTGGTTTTTCGTGATAGACACAAAAATATTAGCTTTTTACTTTTGAGAAAGCTACGTGTCTGAACCCGTTGACTTGAAAATTTTATCGAATGATAACGAAAATATTGGTACAGGTAGAATACAAACACAGTCTTCACTCTTCACTGAACATTCACATCCCTCCACAATTAAGTACACAGCCCTTATAGACCTTGAAAAAACGTCAATTGAATAGTTTCACTACACGCATAAGAAACAATCTTCTTAGGTATCAAGCAACTATAATAGTACTTCTAGTTGTTACTGGAGAGCAAATCTTGAATTAATGATTATGCAAATAATACTCGTCAGACTGCACAAACTACGGTGTTAACAGAAAGCGTAAATAAAGATTGTCGAATCTAAGCCTTCTAAGCGTGTCGCCATAAGAATTGCTACCAGCAAGAAGGACTGAAATATTGATGTGGTCTTAATAGTATTGAAGCGTGGAACCAAAAAGTTAAATGAATGGATCGGAGAATGTCTCATCTTGTAGATTATGGTGTGCAAAACGCTTCTTTGAGGCCTTTGGCCTCAAAGTTTTACTTTTTAATGCTCTAAAACGCTTTGTTTATGTGTTATTTGCCGATATAGGTTGACATGTGATGCGGGTTGCATTTTACATGAATATTTCAATGCGTTTTTTTAAGTCATCAACCATATTTTTAAAGTCAAAATGGAATTCGTCAAGTCTCCGTAAAATTCTCTTTCTTTAGAGCCTTCATTTATAAAGATTGGTTGCGTCTGAGAGCCAGAACCCAAAGGTATACTACTGAAATAATACAGGAGACGATAGAATGCAAGAGGAAAGAGAAGAAGGAAAAAAGAATGACTCACTTGTCCTCGAAACCTAATAAAGTCGGGGGTCGAAAAAACACAAGGGGTCAAGACAAAGAAGTGGGTCACAAAGTAAGTAGAGCTGTGACACACTAGTAAGGGAACCACCTATCAGTAAGTACCGCAGGTGGGAGGATGGGGAGGATATAAGAAATGAATTTGAAAGGATTTGGAATAGGCTTGTGGAAAAGAAAAAAAAAGGTCCGTTGTGAGACATCCCTTCTGGCTCCTCCATCGAGACCTATAGAGTTTGGGTGACCCTACCGGCACCACAGCTAGTCAGTTCGCCAACTGAATTCGATTTCATTGGAGCACGCAAACCTCCTCGCCCACACGGTCAGTGTTACATTAAGGACGGTGCCTCCTGGAGGAGGAAATACACAGATCAAAAGTATTGAATTAAACAAACAAAGAAGTTTATGTTACGTACATTCGGAGCATCAAACAATTATATTTTGCGAAGTACGCGTAAATTCCAAAATTTAATATAGGCATAACTGCACAAATAATCAACTTTCATATAAATAAAGAAACGCGTGCCTCTCTTTTTGATGTACAAAATGAATTTCATACATTCGTGTCATTCATTAAAGAAATGAAATACATTTAAAAAATATTCATGTCAATTCTTGTGCGATTTGATGTGGAATGGCTCGTATTTTCAATTTTTTTTCTGTCACCCACAAGAACGCGATAACCAACAAATCCACCCACGATGTTACACACAAAAACATGTATGACACAATGTCATGCATTCTGAGGGCAGAGGTGAACATTTGAAATACTAATAACTTTTGAAACACCAATCAGGCAGACGGTAACACTTTTTTTAGTTCTTCAGAACTTGCATCAAAGACTGACCGAACACAATTGGTTAGTGCATGGGCAGGCAGACGCACCCTATAACTTACAAATGATTTTTGAGAACTGTTTTTGTGGTTGTATTTGATAGAAAATTTAACAAAGAATACACTCATATTTTTTTCAAATTTTTATCTCATCGAATTTATATAGAAATTTTACTTTTCTCGAAAAACAAATTTAATGAAAAAAATATTTTTTTTGAAAATGTATTGCAGAATAATAAAATATACATTTCAAAGTATTAAATAAAAAAAACAGAATTTTTTTATATTTAGTACATTCGGAGCAACAATTGATAATATTTTGTGAAGTATCCGTAAATTCCAAAATTTAATATAGACATAACTACACAAATAATCAATTTTCAGGCGAATAAAAAAACACGTGTTTCTTTATTTATGTTCATATTGAGAAACAAAAAATATCGTACATTTTTAAAAAAAGTCGTGTCAGCTCTTGTGGGTTTGACGTGTAGTGGCTCCGGTTTCAAATTCAAGAGGCCACCACATCAATAAAATCGATTGGGGAATATTATTTTTTGTGAAAATCTCCTTATGTTTAGCCGCTAGAGTTGTTCATACACCGACTGAGAGGCAGACAGATGTTTTGCTGTAAGTCAATTTTTTAGGTATAAAGGACCTTCGAAACTTCAACTTTGACTACACAATGTGTTAGATTGCTACTCTTTGTTTAGAAGTAATTTACTACAAATAAGAACATGATTTATCCAATTTTGCATTACCAGGGCCTGACGATAAGAGTTTTCTGTCAAAAAATTGCCATTTTTTGCTGCATCATTATATAACTTTGTCTATTCTACATATGTTATATGCAAGAAAGTAAAAATTCTAAGAATTTAAAGACGTGTATTGCCATTTTGCGAACTGACAACCTGTGAAACGGACTGGACAGCGAGTGAAACGAAATTTACAATTTCGAATTTTTTGCAGTTTTCAGAGATACAGAGGGTTCTCTGAAAATGGGACCAGAACCACTTTCTTTATCGTTGCTACATTCGAGGAAACAATTTTCATGAAAAAATTATCAGATATTGAAAAATAGAATTGTTTAAAATTTAAAATTGCATACGTTTAACGCAAAATTACGCAAAAATTCCTCATATTTTCAAAAAATTGAACCTGACCTCTTATTGAAGATCTGTTTTCGATGAACATATTTCATTTACGGAAAGAACTTTCTTAAAGATAGTAGTTTTATGGAAAATCTGAAAAAAACATACGTTTGCAATTTCTAGTAAATCTGGAAGTGCAACGAAAATGTGACCTACGCCACTTTCTTTATACGTCTTTTGCTCTATTAGAAGGAAAAAAAAAGACAAAATTGAATTTGAGAAAATTTAAAACATGTTGGGACTCTCCAAAACTGGATTCTGACTACACAAAGTGTTAGAAGAAGTAATTCCGTCCGTATGCAGTCAACATTTGCATCTAAACCGTTCAACCGTGTTTCTCCGAAATTGTTATTCCCCGATCGATTTAAATGAACACGAGGCTCTGAGTGTGAAAGGGATATTTTTGATTTTTTTGACCTGGGATAATTTACTTCACATCTCAACGACATTTTTAAAATTTTCACAAAACTCGTTCCAAAGATGTTGATAATCTTTGTCCTTGGAAAAGCATAACGCTTAGCAGAATACAGTGAGACTCGTTTTTGTTGAATCGCTGATTTTTTGAAACTGCAAGAGACCTATCCCGTCTATGTTAAAACAAGTCACTTTGTGACCCATTTTCTCCGGAACTACTTAATAAATTTCAATGAATTTTGCTCTCATTAAGGGATACATGAAGAGATTATTGATAGTCATAAGAGTTGTTAATAAGAGAGTCATAAGAGTTGTTACCTCTTTTCTGAAGCGATTTATATTTTTTTTCAAAAAAACATTTTTTTGAAAAAATGTACAAAAAGAATTTCTAACGCATGGAATAGAGAAGTAATAATGATGATTGAAAATCCACATTCTTAGTATAACATGGTTTATCATGAGTGAAAATTTCGTGCAAATATCTTCAATAGTTTCGGAGATAATGGGACAAACGTTTGAAAATTGTAACTTCTGAGAAATGGCACTCACTGTTTTCAGAGAAGCATATGTTAGGGAAAACTTTATAACTTATTTTTCACTAGATAGTTACTAAAGGCAGCCTGCGTCATAATATAGGTTTCACTATCTTTTAAACCCGCCTAAGTTTTTCTTTTCTTCTTTCATGCCTTCTTTTCTGATTATTATAATCTACCTATGCAATGCGTAATTTCTCAAGTTCTCTAGAAATATCAGCATGACCTTTTCCAGGTGATATATGTAATTTTTTCATAATTTCTCATATGGCACAATCTCTTTCGTTATATATTACAACAGCTTCAGACACTCCTAATTGTATGATTCTGGGACTAACAAAAAGCGTTTTTGGTATTCTTGTACAAATGGTATTCTTGAATGCCTCACATTCTGTATTTGCCATGTAGGCATCTTCTGAAACGTTATGTCTTAAGTAATGTTCACATAAATCTCAACTTTGTATTTACATTACGTTTCTTTCCTTTTACACTCACTAGGAAGAGTTTCACATGCATTCAGACTCATTTTATAATCATTTTCGTGATACAAAGGATTTGATTTGATCTGATTTGATTGGATATGCTGATTTTCTTTAAAAATGCGTCTTTTAAAGATTCCTTTACATTTCGCTATTGTAGAATATACTGGGAAAACCGGCAGTTGTTCTTCATCTCCCTCTTTCCCTCCCATCTCCGTTTCTCACTGTCTCTCTCTCCCTCCCTCACCCTGTCCCTGTCCCTGTCCGTCTCTGTGTCTCTGTGTCTCTGTCTTTGCCACTCTGTGTCCCTCTCATTTACATTTACTTGCAGATTCTGCATGTCTCTGAGCAGGTGCGGTAATATCGGGAAGCGCCGTACCAGCAAAAATGTAATAGAATGTTCAGGAAGAGTTCATTCTGTAGATTATGGTGTAATAAACGTTTCTTCGATGCCTTCGGTATCAAAAGTTAAGTTTTTAAGGCCTAGAACGCCTCGATTAGGAGTTATTTCACGACATAGATTGAAAATGCTGCCGAGTGTGTTGCAGGTTGCATTTGACGTGAATACTCGTATGTAGTAGATAAGTAGTGAATATGTAGCGCCATATAGTGGAGTTACAACAGAATTAACATCACATAAACCTTCTCGGTGAAAAATCACGTCGAAGTGCCAACTTTCATGGAGATCGGTCCAATAATGTTGGAGTTTTGCTCTGATATAATACCAACATCCTGATATATATATATATATATATATATATATATATATATAATTATATATATATATATATTATATCCATTATATATATAATGGATATAATATATAATGACAAAATAAACATATATATAATGTATACATTATATATGACTCTATATATATTGCGACATTTGATAGAAATTCAGAGTACCACGCACACCCACGCAACGTACGCGACGCCAGGGAACAGTATGTTCCGTAAGCAAGCACGGCGATAGTCGCGGGAGCGCGACCTGGCGGCAGCCCGTGAAAACCTCCGGCCGACCGCGCGAAAGGAGTTGCGACGCGCGCAGCTGTCCGCTAGGGGAGGGAGGCGAAGGAACTCTACCCTGTATTTGAGGAGAGGAGCTGATAAATACCGCCGACAGCCAAAGAAAAGCTCTCTCTTCTCTTGCCACTTCACACTTGGTTATTATTCATCCAGCTACACTCTCGACATCTACAGTTACTTAGGTTTCACAGTAGATGCTGTGTTAGCCAGAATACGTCGAAATAGTTCTAATGCATTCCGGGAGACTGTGTCGGAAATAGGGCACGAAAGTTAACAAAGTTGAATGATTAGAACGTTTCGAGCAGAAATTAATAGTGAAACGCTGTGAATTCGGAAGTGAAGATGAGTGGCGTGAGATTGCGATCACTGCAATCTAATACGTGCAGCAGAAGGACTAAACGCTTTACTGCTTATACGTAGCTGCACTGTACGCAAAAGAACTTTTTATTCGCATTGCTATAAGTTGCGACGTGCATTGTCTACGCATGGAAGCGTACCAACGAGGGCAGGACGGATCTGGACAAGTCGGGACAAGACGGACCCGGACGGGACGAGCTGCGTATTCCGGAACGAGAAGAAGAGACGAAGAGGTGGGCGAATTACGTGCGACGCGCTGACGAGAGCCGGCTCCCCGCCGCGTGTAATCGATGCCGTGGACGCCGCTGCCCGGGCCTAAGATCGCTTCGCTGCCGCAACGTTGCAACTGCCAGGGACAGGTAACCGCCGAACGGAGGGGAAGGCCAAGGTTGGCGTAGGTTACGGATTTCGTGCGGCGCGCTCAAAACGCCGTGTGTGGGCCAGCCGAATAACTAGAGAGAATTTGTTCCTTGCCAGACTGTGAACAGAAAACACTTGTAAATTCAATTGCCTTAATGATCAAAGATCTGAGAAAAAGAAAGACATTTGTAATTATAAGGGGTTATATTTTGTAATGTTTTAAAATGGTCATGTTTATTGTTGTATAAAAGGATTTAAAGTAAATGTTGTACGATGTAGTTGACTGGTTAACAGACTGTGTACAAGTCAGAATAAGGTTCAGGCAAATGTTATTTTGCAATAAGTAAATTCGGTTTCTAATCTGCCAAAGACGGACAAGTATTTTCAGTGTTTTAACATTATAATTTGTAATAATTTTTCGTTTGATTTATGGATTTTATTATATTCATGTGTTTTGATTTATTATTTGTGCGTGTGTTTGGTCAGCCCTTGTCACTTGTAAGATCCTGCTTTCCTGAGATTTTCAAAAGCTCTTTTTCGAGCATTCGTCTGCGCGTCTGCCTATGCGCAACTACACATAAGGGAGAAGCGTCAGAATTTATATATATATATATATATATATATATATACACACACACAGAGAGCGGGAGAGAGAGAGAAAATAAAATGGTGATGATGATAAAACTATTTCTATTATTTTTGCAGCCTATTACACTCCATATTTCAGGCTGTTCCAACTTGGCCTGTCGCGGGCACGGGCGCCCGCGGGCGCCCGCGGGCGAGCCCGCGAGCAATCGTGGCCAGCCCAGTGGTGTGACACTAGATAGGCTGGAGATATACCTTATTCAAATCCAATACAGTAGCCAATCAGAGCTCAGAGCGACGCCATGAATTGTATTACACGAACTCGCTCTAGCGTAAAATCTGAGAACTACTCATTTTCAAAGCTCTCCGGGTCGGCGCCGGTTGAATTACCGTTGGATTGCTTCAACGTCTGACCGGCATGGCCGCCTCGTGCTCGAAGAGTGTCTGTGGGACACTGTGTGTGGAATTTCGTGCTGTTTGTGGGGCCGTTAACGGGTGCTAGCAAAGAATATATCAGTGAATTCAAGAAATTTTCTAATTTACAGCTGCATTTGTGCTGCAAATGTGTTCGTAATGTGTTGTAATTTACTATTGTCCTACAAATGCGTTCGTCAAAAATATGGCCAAGAAAATTCCTGAATAATAGAGATTGGCGAACAATTAGTGTGATAATTCATGGTAAGTTTTTGCCTTGAAAGAGCATTCAAATAATTCCATTGTAAATTTTGAAATATTTTTAATGGTAATGTTCAGTTGCAGATCCCTTGTTTGAACCAACAGAGGTGACACCCACTATACCAATGGGTGTAATCGGTAAGCCATTTTAAAAATAAATTTGAAGTTCATCTGAACAGACAATAGAACTTAAAATAGAACAGATGTGTTTGAGATTGTAAAAGCGGGATACAATTTTGTTTTTGTGAGATTAATTTTAATTACACAATAGTTTGATGGAAGTCTTTCTTACCAGCATTTCTTAATTTTCAGGTCTTTGTACTCAGGCAGCAATTGAAACTGAAAATGGTAAGTTTCTTTATGTGCGTGAAATAGAAGCATGCTATTGAAAGCGAAATATACTGGTATAAAATAGGGTAATAATTCGTTGTTGATGAATACAGGTGGCTCTGCCATGCAGTGTGCTGCTACATGAAGTGCGGCAGATGCATATGCTAGCCTTGTTCATGGTAAGTGTTTGCTATAATCTTTAAGCAACTCAATTATCAATTGGTTGCATGTTTTAAGGTGGGAAAAATTCATAGTTGTCTCCATTTTCAGATCTTATTCACCCATGAGAGGTGTCACCTAATGTTACGGATAGTTCTCACGGTAAGTTTTTCCGTTGAATATACAGTTATTGGTACCAATTGAGTGTGAATTAGAGTAAATAAAAAAACAAATGTTTTTATGGTTGGTGATTACAGGTGCTGAAGCCATTCCGGAAGATGAATCTGTGTCTTCAATACATTTGCTTCACTTATTAGTGATATCATCAGATTGGTGTGCAGGCACTCTGGTATGAAGAATATGTGAAAAGTTATTACTGATAATCTAAATATTTTGCAGTTAGAAACCATGGAAAATATTCATAAATATGAAAATAATAGTGGTCTATTACTTCTTTGTGTTAAAAATATGCTCCAATAATGTCAATTGACTAGGAGAGACCATTTTGTCTGTAACTTTAGGTTCTCTTTGGAGAGTCAATACTCAGAGAGCTAATTTTAAAGAGTAATTGTTATGTTCAGTGAATGACTTTCTTCATTCTGCACAAAATTTCTGCTCATACCTCTTTTACGCAGACAGTTTGTAGTGATACGAATAATGAGAGTTTTAAGATTAATGTGTATTCTGTCATTGGATGCTACATAAACCATATTTTCCACATCTGATTTGGAAAGTTCTAATAAAATTTAATTTTATTTGAAGATGAAATTCATTCTGTAAAAGACAAATCTTTTTCTCAAATTTGGAATCCCTTTTGCTCTGTGAAGACAGTTTATTTGGAAATTATGAATACAAAATTTTTGAGTCCTTGTTTTAAAGTCTATTTTCATGAAATTTTAAGATTTCTTTTGGGCTTAATATCTGGTGTGTAATATTTTTTGATTGTTAGTAGTGCCTATTAATTGGTTTTTATTATTGGAATTGATATAAGTTGCATATGCAATGTTCTACTGTTCTGGCAATAATTGTTTCTCATGACAAACTCTGTCTTGATTTAAATTTTTATTCTACAATTGGTGTATTATTGTGTTTTGTTAATCTTCATGCCAATTATATTGTTAATGTGAATGCTGATCCCTATTAGATTGTGAATTATCTTGAGTCATGAATGCAATGTTTGATTTCACAGCTCGGTTGTTAGAATATATGTCCAGTTGTCAGAAAGTTCCAGGCTCGGTTCTTAGTGCAATTAAGTATTTGCACTTTCACAATCTATTTTCAGATTTAAATTATGGCGCACAAGCTTTGTTGGGACTGTTACATTCCACTCTTCATAAATAATGTTTTAAAAGTTAATGTAGTTTCTCATTTAAGCCCATCTTTGGACAGCCAGGCCCCTAACTGTGCATGTGTGAGATAGGATTTGTCGTCCTGGCCGGATGGTTGTGTGCATTCTCATTTATTTTTGTTTAATGAGATCTTTAATCGATTGAGATTTTCTTGCAAACGTTTTGACACTGTGTGTTAGTTTTCATAATTTATTTTTGGGCATCTCTTTAATGTTCTCTTGTGTCAGTAAATGCGTTATAAATTATTTTAAATCTCTTATTTTATTGCTCAATGTTGAAGAGCATGCACACTTCCTTTGTTTCCCCTGATTTTCCCCGGCCGTTTAAGGTAAATGCTGGGCCGTTGTGTTTTTTACTTTCACTTTGTGAGCCCAGGGGCAAGACATATCTAAGTTGTATTTTATTTAATTTAATAAATGTACTGTTCTATTTTATCTATATATGTATGTGGTTAGGTGGAAGAGCGGGCCTGATGGCCCGAGTCTCGCCACAAAAATAAAATCACTATTATTATTATTATTATTATTATTACTATTATTATTATTAGGCATGGGTAAATATACTAATTTTGTCAAATAGTTATTGACTAGCAAAAAATTTTTTAGGCTGCAACTAGTAAAAGCAGTTCTGTCAAGGTATGCATAGTATGCTAAAAGTTCAATTTTTGGCACTAGTGTTAGAAGTGGGAAAACGCTCAAATGTTCCGATAAAACTGAAAGCAACATGGAAAACAAAATACTTTTGTGTGACTTAATCAGGTACTACTGTAACATAGTACATAATTACATTATCTGTATTCTTGAATTAAATAAAATCAAGGCAGTAATACTGTTTAAAAATTGATGGTGAAAGTGATTTTATTTTGCTTGTAGGATTGGGGCACCTGACATGCCTCGTGATGCTATCTTTCCTACTCGCTAAATAAAATGGCATTTGTATCATAACTATTTGTTTTACCAGGGCAAAAGTGTGATATTGTTTTCATTTGTTTCTTTTCAACACTGTTCATATGTAATGCTCTGTAATAATGCAGTATTCCATACTATTCACGTTTATTTGGCATGTCTACAAGCAAGTAAAGTTGCATTTCAGCTGGTGTACTGTGTTTATTGCCTTATGTGATACAAATTGTTAACACTAATTAAATTTTTAAAAAAAGTGTAATGTCAATATGCTCAATAAATACTTGATTTTCCTGCCCTAATTTGACTTTTTTTCACATAAAATCCTTGTGTAGTTTTTGATGATAATAATAAAAATTATTGTGTAGTTTTTGATGAATTAATACCAAAATATGGGAGTGAAATTTTAAAATTCCCGCTTATCTGGTTTATTTCAAATTTACCGCTTACTTCTACGCTATTGGCTGACCGTTTGCCCAATAGCAAGTAATACAATCCAATGTGGCGGACCGGATGCTGACAAATAAGGCTTCTCCGTTTAACATTGAGTGCCGTCTCTAGGAAATACTCTTTGGGCCAGCCAAGGACGTCGCAGGAGGGGACCAGCCGAGGTGGAAGGGCTAGCCCAGGGATTGGGGAGGGGGAAACGCGCTCAACATTATCGCATTGCTCTTCATGGAAGCAATACGAATAGCGCGATGGCTGGCAGAGGAAAGCCCGTTAACTGTTCCAGTTTGCTGGGAAGAGCAGTTTTTTCTTTGTAGAAAAAGATGGTCTTGCTCAGTGTCTTTTATGCGAGAAGAAACTAAATGTAACTAAAAATATAATGTGCAACATTATACCACCCTTCACGCTGCACAGTATGATAAATTAGACGGCGATGCACGGAAGGTGCTTATTGTTAGGCTGAAGAGTGACATGCAGCAGGATGTAAGTTTGAAGTTTATCTACCTGCGAATCTGTACATCTATTTAATTATTTT
Organism: Acheta domesticus; assembly: GCA_031308135.1. NCBI lineage: Eukaryota > Metazoa > Arthropoda > Insecta > Orthoptera > Gryllidae > Acheta > Acheta domesticus. The sequence goes on from JAHLJT010002630.1 coordinate 50,167,836, forward strand.
AACACGTGCACCCCAGGTTATTGTTAAATTTGCATGCACATATTTTTCAGGTGACAGACGGTGACGATAATGCTAGTGAGGCAATGGTTCGTGCGATATTGATTCACTTGTGAAGAAAAAGAGATGTGTAAAATGAACTTGATGAGATATGAAAATATTTTTGAATTGAATCAAATTGTACGTTTTCTGTTAAACATTTAAGTTTACTTCTTAGTATGAACTCTGGTGCGGCCTCCACACCCCAATCCAACCGTTCCCTGCTTCGGCTATCAGCGACGTAGGCGCGACGCGTTGCAGCGACTGTCGCCAAGGCCAAGGTCAACGCCGACTCACGCCCCAAGGGCTTATATTTCGCCAGGTGCGGGCAGCGAGGGTTGCAGCAGTCTGTGCCCACCGTCTCCGCCAGTGCCCGCGGTGGCTCGCGGGCGCCCGCGTGCCCGCCCGCGGGCAGCTGAGTTGGAACAGCCTGCCATATTTGATAATAAATTGAACTTAACTATACAACAAGCACACCAAGTCATTTTTCTATACGTACGAAGCAATTACTAACAAAACAAATGCATTAACAACACTTGACCTATCGCACAGATAGTTCTATCAGCACCTGCAGACAAAATTACTTTACAAAAGAAAACAAAAACTAGCTTTTCGACAAAATTACAACCAGAGATATTTGAACTTAGTACTGTGCTATTGCAGTCTGACAGTTGTCAGTAGAATCTTTAAAAATACATTTCCTACACTTATAGACGGAAAAAATCAACGAATTTGATCTAGAAATGTTCATAATTTATTAAATTGAGCAAAATTATTTATTATGAAATATTAATTTTTGTGCCTATTAGATTAGTGGTACGTTTACTTTCCCGTATACGTACCACTGTCCTATTTATATGACAGTGCACTTTGCATTTTTTGCTCCTAATTTTGATCATTTTTACTTTCCCGTATACGTACGAAAACACGGACTGATATACGTAGTATAGGGAGTTATTTAATGCTGCGCGAAAAAATGGCCAATTTTCCGCGGAAAAAAATTCCTTGCTGGGCTGTGATAACAAAAAATTGGATAAAACCAGTTGCTAAATTAAGAAACAAAATCTCCTAACATGTGGTATAGCCAGAAACCCTGTTTTGTGGGTCCTTGATACCAAAAAAACAATGGAAAGAATACGTCCGTCTGTCCTTCTGTCCGTCTCTCCGTCCGTCTGTCAACACTGCTAGCGCCTAAACTATATGTACTATTTCTTCCAAAATGGATATTCCCCAGTCGATCTTGTTCTAGTCACAGCTTTGAGATTTTGAAAAAGATTTTGTAAAATTTGGTGGTACTTTACATGAAGCCCCCCGAACAATTTCAAAATTTCATCAAAAAGAGCTCCAAATTTTTTCTTCAAATTTTTTTTAGGAATGGAGTAAAATACACTTATTAAGGTGGCTTAGGTCCGATTTTCACGGATAACACTGAATTTTCGAAAATCACGAAAGTTCAAATGTTTTTCGGCGTCTTTCTGGAACTACAAAATTGAAGAGAGATTTTTCTTTTAAATAAAATTGGGTTACAAAGTGAGTTCTTTCATTGAGGTTATGTGCATTCTTTTGAAAAGTTTAGTAGTTTTCGGACAATATTGCGTACAATATGTGCAATTTTAAATAACTACAGAAACAAGATTTTCTCAAAAACGGCTCTAAATTGTTTCTTCAAACGTTTGGTAGGTATAGTATGTATGTAGTTGTATGCCTAATAGTAGTATGCCTAATGTATTTTGTGAGACGACAAAAAAGCCATATTGCTCTATTCTTTTGTTTATTCGAAAATTGCAAAAATGTAATTTTTCGGGCTTGTCTATATATTTACATTAGCCTTGATTTGCTGACATTATTATATTAAGGAATATATGAGCTGTAAATAACGTTAGGTAAAGTTTTTTGAAAACAAAACCGTTTTCTGAGAAAAGTAGCTCAAAATGCCGCATTTTCAGAAACGCTCAAACGCCATTTTCTCACATATGGCTACAATTTTTTTCTTGAAACTTTTGTAACGGATAGTGCTAATTACACTCTTTAATATGACGTAAAGTTTATTTTGAGATTTGTTTTGCTTTTTCAAAAATTACATAAATGTTAATCTTTTTAAAGATCTCTTACATCTTTAATATGCACATTAGCAGCAATTTGTAAATATTATTATATTTGTGAGTGTAAGTGCCTCAAATAACTTCACTTAAAGTATTTTGAAAACTCAAAACTTTGCTGTGAAAATGAGCTTCAAATTTCACATTTTTCATAGCTCTAAAACGCAATTTTCTTTAAAACGGCACATAAATTTAAAAAAAAATTGCCATTTAGGACTAGGTTTTTGTGTTCTATAATACTCTAAAATAATATTTCCGTTCTACAAGTAGGAAATTAAGAAAATGACAAAAAATGTACTTTTGGCGGTGATAGATGCCGGCTCGTAAGGAGTATCTGGCAATTCTATATAGCTAGCGAAGACCTAAGAAAATAGAAAACTAATACGGGAAAGTCTGTGCCATTCTGTAGCAAATTTGGAGCGGATCCCAAAACAGTATTTCTGTTGAAATCTCGAAATCGATTTTCCGCAGCATTACATAACTTTCACTTCACTACGTATGTTACTCCGTATATACGTACGTATACGGGAAAGTAACTAGTGGTGCTACAGAATGGCACAGACTTTCCCGTATTAGTTTTCTATTTCGTTGGGTCTTCGCTAGCTATTCGGAATTGCCACATACTCTTTCTTGCCAGCTACCATCTATCACCGCGCAAACTACATTTTTTCGTCATTTACTTAGTTTTTCGGTTTCCTATTGGGAGAACCGAAATATTACTTTTAGAATATTAAAGAACACAAAAACCTAGTATTAAATGGGAATTTTCTTTTAAAAATTATGTGCCGTTTTAAAGAAAACTGCGTTTCAGCGCTACTAAAAATGGGAAATTTGAAGCTCATTTTAAGAGAAAATTTTTGAGTTTTCAAAAATCTTTAATTGGAATTATTTGAAGCACTTGCACTAACAAATATAATATCTTTATAAATTGCTGGTAACATTTCAAACTTTTAAAATTTTCAGAAATCCATTATTATCCGTGAAAATCGGACCTATGCCACCTTAATTAGTGTATTTTACTCTATTCTTTCAAGAAATTTAAAGAAAAAATTTGGGGCTTTTTTTGAGTAAAGTTTGAAAATGTCGCGAGGGGGGCTTCACGTAAAGAACCCGCAAATTTTACAGAATCTTTTTCAAAATCTCAAAGCTTCGACTAGCAACAGATCAACTGGGGAATATCCATTTTAGAAGAAATCGTACGCATGGTTTAGGCGCTAGCAGTGTTCACAGACGGACAGACAGACGGACAGACGGACAGGCGGGCAGACGGACAGGCGGACAGACGGACAGGCGGACAGGCGGACAGGTGGACAGACGGACAGGTGGGCAAGCGGACGTTATCCTTTCAATTGGTATTTCGATATCAATGACGCACAAAACAGGTTTTCTGGCTACACCACTTGTTAGAGGTTTTTTTTCTTAATTTAGCTACTGGTTTTATTCACATGTTCGTTATCACGGCCCGGCAATGGATTTTTTTCCGCCACAAAGTGGCCATTTTTTCGCGCAGCATTACATAACTTTCCCTATAATACTTATATCACTCCTTGTTTTCGTACGTATACGGGAAATTAAAAATGATCAAAATTAGGTGCAAAAAATGCAAAGTGCACTATCATATAAATAGGACAGAGGTAAAAAATGTGTTAAAACCACAAGAAAATGTATGCCAATTAATCTTAAATATGTAACAAAATATAAAAATATGTAACAAAAAATCTGATATTGTTATGACGGCGACAATTCGTTTAGATTAAAATTTTCAGAATGAAAGTAGAAAAACAAAAAATATGTAATTACTGTAAATAAAAATCGGGTCTCTTATCGTAAACGTCAATTTGTGCCGTGCCATCAAAGTTTTGCAGGCGCGACCTTGAAGATAAGCCACTTACAATTGCTCGCCTTTGTTTCACGATAAAATGGTTTTGTGGGCCTTGAGGAAATATGCAGGAGGGTTACTGGTGACGAAATGTGGAACCGGTAAATTTGTATTTAGTCAACAGAATTCTAAATCACACATCCAGTTGTGTTTAGCGCGTACATCATGAAAAGCGTTTCGCGTAATTTTGCGTGAAGGTACGGACGAGAAAGTACGCGCTGTTGTAACAACTCTAGTTAAATGTGTTTTGCTTATATCACCAAATTTCGCGGTGCTCTCATGGCTAAACCGTGAATTGGAGAAAAAATCGTAATGACATTAGATTTGGATAATTTTATCTTTAATTTCATGTAGGACCATTTATTATGACAAGTGATGGCTTTGGAGTAATTTTGAGAAACCTGAAAAAGACGTGATTTTTACACGTTTTACTTAGAAAAACAACATTTTTGTTAGCAAACCTGATATTCGTGTTCAGCGATTCAAATATAAGAACCAAATATTAAAGCTACGTCATTTTTTTAATTTCCCGTAAATATAGGTATATATGGAGTATTACACGTAGTATAAGGAAAGTTACGTATTGTTGCTCGAAAAATTGTCGAATTTTCGGCAGAAAACATTGTGATAGCGAAAAGCCGTGATAACGAATAAGTGGATAAATGCAGTTGCTCAATTATGAAAAAATTCTATAACATTTGGTGTAGCCAGAATCCCTCACATGTGCGTCCTTCATACCGAAAAGAACCAATTGAAAGCAAAAGGTCTGTCCGTCTGTCCTGTGTCTGTGCCCCGCGGGGGAGATCGTGACCACGTAGGTGGGCACGGTCTCTGGTGATGAATCGTAGTCCATCACCCGGACCATAAGCCTCGCGGCCCCACTCAGGTCGTTAGCTTAACGTGTAGCCAGTGAGTAGGCGATGCTAAGCGCCTGGTTGTCTGTTCAACTCAGCAACCCACCAGTTGGGCACCTGGCGCGTCGACCTTAAGGCAGGATTGGGTGAAGGGGACCTCTCGAGGTACTCTGGAATCCACATATAGAAGTCCGGCAACAAAATACCTATAGTCAGTTTGCCTTGGTTGAGGTCCGACCTAGATCGTTAGCCTGAAGGTGCAGACATTAGGCAGACGTTATGGTGGCCCCGAACCGCCTGGACCTTAGTTCAGGTGGCCCCCTGTTGGGCTCTTGGCTTCGTCGTGGCAGTGGCCCGATACTCTGGGCATAGATGAGGGACTTGGTGTCCCGGCACATGTGAGTGGCGCGTTGTCATACAGGCAACATTGACTCCGGTACTAGCCCGGATAGCTAGTAGCTCTGAGCTGGCCGGACGGCCTTAGACCCAGGCATTGTATGGGGAGGTTGCCGCGAGGGCTAACTGCGTTCCGGAGGGATCCGGATGTTGGTGAAAAGAACACCTGATGAGAGTGAGGATAGAGGCTAGCGCCTAGGAGCCCTCCCTGGGACTTCGGTCCCCTAATACGGTACAAGTGCTAGGGGTGCCATTTGGCATAGCACGTACACACATTACATGTCGGGATCTTCAAATTTATTACCGGAACAGTCGACTTAGGGAATTCGGTAGCACTCGGCCCGCTGAATCCCTGCGGGACATCATAAAAGCATCACGAAGGCACTGGACAACGCGAAGCTGCACGCCACCTCGCGAAAGCAATATGCGCCCGCGATAGTCCGAAGACCTGCATATTAAAAGCGTAGTTAAGAAGGTCGCAAAGAGAAGGGATAGACGTGGGCCAATTGACAGAAAATACCCATGGAAGGATCTAGAAGCGACGTGAACGGCCCAATCCGAGGCAAAACATCTCACACGTGACAGCACAGAACCTTCCACAGGGAGTGGGGCTGAGAAGGCAGAAGGCTGAGAGAATCGTGGGCACTGGGGTTAACGAGGCTCGACGTGGACACTTGGTTAGAAAGGCTTGACCAGAGCACTTAATTAGATAGACTTGAGCCGAGAACTCGTTTTGAGAAACTTGAGACGAAAACTTTGTAAGAGACGAGACTGAGTCGATGAACGGCGGAGTCGGTTCTGAACCGCCACGTGACCTGACCAGTACCTGCCAGCCTAATTAGTCCGCTTGTCCATCACCCATTTAACTGGAATTACTTCCATGTTAAGGATTAGTCGGACAGACACCCAAAAAGCAACCACGGGTGTAAAGTCTGTTTTAACGACTGGGTAACGCAAGGGGTAACGTGTGACAGCCTTGTCTTCCGCATCAACAACGTGGTCTATCACATCAGAATTGTCGTGGAGGGCTTCTGCTGACGTCCCAGGCTTGAGCAACGGGAGCGCGAGATTCTCCTTGCCGTGTGCGAGGCTTCGTCAGTCGCGCTTCGTCGGGACCCCACAGCCCGAACTGACCGGCAAATGCTCGCGAGCGTGCAATCCCACCGAAGTGAGGTAATGAAATCATCACCATCATCTTTGAGTATTCGCCCATCTTCATTAAATTAAATAACAATTCTGGACTGGAGATTGTTAAATTAAGAGAGAGAGAGAGAGAGAGAGAGAGAGAGAGAGAGAGAGAGAGAGAGAATAATTTCAATTCTATCAGAGACTTTTCTAAGTTTAATAAACGCGTTACCGCCACTTCGATGGGTTACACTTAACAAAGTACCATATTTTTGTATTATTCCAATAACTAGTTGACATAATGTATTCCTTCGACCCAAAACGCCCCGACCCTGCCGGAACAGGATGGCAGGTAATGTCAATGCCGGAACCGGATGGCAGGTAATGTCGTGGGGGTAGAGGTCTGGCACCACGTGCAGGGGAGTGGAAGGACGGTAAAGCAGAAGGTGCCCTCTGGGCCATTCCCTATTCTCTTAAAGACCTAAGACGGATGTGAGGGAGCAATAAGAACAGGGATGACCCCAGTCATGGCAAACAGCATTTTATTGGAGACGTGTTACTTAGATAGGCACCTGATGTAACCCAGCCTCGGCGAGGACGGTTACCACCGGGAGAGCGACTTTGCAGCGGCCATGGCGACACTCGAAGTGTACGGTAATCAGGGGCAAGGGCGGAAAGTTGCTAGCAGGACCCCGGAGGGTCGGTCTGGACTAGAAGGGTGGAGGAGTGTCGGCAGGGCCAGTTAAAGCCTATCTGAACCGACTAGGGATGAAGAAAGGTCGGCAGGGGCAGTTTGGGCCAATCTGAGCCGACGGAGGAGTGGAAGGTCCGTGCACACGGGCGAAGAGCTCACGAGTAGCATTCGTCCCCCGCTAAGCGGAGGTCACGCTGTTATATAGACCTTTACTGCTGAGACGCTCTTTCCGCGGCGCAGCTACGTCATTATGCTTACGCATGCGCCAGCCGTCTGCGGTCACGCGACAGGAAGTAAATTTTAGTTTTCAAGAATAATTAGCTGTATTTGGAAATAATACACGCAGCCGTGTTATGATTTAAATTGTCTGATATTATGACCAAATTGATTCTTCGCTTGGCCGAAAAGAGCATGTATAGCTTGAGCATTGTTCCAATGTACGTTTTGCACACTGCCTTAAATTGTGAATGCGTAGTTCTCTGAACAGTCGGCTACTACAACTATACAAAACAAAAAATATTACAAACAATATCTCTAAATCCAATTACTTGCCCCAGGGTGGCTCACAAATGGTAAGTCACCCGGTATAAATAGAAGTTTCTGTCTTCGGAAATATGAAGATACATTTAATATGTATAAGATATGTATAAGATAATATATATGAGAATTAATCACTAAATGACAAAAGCAAGATTTACAAAAGATAAGCGTTTTTACATGTATAGTTACCCTAAGTCCACAAAAAGCAAAAATTGGAATGTAACTTTAACTGGTAATAACTTTGGTAAATTTCCATTTACCATCGAGATTCTTTAACTACTATAAACTTCAATGTCTCAGCTTCAATTTGGCGACAAAAAAAAATAAAATCCAAGATGGAGTACTTGAGAAAACGAATTTTGAAAAAAATGCGTAATTATTTACTTTGGCCTTAAGATGGTCTTAGTTTATCATATCAAACCTGTAAGGTGGGATGTACTCATAAGAATAATAAATTACGTTGCAAAGTGAAATCAAATTTGAAGATGTTTTACTAGTTTTTTAGATAATACTCTCTGAAACTTATCCAGAATATCAGATTTCAAACTTTTCAAAACGAAGTAAAATTTAAATGTCAAAAAGGCAATATTCAGTGTTGTTTCGTCATTCTAAAACGATTTAAAAAGTTTCAGTCGAATTGAAAAATGGTCGGGAAATTTTGGCCAATTCGACATGGAATGACCCACATGAAACAGCAAAAGTGTTTTCAACCAACAAATTTTTTCCGTTCCGTGACCCGAAATCAGGTCCATAGAGTAACAAGTCGGCATTTATACAACTACGCCACACGAGTGCCGTATGGGTCGAACAGTGCCATAAAATGGTAAATGCATGATACGAAAACAATTGATATGATGGTACATACTTTACAAATCCAGGAAGAGATGAGAGAAACTGTCAAAAAGTTAAAAATCAGAAAATTATATACAGACACTTTCGGTTCATTTATCGCAATTATCAATATTTGTGATTCAAATGGCTTCACATGATTTTCAATAAAGTACCTAGAATTAGAGAACCTTTATATTTTATTTATTGGGCGCTCTTATAAACACAAAAATATTCTTTTATATTAATACTTCAAGTTATTTGTGCGGCAATTATATACACTGTTTTCAATTTTGTTAATTATTTAATTGATTATCATTGAACGTTATAAATTGAACAGGCTGTTGGCACATACATTGTTCATTCATATTTGGTGGCAGTGGAACGCACTGCCTGAGGTCGCTGATGGTGGTAATGTACCGTTACTGCATCATTCACAAACCTTTCTTGCCACTGCCCGTGCAGAGGAAAAATGCTTTGTCTTCGAGCTCATTAATAAGTTCAACTCTTACCACAAGCTGCTGCGGATCACAGCGTATTGCTTGCGATTCATACATCAATGTAGAAGCCGGGCTTCAATAATGGAAAAGAAGGCCGGACCTATATCGACAAGTGAGCTAAGAAAGTCCCTTCAATTGATTGTGAAATGTATTCAGAAGGAATTCTTTTCTCCTGAATATAGTGCCTTGGTCAATAAAAGAGAGATCGCTAAAAATTCAAAAATTTTGAATCTTCATCCTTTCTTAGACAAGGATGGTTTAATCCGAGTCGGTGGTAGATTAAGACTGTCCAATTTGCCTCCAGAAGCAAAACACCAAATTATTCTCCCTCGGGAGCATGCATTTACAAGAGCCCTTGTCACTATGATTCACTTAAGTTATTTTCATGCAGGTTGCCAATTGACGGTGTCAGTTGTCAGACAACGATTTTGGATTCCTTCAATTCGCCGACTCGTGAACAGTGTAATCCACCACTGCTTACCTTGTGTCAGGTGGCAGGCAAAGCCGCTGTCTCAAATAATGGGGGAACTTCCCTCATCGAGAGTTGTACCATCGAAGCCATGGGAGTTTACTTCAGTAGACTACTGCGGCCCCTTGCTGACAAAGCCGGTTGCTGGTAGATGCAGGGCTCGTTCTAAGACATGGATTGTTATATTTGTGTGTCATGTTACCAAAGGGGTTCACCTCGACATTGTCGAGAACTTGACCACCCATGAATTCATAGCTGCTCTAAAAAGATTCGGTTCTCGCAGGGGATACCCCAGAGTTATTTATAGTGATAATGCCAAAACGTTTGTGAAGGCAAAAAGCCAGCTGGCGGAATTGGCTAAGATATTTAGCTCTCATAAGGATCACTCAATTTTAAAAAACTTTCTTGCAATACACGGTGTAGAGTGGCAATTCTGTCCTCCTCGATCTCCCTTTCGCAATGGATTAGCTGAAGCCGCAGTAGGCTCATTAAAGCATCATTTAAAACGCTCGCTAGGGCAAAATTGTATTTCTCTTTCAGAACTGAATACTCTATTAGCACAGATCGAACACATATTGAACTCTCGACCCTTGGCTGTCTGCTCCGAAACAGACACTGACACCCTTTTACTAACACCAAATCATCTAATTTATGGACATTCTCTCAACTCATTAGTTTTCGATTTAGAAGCAGATCAGAAGAGCCCTACGCCCCGTCGCTACCACATGGTAAGAAGGCAATTAAACAGCATTTGGAAATTCTGGTCCAAAAATTATCTTTCTTCACTACAGGCTCGTACTAAGTGGAAGTCTGTTTCTCCAAACTTGAAAGAGGGGGATTTGGTCATTCTGATCGAAGATTCTCCTCCACCTCTGTGGAAAATAGGCGTGGTCATTCAGCCTCTCCCCGATGCCACGGGCAGGGTTCGAACCGTGCAACTCAGAACTGCATCCGGGATGACCACTCGGCCAGTGCAGAAGCTGTGTATCTTGCCAAAGGAGTATTAATATTTAATCTAGACTTCCCTCAGGGGGCATATCTCGAGATATCGCCACGGGACCTGGCGCTCCCGGGGATCAACCTACCCGAGCCACCCCTCCCCCCACACACACATTTTTTAAAATTTTTAATATACAGTTGCTTGGGCGTCAGAAACGAGACCGGATTTGAAAATGCTATTAGTTACAATGTCGATACGCTTGTCACCACACCTCCTGCATGGGGCGTCTACGAACTCTTCTTTTATGGAGTTAAGATGAAGTACCCTCTCATTTTAATGAAAATTTAGGCTTAGCGTTCTCTGCAGGTAAGGGTTCCTAAATACCCGGCCTAGAGACGTCAAAAAGGGTAACCTTAGAAAAATAACATGTTCTAGGCGCCTCAGCGTGCAGCGGCTGGAGTGGTGAAGACCGAACATCGAATAAGACAAAAACGAAATAGTGTATTTGCACGCGTATTGCGCTAACAAATTCTAGAAAATTGTATCTCCTCTTTTCTGACGGTACACCAAATCCGTTTGCCTTTCTTATCACTTCGTGCTGACGAAATGATCAGCTGCGTTATTTGTTCTTTATTTTACCTAATAGGTTCTCGAGTTGTGGCTCCTGTTCAAATGGCAATTCTGACAAAACAAGAAAGTTGGCGTTCGGCGACCAGCTGTGACTGCAAGGGGCGTTTCTGTGGGTCCGGACTTCGAATTTTTGCTGCTGCATGCGAACGGCCGACACGTCTCGCGTGGGCAGAGCTTTCTGAGTTGGCTTTAATTTCTTTATGAAACCAATTGGGTTGTTTTTTGTTTGTTTTCCTTTTCGTTCAATATTGATTGTTGTGCATTTTTTTCTTGGTCGATTACTAAGGAATCCTTCATTGCCTTGCATTTCGCGTATGGGTGCAAACAATGCTCATTGATTTGTTGTCTTGTTTCGTCTTTTCACATTCGGATGACTGACGATCATCGCCGAAAAATCGCATTATGCATACAAAGGTGCAGGAGCACGCTTACTCTAGTACGTCCGGGGAACCCGATTATTTGTTATTCTTTGGTTTTCAATTCTTTGTTTGTCTTCTTTTGAGGGGGGGGGATTGATGTTGTTTGTTTTTGCTTTTCTCTCTTTCGCTGCCCCGCATAAGAACGAGGATACTGTGCTATCCAAAGCTTGAAAATTCTCTGATCTCGCAGGTCCCGGTTCGACGTCGTGCGCGGGGCGGGAGTTATGTTGGCACATACATTGTTCATTCATATTTGGCGCCGTGGCGGGAGATTGGGTTTTAATAACCATCTTTGGCCCTTCATTGATAGCTCAGAATTTGCATTTTGAACGTACCGCGTCGGACTTATAAAAAATTCCCTCCAAAACCGCGCGCAAGGCGGTAAAAGAGCGGGTATATAAAATTCCTTTGTTTTCTGTCGAAATTGCATTCGACCTAGTCTCGGGTCGTAAAAGTTTCATCGGTCCCCGCCAGAGGGCAGCACTGGCTGGGATCCTGTCCCGGGCCCGCTGGCGCAGAGGAAATTATTAAAGACACACTCCAGCTCCGTTTTAACCAATGACCGCATTCCGTTTAACTTAGCAAGGTTGGCATACCTGTCGCCTTTTAGAAAGCCTTTCAAAGAGAAGCCATATTTACGCGGGAATCGGTGCCTCTGGATGAGCAAATTTGTGTAATACAGATTAAAAGAAGTCATTGCCTTTCGTGTGAGACTCAGGTAACGGGTTGAACGATTTATTCCCTGATTGCTTATTTATTATACTATCTTCTAATAAGAAGGGTATACTGTGTCTTTTCAGAGATCGACCGAGCGAACGAAAATAGCAGACCAGTTCGTCTCGCCGTAACCAAAATTATGAACGCTCTCCCAAAAATTGAACAATAACCCAAATCTGAAAAAAAGGAGCTATATCGCCGCCTTAACACAGGCCAAACTGTAAATTCAACAATGTATTTTTCTCAGTGAATTTTATATTGAAACATTGAAAATATTTATTATTTATTTTGATCACAAATTCTTATACATTACTCTAGGATACAGATTTTAAAATCTACATTAATAAATACATTTAATGACAATACAATCCTGTTACTGGCAAGATCAAAAGTCTTTATTAGTTTTATTTTTATAGGAGAAGGTGATAATATGAGCCCCTACTTTTGTTTTGAGTTGTAAAAGTTGAAGTAAACTCTTTATAAAAAAATGGTAACTTATCCTTCATCATTTGTGTAAACTTCATAAAAAAAGTGAACTATATTATCTCTTCAGAAAGTAGGTAAAAAAATCAATAATTCAAAGGAAGTCATGTTTGAAAAACTAGTTCTACTACAGAATGGCATTGCCTTTTTCATTTTAGTTTTCTATTTTCTTTGGTCTAGGCTTGCTATTCGGACTTGCCACATCCTTTTGCTGCCAACTATCGCTGCCCAATATAATTGAAGGTTTACGATAGCTGCCATCTATCGTTGCCCAAAATCCAAAATACATTTTTTTTGAACTTTTCTCAATTTTTCAATTTTCTAACAGTAGAACCAAAATATTACTTTAAGAATGTTAAAGAACAGTAAAACCTCATCCTAAATGGCAATTTTTATTGAAAAATTTTGAGCCTTTGAGCCACTACAAATGTACACTTTCTACAACTACAATTGTGAAGACACAATGGTTTTTCTTACTGAAATATGCTTATCAAAAACAGATCTTCAAATAAGGTCATGATAAATTTTTTGAAAATATCGGTAGTTTTTCTATGATTTCCTGACAAACATAATAGCCGGAATAGACTGCGATTCGTTTTCGTCGTTTTCTTACAACTACAATTTTAAAAATTCAATTTTTTCTCAATTACATGTATTTATCGAAACCACATCTTCACATAAGGTTATGATTAATTTTTCTAAATACGAGTAGTTTTTCTATAATTTTATGACAAACATAATAGCCCGGTGTAAAGTTACTGCAATTCGGACAGCTGGGTGCGTCGTAAATTACAATGTGCAATTTTGTATATTATTTCTTTCTTCGTTTCTTACATTCGACGTTTGTTATACACTTACACATTAATATTTTGGAAATTGTTTATTTTGAAATAAGTAAAAAGAATTAATAGTTTTCAGAATAGCGACAATGCAGGGTCTGCAACAATGGAATTTATTCTGCACTCGCGAATATCTGTGAATTACGTGCCATTGTTGTGACCTGATTGAGCTGTATGAAAAGGAATTATATTGTCTGATTTATGTTGATGTTTGCTTGAAAATATTTAGTTTTCGCACCAAATGCTGTACCATTTGTAGTGAGTAGAGAATTTGTTTCATGGTTTTAAAATACTCTTCTCTAATCATGGCTCTATGGAAAGCATTTCTATATTGTCGAGGGTATCAGACTTCTTTTTCCAATACAGATTTACAAAACTTTTGTATTCTGTTTTTGTGCAGTTGTAGAATTCACATAGTTCTGACAACACTGCGATGGAAACAGTGAGTTGTAAACTCAGATGATAGTAGCGCATAAAGTGCAATATTTCAGTACTACGTGGCTGTTTCCCCTAATACGGGAAAGTAAGTGCTGTTTGAGCACCACTAGTTTCATAAATGGCAACGGCAATAAATTTTTGTTTGTGGTAATAATTGAGTATATAATGTGTATTAATGATGTTCTTGGTTTGGTTCGATTGTGCTCGTTGGTTCTCTCTATAAACGTATTTGAATTTCTGGCATGGTTGAATATGCTTCAGTTTTTAACAATATTTTTTCATAAACAGCAACGGCAATACGTTTTTGTTTGTGGTAATAAATAAGTATATAATGTGTGTTAATTATGTTCTTAGTTTGGTTCGATTGTACTCGTTGATTCTCTAATTGTATTTCTTGTTTGATTGTGCTTGTTGGTTCCGGCCGCACGGAAGCTGGCTCTGTGTGGTAAATTTAAATGAAATACACGCCCTGGACGAGAGCTTTCTTCAATATTACATTTTAGAAAAAAAATCAAAATAGACTTATGAAAATTATGCCAATACTTTGTTATGTTGATGAATGTTTTATGATATTTAATTATGATCGCTGAATTACTATACGCGCGTCCTAAATTCCTCTGTGTTAGTAAAGCCTCAATTTTATAGTAGTACGTTGGACACTTATAGTGGTAGGTGGTATCAGGTAACAAGCTGAAATTATGTTCACAATAGGCTTACAACAGCAAGTTAACACTTGATTATGTTAGTTCGTTGCCTGATACTTCCTTAGAACTGCGTATCTAGGATTTTTAACGAGCACCATTTGTAGTTTTTTTTGGAAACGAGTTTCCCAACCTCACCAACCGCTTTGTTTCACTGACTTTCTGCTCTTGTCTCGCGCAGGATGGGGGGGGGGGGGGGCGGACGGCCGCAGCGCCCTCGCGAGCGCCGTCTCGGAGCTCCGTAAAGTTACAATCGCAAAGTTGTCAAAAAAAATTGAAATTAATCTCCAAATTTGTCGCTTTTTTGTTGCTAATTTGTTACGCAAAACAAAAATTTGTCGCTCTTCATTTGACACTGCTATAACAAATGCTGCTAACTTGATATCAAGTTAGCATCGCAAAAACAAGAAAACCAAGAAACTACACAGATAAATTAAAAAATAATTACATGGGAATTTGTGGCTTTTTTGTCGCTCAAAACTTACCATTAAAACAAATTTTGTTACTCTTCAAACAAAGCCAGAAATGTAATTTCCCAAAAATGCTGTTTTTCAACGCAATGTCAGGAAAACCAAGAAATAACAATAATAAGTAAAAAATATTTACATGGGAATTTGTCGCTAATTTGTCGCTCGAAACCTACCGTAAAAGAAATTCTTTTACTCTTTAAACAATATGCTAGAAATGGAAGTTTTCCAAAACGCGATGCTAAGTTGATATCAACTTACAATCGCAATTTCAAGAAAACCAAGAAATAACAATAATATGTAAAAAATAGTTACATGAGAATTTGTCGCTTTTTTGTCGCTCGAAACTTACCGTAAAATAAATTTTGTTACTCTTTAAACAATATGCCAGAAATAGAATTTTTCGCAAAACGGGATCTGATGTGTCGTCATGTTAGAATCGCAATGTCAAGAAAACCGAGAAATAATCTAAATACACAAAAACATTTTACATCGGAATTTGTCGCTAATTTGTCGCTCGAAACCTACCGTAAAAGAAGTTTTGTTACTCTTTAAACAATATGCTAGAAATTGAATTTTTCGCTAACGCGGGTCCAGTATGTGGTCAAGTTAGATTCACAATCTCCAGAAAACCGAGAAATAACAATAATATGCAAAAAATAATTACATGAGAATTTGTCGCTTTTTTGTCGCTCGAAACCTACTGTAAAAGAAATTCTTTTACTCTTTAAACAACAAGGAGTGGGATTTTCCCGGCGGAGGGAGGCAAGCTGTATACCTGGTGGTGAATTCTATGACCCTCCCTCTAGCCGAAACGGAAGGAGCGGATCAGGCACTAAGTGCCTTTACGGCATTCATTCATACACTAATATTTCTAAGACGCTCCAATGGACCTGTAAAGGATTGCTTCAGAAAAAGAAGACAGGAATATTCAATTCCTTAGCACATTACATAATTGAGAAAGTACAACAAGAAATTCGAAGTATAATTTTAAAAAATCGCTTTACAGAAATGAACTCAAAAGCTAATTGAAGACTATGTTGCACATGAAAACAAAATATCTGCGTTACACATATCGGATATTTTTATTTTCTCGCATTAATACGTACTTAGTAAAGACAAATTATTGTGATGGGGCAGCGTAAATCAGCGATTTTCCAACCCAAAATAGTAGTTTATGCAATTAGTTTATAATGTTGACCTTTTTTGCACGAATAAGAAAATAGTCTATTACTAAACGAACGACGAAGGAGTGAGTTTAGTAATAGACTGTTTTCTTATGAGTGCAAAAAAGGAACATTATAAACGAGTTGCATACGCTATTTTTTTGTATAACATCATTATAAAGTTATAAATGAAACGGAGTAAGTGTAAGTAAAGTTTTATAGTTGGCAACATGGACGTTGGTATTATGACGTCACAACTGTGACAGCGGAGAGCCGATTCACGCGCGCATTCGAATGAAAGATGGCGTCGTTACCAATGTTAGTTTTAGAAAAAGCCTCGAAGGCAGAAGAAAGTTTAATACCTAAAAAGTCGAGTGCATTGTATGAGAAGGAATATATAATATTTAGGAAGTGGATGGAAACAAATAATGTAAATATTATATGCGAGACAGTGGTTCTGGCATATATATCTGAGTTGGTAAGTTTGTCATACTTTTTATGATTAATACTAGTGTCGAGTTCTCATTTTCTAATTTATGTTATTTTGAAGTCTGCAGTAAGTAAGGCATCATCTTTGTGGTGCAGTCATTCAAAATTGAAGACTATGCTAAAAATTAAAGATGGAATTGACATCTCTGCTTATAACAAAGTTCAGTTATATATGAAACAAGCTAATGTCGGCTATGAAGCTGAAAAATCTACGATATTTTCGAAAGATGATGTGAGAAAATTTTTAGTGGAAGCAGATGATGAGAAATATCTCTTAATGAAGGTAGAGTAATAATATTTTGTCTACTTTCTGAAACCAGTTCTACAGATCTGTCTTTCTGTGAACAGTAGAAATTCGTCATGACGTCATGTCGCGTTTAATAATGGCGATGACGTCATGTAGCGTGCGATAAAATACTGGATTATGTACGATTCGGGGTATCGAAAAGGGTCGTTTATAATGATGGTATACAAAAAACTCTTGTGACCGTCGAGACCACGAGTTTAAAGAGAAAGGCACGCGCCAGCGTGTTTGGCGTCGAAAGAAAATTGTATTGACAAGAACAGTGAATTCTTCGTAAATTGTTTAAAAGTGAAATAAGCTTGCCAAATGAAGTATACATTCAGATAGATTTTATAATACACTTTCCTTGTTTTAGTATCACAACAAATATGCTCCAGAAATCTACACAGTTTTTCTTGCTGTTGTAAATATATATTAATAAATTAATAATTCCAGATTAATAGAACAAATGTTTGTTGTTGTTATTATTACTATTATTATTAATATTATTTTTCTAATTCACAGATAGATGGACGGGCGTATTAAAAAAAAACACTTTTTCGGTATCAGGAAGCTCCAAAACCTGAATTTCCGTTTAGATCTCGAAATTGATATTCCGCAGCATCATTTTCTGTATTCTACGTATAATACTCCGTATACACATACATACGTATTCAAGAAAGTAAAAAACGTATTAAGGACCCGCAACTAGTGAAATCTCAGTATAAGATATGTTAGAGAAAGTAAATTAATACATATTATAATAGGATTTGTTCACTTTTTCCGAATCAGGGACACAAAACGAGTTTTTGTGTCGAAAAATTCCCGTTTTTTGTGGCGGAATTACATAACTTTCTTTATATTACGCATTTTAAATTGGATAGTTTACTTGGTAAGTTCTCTTCGTGAAGTACGCACAGAAAATAATACTCGGTAGATGTATTAGATTTCCAGTTACAGGATCTCCGTTTCATCATTGTACACAACGTCTTCTTCTTCTTTTATTAAGGTTAATACCTGTTTTTCTTCATACAATACTTTACCGTCAGGATGATTCAGGAAATGTGGAAATCCAACGTACACAACGTAATGTTTGAAATTAATAAACTTTTATAAATAAGAGTGTTTCTGCGGAAAATTCTACGTTTTCCGGTGCACGATTGCATAACTTTCTCTTCTTACGATGAACTTCGTAAGGAGAACAAAACAAAACCAACGAATGAATCCTTCATCGCATGCCAGAATCTTCGAGATATCTGGAAATTTCAAATTTTATTTAATGTTTTCAATGGCAGTCTCGATTTGCAATTATTGGACATTTTAGACCAGTAACTAAACATCAACGACCATAAATAATTTTAGTTATACCAAAACCATTGGCGAAGTATCTACGAGTATAATTCCATTTGCAAAGCTTTGGTAATACCTGCCCCAGGCAAAAATAGCCAAGACCCGCCGAGCATTTAACCCTCGGGCAGGCTTTGGAAAAACCAGCAAGACTGTTACAGCCGGACGCTATAAGGGAGAGGGGGCTCGCCTAACTTGACCACATATTGGACCCGCGCTAGCGAAAAATTCAATTTCTAGCATGTTGTTTAAAGAGTAACAAAACTTCTTTTACGGTAGGTTTCGAGCGACAAATTAGCGACAAATTCCGATGTAAAAAGTTTTTGTGTATTTAGATTATTTCTCGCTTTTCTTGAGATTGCGATTCTAACTTGACGACACATCAGATCCCGTTTTGCGAAAAATTCTATTTCTGGCATATTGTTTAAAGAGTAACAAAATTTCTTTTACGGTAAGTTTCGAGCGACAAAAAAGCGACAAATTCTCATGTAATTATTTTTTGCATATTATTGTTATTTCTCGGTTTTCTGGAGATTGTGAATCTAACTTGACCACATACTGGACCCGCGTTAGCGAAAAATTCAATTTCTAGCATATTGTTTAAAGAGTAACAAAACTTCTTTTACGGTAGGTTTCGAGCGACAAATTAGCGACAAATTCCGATGTAAAATGTTTTTGTGTATTTAGATTATTTCTCAGTTTTCTTGAGATTGTGATTCTAACTTGACGACACATCAGATCCCGTTTTGCGAAAAATTCTATTTCTGACATATTGTTTAAAGAGTAACAAAATTTATTTTACGGTAAGTTTCGAGCGACAAAAAAGCGACAAATTCTCATGTAACTATTTTTTACTTATTATTGTTATTTCTTGGTTTTCTTGAAATTGCGATTGTAAGTTGATATCAACTTAGAATCGCGTTTTGGAAAACTTCCATTTCTAGCATATTGTTTAAAGAGTAAAAGAATTTCTTTTACGGTAGGTTTCGAGCGACAAATTAGCGACAAATTCCCATGTAAATATTTTTTACTTATTATTGTTATTTCTTGGTTTTCCTGACATTGCGTTGAAAAACAGCATTTTTGGGAAATTACATTTCTGGCTTTGTTTGAAGAGTAACAAAATTTGTTTTATGGTAAGTTTTGAGCGACAAAAAAGCGACAAATTCCCATGTAATTAATTTTTAATTTATCTGTGTAGTTTCTTGGTTTTCTTGTTTTTGCGATGCTAACTTGATATCAAGTTAGCAGCATTTGTTATAGCAGTGTCAAATGAAGAGCGACAAATTTTTGTTTTGCGTTACAAATTAGCAACAAAAAAGCGACGAATTTGGAGATTAATTTCAAATTTTTTTGACAACTTTGCGATTGTAACTTTACGGAGCTCCGTCTCGGCCCGCCGCTGCAGCTCCTCCGGGACTACGTGGGTTTGGATGGGCCAAGCGGCTTAAGTACCGGGCTGTGGGGTGGTGGAGGAGCAGGGTTAATGGTCTGGGTGCGGTGTCCTGCCTATTCCGCCGCCTTGGAGGAGTGCTCTGTGAGGGTGGTGTCTAATAATAATTTCATTAGAAGGGAGGGGTTTTTTGCTTATATTTTCATTCAGAAGGTTGTCATTTAAATGGATGTGGAGGTTTCTAAAAATCTGGTGTGATACTGATTTTCTATTTTCAGTATATATATATCTGTATGTGGATAAAATGTGTGGCCTGTCTGAAGGAGGTGATTGGCAATCTGAGATTTACAGGAGTTGTGTTTTCAAGCGTTGTGTTCTTTTATTCTTGTGTTGAAAGTTCTGCCTGTTTGACTGCCTGTTTGGCTTTGCAATCGCGGCAATGTAGTGAGTAGATGCCGCTTTTTTCTAAAAGATCTGTGTGTGTTTTAGAGGTTAGATTTTTTCTGAGGGAGTTCTGTGATTTGAAAGAAACATTGATACCGGCTTTGTGTATATTGTGTGCAACTTTTTCTGAAAGGTTTCCAAAATACGGTAAGCAAGTGTACTTATCTGGTGTTTGTGCTACTGTAGAGAGTGAAGTGAATTGTGCGAGTGACGTTTGTGTGACAGTGAGTGTGTGAGTGAGAGTGAAGTTTATTTTAATCTCTTGTTTTAATTGTTTAATTACTTGTTTGCTATTCGTCTTGTACTATAAAACTGATGATGATGGCTAAGCCATAGAAAGCTGCTCTTGTTGAAATAAATAACACTGTTGGCAATGACAAAACCTGTGATCATTTAATTTTAAATGCCAACGACATTTCACCACAAAACCAAATAGGCGTTTATGTTGAAATGGGTGCTTATAGGCACTATCGAGGTTGGTGAACCACATACAATTAACCCTTGTAGGTTAATTGTATGTGTAGTTATCTATCTTAGGCTCAATGGGCTGTAAAGGAAAACAATAGGTAAAAACCCAAAAATCCGAAAGCTAATAATAACCAATGTTTATTATTTAACAAAAATCTATGACTTTCCCTCCAAAATCATCGGCTGGATCCGCGCCTGGTAGTTGAGCAGCCAGACTAGACGCAATGGTATCGTACAAACTGGCTATATCTACACAATCACTGTAGCATGCAGCACTCTCATCGAAGTATTGCACGTCGGCGAATCGCCAAAGTTACTCCAAAATTAAGGTTAAAGGTCACGAAACGCGGCGTCAGTGATCACGCATAAAGGTTACGACGAGAATGACCTGTCGCTGATTCGCACTTTCCGCCACTGAAATAACTGAAGCAGGCTCGCCGAACTGTGAGAAAATCGGACAGCGTCGTCACATAGCATACCTCGAGTACGGTAGACGAGTAGTACGCAGTAATACTGGAGGAAAAATTGCTGAATTGTTTGAAAAAAAAAAAAGAGCGGGGGTGGAGGCAGCGTTTACGCGGCGCTAGTAAGTGGCAGGCGGAGGGGATTCGATTGGTGTTGCGTAACATTGATATTTTTGTACATTTTTTAACATTTGTTGAAATAATTCATGTTTTTGTCTATACTATAACAATAAAATATTATCTAATTAATTTGTTTTTAAAGCAAACGATCTAAAGCAATTAAAAGTTGTTTCCATCAATAGAAATATTAATTTTTTCTTCAATTTTGTATTGAATCTGTAAATTTACGAAGAAAATATTCAAAACTGATCTGCAGTATTTTGTAGGGTAAACGGTATAGTGATTGGCCACCCCCCAGTGATTAGCCACTCCTACTATATTTTGAATCACCGCTTGTTCTAACACCGTGTTCTCATATTTTGGTTGAAAATGGTGTGAAGGGACGCTTTTTTGGTTATAATGTAATATTTACTTGGACCGCAGGAGTGCAGCTGTTGCCAATATAGCGGATGTTTGTTGACGGTGGGGTGCGTGTTCATTGTATTTATAGATTTCTTAAGATTTTCTTTAGAAACCTGATATCCAACAATGCTGTTTGTTGACTACGGCGTTAAGTAAACCACCTTAATGTGTCAGACAACACAAACCTTATTGAGTGACAATGATATCAGCTAAAAGTAATATACCGTAATACACGTAATATACCGAGTAGCGTTCAACCATTTTTAGCTGCTAAACTGAATGCTCTCTCCGTTCAACAACAACCAACTGAGGAGGGTGGGTCAAGGCATTTTTAAGAATACATCCCTTAATCACTAAACGGACAAGTGACAGCCGCTAGTTCATGTGTCAGCGAACAAGACATCAGAAAGTGATTTGAAGTTCTAGGGTACATCGAGAGAAGTAACTTGGGTTGGAAAATAAATAATCCTAAAAGCGTCTCCATTGGACAACAGTCAAATATTGAATCGTCCAATTACAGGAAAGATTTTAGCTGAAAAAGGAAAACAGAATGTTTACTCAGTAAAATACAGTGCTTTAAAAGACAATATGACAGTCATGTTCTGCTTTGCAGAGAGTGGACTTGTCACTAGTCCACTGACTTATCTATCATTACAAACGTTTACCAGAAAAATTGCTGAAACAGTCCCAGACGGCTGAGAAATTTGAAAGTGACAACGAATGGATTACAAGCGAGGTATTTTACGAATATATTTGAAGCATATTTCGTTCATTTAAATTTAAAAAATGCCATCACACTCCCTGTGACGGCCGGCCAGAACACACATCTGACATAAGAATTGAGTCGAATATACTCAGATTTTAAAATGGAGGAGTTACCTCAACAGCGCTTAAATATTAAAGTGATATTAAATCTGTATACTAGAAATTGTGTGCTTTTATGGGTTATATAATAATTAATTGAATATATAGTTATACTAGTTGTTTCTGTTAGAAATAATTCAGTAGCCAATCACTGTCATTATGGTGGCCAATCACTATAATTTCTGGCCAATCACTGTATAAAATGACACGTTTTTATGAAAAAGTAATTAATAACGTAATATTGATTTCCCGATAGAAATTACGGTTGGGATCAGTAAAAGGACAATTGGACAGTAGAAAGTGAGCAGCAAATTTTCAAATTTTACTATTCAAATGAGTTAATACGTTACAACTCTTAAGTGGCCAATCACTGTTCCGTTTACCCTAGAATACAATTAAATTGGAGCAATAGATTCTCGCCCATGCGCCATCCAAACCAGCGGCGTGTGCACGCCTTGTGATTCGACATTTTCTTGCGTTCTTTGCAAACAGAAAATTTGCTCCTAATTAGATGCAATAAGAGCGTAACTCTACTTACGCTTTGAAGAAATATTGAAGTTTGAATATTATTTTCTTTACACAAAAGTAGTACTTAAGTTACATATTTTCAATGGTATGTAAAAAAACTCACATGCTTAGAGGTTACATTCCCAGTCCTGAACATTTTCATATGTGATGCTGGTTTAGTACAATTAGTGTTATATCTTGTTTGCGTGATGGTTGGTTACATTGCATAAATCCATTTTAAATTAAGTATCTTCTGCATATGACAGGATTTGAAAAAGTTGAAAGATTTATGTTTAAATGAAATTTTAACTGTAGTTTTCACGAACACATTTTGTTGTATATTCACTATCAGACTCTAAAGGGTCACAAATATTTTCATTACATGACAAAATCGGATTACACCACTGGGCATTTTGAGGCTTATGAAATTTAGTTAAACACAGTACATTCTCTTTTTTTCTTTCTTTAAACCTGATTTTTCTATTGATATTAATTTTAAATTATCAACACCCATGAATCTACACTTCTTTTTCAAAATACAAACGTTTCAATGTTTGGTGCATATGACTGGGATGCTCCCACTTCACCTTTTCTGTAGAGCAAATGAACGAATTTCTGAATTTTGAACTTGTACCCTTCCTTTTTAGGTTCTCTCATAAATATGGGCTTTAATTCTTGAGCCCAATTCTTTTCCAATATTCCTGTCACAAATTACTTCAAATGACTCTGGCTTCTTTCTCTCTTTCATAATTTAAAAAATATTCTTGAGCTACTTCAATAGTCTCTAATTGTTTTAAAAGTTTCTCATCTCTCATTTATCATACTGATTAAGTGAATGCACCTTTACAGAAAAATATGTTCTATCGTTGTATCTAATGACTTTCGAAAACCACAATTAATATCATGAATGCATTATTCTTATTTTACCCTCCACATTAATTTGAAAACAATACTATTTTAGTAACCATTAGATATTCCTGTATTTTATTTTGATGAATTGAAATAAGAGAGAACACACAAAATTTGATTTTTTTGGTGACTCGCTAAGAAACAAAAATTATGCTGCTTTCACCATTATGTCAAATAACATTGAACTTTAACAACCAGAGTAAACGTTTATAGAGCTGAGCAGGGACATTAAATCCAGGTAATGGTAAATTTTGGGCATAATCAAATTCTGGTACAGGGAGATTTCTGTCAGATTTTGAAAATGTTAATATTGTAAGCTGCAGTTTGTTTTTGTGGTAATCATACTCCATCTTGTAAATATTATTTGGATCCTTAGTGAGGCCAACTTGACATACAGTGCAAAAGTCACATACATCAGTTTTGGTTTGCTTAAAGAATGCAGCATGTTTTTTTCATTCAGACATCCAAACACAGTTCCTCAGAGTTAACATTCTAGCGCTGACACCACTATGAAACACAAGCGCAGTGCGCTGGAATGATCGTTTTTCGGTGCAAGATTACATAACTTTCTCTTCTTACGAAGTATTCGTATGGCGATAAAGTAATAATAATTTCGGAACCGTTAGGGATATATAAGTTGGTTGCAGAGGTTCTAGTTAAATTGTACTTCAATTTAATGTTGAAATACTCTTAATTTTATTTAAATCGGTTCATACAGGTTCACACAAGACAACGATTGGCTTGACACGGCATACGTTTCAGATCAAATACCACAGTTAGAAAGATGTTTAAAAGATGCAATTTGGGACAACACAGACAACTTCTGTACATTTATCTTCATTGATTTTATTATTGAGCAGAAGTACATGAAATGATTTTCAATACAGTTTCTGCACTCTTCAATATTTTTTTCTGCAACAGCACATTCATCAAATTATAATCCCTGTCTGAGATTCGAAATCCTGCATCTTCCGAAGTGAAGCGCTGAGTCCCAACACATCTTAACCACCTCGGTCATTGGAGTCAGTTGTGGACTGAATATTTATATATTAGTCAAAACGTAATTTTATCAACTCTACAATTAGGAAGCCGGTAATTGTCCACATGGGAAAAACAAATGTCTTTTGGGCGACAAGAAAAGGCAATCGTGAAGGGCTTACCTCAAATCTTATATCCCACTAACGAGATTAAAATAATAACTACTGTAAAGAAGTCTGAGACATTCTATTGCACCACTAGTTTATTTATTTATTTACCGTCCTTTATTACACATGTGGAGAAAATATAAAGAAAAAAATTGGAGTGGTTTTTTTAGAAATTTTTGTAAATTTGAAGCGAAGATTACGCACAAACGATTTGTTTTTCAGAAAATTCTACAGAACCTTTTTTGATGAGCTAATTTTGTACAATAGTCTTCGCCTGAGGTAAAAATCAATATCTACAATTTAGTAGTTTTAAAAAAATACTTTGCAATTTCCAAAAATCTAAATAATTTCGTTAAGTAGGACTAAGACCATATTTTTTATCGTCCTTTATTACATAGGTGCAGAAAAAGGTTCAGTTAGACCCACTGCCAGGTGCGGGAAATAAATGTTTTATACGTGCTGTGTATTTATTGTTTGCAACATCATTTTATTCTAAGGCATCATTTTACAAACATCTGAAAGCCAACACGAATAGGATCATCTGAATAATTAGGGACACAAGGCTTCTAACGCCATTGTCCTTGAAGAAATGCTTACTTCTCGGCTTCCAAGTGTGGTTGACGCCCGGAAGGCCCGTGACTGCGTCCCCAATTGCTCTATCCCGGCCACAGCCAGGAAAAGAAACAATTGAACACACTATTCATACAGCTACACTGCGAGTTCTCAACGCCTATCTTCGCGGTGGAATATCACATGGCATTTCACATCTTTCTCGTGCCTGAAGAAGTCGCATGATCGCAAGCATTGCTTGATACGTTCGCGATCACGCGAAATCTAGCGGAACGACTGAGAAAGCTGCGAAATACCGTGACATATTCCATCGCAAAGAATTGGAGTTGAGTGGCCTTGAGGGCAAAGTTAGAACAATCGCAGTATAGCTAATGAACGGCCAGGGATCTTCAATTTCAATTGCGCCGTGGATGAGTTTGTTGTAGCATTTCGTAGATTGTACGATTCATATCGCTGAAGGTCCCACGGAACGGCCGACCTATAACACGGGACCTGCCGGATCTGCGGTTGGAATTGCCGGTGGCTGAACTAGAAGTGCTGGGTTTCGACGTCGGAGTGGTGGTAGTTGAGGCGTTTTGAACGGCGGCAGAAGCCAGAAGGACAGCAACAATCTGTAAGACAATGCCAACATTCAAAGAATGAAGGACAGATACACAAGAAAACAGTAAATTTCTGTTCTCCCTGATCTCCAACTTAAAATTATTATAAAAACTATACAGAATAGGCAGAATACTATACTATACGAAACTATACAGAATACTATACAGAATAGGCGGAAAACTCACATTTCATTAAATTAAGTCGTTAAGTTCTCATTAACGTGTTAGACGTATACTATGTATACACATGGTCTCAATCTTCTAAATGTTTACTTAACCTATACCAGAACGTAGTGAGCATATCAAATGATATCTCTTGCCAACGTTATTGACACTTTTTTAAAAAAATTGCAAAGAACGTTTTCAATTTTACTTTTCTTTCCTTAAAACTTTCACGTCACCACTAAAACTGTCCTTATCTCTCTGCTATACTTCAGCAACGTTTTTTAAATTCGGTTTGAGCGAGTCAGACCACATTCTGTGAATACTTCTCCGTTTCTCACTTTTTCTCCCTCCCTCCCTCACCCTATCCGTGCCTGTCTCTGCCTGCCGCTCTCTATCCCTCTCATTCACATTTATTTGCAGATTCTGCACGTCTCTGAGCAGGTGAGCTAATATTGGGAAGTGCCGGAGCAGTAAACTGTAATAGAATGTTCAGGAAGAGTTTATTCTGTAGATTACGGTATGAGAAACGTTTGTTTCATGCTTTCGGTCTCAAAAGTTTAGTTTTTAAGGCTTTAAAACGCCTCGTTTAGGAGTTATTTAAGGATATAGATTGCAAATTCTGCCGAGTGTATTATAGGTTGCATTTGACACAAATACAGGTATGTAGTGGATATA
Organism: Acheta domesticus; assembly: GCA_031308135.1. NCBI lineage: Eukaryota > Metazoa > Arthropoda > Insecta > Orthoptera > Gryllidae > Acheta > Acheta domesticus. The sequence continues at coordinate 50,194,900 of JAHLJT010002630.1, forward strand.
TAGTAAATATGAAGCGCCATGTAGTGGCGTTACAACAGAATTAACAACACATAAACCTTCTCGGTGAAAAAACACGTGTAAGTGCCAACATTCATTAAGATCGGTCCAATGGTGTTGGAGTTTTGCTCTTATATTCATAACAATATATATATATATATATATATATATATATATATATATATACCGGGTCATTAGTCTAACTCGCAACCCGTATCTGAGCGCACAACCTCTTGTTTTGGCAATTTGGCAACGCGTGAAATACCTTTGGCTTCCGTTTAGGAAAGAAGAATAGCTTCGAAAATGTTGACGAAGGATCAACGTGTATTTTTGGTGGAAGTTTCTTAACCTACTTCGGCACTAAATCTTCTTTAGTCAGTAAATGTTTTTAAATAAAAATTTCCGGAATGCCAGTTCCCAATAAAAGGAGAAAAAAAGGAGGTGAAATTATTAGTAATCTAGAAATTCATGTTTATTTTATTAATATTTATTAATATTATTAAGATTTCCCTATCTGTTTAATTTCCAACTTGCTAATAACCTTTGTAGTTGATGCGATATAAAATAAAATAAATAAATAAAAATAAAAGTAAATAATTTCCAGGTTCAATAATAAATAATTATTGTTATAAATAATGAACAGCTTGGCGGTGATGTTTCACGAGATATCTTTGTAATTTCTCTGTGAACCGGCGTTCATTAAATAATAATTATTGTTACGTTGCTGCTAATAAATCGAAAAATCAGTCATAACTTCCCTCCCCATCTTCAGTGTTACTGTTCTGTTTCTTAAGCATACTAGACAGAATCGCCTGTTTTGTTTCCTGGCTCATGACTCAGCCCAGCCCAGCCCACCCCATCCACTCTGCGCAGCGTGAAAAGATTCTGGTGTGTGAGCCGGGTGCCTGCCCGTCCAAGCCCTCAATGGGAAAACTCAGATAGAGGAAAGCTGCAGATTATGACGCGCAGCTCACTTCCACTGCGGTCTCGACGTGCCAGCCACGGCAGTATTGAAAGGAGGCAGACACGCGGTTGCCAAAGTGCCAAAACAAGAACAGGCGCTACCAGTCATGGGTTGCGAGATACGCTAAAGACTCTGTGTATATATATATAATATATATATATATATATATATATATATAAATATATATACGAAGCTTTACAGATCTTTAGCTTAACGCGCCACCCATGTTTGAGAACACTTGTTCTTGTTTTGGTAATTTGGCAACCGCGTCTCTTTGCCACCTCTCAAGACAGCCGGGCTGATCACGCCGAGCTGGCTGAGGAGGAGGCGACCGTCAGTTCATAAGCTGCAGCAACTTCCCGGTTTCCTTGCTTCCCCCTTAGGCGGGCAGGTACGCGGCTTACGGGAATCTTCACGCGCTGCACAGAGTGTGGGGTGTGTCAGGGTGGGCTAAGGTATGAGCAAGGATACAAAACGTCTCTTTAAGCGATTCTGTCCAGCGTGCTTAAGAAACAAAATTGTAAACCAAGGGAAGATCAGATTTTTCGATTTATTAACACCAATGTAACAATAATGAGTATTTATTGAAATCCAGCACGGAGAGAAATTAGAAAGATATCTTGTGAAACATTACCGCGAAATTCTTCATTATTTATAACAATAATATTGTATTATTATTATTATTATTATTATTATTATTATTGAGTCTGCATATTAAAAAAATAAAATCTTAATTTAATTATTAAAAATACTAATAAAATATAAATCAGTAGTAAATTAATTATTATTGAAAATAATTAATAAAAATACTAAATTATAATTTCTTCAAAATGAGAAAAGAACTGACCGTTTGAATGCTCAAAGTGACCACCATTTACCAAAGACAGGCGTATACTCTTTTCGGTGTAGTGGCTGCAGTACGTTGAAGAAAAACAAGGTGTTTCACGCGTTGCCAAATCGCCAAAACAAGAGATGGTGTTTGCAGACATGGGTTGCGAGATACGATATATATATAATATATATATATATATATATATATATATATATATATATATAATATATATAAAGGCAACACGTAGATTGAACGATTGGTGTTCCTGGGCACGTCAACTACTAAGGACATTAGTCCCGTAAGTGTAATACATGTTTTGTCTCCCGACATGTGTGGTAGTGTCGTGGATGTCAGTGTGTGTGTGTGTGTGTGTGTGTGTGTGTGTGTGTGTGTGTGTGTGTGTGTAAGTAAGAGGTGAGGATAGGACAAGGAAGAGGGAGAAAAGATCGCTCGCAGCCCGTGGCTCGTTTGTTAGGGTAACACTTCAGCATTCGCCTTGTGTTGAAAGGCGAAACCAAGGGAAAACTACCAATCGGAGCAGTCGACCGCCAGATAATAGCTAAACTCGACCTACCTAAATAGCTAGTGTAAAAAATTCTGCCAGTCTGCCGGGATTAAAATGCAAGGACCTCACGGTCAGAGGTACTGCGTGACATCAATTGATGTCCTGAGCTGCTTAAATCGCTAGCAACACGTGGAGACCGGGAGAGGTGACTCAGGGCATTAACGGATGTCACTGCAATGCCTCTGACTGGGAGGTCCTAGGTTCGACACATACACACTTGCACTACACTACAACTCAGGTCGGGAGACCGTTCGGGAGCTTCAAGCTTGTCCCGGCTGGGGCGGTGCCCCGTAGGTGGGAGATACCTGGTTGAAGAAGATCCCTACATACCCACCGAGGAACACAAGCACAACACTTACGGTACTGGTAACCTTCGCTCTTAACGCGCGCGGAATCACTAACACAGGCCGACGTCAGTTTAGTTACAAAAAGGAAAACCAGTGATTCCGATTAATTTTAGGATGCTGCATTCGAAATGGACACCCGTTTTCCTAGATTAGCTCGTATTTTTGAGTAACGCATAGTTGCCAATTTCTACCATTTAGTAGCGACAGCTTCAGTTATCATCAAAGTAACCATGTCCACAATGTTACTTGAGTGAGAAATAAATAGTATTTCACTCATTGGGTAAATTACAGGACCAATATACAGGACATATATATATATATATATATATATATATATATATATATATATATATATATATACTGTAAGATTGAGAGGATCAGGATAAAAGCTGTGCCCGTCGTGTGCGTTGTCTGATGTGTCTGACGGCCTAGCTTAAAGGAACCAAGAAAAGTATGCCTTTTGCTGTTCCGACGATGTGGAGAGAACTTCAGAATCTCTACAGTGACCTATTTCTGAATGACCAATACAGCAGGAAGTAGCAAGAAGGAACAGCGTGCCCTCGAATATCCAAACTTGCAATCCGTGATTAGACCAGTGCCTCATGGAGAAAATTTACCTGCACCTACTTTTCTAACGATTAGGAAACTATCGATTTTGCAGCATCTACGAGGACATTAAATATTTGATGATGATCTGATAGTCCCTTCCATTTAAAAGATGAGACTTATTTTATCCTTCAACATTGAACGATTTAGCGAGAGACTTACAACTTACGAAAGAGATAGCTCAATTCTTGGGTGCTAGACTCCAAGAATGGTGTTTACTGGCTCCCGGAGCTACTTACACATCACTGGAAAAGGAACGAACCTTTTTCAGAATATTACAGAATGAAAGATTCCCTTTGCGTATGCACGGACATCAATGGTCTGATGAATGAATTAGGAATCCAACACAATCCATCTTATTGGTGTCCTTTCGTAGATTCATGTAAGTACAGTCTGAAAGCAGTTATGCTTCATAATGGAAATAAGCTGCCGTCTGTTCCTGTGGCACACTGTTCCTATGAAAGGGACTTAACGAGAATCTCGCACTCATTTTAAATCGTATCAAATACAAAGATCATGGTTGCCAAATTTATGGAAATCTAAAAGTATTTGCAAAATTATATATTTGTTTGGAAGGTGGCTTTACAAAGCACTTTTTTTGTTTTTTGTGTCTTTGGGACTCCAGAAATACAGGAAAAATTTCTCACGAAAGGAGTGGCCCCCCAGAGAGTCATTAAAGCCCGGTACCAACAACGTCAAGTATGAGTCTCTGGTCGATCCAGGCAAGGTACTGCTTCCGCCTCTGCACATTACGTTGGACCTCATGAATTTTGTTAAAGGAATAGACAAAGTAGGTGAAGGATTTAAGGATATTAGATAGTGTTTTTCAAAACTAAGTGATGATCTGTATACATCTTTGAACATTATACTTTATAAACTATTCTGAGTATGTAAATGCTGAAGTACAGTTTTTAAATACTAGTAAACTAACTTAATAGTTTTTTAATTGTTTAGATTTAATAAATTCATTTATAGAATTTTTAAAATTGATTGTCTTTGACACGTGCTAAAATGAACTTGATTCCCTTTTTGCAGTCAAACAGCTCATTCTCCGGTACCTTCAAGATACCTCATTACGCCTATAACGGTAAATTAGGCAACTATGCGTTACACAAAAATACGAGCTAATCTAGTAAAAAGGCTAACATATTCGTATTCAGCGACCCAAAATTGGTCAGAATCAGTGAGTTTTGTTTCTGTAACTTTTGAAAAGTTTGAAAATATCGGCCAGTGTAATAAATCAATCAATCAAGAAACCAAGCAGCAAGTAGGAAGAGGGACCAATATACTATACTTCGGTTTTTCTTTCTTGGCGCACGGGGCGGTGTCATCAAAATGGAAGATCTCACGGTATTTCGCGTTGTTCTCCGTTGTGCCGCCAGGTGTCACATGATCGCCAGAACTGCTCGATACAGTCGCGATCATGCGATTTTCCATTTTATTGATATAGTACACTCGTGCGCCAAAAAAGAAAAACCAAAGTATATGCCTATAGAGATATTTCAACTCTCGATATTTGGAGAAAAGGAAGATACGTCCGTTCGCGCATCACTATTATTTCCCGCCACATCACTGTTCTATTTCTGTAGAATTCAATGAACATGACCTAATAAACAATTAATTTGCTTTCATGTATTTTATGGTCATTCTTTCTAGCTGTAGCAAGGTACCATATATTTTTCTTTCTCCTTTTGGCAGTTTTTAAATATATTTCCTGTCGTAGAGCAAAACAATAAATACAGTTATATCAGATATTGCATAAAAGCTGAAATTGAAAATATTAATAATTACAGACCAACACTAGAGAAAGCAAGTGGTGTTCATAACCAAAAATATGATTTTAAAAGATTATGTGTAAGTCAAAAGTTGAAATTGGAAGATACTTTCAATTCCAAAACTTTTCATTTCACACAAATCTGATAATATTTATTATAAAAATAAATCCTGATAAGGCACTACCAAAACACACATGTGCTTGGGAATACAACTGAAAACTTAAAATATATTAAAAGAAGAATTATCTCGCATACCAGAACGCCTTTCATGATGCACGTACTAAACACAACTGGATATGTGACTTTGATTCCCGTTGACTAAGTACCTACTTATAGGTTCCACGTTTCGTCACAGGTAACCCTTCTGGAAATTTCTTGAACGCCCACAAAAGACTTTTATCATATAACAAAGGCGAGCAAGTGATAGTTGCTTATCTTCAAGGTCGCGCTTGCAAAACGTTGATGGCACGGCACAAATGATCGACGTTTATGATCGACCGGAACCAATAACCTTACAACTCACATACTGGAGGAATTGAAATATATTAATTGTAACCAGGGACATTTATTCCATGGAAGCAAGGGAAGCATCGCTTCCCCTATCGTTTCCTAAAATATCACTAGATTACTCATTTCGATTCATTTACAGTAATTCCAAGTAAAAACAGTTTAAATTGGGCGCGACAATCTTATCTTTCCAAACTGAGCACGTAGTTATTATTGTCACCAATAGATGGGGAAGAGATCGCCAGTAAAGCTCTGTGGAAGTGCTGGGCTGGCTGCATCCAGCGTCATTGGAAGCAATCGGCCAGTTGCTTACATCGACACTCAACGCGCGTGTGGTGGGCTTCGCATGTGCTTATCGGTTCAGTAGTGTTCATCATGTGCTTATCGGTTCAGTAGTTAATTTATTATTTCTTATGCACTGTTTTGCTCATAAATTAAATAAGGTATTATCTCAGTCACTTTCCAAAATTAAAGAATGTAAAATATTTTTCAAAACTTTAACTAGCATATCAACATTTTTCTCGCATTCTTTAAAACGTTGCCATTCACTAGGCAATGTAGTTTTAAAAAAAGGTTTCCAAAAGCAGCTCCAACCAGATGGAATTACAATAGTAGATTTGTTCAAGTGTATGAGTATCGAGAACCTCTTATGAATTTGAAAATATTGTCGAAGACGACAGTGCAGAAACTCTCACGTCATCAAGAGGATCTTTAGAGTTACTGAAAAGAGAGTTTTAATTACAAGTTATTACAATTACCAGTATTGTCTTTACAAGTGGTTTAATGTACCCATTTGTAGTCAGATACATGTGAAAAAATTAAAAACCTTTCATCTGAAATGTGATTGCTTCCCTCGAAATAAATTTCACCACACGCCACCGATTGTAACTACCTAAACAACATCGATAACGTAGCAAAAAAGAAAGAGCAGAAAGTTACAACAGAAAAGTGTCTTGCGTCCTCTACGAAAAATTGAACAACCATAGATAGTCTCATGTCGTCCTGCACTTACTCACCAAAATATATAAAATATCTAGTGGAGCTAAAACAGCGCATATTTTTCCTCCGATATTTTGAACCAAAATTACGCGAATAGTACTCAAATTTTCGAAAAATTATACATGACCTTATTTCACAATCTATCTTTAAAGAACAGATTTCATTAAGGGAAAATCTGTCATTATTATTCTATTTGTAGGAAGAATCCGAAAAACTTTGAATTTTTGCAATTATCGAAAAACCAGGGTTGAGACTTCCACCATACTTCTAAACGTCCTTCACACTATCCAGCAACAAAATTTGATCAAAAACGATGGAGACATTTTTTCTGAAAACTTGGAAAATATCCCAGGGGCTTCTTAAAAAGTACCTCCCGAAATTAAAATATCGATATCAAATTCCAGGGACCGCGACGTCAGTCAGATCGATTGAAGGGGAACGCTTTTGGAGGAAATAGTCCGAACGGTTTAGACCAGGGCTCATCGATTCAGAGCAAAGATCCCTCTGGGGGAGCGGACGACCGGAGCGGAGCGGGAGCGAGCGAAGCCTGCTTGGCGAGGGGAGGGGGGCGTTGAGAGGTAGAAGCGATGAGGCGGTCAGCTCAGTTTCACACAAGACATTGCAAAATATATATTGTGGAAGAGGAAGCTGCTCTTGAAATAATAGCCCGATAATTTTTAAAAATAAATGGGAAGAACAATTTTTTTTTAAAATTTGGAGATAACTTAAAATGTTTCTTTTCATAGAAATTTTAATCATGTTAAAGAGTGTAATCCAAAGAGTCATTGCATGCTGAATCATGCAGCAGAGTATGACAAATACACTGTTGAGTAACGTTTATTTCAAACATAATTTCATGAAATTGATGATATGGAATCAACCACTGGCGTGCATTCCATGGAATGAAGGGAATGAGTCATTCCCCTAAGCAAAGCACAGAAAAATCCTTTCTATATTTAAAAATTTCTTTGCTAATGGCCAGAGCAAATCTGTTTACTCAACTCAGATTCTGAGCTACGTACTAGTGGTTTAACCGTAACAATCGATGTTTTTAAAACGGTGTGTAAATTCGTCTCGTGTCGTCAGCGAAGCTTCGTTCTTCGAAGGTGCAGGCGCTCGTCATGCCTCGTGCAAAGTCCGGTCGGTCTGTGAGGGCGCGAGGATAATGAATATGAGAATTCGTTCCGCTGTGATCAACTGGTAGCAATTTCAAGTTCGAAATAATTTATTATTTTGGCTTTTTGAGGGTATTTTATGTTCGTGCTAACTAATGAATGAAAGTTAAAGCACCTAATAATATCGAGAACGTTTATACTAAGTTAAAGAAAGTATTCTAAACAAGCTAATTCTTTGCGTACTGTTCGGCAGTTCTCCCTTGCGAGAAGGGAATGCAATCGGTGAAATCATTCCACGCAGTAGTCATGGCATCTAGCGAGGAAAGTGAGAACAACCCGCGTTGACAGGCAGAGCCGACCGCGCGGTGCAACGTCCACGGATCTCTTACGATGCCGCTGAAGTCGATTGGGTCTAGTTTAGTTGTCTTATTTTTCAAGTAGCTTCCGATGTTTTTCGTACATACCCCCGCCACCCCTCCAACACCGGAGTTGAATCTCCTCCTTGTAGACTTCGTGCCCACGGATCTCTTACGATAATCTCCGTTTCCGGTGGTACATTAGAAGTAGGCACGATCAACTTAAAAATAAAACATTACTGATATTTCGAGGAACCGCAACACATGAGAATTGCAGGCGGAAGTTTGGAACGTATTCCCCCTTGTGTTATTATGAGATGAATTGTACCAGGATTGTTACCATAAATAATACCAAAAATACCTAGTTGATACGAAAAATAATACAATATTTGCTCTCAGAGGAAACACAAGAAACATAAGAAGCAAAAAAGAGAAGTAACAGGACGTGAAATTTGTCCGAAGAATTTAAACCGCATAGCATCCAGAGAATGTGAAAAGTGCAAGAAAACAGTGGAACGGACATCATATCCTTTGTATAGGTCGTGCAGAGGCGTATCTAGGATATGGCCGACATGGCTCGTGCCATGGACGCCACTCACAAGGGGCGCTATTTAACTTTCGATATTTACGAAAAAAAGTTGAATGAATTATTATCCAATTATGGAATTAAATTTTACACAACAGATGAAATAAAATCAATATTTTGTAATTAATGCCATAATAGTACAAATTGTGTACAAAATAAAACACTATTTTTTAATAAAGCAATATCGATGATTTGCATCATCCTCTTTACCACGCTTCACATTTCCCCTGTGGAATCTGAGTAAGTTTGGGAGATGCTTGCGTTATGTACGAGTATGTTACCGGTAGGCGTGTCATTGCCTGAATCGATAGTAGTGTTAGAAATGGCTCTCAGACGTTTTGACAGATCGCGAACCAGAACCAGACTCACTCCACTCAATCCAGGGAAGACCCACAGTAATATGTGATGTGTGACCAACCATTGCTTTCCAAACCTGCGCGTCTTTCACCATGCACCAATAAATATGTACCAGTATACGTATAATTGTTTAACATTTATCACCAAATTATTTGAGTGTTTTTTTCATTGAGTAAGTTTTACAGCGCTATTAGAGGGATGAAGTGCTAGAGTTTACCTGGCATTACTGTCTTTCTCATATTTTTTGTTAGTTAATTGTGGTGCGCGAGCGCCAGTGCTGCACACAACACACAATTTAGTGAGAACCTCGTGAATTTTATTTGCTAATTCCGGTTATCGGGTAGGTAAGTCAATAATTTGTATTTAATAGTGTTTATTATTATGAATGTTTGAGAGACCTTTGACGTCCTTAAAATAAAAGGGTTTTAACTTCACTTTTACGAAAAAAATGAGTCATCGATTTTGTTGGATATGTCAAAAGTATTTTTATCGGCTGCATTGCATGTATGTTCGTTTTATCTTTGAGGTATGTACATTGTTAGTTCTGTCGACATATTCATATTTTTTTAAAAGAAAAGGTTCTATCTGCAATAATCATGGTGGCAACGTGTTTCCAAGATATTGCTATTGACTAATACTCCTTGTAAAGTATCATTTAAAACTCACAAATAACACACTCTTTTTAAACTCACACTCTTTTTAAAAATATTAAATACCAAATGTAATACAGTTTCAACAGACTTCCACAATTAAACTACTAATGGAAAATATTGTTTACATTGGGAATGTAACAGAGTTTGGCAGTAGCATTTTGTAGAAGTTTCATAGCGTGTAACTTGCAATGGAAATCATTGTGTGAGAGTGACACAGAGAAGAGTCTTGAAGATTTCGCTATTCAAATTCTAACTATTGCTGTTTCCATTGCAAGTTGTGAGAGATCTTTCAGCAAGTTAAAATTGATTGTCTATTTAAGAGCTTCAATGGGATAAGAGATATTGTGTGATCTTGCTCTATTGAGAATAGGAAGAGAAGAAGCTGAGAAAATTTCCTTTGATTAACCTTGATGTATTTGCATCAGTGAAATCAAGGAACGCGCACTTCTAGACCACACAAAAATGTAATGTTTTCACATTTATTAATATCATTGTTGTATTGTAATGGGTAATGTGAATGCCATTATATGCCATTATTAAACTAGTACTACAGAACAACATCGACTTCTCGAATTAGTTTTCGATTCTCTTTGGTCTGGGCTAGCTATTCGGAGTTGCCGCATTCTCTTACCACTTATCATCTATAGCAGCGCAATGTACATTTTTTTGAAATTTTCTCAATATTTAAGTTTCCTAACAGTGTAATCGAAATATTACTTTAAAATTGTGAAAGAAGAGTAAAACCTCATCCTAAATGGCAATATTCATCGTTAAATTTGAAGCCATCTTTACGCAAATGACTTTTAAGCGTTACTATTACAGCACAATTTGACGCTGTTTGTCACATAACGTTACTATATTCGTACGTATACGATAAAGTAAAAGATGCTTATGGGTTGTTCCATGCAAAATTTCATGTTTTCGACAGTGAGTCTCAGATTTTTGATATTTTTTTATATTAATATACCAATGATGAACAGTTAAAAGACAAATGGTATTAATATCTTTAGCAGTTAAGCAACAATTACGGGTTAAACATGGACGATGACACAATATACTCAATAATTAAATGATTATGACATTCATAAAATGAATAAAACTTTAAAAACGGGCACACTGGTTTGAAGATAGATGATGATATTTAAAGCAGTTGATAATATATTAAGGATTGGTATATTTGTTTATAATAAAGAATGCTAATAAATTAAACAAATACATTTCTCTTCAAAAGTAATTTCATTCCTTTCATATTTTACACACTGCAAGAAGAACTAATAAATAACAATTCTGCAAACTGTCGCGATGGAATCATAATGCGTAAGTTATTAATTAAAAAGTAAACGCGCATTTAGCTCTTAAGGTTAAAAGTCGCGTGCCCTTGCCCAGCGAGGGGCGTGGGAAGATCGTAGGAACACCACCTCGTTACTATATCTAGGTGGTGTTGGTCGTAGGTAGGCGCAGCCAAGTTCATTCCCTAGGGATATCCATCGGTGCCTTCGAACAGATCCTACACCACTTTACAGGTTTAGTTTACGCGTTTTACAGTTCAGTGATACATCATGATACAAAATGCCAATGATTGTAAATACGTTTAGCAGGATTTGGTGCTGCAATCCATTCGGACTTGAGAAGCAAAAAGGTCGGGAGGGTAGGAGTAAGATAACAGAAACAATGCGGAAGAAAATATCGAATTTAGTGGTAGGTGAAGCAATATGCGATCTGTGTCGTCTCAAATTATCCAAAATGCCCAATACAGATCTTAGTGACTCTACTGAAACAGACAGTGAAGTGAAAAAGCCAAGTGAAAGGAGTACGTAGCCCCAGGAGTTGGAGAGGAAGCCACTATCAGTAATGTAAACATTTTGAATCCTCTGAGTCAATCATCATTGTCATTGCGAAAGCAAATCCGAGAGAAATCTACGCTAGGAGAAAGATGAGTGCCGTAAATAAAGCAGTTTCTGAATTGTTTTATGTGAGTACAGAAAGCAATGATGAAGAAGATATGTTGACACAATTCAAAGAAATTGTTTCAAATGTGAAAACAACTAATGAGAAATATATGATTTTAATGTGTTTACCAAAAAGTTAAAGTCAACAAAATATAATGGTCGAATTTGGCGTATTTCTTAAAGTAGCTCGTATGGCAGCATTAACACCTTGAGAAATAGTTTTGCGAAATCAACAATCGCGCCGCGGAGGAGAAAAGTAACGCCGAGTTCTGACGGAGAGAGCTGGCACAGCTGAGACGAGTTCGTTTACGAAGCGCCGGTAACATATTTTTATTCATAACTAAAACAATTCAAGATTCCTTGATTAAATTTACAGGGTAGCTATAAAGTAGTTTCAGCAAATTTTCTTCCAAAATTCATGAATTTAGAAATATTGCGTTTCCATTTATTTCATTTTTTTAGGATTTGTTTACTTTCGAATTGTTAAAGACTCTCGGTAAAAAAAATATCTTTAGTGTAAAATGATCCTTTACATATCTTCTACAAAAAGTGTCAGTTTCCTATGTTTTGCTTGTTTGCATATTATCGGAAAAAAATTATAAAATAATGTCTACAGACTGCTAACCCAATATTGAAAGTTCCCATTCTTGCCAAACAATGGCGGATGAGACAACAATATTGTACCTGGTTTATGCAGGTATCATGATAAGTAAGGTGGCAAACTATTATTAAATTCTGAGATGTAGTGTCAGATTTCCTACTTTTTTGCGTGGAATGACCCTTATAGAAATGTTTCGACTGTCAACAATTGAGATCAGTATTAACTGTACAAATAGTACAAATAACGAGAAATAAATCAGTAAAGGAAGGATGATAACAACACAGGAGAAAATAGTCTGAATTTTAATAATGAATTTGCAATGGACACGTGAGAAATTTCCGTTAAGATAAATGGAATTAAAAAATTCTGGGGAGACCGGATATCAAGGAATAAAGAGTGTGAGGTGAAAATAGGTTATTATCCGATCAGGAGAAACACGGACATTAGGAGAGGAGGGGAAAAAAGCAAGATAAACCAACAAGTAACATGGATTGAGTTCGCGACGATCAGATACTGCGCATCTGGAAGACAAGTTAACCGCGCGGATTACAAACGGCCGGGACAGAACAGCTTGGACATGGGTCGCGAGCAGACGGGTTGTAACGCAGTAATGGAGACAGAACAGCTTAGTGTTTGGTCGTCAGTAGGATTCCTTACGTAACACATCGTCACTGTAATTCCGTATGGACGGTTCTGTCGACCTACAAAAATAAATTTTCTGTAGCTTGCAATAATCCCTCTGGTCTGATAGAAAAAATAAACAAGGAAATTTGTGTGCATTAAAAGGGGAGTGTAGCGGAGGATATCCCAGAAGAACATACGGTTTATCATTTATGAAATAACTTTGAATAGAACTGAGAATAGTTGGGATGAATAGAATGAAAATAAGTAAAAATATTACTAAAACAAGTGTTCAAAGGAGATTCATTGCAGTGTATGTATAAGTTATTAAGTATTCTATTTAAGAGTTGTCCTTTTAGTTTATGTAATCATTTTCAGAAATTTATTGGTGTAAATGTTCATTGGTTGATAATATACTTTTAAAGAATAACATTTTCGTCATTTCATTTTTCAAACGAATGTGAATAAATATTAATACAAATGAATTGTTATCTTTCCTTTATTATCTCAATTCCTCCAATTAAATTCGTAAGTTAAAGATAGTAAATTATTTTTGAGAAAATGTTTCTATTAAACGCTTTGAAATTAATCAGAATCTTGACATTAGTGCACACCTCCTAAAACAAATAACAACTCTAATTTGAGGGATCCTGACAGAGGCGCGAATTCCATGCTTGCAATGGGCGCCAGAATACGTAGATGCGCCTCTGATCATTGGTCAATATCATCACTTAATTGACGATTTAATTTGCAAGCTGAAAATTAAACTTACAATTAAAGAAGTGGATAGGTCTGACCCCCGAGAACTTTCTTGGAATTAGAATAAAGAAATGCACAAACGGATATATATTGGAACAAACGGATTACAAAAATGTAACTCTAAGAAATTATGATATGGAATCGTGTCATCCTGTATATACACCAGGAGTAGCTGGACAAAACAGTGACGATTGTGATGATACCGAAAGCGTTGATCAAACCACGTATTAAGAATTATTGGGTTGTTTAAACTACTTAGTGACCGCTATACATCCGGATATGGCATATTCTTACAGCAGCTTATCCCAGTATTCCAAAAATCCGAAAAGTATACATTGGCAAGGGTTGAAAAGGATATTGAGATACTTAAAGGGTACAGTGGATCTGAAATTAAAAATAGATGGTACGATGGGAATGTTGAACATGAGCTCCAACGCAAGTTGGAGTACTGCCATAGATAGTAAGGCGTTTGCTAGCTACGTAGTCAATCTTGGAGATTCCCTAATAGGGTGGAAAAGCAGAAAGCAGAGAATCGTAGCCTTATCTACTGTGGAGGCCGAGTTAAATGGGATTGAAGACGCTATTTGTCATCAAAATGGATTGTATCACTGCTGGAAGATTTAGGTTTTGGAAATTTGACTAAACGTCCAACCACATTATGCACTGACTGTAAGGCGGTAATAGATTGGTCGAAGGACTTCAAAATAACCAACTGTAACAAACACATGATACGGAGACTTAATTTTATTAAAGATAACTTGTTGAACGACGAAATTCAGTTACAGCATGTGAAGTCAGCGGACCTGGAATCGAACATTTTTTCCAAGCACCTAGATCGGAACACTTTGTGGAAACGCATCAAATCCCTTAATTTGATTAAATGAATATTATTTTGGTGTAAAGTTTGGTTCGGGAATTGTTACTTTTCATGGACCAAAATTCTGCGAACGAAAAGGGGGGATTGATGAGATGGAGATGTCGCTAAATGAAGTCGTCGACGGCGTCACACGATATTGTTGAACATCCCCGGCGCACTGGACAGTTGAAGGGGGTTACTAGATACATGCTTTCTTGATATGTATGGTGGTCAGTTGCTTTCACGAAGTATGTATTGTAAGAGAAAAAACTTCTGTTTGTTAAATATTATGACGATATACATCCTTCATTAATACTAAATAACACATTAACGTGTATATGCATTTGCCCGAGTTCGGGCAGTGACCACTTTAGTGGCGTAGTGGCATGAATGCCATCAAGTTAAACCTGAGGATTTGGATCGTATCTCGGAGTGGAAAAAAATTGCTGTTTTATGTAGTAGTACAATTATGTGGAGCATTTAGGGACAATGCGAGAAAGTACGTGCTTTGGAAGCACCGCTAGTTTCAAACAAATAAACACGTTTCATTAACAACTTTCCTTCTTAAGAGCAAGGAATGACAAATGGATAGGGAAAGGGTAGGGTTTAGCATGCGAGTGTTCTCGCACAGGTACAATATTTTGTCATGAATTTGTAAACAAACTTATAAAAATCCTATTTAGATAGATTTTAAATTAAACATTGGAGTTGATGTATGCATTTGAAAAAAAAAAGGTCAATGGGACCCCAAAATATTTAACGCGTAGCGTCCCGCAGACTAATAATTCGACGCTGATAATGGCCTGACGCCGAATGAATGTGTAGTTTGCTTATATGCGTTCCAGCTGGAGCGGTGTCCCGCTGGGGAGAGATACATGGCTGGGGAAAACCCGCCTGCTAACATGTAGGTTGACGCCGTATCTCACGGTTGATGAACATAGCCACATTTCGTGGAAACATGAACTATACTTACGGAACAATTTACCTTAGGAGTTGGCGAGCCCGGAATCACTAATGAATCAATGGAAATGCATATCTGTATTTAATATTAGATGTGAATTAACTGAAAATCTAGATTTAAGAACGTCTGATTAGAAACGCGAAATGTTCATTTTCAATTTGCCTTTTCATTAAAGCATTTTAATTAATATCGTAGATAAAAGTTGGGATAAAATTGAGGGCAATTTCTTATTATATACTAATTAATCTAGAAATGCACGTTCGGTTTCTAAAGTTATAGCGAAATGCATGAAAAAAAACTATACTTCGAATTTTGTAACACTGCGCGCGGAGGCCCAGTTTTACGATGGAATATGTCACGGTAATTCGCGTCTTTCTCGGTCGAACCACTAGATGTCGCACGATCGCAGCACTGCTTCGTACGGTCGCGATCATGCTACATCTAGTGCCACGATCGAGAAAGACTCGAAATGCTGCGAAATATTACATTATGATGATGAGGCTTGACGCGCCACGTTATAAAAACGGAAGTGTATACCTCAGACGCTTCGTACACAGAAGCCGCTTTCGAATTTCACGCGGTTTCGCGCACAGCTCGCACTATCTAATCAAAAATGGCGGCGACTGAATGTTCAGTTTGCTTATCTGCTTAGGTTCGTCAAACTGGAACAGCCATGTCAGCTCACCGGAATGAAACGTGTCTAATGATTTATTGCTAATTAATTGCCAATTAATTGCCACAATTTCGAATTGACACGTATATTTGGGGCGAGAACGGGTGTGATTTGAGTTGGTTGGTTTGGTTTTATTGTGCTCGTTGGTTTTTTCTATAATCGTATTTAAATTTCTGGCATAGTTGAATATGCTTCAGATTTTAACAATTTTTTTTCATAAAGGCCAACAACAATAAATTTTGTTTGTGATAATAACTGAGTATATAATGTGTATTAATAATGTTCTTGGTTTGGTTCGATTCTGTTTGTTGGCTCTCTCTATAATCGTATTTGTATTTCGGGAATGGTTGAATGTATTCAGTTTTAACAATATTTTTTTATAAACAGAAACGGCAATACATTTTTGTTTCTGGTAATAAATGAGTACATAATGTGTATTATTGTTGTTCTTGGTTTGGTTCGATAGTGTTCGTTAGCTCTCTCTATAATCGTATTTGAATTTCTGGCATGTTTGAATGTATTTAGTTTTTAACAATATTTCTTTCATAAATGTCAGCGGCAATAAATTTTTGATTGAGTAAATGAGTATATAATATGTATTAATAATGTTCTTTGTTTAGTTTGATTGTGTTCTTTGGCTCTCTCTCTCTCTAATCGTATTTAAATTTCTTGCATGGTTGAATGTATTCAATTTTTAAAATATTTTTTTCGTAAATGGCAATGGCAATA
Source organism: Acheta domesticus (assembly GCA_031308135.1). Classification (NCBI taxonomy): domain Eukaryota; kingdom Metazoa; phylum Arthropoda; class Insecta; order Orthoptera; family Gryllidae; genus Acheta; species Acheta domesticus. The sequence goes on from JAHLJT010002630.1 coordinate 50,211,708, forward strand.
AATTTTTGTTTCTGGTAATAATTGAGTATATAATGTGCATTAATGATGTTCTTTGTTTGGTATGATTGTGTTCGTTGGCTCTCTCTATAATCGTATGTGAATTTCTGTCATGGTTGAATGAATTCAGTTTTTAACAATATTTTTTTCATAAATGGCAACGGCAATAAATTTTGTTTGTAGTAATATTTGAGTATATAATGTGTATTAATGATGTTCTTGGTTTGGTTCGATTGTGCTCGTTGATTCTCTAATGGTATTTCTTGTTTGATTGTGCTCGTTGCTTCCGGCCGCACGGAAGCTGGCTCTGTTTGGCAAATTTAAATGAAATACACGCTCTGGTCCCAGTGCTTTCTTCAATATTGCATTTAAAAAAAATCAAAATAGACTTATGAAAATTATGCCAATACTTTGTTATGTTGATGAATGTTTTATGATATTTAACACTAGAAGGACCGAGTGTGTCAAAATGACACATTTGTGACACATACTACAATGTAGTGCTCGAGTTTTAAAAGTTAGAAAACTGGTTCTCTGTAAGTGCTTTCTCTAGTGCATGAACTTCATGTGCTGTAAAGCTCAATCCTGTGATTTTCATAGAATTGGAAAAAATCTTAGATATACCTAGAAGGACCGCCATGTGTCATATTGACACAGTATTCACTTCCAAGTCTTGATATTTCATTTTTGTATCATACTTCCGTTTCCCATTGGAAGTAGTATATCTCTGGTTTTCAGATTGTTACCTTCTTGAAATTTGATGCATGACGATGACAACGATCCGTTAGAAATTCCCGGATACATCCTGTTCTCTTTGAATCCACAGTATGTGTTATAGAGAACTTTCAATGTGCAAAACGTAATTGCAAGCCGTGAGTGTGTGTGAAACTTTGCATAATGAGTACAGAAAAAGGAATATATACTTCTTGAACTTTAAAATTTTACTCAAGAAAACAGTGAAGGTGGCAGTGACAGCAATGGAGACATTTCTGTGGAAGCAAATGACATGGGTGATGAAATCAAGGATTATGGTATATATTCTAGTGAAGAAGTAGAACAAGAACAAGAATAAATGTCCAATATTATCCAAAAAGTAGGAAAAGCAGCAGTCGGAACTTAGTGAGTGAGGGGAGGGGGGAGAGGGCTTGAACATGAACTGCGATTCCTTTTTTCTTCCGTGTCACTGGCAGAAAAACTGAATATGAATAATGGGAAGGAATTAGCAAGATCTGACACTTGGAAAATCACACATCAAAAATATCAAGGCAGTTTTGTCATAGTGAATTTTACAATTCTGGACAAACAAAACTTCGGTCATACTCTCGCATATTATTATTGAAAAAAGAATATAAGTGTTCGAATCCTGAGCACCTTACATGACAGCGTCAGCACACAGAAATCTGAGGAAAAGAAGGCGATGTTTTTTTTATAAAATGATAGGCGGAGATAGATACATTGCATCAGATGGTTCGTAAATATACCGTGCGCCCAAGGAGGTGATGATGGCCAATTCACATTCCATTGAAGATCCTAGATATCCCAACAGTAAATGCATAGATATTGTTCAAGAAAGATGCAAGAAAAACATCTACTGATAGATTGCAAATTATTTGTGAGATAGTTGATGAAGTATCGTCAGAAAATGTTAAATATTACCTTTCACTCTTGATAAAAAGTACTGTTACACCTAATCATATGAAAAGGAAGCATTGCCAAAAAAAGCATTTATAGCAACACTACTTCTCCTGTATGTTGTATGAGTTGAAAGTTTGTTTACGGAAAATGCTGTAAGAAAAAAAATCAGCATGCCTACACTTTTTTTTTCTTTCTCCATTAATATTTTGACCGTATTGGTCAAAACGTAAATAATAGGCGCTCCACAACGTTCAAAAGTGGCGCGCAGGTTGATGAATCGTTGCGGAACGAATCGGGCCGAGCCGTGAACGATCGCCCGGAAGGTGGTGAATTGGTCGGTCGGACCGCGCGAAAGGGCAGTGGGTAGTGGAGCAGCGAGGTGTGAAGAGGTGAGAGGCATGATGGCGACAAGAGAGCGATGTGGTAACGAACAGATAAATCGAGAATAATCGGGACGGCTGGTGTTAAAGGAAGGATAAATGTGATGGACTTGATGATGATTGCTAGTAAGGATTGTGGTAAACTCAGTTGGAAGGAATAATCACGAAATTTGACGGGAGAAGGGGACAGTGCACGGACACGTGGGCCATGCTGTTCAGTGACAGTCGGTGTAGCTGTGCGGATGCGGATGCGGGATTATATGGTGGAGCCGTGTGAGCTGAGACAGCAAATTCGTCGTGTGAAGAAGGAAACTGTGGTAAGGCGACGCCGGTGCATGGGAACGGGCCGCCGGCGACACGTGGGCAGGCAGAACATCGTTGGCGCCAAGGTCACCTCTCGGCAACGAGCGGAGGCACGCGGCATCGCGTCGCGTAGAAGACGACGGTTGTGGAGGGCAGATAAGTAACAATAATTATGAACAAAATAGAGGGGTAATCGAGTAGAATGCCAGTTCAGGGTGCTCACTGAGTAGTAAGGAGAGCAATGGTGTCTGTAGTGGTTCACGAATGGCATGCAGTTTCCAGAGAAATGGAGGTTGTATAAATGGAAATGATAAATGTAAAGATAGGAATATTCGGAGACGTATTGGATAAACCATTTAGTTTGTATTCAGTAAGAATTTGCGACCAGGTCAATGATGTAAATTATGTTAGTAATGTGAAGATGTTTTGTTGTTTTTTTCTTCTTAATAAATTCTGTTTCTGTGACGGTAGATTCTTTGAACTCAGATAATGATGATTAAAGTACCCCCCTCCAAGAACCCCTGTGCCCAAAATAAACATCACAAAATTTATGATATGTGTACTCATGAAACCAACAAGGGTAAGTACGGTCACAATATGAACATTACATTTTCATAAACTAACAAATATTCATTAACGTTTTCATTCATTGCTCAGTATCTTCTCTATTATTTCAAGTTCTGCAAAAGTTTCTACAACTTTGTATTTTGTACTTGAAACTTTTTGAAATATAATGTATGAAAATGTTCCAGAAATATGTGCATTTATTAATTTATCCACTTTACATTGCAGTGCGTAAGAAAAATCGATAATATTAGCTTTTCAAGTGCTCAGGAGATCATGTGTCAAAATGACACACAACGGTCCTTCTAGGTAGAACGAAATTCCGGTCCTTCTAGTGTTAATTATGATCGCTGAATTACTATACGCGCGTCCTAAATTCCTCTGTGTTAGTAAAGCATCAAATTTATAGTAGTACGTTGGACATCTGTGGTATCGAGTTACTAGCTGAAATTATGCTCACAATAGGCAAGTTAACACTTGATTATTTTAGTTCACTGCCTGATTCTTCCTTCAGAACTGCGTATCTAGTATTTTTGGCGAGCACCATTTGTAGTTTTTTGGAAACGAATTTCCCAACCTCACCAACAGCTTTCTTTAACGGACTTTCTGCTCTTGTAAATAATGTGATTGATTCAGTAAGACTGAGCTTTGATGATTGTAATTGCTCTACAGAATCTGTTAAAAAATTAAAGTTGCGCGAATAAATGACTCATACCGTTTTAAACATTCCTTTTGTTTCTGGCCTACTTTAATACACTGCCATTCATCTTCCGAAAAACCATTAACACCTTTTCACCATTGCCAATTTTTTCATAGTAATACTTCAGTCTGTGGCCACGTACCGCAAATGCAGATTATCAAATAGGCGGTTATGGCAAATGCAGATTGGGACATCTCCCTTCCTCAGTTGCAATTCCAGAACTTGACTTTAAAAATACTTTCTTTATGGAGGATATTAAGTCATTGATTTTGGGGAACTGGTTTCAAACCTCCTCCTGCAACTCGATGAAGTGTGTGAGCGAGACAAGTTCTGTGATTTAAATTATGGAAAAATACTTTCAACAAGACGTGGACCAATTGTTTTTTTTTTCTTTTGTGCTATTGTAATTTCTTCAAATTTTATTCCATTGCCGAAGTTCCGATTTCGCATGCGGCACCATAAGATTTCACTATACCCCGCCAGGACAGAAAGCTCCCTTCGAATGCGCATGCGCAAGGAGGGGTGACTCCCACCATCAACCGCTCACTTCCCCTGAACCACAGCCTACTAGACATCTAGATGTCTAGTAGGCTGTGCCGAAGGCTACAGTGACGTTGATGACTTATAGCTCCTCCTTGCTGGGGAGGGCGACGAATCGCGTGCGCGCAGGTGGGTTCAGATAATGTAGCAGCGGTGGGAGAAGCCCGCGAAACAAAGCACCTCCCAAAAGGGAGATTTCAAACTTGTGCCCCTATAATTGCTTTATGTATTGTTGCGCTAAGCCTAAATGACACCACGCGGCTTTTTATCAAACAGAAATCAAATAAGTATCCAGTCAATGAAAGGTTTGTTGTTGAGTACATAATTATTTATTGAATACAACAGTGTAGTGAATAAATTGATTGGAAATTGTAAAAAAAGGCATTTATAGGCACCAAAAGTCAGAAATAGGCATTTAAATTAAATGAACACAGGTGTTGTCATTGCCAACAATGTTATTTATTTCAAAAAGAGCAGCTTTCGATGGCTTTGCCATCATCATCAGTTTTCTAGTGCAAGAAAAATAGCAAACAATTAATTAATCAATTAAAACAAGAGATTAAAATAAAAACAAGTGATAAACATTAGGAATGGCAGATTACTTATAATTTAAAAAACAGAATTAACTATTTGTGAAATGAAACAAAGGGAAAGAAATAGGGGATGTTAAAGCATTTTTATATTACAGTAATTTGAATGTACTGTGATATACCAATTATTCAGGAAAAGAATAGACAATGGCAGGTGGTTACTAGGGGGCTTTGGATAAGATGGGAAGTCGATTATTTTGTGAGGTAGAAAGTTTTGTTTGGACGAGTGATAGTTGTAACCAAATGTTCTGCGAAGTTGTAGTCGTTCACTGAAGTAAAAATAAAATTGCTGAGTGTAGTGCAACCTGAAAGTGATTTAAGTTATTTAGGTGCAGCGCCCGCTAAGATCAGTCAAGAAAAGTTGCGCGGCTAATACGTATTATGAAAACTACAGATAGTTTTGCGTGTAGAAGATTCTATCAGTAGTGATGAAATCCCACTGTATTGTGAGTGTAATATTACGGTTTATTAACAATGTGAACTGTTACGAAGAGATTTGAAGATCAGTGAGTAAAGAAGTAGAGATTTGTTACAAATGGCTGGCCCAACGTGGGGCAAGATAATATCGCTATTGTAGGAAGTTATGATACGCGATATTAGCTCGATTCAGGAAACATGAAAGTTTAAGATTGCTGCTACATTTATCAGTTTAAAGATAACAGAATAAGAGCCAAAACTGTTTCATCTGGCTATAAAATAAATTTGGTATTTGTTTGAAATAAAGTAAAATCAGTTGTATCAAAATGGAAACTAGAAGCAGAAAAGTTCGTGCCGGAAAAGTTGGTGAATCGGAAGAGGAGCATGAATTGAATGAGAGGGAGGGACAAAATGTTATTGACGATGAAAACGCGGGTGCGGAAATTAACGTTGGTTTAGACGTGGAACCGGTACATGTGGTAAAAGAAGAAATATCGAGGGATGAGGAATACGCAGATCCACCTATAGCTAGTTTTGATCACAATACATTAATCTTGCAAATGTTAGCAGAAATGAACGCCAAATTAGCGAATATGAACGCAGAGATGAATTCTAAGTTAGGGAATTTAAAAGCAGAAATTATTTCTAACTTTAATTTGAAATTAGAAACTATGAATGCGGAAATGAATTCCAATTTAGGTAATTTGAAGGCCAAAATAAACACGCAATTAAGTACAAACCACGAGAATTTAACTCGGGAATTTCAGAATCTGAGGGGCGAAATTCGGGAAGAAATAGTACAATTGCGAGCAGACACGGCTCTCGAAATTAGTCAAATAAAAGTAAGAATGGATAATTTCGATGCTAAAACTGGTGAAATTCAAAGGGAACAAAGGGATTGCTTTAATAAAATCCAGGAAGATTTCATTGATATTAAACAAAGTGTCGCGAAACTGGATCATGTCGCAGGCCAACAATGCGAAAAGATGACAACCGTAGAAGCGCGTATAGAACAGATGTGACATATTTCTCAGCAACAAAATGTCAGAATTGGAAATGTAGAAGCAAAAATTGAGAATTCGGATGTTATAATTGAAAATAAAATTAAACATGGTATTAAATCGGTAAAAGAATTAGAAGAATATAGGATCAGGACAGAAACGGGGGATATTAAAGAACAACTATGGTCGTTTTTAGCAAAGCTGGAGAGTTATTTTACTATAAATAACATCCCCGAAAGACTGAAATTACATGTAGTGGAGCAGGCAATGTCCGCGAGGGCACACCACTGGTGGACCTCGTTAGTTCCTGAACCATCGTGTTACGCAGAGTGGAAAGAAAAGTATTTAAGAAGGTATTGGAAAGAAAGTCATATATTTGAATTGAAATACAAGTTAATGGGCGAAAACGAAATTAAATTCTTTGGAATAATGATATTAAATAAATTGCAAGAAAGAAAAATACAGAGTTCCAATGATTCCTGTAATTTCATTAAAGAAGATGTCACGTTAAAATTGCTGATTTTGGAGTTAAATAACGAAATAAAATTCATACGCAAGACCGGTAACCCCAAATATTTCCATGTTTTTAATTTAATAAAATATATATTAATTACCGTGGAGGTTCCAAAGAACAGTTTTGGTCGGGGTTGAAAAGAAGAATATATATATATATATATATATATATATATATATATATATATATATATATATAACTGAGCAAGGAGATTAACTAGCTAGATGAAACCCGGACTCGAACGGACACTTCAGATTGGGAGAAAAGGAAAACCACGAAAGAAAAAGGACAAATTAATCGATTTTGAAAAAATTAAAACACTACGGGAGAGAAAAGAAGAACCCAAAGGAAAGTATTCTAAGCAAGAGAAGATAGGAGGTGAACAATATTATTTTAAGAGGAAGAAAGATAAACAAAAAGAAATCATAATGAATTGATGCTATCATGGAAAACTAGGTTCTAAAGGAAGGAAAGGCGCGGACGTTGGTAGTAGGAAATGTTCTGGGATTGGAAGATGATTTGTTAAGGGAGAAATTAGGGAAAATACCAAAATGAAGATAGGGTTTGATATTGCGAGGCAATTTTGAAAGTAAAGGCTCCCGTGAATACAGGAAATAATGTTACGGCGATTTCTGAAAAGTTTTAAATGCAATGAAGGAAGAAATGTAGTATTATAAGAAATACGAAAGCAGAAGTTGATTCTAAATAGCAAATGACAGATGGACGGTGGTAGGAGTTTGCAGGTGCTTCTGGAACTCGTGGGAAGAGTGGCAATTCGGGCAACGGCTAGAGTCGTGAATAAATTCTGCCGAGCCGCTTCATTTAGGGAGAACTGTCTTAGAACGTAGAAAAGGGTCTTGGATGTGGGTAAAGGGGAAATTATGCTGCATGCCAACGAACCGAACAACGTTGCTGGGAAGTTGCATCTAATGAAGGGTCGGAGATAAAAGTAGCGTGATGCTGAAGGCGAAGGCTGCTCCGAAAACCAACTCCCCGTCGCTGTGGTAAACGCTATAGAGGAAGAGAAAATCAACTGTTCGCTGCGGTTAATTAAGTTGGGAGAACATTTTGTTGTCGAGTAGTAACGAAACTGGTGATGAGAATAGCAGTTCGCATTAAATGGATGAGGAGAAACCGTGAATATGAAGTTTACCTGTATCATGAAAGTGCCAGTCGCAAGGGCGAAAATAAATTGAGAAGATGAGGCAGAAGCATTATAGAGAAGATGATGACCGCATCCGTGAACACTTAACAATCGCGAAGAGGAATACTAGAAAATTGACGCTATCGAAGACGCCCTGGAAAGAGAAGTTTGGCAGAAAAAGATGAAACGGTAGAATAATGTTGGCAAAAAGAAAAGAATATTGTAATGTAATTTAAGGCTAGAAGAATGAAGAACTAGTGCTAGTGAAACCGTGTGAGGTACCAGTGCAAGACGGTACGAAGTAATAAGTGATTTTTTTAGATCTTGTCATTTATTAAGCTAAAGCGAATGAAATGACGCTTCGGAGGAGGGAAGCTGTGATATACCAATTATTCAGGAAAAGAGTAGACAATGGCAGATGGTTGCTAGGGGGCTTTGGTATAAGATGGGAAGTCGATTATTTTGTGAGGTAGAAAGTTTTGTTTGGACGAGTGATAGTTGTAACCAAATGTTCTGCGAAGTTGTAGTCGTTCACTGAAGTAAAAATAAAATTGCTGAGTGTAGTGCAACCTGAAAGTGATTTAAGTTGTTCAGGTGCAGCGTCCGCTAAGATCAGTCAGAAGTTGAATTGTGATCCAGAAGTGAGAAAATGTCTGCAAGCAACGAGCAAATCCGCAGCAATCAATAGCCAAAAAACTTTCACGGAGGTTTCTCGTGCCCCATATGGCGGGCGGATTGGGTGGCCCAGACAGTTTCATGGTAAGCAAATGGTAGATTTGACATTCAGCAGTAGTAGAAGAAGCAGAGATTTTGTTACAGTACGCAAGAAAGGAAATGAAATTGAATAGAACTTGTGAAAAACATTTTTGTAACAGAAACATGAAATGTTAGTTGAGCAGTTCCTTACCTGCTGTCTGGAAGCCCCAAAACGAATACGCGTTTTATTTTATTTTGTCCACACCAGTTGCCCTGGTGGGGCGGGAATTTATTCAATTACGGGAATTACATATGAACTCCAGCCGTTTTGGCTTCTGGAGTGAGGGGAGGGCGAGTATCTTAAATATGCTCTCTTACAAACTAACTTATTACTAACTTAAAACTATTACATGGCTGGCCTCTTTGGGCCTAGCCTAGATTTTATACAGGTTTCTAATTTGGGTTAAATAGTTCTTTAAAATGTTATTTCTTCTTTCTTTTTATTTTTGTCTATCACTCACTCATTCATTCGTACAACTATATTTACAACTCATTCTCTCTCACATTCATTCTCGCATTCATACACACTAAACACTCCACTGCACTATATACACTATTTACACGTCACTTTTTCGCCTCGGCGCCGACTTCACTCAAGCGTCCGTGGCGCCGCGACGTCTTCGTTCTTAGGTGGACCAGGCCGCCCGCGCGGTTGCCGGCGTCGATGAGCGGCGACCGCCTCCCACGCACTGCCTGCTCCCCCGCGTCGCACAGCTCAGCGAGCTTGTGCGGGGGAAGTGCGCGGAAGGTGAAGGCGACGTGCTGCGGGCCCTTTCTTCGGTGGAAGGCCCTGTGCACGCCGCCCTCGCGAGCGCCGTCTCGGCCCGCCGCTGCAGCTCCTCCGGGACTACGCGGGTTTGGATGGGCCAAGCGGCTTAAGTACCGGGCTGTGGGGTGGTGGAGGAGGAGGGTTAATGACCTGGGTGCGGTATCCTGTCTATTCCGCCGCCCCAAAGGAGTGCGACGTGAGGGCGGTGTCTAATAATAATTTCAGTAGAAGGAGGGTGGTGTCTAATAATAATTTCAGTAGAAGGGAGGGGTTTTGGTTTATATTTTTATTCAGAAGATTGTCATTTAAATGGATGTGGAGGTTTCTAAAAATCTGGTGTGATATTGATTTTCTATTTCCAGTATATGAATATCTGTATGTGGATAAAATGTGTGGCCTGTCTGAAGGAGGCGATTGGCAAAGTGAGATTTACAAGAGTTGTGTTTCCAAGCGTTGTGTTCTTTTATTCTTGTGTTGAAATTTCTGCCTGTTTGACTAATGTATATGGCTTTGCAATCGCGGCAATGTAGTGAGTAGACACCGCTTTTTTCTAAAAGATCTGTGAGTGTTTTAGAGGTTAGATTTTTTCTGAGGGAGTTCTGTGATTCGAAAGAAACATTGGTACAGGTGTTGAGTATATTGTGTGCGACTTTTTCTGAAAGGTTGCCAAAATAAGGTAAGCAAGTGTAGTTATCTGGTGTTTGTGCTACTGTAGAGAGTGAAGTGCATTGTAAGTGAAGTTTGTGTGACAGTGAGTGTGAGAGTGAAGTTTATATTAATCTCTTGTTTTAAATGTTTAATTAATTTTTTGCTATTAAAAGCAGTAAAAGGGTAATTGGACAGTAGAAAGTGAGCAGCGAATTTTTCAAAATTTTACTTTTAAAATGAGTTAATAGGGTTACAACTCTTAAGTGGACAATCACTGTACCGTTTACCCTAGAATACAATTAAATTGGAGCAGTAGATTCTCGCCCATGCGCCATTCAAACCAGCGCCGTGTGCACGGTATGTGATCCGACATTTTCTTGCGTTCTTTGACACAGAAATTGCTCCCAATTAGATGCGATAAGAGCGTAAGTCTACTTACGCTTTGAAGAAATATTGAAGTTAAAATATTATTTTTCTTTACGCAAAAAATAGTACTTAAGTTACATATTTTTCAATGGTATGTAATGAAACTCACATGCTTAGAGGTTACATTCCCAGTCCTGAACATTTTAAAAAGTGTTCCTTAGTTTAGTACAAAAAATTTGACAATAAAGGTGTTATTTTTTGTTATTACATGATGGTTGGTATACATTGCATAAATCTACTTTTACATTAAGAATCTTCTGCATATGTCAGGATTTGAAAGAATGGAAGGATTTATACTTAAATGAAATTTTGACTGTAGTTTTCACGCACAAATTTTGTTGTTTATTCACTATCAGACTCCAAAGTGTCCCAAACATTTTCATTACATGACAAAAACGGATTACACCAATGGGCATTTTGAGGCTTAAGAAATTTACTTAAAGACTGCACATTCTCTTTTTCCTTTCTTTAAACCTGATTTTTTCTATTGATCTTAAATTTAAATTATCAACACCTATGAATCTACAGTTCTTTTTCAAATATACAAACATTTCAATGTTTGGTGTTTATGACTGGGATGCTCCCACTTTACCTTTTCTGTAGAGCAAACGAACGAATTTCTGAATTTTGAACTTGCAACCTTCCTTTTTAGGTTCCCTCATAAATGTGGGCTTTAATCCTTAAGTCCAATTCTTTTGCAATATTTCTAGCACATATTACATCAAATGGCTCTGGCTTCTTTCCCTCTTTCATAATTTAAAAATATTCTTGAGCTACTTCAATAGTCTCTACTTGTTTTAAAAGTTTCTCATATCTCATTTATCATACTGATTAAATGATTGTACCTTTACAGGAAAAATATGTTCTATGGTTGTATCTAATGACTTGGAAAACCACAATAAATATCATGAATGCATTACCCTTATTTTGCCCACCATATTAATCTGAAAACAATACTATTTTAGTAATCATTGGATATACTTTATTTAATTTTGATGAATTGAAATAAGAGAAAATACATCAAATTTGATTCTTTTTGGAGACTCGCTAAGAAACAAAAATTATGCTGCTCCCACCATTATGTCCAATAACATTGAACTTTAACAACCAGAATAAACGTTTATAGAGCTGAGCAGGGACATTAAATCGAGGTAATGGTAAATTTTGGGCATAATCAAATTCTGGTAGAGGAAGTTTTTTGTCAAATTTTGAAGAACTTAATGTTGCAAGCTGCAGTTTGTTTTAATGCTAATTATACTACATCTTGTAAATATCATTTGAATCTTTAGTGAGGCCAACTTGACATACAGTGCAAATGTCACATACATCAGTTTTGGGTTGCTTAAAAGAATGCAGAATTTTTTTTCATTCAAACATCCGAACACAGTTCCTCAGAGTTAACATGCTAGCGCTGATACCACTAAGGAACACAAGCTCAGTGCGCTGGAATGATCGTTTTTCGGCGCAAGATTTCATAACTTTCTCTTCTTACGAAGTATTCGTATGACGAGAAATTGATAATAATTTCGGAACCGTTAGGGATATATAAGTTGGTTGCAGAGGTTCTGGTTAAATTTTATTTCAATTTAATGTTGAAATACTCTTAATTTTACTTAAATCGGTTTATACAGGTGCACACAAGGCAACGATTGATTTGACATGGCATACTTTTCAGATCAAATATCACAGTTAGAAAGATGTTTAAAAGATTCAATTTGGGACAACACAGACAAGTCCTGTATTTTTATCTGCGTTGATTCTATTACTGAGCAGAAGTACATGAAATAATTTTCAATACAGTTTCTACACTCTTCAATATTTTTTCTGCAACAGCACATGCATCAAATTATAATCCCTGTCTGAAATTCGAAACCTGCATCTTCCGAAGTGAAGCGCTGAGTCCCAATACTTCTTAACCACCTCAGCCATTTGAGTGAGTTGTGGACTGAATATTTATATATTAGTCAAAACGTAATTGTATCAACTCTACCATTAGGAAGTCAGTAATTGTCAACATGGGAAAAACAAAACATTTCTTTTGGGCGAGAAGAAAAGGCAGTCGTAAAGGGCTTACCTTAAATCCTGTATCCCAATAACGAGATTAGAAGAATAACTACTGCGAGGAAGTATGTGCCATTCTATAGCACTACTAGTTTATTTATTTATTTACCGTCCCTTATTTTACACGTGGAGAAAATATAAAGAAAAAATTTGGAGCGGTTCTTGAGAAATTTTTGTAAATTTGAAGAGAAGATTACGCACAAACGACTAGTTTTTCAGAAAATTCTACAGAACCTTTTTTGAAGAGCTAATTTTGTACAGTAGTCTTCACATGAGGTAAAAATCACTATCTACAATTTTTTAGTTTTTAAAAGATACTTTGCAATTTTCAAAAAACTAAGTAATTTCGTTAAGTAGGACTAAGACTATATTTTTAATCGTCCTTAATTACATAGGTGCAGAAAATTCAAAGAAAATGTTTGAAGCAGTTTTTAATATTTTTTTAATTTGTGAAGCGCAATTTGCGCAAAAACTCCTCGTTTTTTTTCAAAACAAAAAAAAATACATGACGTTATTTAAAGTACTAATTTTGTACAACCCAGTCTGTGTGAGGCAAACATTTCTATCTTCAATTTTGCAATTTTGAAATTTGTTTTTCAATATTCGAAGGTTTGGGGATATCAACGAAAATGATACCTACATCATTCTCTTGATACACTAATATTGGTTAATCACTTATAGGTGTAGTGAACAACATTGTTGTAATTTTCTTTAGTGATGTTTAAATCTTCTAATACAATTTAGGCAGGTTCAGTTAGATCCACGTCCAGGTGCGGGAAATAAATATTTATAAGTGCTGTGTATTTATTTTTTTGCAACATCATTTTATTCTAAGGCATCATTTTACAAACATCTAATAGCCAACACGAATAGGATCATATGAATAATTAGGGACACAAGGCTTCTAACGCCACTGTCCTTGAAGAAATGTGACTTCTCGGCTTCCAAGTGTAGTTGACGCCCGAATGGCCCGTGACTGCGTCCCCATTTGCTGTATCCCGGCCATAGCCAGGAAAAGAAACAATTGAACACACTTTTCATATAGCTACACTGCGAATTCTCAAGGCCCATCTTTGCGATGGAATATCACATGGCATTTCACATCTTTCTCGTTCTTGCCTGTAGAAGTGGCATGATCGTAAGCATTGCTTGATACGGTCGCGATCACGCGAAATCTAGCGGAACGACTGAGAAAGATGCAAAATACCGTGACATATTCCGTCGCAAAAAATAGTTGAGTGGACTTGAGGGCAAAGTTAGAACAATCGCAGTATAGCTAATAAACGGCCAGGGATCTTTAATTTTAATTACGCCATGGATGTGTTTGTTGTAGCATTTCGGAGATATGACCGAACCGACGGCCCGGCCGGATTATATAACGGGACCTGCCGTTGGAATTGCCGGTGGCTGAAGTGGTAGTGCTGGGATTCGACGTCGGAGTGGTGGCACTGGAGGCGTTTTGAACGGCGGCAGAAGCCAGAAGGACAGCAACAATCTGTAAGACAATGCCAACATTCAAAGAATGAAGGACAGATACACAAGAAAACAGGCAATTTCTGTTTCCTCCGATCTCCAACTTAAAAGTGTTTTAAAACTATACACAATAGGCAGAATACAATACTGTACGAAACTATACAGAATACTACACAGAATACACGGAAAACTCACATTTCATTAAATTAAGTCGTTTAGTTCTTATAAACGTGCAGGGCGTCTTCAATATATGCACATGGTAAATCTTCTGAATGTTTAATTAACCTATACCAGAGCGTAGTGAGCATATCAAATGTTATCCTTTGCCAATGTTATTGACATTTTTTTTAAATATTGCAAAGAACGTTGTCATTTTAACTTTTCTTTCCTTAAAACTTTCACGTACCCACTAAATCTGTCCATATCTCCCTACCGTACTTCGGCAACGTTTTTTAAATTCTGTTTGAGCGAGTCAGACCACATTCTGTGAATACTTCTCCGTTTCTCACTGATTCTTCCTCTCTCCCACCCTCACCCTGTTCCTGCCTGTCTCTTTCTGCCGCTCTCTATCCCTCTCATTCTCATTTATTTGCAGATTCTGCACGTCTTTGAGTACGAGAGCTAATATCGGGAAGCGCCGGAGCAGCAAAAGGGAATAGAATGTTCAGGAAGGGTTCATTCTGTAGATTACGGTATGAAACGTTTTTTTCATGCCTTCGGCCTGAAAAGTTTAGTTTTTAAGGCCCTACAACGCTCGTTTAGGAGATATTTAACGATATAGATTGAAAATTCTTCCGAGTGTGTTCTAGGTTGCACTTGACACGAATGGGATATGTAGTAAATATGAAGCGCCATGTAGTGGCGTTACAACAGAATTAACAACACATAAACCTTCTCGGTGAAAAAACACGTCGAAGTGCCAACTTGGAGATTGGTCTAACGATGTTGGAGTTTTGCTCTCAATACAAACAGACTGAGAAAAAAAAATTATATATATTTATATACGGAGCTTTACAGATCTTTATGTTAACGCGCAACCCCTATTTGAGAACACTTGTTCTTGTTTTGGTAATTTGGCAACCGCGTCTCTTTGCCACCTCTCAAGACAGCCGGGCCGGTCACGCCGAACTCTTAGGCGGGCAGGTAGGCGGCTTACGGAAATCTTTACGCGCTGTACAGAGTGTGGGGTGGGTCTCTTTAATCTTTTCTCTCCAGCATGCTTAAGAAACAAAACTGTAAACCAAGAGAAGGTCAAATTTGTCGATTTATTAACGCCAATGTAAAAATAACGAGTATTAAATGAAAGCCAGCACGGAGAGAAACTAGAAAGTTATCTTGTGAATCATTACCGCGAAGTTCTTCATTATTTATAACAATAATAATGTATTATTATTATTATTATTATTATTATTCGTATGAAGTCTGCATATTAAAAAATCAAATCTTAATATAATTATTAAAACTACTAATAAAATATAAATTAGTAGTAAATAAAGAATTATTGAAAATAATTAATAAAAAAATACTAAAATATAATTTCTTCAAATTGAGAAAAGAACTGACCGTGTAAATGCTCAAAGTGACCACCATTTACCAAGAGACAGGCGTATTCTCTTTTCGGTGTAGTGGCTGCAGTACGTTGAAGAAAAACAAGAACAGAATAAGTGCTTTCTCTTTCTTCCAACTAAAATTAGACACATTCTCTCAGCCCGAAATCTGAGGGCGCTTGGCCGCGGGTTTGCTAAAAGTGAATGGGATGCAGAAGGTATTTCACGCGTTGCCAAATCGCCAAAACAAGAGATATAGATATATATTTTCACAAACGCAACACGTGGATTGATCGATCGGTGTTTCCGGGCGCGTCAACTGCTAAGGACATTATTCCCGTAAGTGTAATGAATGTTTTTCCTCGAGAGACGGCGGTGAACTTCGCCCTCTGAATGGCGAGATTCCGCTCCAGCCTACACGTCGGCTAGGGGGTTTTCCCCTACCAGATATCTCCCACCAACGGGGCACCGCCTGAGCCGGGATAAGCTCTAAGCTTCCGACTGGTCTCCCGACAGGTGTGGAAGTGTCGTGGATGTCAGTGTGTGTGTGTAAGTAAGAGGTAAGGATAGGACAGGGAAGAGGAAGAAAAGATCGCGCGCAGCCAGTGGCCCGATTCTTAGGGTAACACTTCAGCATTCGCCTAGTGTTGAAAGGGGAAACCAAGGGAAAACTACCAATCAGAGCAGTCGGCCGCCAGATAATAGCTAAACTCGTCTTACCTAAATAGCTAGTGTAAAAAATTCTGCCATTCTGCCGGGATTAAAATGCAAGGACCTCACAGTCAGAGGTACTGCATGACATCAATTGATGTCCTGAGCTGCTTAAATCGCTAGCAACACGTGGAGACCGGGAGAGGTGGCTCAGGGCATCAACTGATGTCACTGCAGTGCCTCTGACCGGGAGGTCCTAGGTTCGACACTTACACACTTGCACTACACTACAAGTCAGGCCGGGAGACAGCTCGGGAGCTTCAAGCTTGTCCCAGCTGGGGCGGTGCCCCGTTGGCGGGAGATACCTGGTTGGAGAAGATCCCTGCTTACCCTCCGAGGAAGACACGCACAGCACTTACGGTACTGGTAACCTTAGCTCTTAATGCGCCCGGAATCACGAATAAATGAATCAATCAAGAAACCAAGCAGCAGGTAGGAAGAGGAACCAATATACTATACATCTGTTTTTCTTTCTTGGCGCACGGGGCGGTGTCATCAAAATGAAACATCTCACGGTATTTCGCGTTGTCCTCCGTTGTGCCGCCAGGTGTCGCATGATCGCCAAAGCTGCTCGATTCAGTGGTGATCATTTTATTGATATAGTACCCTCGTGCGCCAAGAAAGGAAAACCAAAGTATATGCCTATAGAGATAGTTTAACTCTCGATATTTGGAGAAAAGGAAGATACGTCTGTTCGCGCATCACTATTATTTCCCGCCACATCACTGTTCTATTTCTGTAGAATTCAATGAACATGACCTAATAAACAATTAATTTGCTTTCATGTATTTTATGGTCGTTCTTTTCTAGCTGTAGCAGGGTAACATATATTTTTCTTTCTCCTTTTACCAGTTTTTAAATATATTTCCTGTCGTAGAGCAAAATAATAAATACAGTTATATCAGATATTGCATAAAAGCTTAAACTGAAATTATTAGTATTACAGACCACAACTAGAGAAAGCAAGTGGTGTTCATAACCAATAATATGATTTTAAAAGATTATTTGTAAGTCAAATGTTAAAATTGGAAGATACTTTCAATTCCAAGTTTTTAATTTCACACAAATCTGATTATATTTATTATAAAAATAAATCCTGATAAGGCACTACCAAAAACACACATATGCTTGGGAATACAACTGGAAAATAAAAATGTATTGAAAGAAGAGCTATCTCACATACCAGAACGCCTTTCATGATGCACGTGCTAAACACAACTGGATATGTGACTTTGATTCCCGTTGACGAAGTACCTACTTATAGGTTCAACGTTTCGTCACAGGTAACCCTTCTGGAAATTTCTTGAACGCCCACAAAAGACATTTATCGTATAACAAAGGCGAACAAGTGATAGTTGCTTATCTTCAAGGTCGCGCTTGCAAAACGTTGATGGCATGGCACAAATGATCGACGTTTATGATCGACCGGAGCCAATGACCTTAAAACTCACATACTAGTGGAACTGAAATAAATTAATTGTAACCAGGGACATTTATTCCATGGAAGCAAGGGAAGCATCGCTTCCCTTATCGTTTCCTAAAATACCACTAGACAAGTCATTTCGATTCATTTACTGTAATTCCAAGTAAAAACAGTTTAAATTGGGCGCGAAAATCTTATCTTTCCAAACTGAGCACGTAGTTATTAATGTCACCAACAGATGGGGCAGAGTTTGCAGGTAAAGCTCTGTGGAAGCACTGGGCTGGCTGCATCCAGCGTCTCTCAAGGTGTGCTATGATCAGCAGTTATAATGGCGCGTTTGGTGGGCGCGCGTGGGCTCTGTCAGTCGAGGTCGCCTTTGGAAGCAATCGGCCAGTTGCTTACATCGAGACTCAACGTGCGTGTGGTGGGCTTCGCATGTGCTTATCGGTTCAGTAGTATTCATCATGTGCTTATCGGTTCAGTAGTTAATTTATTATTTCTTATGCACTGTTTTGCTCATAAATTAAATAAGGTATTATCTCAGTCACTTTCCAAAATTAAAGAATGTAAAATATTTTTCAAAACTTTAACTAGCTTATCAACATTTTTCTCGCATTCTTTTAAACGTTGCCATTCACTAAGTAATGTAGTTTTAAACTAGTGGTGCTACAGAATGGCACAGACTTTCCCGTATTAGTTTTCTATTTTCCTGGGTCTTCGCTAGCTATTCGGAATTGCCACATACTCTTTCTTGCCAGCTACCTTCTATCATCGCCAAAAGTATATTTTTTTGTCATTTTCTTAATTTTTCGGTTTCCTATTGGTACAACAGAAACATTAATTTTAGAATATTAACGAACACAAAAACCTAGCCGTAAATCGCAATTTTCATTTAAAAATTATGTGCCGTTTAAGAGAAAATGGCGTTTTAGCACTACTAAAAATGCGAAATTTGAATCTCATTTTCATAGAAAATTTTTGGGTTTTCAAAATACTTTATTTGAAGTTATTTGAAGCACTTACACTCACAAATATAATCATCTTTACAAATTGCGGATAATGTGCGTATTAAAGATGTGAGAGATCTTTCAAAAAATTTACATTAATATAATTTTTGAAAAAAACAAAAAAAAACTCAAAATAAACTTCACCCTATACTAATGAGTGTATTTAGCACTATCCGTTACAAAAGTTTCAAGAAAAAAAGTGCAGCCATATACGAGAAAATGACGCTTGAGCATTTCTGAAAATGCCGAAATTTGAGCTACTTTTCACAGAAAACGGTAGTGTTTTCGAGAAACTTTACTTGACATTATTTAAAGCATATATACTCGTAAATATAATAATGTAAAAAAATCGCCGATAATGTAAATATTAACGACGTTATATTACTTTGACAAGTAAAAAACTTAACATTTTGGTAATTTTTGAAAAAAACCAACCAATAGACCAAAATGGCTTTTATGTCATTGATAGAGTACATTTACCACTATCCCTACCAAAAGTTTAAAGAAAAAATATGGAGCCGTTTTTGAGAAAATTTTGTTTTTGTAATTTTTTAAAATTGCACATATTGCACGCATTATTGCACGAAAACTACCAAAATTGTGAAAAACATTTACATGACCTTTATTAAAGAACTCAATATGCAGAACAAATTTTATTTGAAGAAAAAATCTCTATCTTCAATTTTGTAGTTGGAGAAAGACGCCGAAAAGAATTCAAACTTTCACAATTTTCGAAAATTCAGAGCTTTACGTGAAAATCGGACCTATGCCATGTTAAAAAGTGTATATTCCTCTATTCATACAAGAAATTTAAAGAAAAAATTTTGAGCCGTTTTTGAGAAAATGTTGAAAATCCTCGGGGGGCTTCATATAAAGTACCCCCAAATTTTTGAACGGTTTAGGCGCTAGCGTTGACCACAGACGGACAGACGACAGACGGACAGACGGACGGAATGCCTTCAATCGATTTTTAAGTATAAAGGAGCCACAAATCATGGATTTTGACCACACCACGAGATAGATGATTTTTTTTCTTAATTTAGCAACTGGTTTTATCCACTTATTCGTTTTCACGGTCCGGCAATTAATTTTTTTCCGCCGAAAATTGGCCATTTTTTCGCGCAGCATTACATAACTTTCCCTATACTACGTATATCACTCCGTGTATACGTACGTATACGGGAAAGTAAAAAAGGTTTCCAAAAGCAGTTCCAACCAGATGGAAGTACAATAGTATATTAGTTTAAACTGTGTATGAGTATCGAGAACCGTTTATAATTTGTTTGAAAATATTGTCGAAGGCGACAGTGCAGAAACTCTCACGTCATCAAGAGGATCTTTAGAGTTTTAATAGAGAGGAAAAGAGAGTTTTAATTACAAGTTATTACAATTACCAGTATTGTCTTTACAAGTGGTTTAATGTACCCATTTGTCGTCAGATACGTGTCAAAAATTAAAAACCTTTCATCTGAAATGAGATTGCTTCCCTCGAAATAAATTTCACCACACGCCACCGATTGTGACTACCTAAACCACATCGATAACGTAGCAAAAAAGAAAGAGCAGAAAAGTTACAACAGAAAAGTATCTTGCGTCCTCTACGAAAAATTGAACAACCTTAGATAGTCTCATGTCGTTCTGCACTTACTCACCAAAATATATAAAATATCTAGTGGAGCTAAAACAGCGCATACTTTCTCCCCGATATTTTGAACCAAAATTACGCGAATAGTACTCAAATTTTCGAAAAATTATACATGACCTTATTTCACAATCTATCTTTAAAAAACAGATTTAATTAAGGGAAAATCTGTCATTAATATTCTGTTTGTAGGAAGACTCCGAAAACTTAGAACTTTTGCAATTTTCGAAAAACCAGGATTGAGACCTCCACCATTCTCTTAAACGTCCTTCACACTAACCAGCAACAAAATTTGACCAAAACCAAGGAGAATTTTTTTCTGAAAACTCCTCTATCCCAGGGGCTTCTTGTAAAGTACTTCCCAATATTAAAATCTCGATATCAAATTCCAGGGACCGCGACATCAGTCAGATCGACTGAAGGGGAACACTTTTGGAGGAAATTGTCTGAACGGTTTAGACCGGGGCTCATCGATTCGGAGCAAAGAGCCCTCTGGGGGACCGGACGACCGGAGCGGAGCGGGAGCGAGCGAAGCCTGCTTGGCGAGGGGAGGGGGGCGTTGAGAGGTAGAAGCGATGAGGCGGTCAGCTCAGTTTCACACAAGACATTGCAAAATGTATATTAGGGAAGAGGAAGCTGCTCTTGAAACAATAGTTTGATAATTTTTAAAAATAATTTTTTTTTTCAAAATTTGGAGCAAACATAAAATGTTTGCTTTTTTTCATAGAAATTTTAATCATGTAAAAGAGTGTAATCCAAAGAGTCATTACATGCTGAATCATTCAGCAGATCATGACAAATACACTGTTGAGAAACGTTAATTTTAAACATAATTTCATGAAATTTATGATATGGAATCAGCTAGTGGCGTGCATTCAATGGAATGAAGGGAACGAGTCATTCCCCTAAGCAAAGCACAGAAAAATCCTTTCTATATTTAAAATATTCTTTGCTTATGGCCAGAGCAAAACTGTTTACTCAACTCAGATTCTGAGCTACGTACTAGTGGTTTAACCGTAACAGTCGATGTTTTTAAAACGGTATGTAAATTCGTCTCGTACCGTCAGCGAAGCTTCGTTCTTCGAAGGTGCAGGCGCTCGCCATGCCTCGTGCAAAGTCGGGTCGGTCCGTGAAGGCGCGAGGATAATGAATATGAGAAATGGTTCCGCTGTGATCGACTGGTAGGAATTTCAAGTTCGAAATAATTTATTCTTTTGGCTTTTTGAGAGTATTTTACGTACGTGCTAATTACATTATAATACAATGAAAGTATAAAGCACCTGATAATATCGAGAACGTTTATATTAAGTTAAAGAAAGTATACTAAACAAGCTAATTCTTTGCGTACTGTTCGGCAGTTCTCCCTTGCGAGAAGGGAATGCAATCGGTGAAATCATTCCACGCAGTAGTCATGGCATCTAGCGAGGAAAGTGAGAACAACCCGCGTTGACAGGCAGAGCCGACTGCGCGGTGCAACGCCCACGGATCTCTTACGATAATCTCCGTTTCCGGTGGTACATTCGAAGTAGGCACGATCAACTTAAGAATAAAACATTACTGATATTTCGAGGAACCGCAACACATGAGAATTGCAGGCGGAAGTTTGGAACGTATTCCCCTTGTGCTATTATGAGATGAATTGTACCAGGAATGTTACCATAAATAATACCAAAAATACCCAGTTGATACCAAAAATAATACAATGTTTGCACTCAGAGCAAAAACAAGAAACATAAGATGCAAAAAAGAGAACTAACAGGACGTGAAATTTGTCCGAAGAATTTAAACCGCATAGCATCCAGAGAATGTGAAAAGTGCAACAGTAGAACGGACATCATATCCATTGTATAGGTCGTGCAGAGGCGTATCTAGGATATGGCAGACATGGCTCGTGCCATGGGAGCCACTCACAAGTGGAGCTATTTAGCTTTCGATATTTACGAAAGAAAGTTGAATGAATTATTATTTAATAATGGAATTAAATTTCACACAATAGATGAAATAAAATCAATATTTTGTATTAAATGCGATAATAGTATAAATTGTGTACAAAATAAACACTATTTTTTAATAAAGCAATATAGATGATTTGCATCCACGCTGCACATTTCCCCTGTGCAATCTGAGGAAGTTTGGGAGATGCTTGCGTTATGTACGAGTATGTTATCGGTAGGCGTGTCACTGCCTGAATCGATAGTAGTGTTAGAAATGGCTCTCAGACGTTTTGACAGGTCGCGAACCAGAACCAGACTCACTCCACTCAACCAAGGGAAGACCCAGAGTAATATGTGATGTGTGACCAACCATTGTTTTCCAAATTTGCGCGACTTTCACCCTGCACCAATAAATATGTACGAGTATACTAATAATTGTTCAACATTTATCACCAAATTATTTGAGTGTTTTTTTCATTGAGTAGATTTTACAGCGATATTAGAGGGAAGAAGTGCTAGAGTTTATCTGTGTCATTACTGTCTTTCTCATATTTTTGTTAGTTAATTGTGGTGCGCGAGCGCACGTGCTGCATACAACACACAATTCAGTGAGAACTTCGTGAAATTTAGTTGCTAATTCCGGTTGTCGGGTAGGTAAGTCAATAATTTGTATTTAATAGTGTTTATTGTAATGAATGTTTGGGAAACATTTGACATCGTTAAAATAAAACGATTTTAACTTCACTTTTACGGAAAAATGAATCATCGATTTGGTTGGAAATGTTGAAAGTATTTTTATCGGCTGCATAGGGTGTAGATTCGTTTTATCTTTGACGTATGTACAGTGTTAGTTCTGTCGACATATTCTTATTTTTTTTAAGAAAATGTTCTATCTGCAATAATCATGGTGGCAACGTCTTTCCAAGATATTACTATTGACTAATACCCCTTCTAAAGGATCATTTAAAACTGGCAAATCTATTTTAAAAATAATAAATACCAAATGTAATACAGTTTAACAGACTTCCACAATTAAAATACTAGTGGAAAATATTGTTTTCATTGGGAATGTAAAAAGGTTTGGCAGTAGCTTCTAGTAGAAGTTTCATAGCGTGTAACTTGCAAAGGAAATCATTGTGTGAGAGTGACACAGAGAATAGTCTTGAAGATTTTGCTATTCAAATTCTAACTATTGCTGTTTCCATTGCAAGTTGTGAGAGATCTTTCAGCAAGTTAAAATTGATAGTCTATTTACGAGCTTCAATGGGATAAAAAAGATTGTGTGATCTTGCTCTATTGAGTATAGAAAAAGAAGAAGCTGAGAAAATTTTCTTTGATTGTCCTTGATGTATTTGCATCAGTGAAATCAAGGAACGCGCACTTCTAGACCACACAAAAATGTAATGTTTTTGCATTTATTAATATCATTGTCGTATTGTAATGGGTAATCTGAGTGCCATTATAAGTCATTATTAAACTAGTGCTACAGAACAGCACAGATTTCTCGAATTAGTTTTCTATTTTTTCGGTCTGGTCTATCTATTCGGAGTTGCCACATACTCTTACCAGTTGCCATCTATAGCAGCCCCAAGTATATTTTTTGAAATTTCCTCAATTTCTCGGATTCCTAATAGTGAGGCAACAAGTCTTGTCCAGCTTAAATCAAGCTTGTTCCATCAGCGGCGAAGACAAGAAAACTCCGAAGTTCGCCAACAACCATCGCACACCCCGCATCTATGGCCTACCCAAAATCCATAAACCCGAAGTGCCTCTGCGCCCAATAGTAAGTGCTATCAACTCACCTACCCAACATTTAGCTCGTTTCCTGGCCAGAAAGCTGAAACCTCTCACCGACCATATGCCGTCGTCCGTCCTCAACTCCAAACACTTCATCGAACTTATCCGCTCCACTAGAATAGGGCCTGATGATAACCTGGTCAGCTTCGATGTCACCTCCCTCTTCACCATGGTTCCCGTCGGTGATGTCATCAATATCCTGGAAGACAACCTCTTACGACATCATCTTCCGAGGGAGTGGTCCAAACTCACCGAGATCTGCCTATCGACAACCTTTTTCCAATACAGGCAAGAGTACTACGCCCAAACAGAAGGCATCGCTATGGGCTCACCCTTGTCCCCTGTGGTAGCGAATCTTTTCATGGGAGCATTTGAAGAGCAAGCCTTAGAAAATGCGCACTTAAAACCGTCGTTCTGGCTGCGCTACGTCGCTGACACATTCGTCATCTGGCCCCATGGCACCGATTCCCATCGGAACCTTCCTCGCGCACTTCAACAACATCCACCCGCGCATCAAGTTCACCATGGAAACGGAACAGAATAGACAGCTCCATTTCCTGGATGTCTTAGTAACCAGGCGTCCTGATGGAACACTCGGCCATTCTGTCTACCGGAAACCCACCCACACCAATCGTTACCTACATGCCGATTCACACCACCACCCTGCCACAAAACGGGGTGTCCTTTCCACCCTTGCTCACCGCGCTTCCCTGATATGTGACCACAATAGCCTTGAGTCGGAAAAAGCATTGCTCAGAGAGACCTTCCTGGCCAATGGTTACAGCGGTTCCGCCGTGCATTGTGCGCTATCGTGGTGCGATTCTTCTACATCGAGTGAACGGAACGAGCCCTCCAGTCCACCCCGCAAGACAGCCCGGTTACCCTATATCAAAGGGGTCACGGACAAGAATGGTAGACTGCTGCGCAGGGCCGATATCCGCCCCGTGTTTCATGCGCGCAATAAAATCGGAGGGAGCCTGGTCCAGGTGAAGGACCGCCTGGACACACTTCATAACGCCGGCGTATATGAAATCCCATGCAGTTGTTGGCTTGCCTACATAGGCCAAACCGGGCGCACGGCAGAAGAGCGGATGCGGGAACACATGCGAAATGACCGGCTACATAACATCCACAAGTCGGCCTTAGCCCAACACGCCGCTGAAACCGGTCACCTCGTTAATTACCACGTGACTCGTACTTTATCTTTTGAAGACCGGTGGTGGCCTCGTTTGATCAAAGAGGCTTTGGAAATCTCCAGGAGGCCCGAAAACCTCAACAGAGACGATGGGCTCCGCCTTAGCAACACCTGGAGGCGGGTCGGTGCTTCCCGCCAATACGGTTGCGCCCCACGGAGACACCCCACCGCGGTCGGCCAATGACGTGGCTGCTTATTCGCTTTCGTTTCTTTCGGTTGTTTCTCCCGTCTCCGACCACGCAGATGCATTTCCAGATGTCTATCCTGTTCAGTTTTCTATGCTCTTCCCTTTCCAACCACTCTCCATCCCCCCACATTATCAGGTCTCCCAGTATCGCTCCATTCCCTCTCCACAAATCGCGGGCCACCTGCCCACCTCCCATTGGTCGCCGCTTCGATCTATCAGCTCCTGCACCCCGTCCTATATCTATGCGACACGCTAGCCTCTCGGCAAAAACGCCGACGTCTACGAGACCTTGGGCGTGCGCCGCCAGTTCCCGGAGGAGCTGCAGCGGCGGGCCGAAACGGCGCTCGCAAGGGCGCTACGGCCGATCGCTCCGCGCATCCTGCGCGAGACCGGCTTAGCCGCGAACAGCGGCGTGCACAGGGCCTTCCACCGAAGAAAGGGCCCGCAGCACGTCGCCTTCACCTTCCGCGCACTTCCCCCGCACAAGCTCGCTGAGCTGTGCGACGCGGGGGAGCAGCCAGTGCGTGGGAGGCGGTCGCCGCTCATCGACGCCGGCAATCACGCGGGCGGCGCGGACGCGCGCCACGCCGGGCCTGGGCCGCCCGGGGCCGAAGACGTCGCGGCGCCACGGACGCTTGAGCAAATTCGGCGCCGTGGCGAATAATAAAGTGTATAAAGTGTAAATAGTGAAGTGCGGTGAGTATGAGTGTGCGAGAGATTGTGTGTGCAAAAGAGTTGTAAATATAGTCTAAGAATGAATGAGCGTGTGAATGTCAAAAAGAAAAATGAAGAAAAATGAACATTATAAAGAACTGATGATTAGCTTAAATTTCTCCAATAATTGTATAAATTTAGGATAGGCCCAAAGAGGTTAATCTTGCAATAGATTTAAGATTAATATTAAGTAGTTTTAGTTAGTTTATTTAAGATAACCGCCCTCCCACAAGCTCCATAAGCTTAACAGCTGGAGTAAAAGTGTACGCCCCTAATTGAAATAAATTCCCGCCCCGCCAGGGTTACTGGCGGGGGGGAAAATTGAAAAAAAAAGCCTCTCGGCAGCAGTACAGCTCTGAAGAAGGCCACAGCATGATGGCCGAAACGTCAGCAAAACCGACTGAGACGCGGCTCATCCCGGACAGCCAAGAACATATGACTCCGGCTGCGGAACCCTACGAACCTAAATGAGAAATGTATGATTTTAATGTGTTTACCAAAACGTTGGAGTGAACAAAATATAATGGTCGAATTTAGCGCATCTCTTCATGTAGCTCGTATGGCAGAATTAACACCTAGAGAAATAGTTTTGCGAAATCAACAATCGCGCCGCGGGGGAAAAAAGTAACGCCGAGTGCTGACGATGAGGGCTGGGGCAGCTGAAACGAGTTCGTTTACGAAGCGCCGGTAAGATATTTTTATTCATTACTAAAACAATTGAAGATTCCTTGATTAAATTTACAGGGTAGCTATAGAGGATTTTCAGCAATTTTTCTTCCAAAATTCAAGAATTTAAATATATTGAATTTCCATTTATTGCATTTTTTTTAGAATTTGTTTACTTTCGAATTGTTAAAGACTCTCGTTAAAAAAATTTCTCCAGTGTAAAATGATCCTTTACATTTCTTCTAGAAATAGTGTCACTTTCATATGTTTTGCTTGTTTGCATATCATCGGAAAAATATCCTAAAGGAATGTCTACAGACTGCTAACCCAATATTGCAAGTGCCCATTGTTGCCAAACAATGGCTGATGAAACAACAATATTGTACCTGGTTTATGCAGGTATCATAATAAGAAAGGTGGCAAAATGTTTTTAAATTCTGAGATGTAGTGTCAGATTTCCTACTTTTTTGCGTGGAATGACCCTTATAAAAATGTGTTTCGACTGTCAACAATGGAGATCAGTATTAACTGTACAAATAAATGAAAATAACGAGAAATAAATGAGAAAGGAAGGATGATAATAAGACAGGAGGAAATAGTCTGAATTTTAATAATGAATTAGCAATGGACACGTGAGAAATTTCCGTTAAGATAATTAGAATTAAAGAATTATGAGGAGACCGGATATCAAGGAATAAAGAAAGTGAGGTGCAAATAGGTGATTATCCAATCAGGAGAAGCATGGACATTAGACAAGGAGGAGAAAGACGCAAAATAAACCAACAAGCAACATGGATTGAGTTCGAGACGATCAGATACTGCGCATCTGGAAGACAAGTGAACGGCGCGGATTACAAACGGCCGGGACAGAACAGCTTGGACATGGGTCGCGAGCAGACGGGTTGTAACGCAGTAATGGAGACAGAACAGCGTAGTGTTTGGTCGTCAGTAGGATTCCTTACGTAACACATCGTCACTGTAATTCCGTATGAACGGTTCTGTCGACCTACAAAAATAAATTTTCTGTAGCTTGCAACAATCCCTCTCAGGTCTGATAGCAAAAATAAAGAAGGAACTTTGTGTGCATTAAAAGGGGAGTGTAGCGGAGGATATCCCAGATGAAAATACGGTTTATCATTTGTGAAATAAATTAGAGAATAGTTGGGATGAATATAATGAAAATAAGTAAAAATATTACTAAAACCAGTGTTCAAAGGAGATTCATTGCAGTGTATGTATAAGTAATTAAGTATTCTAATTAAGAGTTGTCATTTTAGTTTATGTAGTCATTTTCATAAATTTATTTTTGTAAATGTTCATAAGTTGATAATATATTTTTAAAGAATAAAATTTTCGTCTTTTCATTTTTACAACGAATGTGAATAAATATTAATAAACATGAATTGTTATCTTCTCTTTATTATCTCAATTCCAAAAATTAAAATAGTAAGTTAAAGATAGTAAATTATTTTCGAGAAAATTTTTCTATTAAACGCTTTGAAATTAATCAGAATCTTGACATTAGTGCACACCTCCTAAAACAAATAACAACTTTAATTTGAAGGATCCTGACAGGGACGCAAAGTACATGCTTGCCATGGGCGCCTGAATACCTAGATACCCATCTGATGACGAGACCCGGAGCTGGATTTGTCTGGGTAAAAATCAACGGTGTCTACATCTATAGCTGTTATTCCTCCCCAAATGCGACCATGGACGAGATTCAGCAGTTCCCCGACCGCTTATACCTCGAGCACTATACTCATAGTAACCAACACACTTTTTTACGACGTGAAAAATCAACGGAAGGATATTTTTGCACCGAAAGATCAATCAGCTGGGTGGAGAGCAAAAGCGTTTGACGAAGTAGTTTTCCGACTATGTTTGGAGACGATAGTACCAACAGGTATCGCAGATGACAAAGTTGGGCAGGTTATGAAATGGGTAACCAAAGCCTGTGATGCGGCTATGTCTAGACGGGGCGCAATCATTCGACGCTCACCAGTATACTGGTGGAATGAGGAAATCGCCCAATTACGCTGGAAGTGCCTTCGAGCCAGGAGACAGTACCAAAGAGATCGTGGCAGAGACAACTTTCTACAATTGCAAGAGCAATAAAAACTCCCTCGAAGCCAGTTGAAGATTGGAATCCGCAAGAGCAAACGCTTATGCGCCAAAAGCCTATGTGACGAGGTGGAAAAAGACCCGTGGGGTAGGTCGTACAAGACGGTCATGAGTAGGTTGAGACAGTGGCACCTATGTTCTCCAACTTGCCCCAATATGTTGCTCAAAATTGTGACAGCCCTATTCCCGACCCACCCCGCTGAAACAGTTAATACAGCGTTATCGGAGGTAGAAATAATTCCTCCAGTCACACAGGAAGGAATTCTGAACGCAATCAGCAGAATCGGCAACACAAAGGCTCCCGGACCGGATAACATTCCTAATATTGCCCTCAAGACTGCGACACTCGACCACACCGACATCTTTGTGGATCTCTACTATTCTTGCTTGAGAGAAGGGATGTATCCAGACATATGGAAAAAACAGTGTCTGGTGCTCCTTCCTAAAGGGAATAAATCTCCTGAAGATCCATCGTTTTACCGGCCACTGTGAATGCTTGACACAGCTGGCAAGGTTCTGGAGAGAATTATTAGTACAAGGCTGGAGAAAGCTGTAGAGGAAGGAGGAGGTCCTTCGGAAAATCAGTATGGTTTCCGCAGAGCCCGACAAGCAACCCGAGTCACTTGACATGTCATTAACACCGCCCTGCAAGCAATTGGAAGAAGTAGATGGAAGGGAGGCCCAAAACAGTACTGTGATGTCGCTACGTTGGACATTAAGAATGCATTCAATTCGGCCAGGTGGAGTAATATTCACCTAGCTCTCCGCCGATTTAAGGTGCCAACGTACTTGAGGAAGATTGTGGCTGAGTATCTGAGTAATCAAGCTCTGATTTACAATACAGATAATGGGCCGAGGGTACACAATGTCACCGCTGGCGCCCCGCAAGGGTCGGTGTTAGGCCCACTATTGTGGAATGTGATGTATGACGAGATCCTTCGGCTTCCCCTCCCAGAAGGCACCAATATCATTGGTTTCACGGACGACATTGCTATCGTAGCCGTTGCGAAATATACTGAGAAAATTGTGTGCATTTGCAACGAAGCGATCGCTATTGTTAGTCGGTGGTTGAAGTCCTGAGAGCTGCAGTTAGCTGAGCACAAGACTGAGGTTATACTGGTCACTAGCAGGAAAAAGAGATAACCCATCACTCTCAAAGTTGAAGACCACCGTGTTACATCCCAGCCGTCAATTAAATATCTTGGTATCATGATTGGTGCCATGATTGATGCCATTTGCGGACTACCTGAAGTATGCCAGCAATAAAGCGGCGGTAGTTAATGCGTCACTGTCGAGGCTAATCCCGAACATAGGGCCCTGTCAGGAGAAACGGAAGCTTCTGGATTTGGTTGTCAGGTCCGTCTTGCTCTATGGAGCCCTAGTGTGGGCCAACTCCACGTCACCCAAGGGCTATGTCCGAGAGATGGCGTCAGTGTACAGGTTATCAGCATTGCGGGTAGCTTGTGAATTCCGCACTGTGTCAAACGATGAAGTGTGCGCTATCGCGGGGATGCCTCCGGTCGATATCTTGTTGCAGGAGAGACGGAGGCGATATCACAAAGATGAGGAGAACCCAAACTGCTCAACAACACTGCTCGAATGGCAGGATTGCTGGGACGAGTCCTTTAAAGGAAGATAGACGTGCCGCATGATTCCCTCCATTGCATCGTAGATTAACCGGAAATACGGCGAAGTAAATTTCTGCCTGACTCAGCTGTTGTCTGGACATGGATGCTCTGTGACGTATCTCCAAAGGTTCAAGTTGGAGGATACCCCTTTCTGTCCACCATGTGAATCTACTGTCGAAGAGGTAGAGCATGTGTTCTTCCAGTGCCCGCGATTCCATCTGCAGCGACGGCACGTTATGAGTATACTCGGGATCGACCCGCTGACACCCGAAACAATGGTCGGGTACATGCTTGCTTTAGAAACCAACTGAGCTGCGGTGAGCGCATATGCGCAGACTACAATAGCTGAGCTCAGGAGAATAGAAACGGAAAGAAGGGAAGTCGACTGATCCTCCTTGGATCCTTCCTACAATCTGGGGAAGAGAAGTGGCTTGTGACTGAGCCACTCTGATCCACTCCCCGTGATGTAATGCCTAACTGCGGTTCCGCGGGGAGGATGGAGGAGAAGGGAGGTGGTTTTAGTGAGTAAAAATCTCACACTATCAAGTGGTACGCGCCACATTGTGTCTTTTGAAGATTCCCACTTACCCTCGCAAATATAAAGAGAGTCAGACAGACGGACGGACAAACGTTTTGCCGTTATTCGCTTTTCGATGTCAAGGACCCACAAAACATAGGTTCTGGCTACACCACGTGTCAGATGATTATTTTTCCTAAATCTAGCAACTGGATTTATCCATTTTTCATTACCAGGGCCCCCCCAGGGCCCTCTCTACTCCGTAGCGAGAAAGTAAAAAGAGTTTACAAATTCTGGAACAATACAATTTACTGCAAGTTAATCTAGTTTCTGAAACTTTAATTGAAACGTTTTATACTAACAAAGATTTCAGCACTTGCATGTTTGTATTCGACGAAATTAGGAAATCCTAATATCCAACTCATTTAAAAAACGCAATGTATCACAAATATTCACTGAACAATTTTGGTAAAAGGGCACATTTACAAGACGATTGCTAGACATTGCCAAGTGCATTACATGCACACAGTAATCTTTGCATTTGAAAACAGTCATTGAACTTCAAACTTCCGGGAATGCGTGGCTAATTGACAGATTTTCTCCTTACACAATTTCAACTGTTACTCATTTTAAAACTAGTGCTGCTACAGATTGGCAAACCCATTTTCGACTCGTTGGTGGTTTTATGTCGTCTGTAGTCTATACTTTGGTTTTCCGTTCTTGGCGCACGGGGGTATGTCAATAAAATTGAATATCTCACGGTATTTCTTGTCGTTCTCGTTAGCGCCGTTAGGAATCGCATGATCGCGACTGTATCGAGCAGTGCTGGCGATCATGCGACTCCTAGCGGCACAACAGAGAGCAATGCGAAATATCGTGATATATTCCATTTTATTGACACACCCCCGTGCGCCAAGAAAGGAAAACCGAAGTATAGGCTAGTGTTTCGGTATTTCCTTACCGGTTTCTCAGCAACCTATCGACGCGAAATCATTTTTGCACATTGTTTCAATTTTTCGGTTCTCTGATAGGAGAATTGCCGTATGTCTTTAAGAATATTACAGAATCTCTTCAGTAATATTTTTAATGATATACGGCAATTCTACTATTAAATTATAATCCAATAAACAAATTTTCATTGAAAAATTTGGACCCTTTCGTGAGAAAATATTTGAACGTTGCTGAAAATGCTCAGATTTGAGCTGATTTTCTCAGATAAATTTAAAATTTTCGAAAAACTTTATTAGATGTCATTTGAAGCACTTGTATTCAAAAATTCAATAATACATAGAAAATGTACTTCATATAAATATTAACGACGTGAGAGATGTTACAAAAACATTAGTATAATATTTAAAAAGTCAAAAGTATACATCAAAATAGCGTTTATGTCGTGTTATTCGGTACACCTGGCACTATCTGTATGAAAAGTAAAATGAAAAATTTTCAAAAAATGTTTTAAGGTAAGACTTTTTTCGATAAAATGGCATTGGTGCATTTTTGAAAATTCGCAATTTTGTGTTCAATTTCAAAGAAAAATTTGAGTTTTCGCTAAACATTACATGAAATCATTTGAAGCACTTATACTCAGGAAGTCAAAAAAGTATAAAAATGCCCGTAATGTACATAACAACGTGCGTCATATATCCAAACAATTACGTTTGTGTTAATTTTAGACAAATCAAAAGTATACATGAGAATGGCGTTTTGGTTACATTATTCAGTCCATGTAGAATAGTTCGTACAAAAATTTTCATGAAACAAAATTCCAAACTAGTTTGGAGAAAATCTTATTTTTGAAACTGCTCGTATTTCAAACAAAACTTTTCATATGGTGAAAAAATGTACACGTTATTTAAAAAAGAATTTTTGAAGACTATATTATTCAGAAGAAAAACCTTCGGTGTCATAGGAAGACGCCAAAAAATTCTGAATTTTTTGAATTTTCGAAAATTCAGATACTTCAACGAATCTGAGATCGATGCCTTCCATTTAAAATTCGTTTATTATATTTGTGGACAATTTTTAAAAGGGTTTGTGTCATTTTTTAGAAAAAATGAAAATGTTGTTATGGCTTCGTATAAATACTCCCAAAAATTAAAACATTGGTGAGCCATTCCACGTCGAATCGCACAAAAAAGACCCAAAATTGGTCCATCATATTCTTAATTTTTTCTATTTTTTTCTATTTGTTGTGTAGATCAAATACATTAAATCGTGTATTTTGATTTTTTTAACGATATTATTTTCAGAAATATTGCGCAATGAAATTTGCTAAAAATGAGGCGCATCGCTAACTTAAAAATATCATATATTTGAATTCTCTAATTATAGAAATACTGTTCAAGCTCCATTCGAAACTTAAAAACAAGTTTAGTTTTTAAGATTTGGCAAAATATTTAATATCCTGAAATTTCAATTCTCAATTTTAAAAAAATTTACACGTGCAAGAGGTGCCATACCAAGGCATGCACGTATGTATAAGTATATCAGGGGCGTAGCGTCCATGGATGTGGGTGATGTGTTACATACCCTGACAATATCAGCAATTTTATTTTAAAATTATTGTTAATTGTCAATTTGTTATTTTCTTTTTCTACTTCAAAATATTTCATTATATTTCAAACATTGCGCCATTGAGAACTCGAATCTTCACAAGGATGAACGAATCATTCTGAAATGCCGCCTAGCCTGCCCTGTGAATCAGATGCACTGTGACCCGTTACATCCAGGTGCCTTCAGTGGTGCCTACGAAAAAGCGAAACTTTACGAAACTTCATTGTTGTCTCCGGTGTTTGTAAGAGAACAAGGTTAATTGGTAAATTTCAAGGACAGGGTTCGGCTCCTATTGACGCGCACGATTCGGTTCCGAACGAGTCACTCGCGGCGCCGCCACAGTGTGCCCGGCCACACGGCCACGTGGCCAACACACTTTCGTGTGGAATCGTGACGCTTCGCTACCCGTGTCCAAGTTGAGGACGAGGCTCGGGCCTTCGGCCCTCGCGTTAACATAAAACATCCTTGAGTCTGTCCAACGCATAATTACCAACGCATTTTATGCAAATACTCACCTTAAATGTTTACGCAAATCCGCGAAAAATAAACCATTGTAATTCTCCATTACACATTCGCATCACACCGCACAATGCACAATGCAAGCACAAAGCAATACAAAGGCATCTTCCCGCTCCCTGAGTGATCCGTTCTCGTGGTCCCCGCGAGTGAACCATGCGCAAGTGAACCGTGCGCCGTTGTTTTAGTGAGCCGAACCCTGTCCTTAAAATCAGCCGCTTAATTAATGAACATTGTCGCTTTATTTCAGTTTTATTACCTTATTTTAATGCATTTAGCAACTATATATTTGTAACCGATTTAGGTTAAGGATTGTACTGGTTGAATGCACAAGGGTATGTGACTGTGCAATGCACATCTGTGCCCTGGAATGGCG
The DNA here is from genome assembly GCA_031308135.1 of Acheta domesticus. Taxonomy (NCBI): domain Eukaryota; kingdom Metazoa; phylum Arthropoda; class Insecta; order Orthoptera; family Gryllidae; genus Acheta; species Acheta domesticus. The sequence goes on from JAHLJT010002630.1 coordinate 50,246,166, forward strand.
CGCACCACGCGATCCAAAGTGCCTACATAATTACGGAGTCGTATTTTTGTGCACAAATTATAGCACGTGAGAAACAGTTAAAAATATTTGTAAAAATTATGAGAGGATAGAATTTTATTTAAACAGCCAACACAGGCTATGTTGAGCAATACAACGGTGGTATAAGGGAAAAAAGGGAAATTCTGTCACACTTCATTCGAGTTGTATGGTTTTTTGGAAGACAAGGGCTTGTTTTTTCTAGCCATAATGAAAATAGGGGACCATCAAATACAGAAAATTTCATGTAATATATAAGTGAAATAATGAAATATGACAAAACTGACAAGGATGATATGAAAGTTCCAATGTTTCGTGCAATTTCACCAGAAATTCAGATTCATTGGATTTCAAGTGTAAGCACGGTATTGTCCCCTGAAATTAAAAATGAAATTTCTAAAGCATCGTTTGTCTCCGCCATACTGGATGAAACCGTTGATGTAAGCAGCAAAAAGGACAACTGTCAACTGCTTTTCATTACGCGTCTGTAAATTGATTTATTTTCTCTTTCCTATTATATTTTTATTATAGATCATTGTTCTCCATTATTATAGGTCATTGTTCACGACCTAGCAAAATATAAATGTGTGTCCTCGTCAACTTTTTCTAACTTTCAATCAGTAAACTAGTCTAGTTAATCGATTTAATCTTACAAAAAATATGATATGTGAACTACATGAAGTACGTGAGCCATTATTACTTTTATTGGATCAGATTTTATTTTAAATATACAAATTATTTGTGTGTTCTAATTGATCAAAGTGACAGAAATGGTATTGATGAATGAGAAATATTTAAATTATAATTAAAGTTTTAAATTATTTTCTCATTTCTCGAGTTACATACCCTAAGCCAAAACTCAGGCTACGCCACTGATGTATATGTACGTATATGTATATATGTGTGTGTCTCTCTCTCTCTCTCTCTCTCTCTCTCTCTCTCTATATATATATATATATATATATATATATATTGATGGAAAGGAATCTATAAATTTCTAAATAGTATCTTTATTGTTTTATTTTTCAATGGACGTTGAAGGATATTCAGAGTGAAACATTATATCTGTGTTAGAACTTTGTACTTTCTAAATTTTCTCATGGGGATACTGTTTTTGTTCCAATTTTTTTCTTGGAAGGGTTTTCTCGTATTGCAATTAAACTCTTCTTTATCTTCTCATCATTTATTTACATTTACATCATTTATTTAATTACAGTATTAATTACTACTTGAAGAGTGTTATTATTGCTCTGCATTTCATTTGCCTTAATCTGCTTTTTGTTTATTATATCTTGCCCACTATCCTTGGCCTTTTCTTATTGCTTCTTATTGGAGGGACTGATGTGATCAACCTTTTGATTCGTTTAGAGGCTTTCCACAATGAGTAATCAGTACATTCATCAGCTGTTACATTTGTAAGGTATGCTTTCGTCTTTACACTTACGAATTTCTCTTTTCAATTTTTGTGCCTTATTGTTGAGGACAGTCTTATCAGCTGGGTGTCGTGTTTGTTGCCACTTTCGTCTGGCTGATCTTTTTTCTCTTACTAGGTTGCGTATTTCAGCTGGATAGTTAAATGCTTTTGTGATGAATGTTATTACTCTGGAGCTATTAAATGCAGTTGTTTTTAGAAGTCTGGTAAATTTTTCTACTTCTATGTCTCATTGTTCAGTTGTTTTTAGATTGACATTCAAAGTAACTTCGTTCTGTTAATCAATTTTGAAACTTTCCCAGTTTGTAATTTTATTTACAAGAGTTGGTCTCGCTTCTTTTGTTATTATTCTTTCACTGAGGATAACAGCCGAATGGTCAGAATTTAAATCAACACTTTCGCCTATATCTATCTAATCAGTGTGTTAAGTATTCATGTCACCACCTATTATAAACCTTTCACCCATGTGTTGCAATATTCCTTTGTAATATTCAAGTTTCAGGTTGTGTCTTGGTGGGCAGTATATTGAACCAATTTTAAGATCTGTGGTAAGCTCCTCCTGTTTTCACTGTATTGGGTTATCCTCATAATGATTTATGCAATCTTTGATCATAATCGCGCTCCCTGCCTCCGCATCATTATCTGGATAGGTAGTATGATAAATATTAAAGCCTTTCAGTTTTATATAAGATTCTTTTGTATAGTGAGTTTCTGGTATCAAGCACACATCTATATGCTGTGTATTTAAAAAGATTTCTAGTTCATTTCTAGTTTCTGTTTTATTCTGAATGCCATTAGCATTCCATGTTACTATTCTCAGATCGTTTTTACCAATTATTTTCATCTTTACCGGTTGTTATTGCTTCTAATCTCTCCCCAAAAAGCTTCATCAGCTGCAACATCTGTTGTACTGATGTGTTGTTATTTGGTTTAGGTTGTAGTGGATTGCTGTTTTGTTTCATTCCATTCCCTTGAATAGCAATATTATAAGGGATTTGTTCGGTTGCCCTTTTGGATCTAAAATTTTTTGTTCCGGACTTCTCTTGTTTATTTTTGTGTTGATTTCTTCTTTTCTGCAATTCTTTGGAAATAACCCATTTTCTTTGGCTGTAATTTGCTGCATGGATTCCAGCGCAGTTACCACATTTTCCTTATGTGTGTTTTTTGATTTTATACAAGCAGATGTTAGGTGATTTCCCGCGCACTTGACACAAACCGGATTGACACATACCGCACTTGACACATACCGGACACATACTTGAAGCAAATTTTGAGAAAATTATGAACATGTTGGGACTCTCCAAAACTGGATTCTGACTACACAACGTGTTAAAAAAGTAATTCCGCCCGTATGCATTCAACATTTGCATCTAAACCGTTCAACCGTGTTTCTCCAATATTGTTATTCCTCGATCGATTTAAATGAACTCGAGGCTCTGAGTGTGAAAGGGATATTTTGATTTTTTTTTGACCTGGGATAATTTACTTCACATCTCAACGAAATTTCTGAAATTTTCACAAAAATCATCCCAAAGATGTTGATAAATCTTTGTCCTCGGAAAGCATAAACGCTTAACAGAATGCGGTGGGGCTCGTTTTCGTTGAATCGCTGATTTTTCGAAACTGCAATAGTTTGTTTTTTTCTGGTGTCGTCCTGGAATTACGAGTTCAATATTGAAAAAAAGTTTTTTCTTTATGAAATTTGTTTTCAAGGTGAGACGGTAGGCGCTATCCCCTTCTATGTCAAAACAAACAAATTTGTGATCCATTTTCTCAGGAACTACTTAATAAATTTCAATGAATTTTGCTCTCATTAAGGGATACATGAAGAGATTATTGATAGTCATAAGAGTTGTTAATAAAAGAGTCATAAAAGTTGTTACCTCTTTTCTGAAGGGATTTATATTTTTTTCAAAAAAACATTTTTTTCTAAAAAAATGTGCAAAAAAATTCAAACGCATGGAATAGAGAAGTAATAATAATAATAATAATAATAATAATAATAATAATGATTGAAAATCCACATTCTTAGTATAATATTGTTTATCATGAGTGAAAAATTCATGCAAATATCTTCAATAGTTTCGGAGATAATGGGACAAACGTTTGAAAATTGTAAGTTCTGAGAAATGGCACTCAGTGTTTTCAGAGAAGCATATGTTAGGAAAACTTTATAACTTATTTTTCACTAGAGAGTTACTAAAGGCAGCCTACGTCATAATAACAGGTTTCACTATCTTTTAAACCAGCCTGAGTTTTTCTTTTCTTCTTTCATGCCTTCTTTGCTGATTATTATATTCTACCTATGCAATGCGTAATTTCTCAAGTTCTCTAGAAATATCAGCATGACTTTTCCCAGGTGATATATGTAATTTTTTCAGAATTTCTCATATGGCACAATCTCTATCGTTATATATTACAACAGCTTCAGACACTCCTAATTGTATGATTCTGAGACTAACAAAAAGAGTTTTTGGTATTCTTGTACAAATGGTGTTCTTGAATGCCTCACATTCTATATTTTGCCATGTAGACATCTTCTGAAAAGTTATGTTCACATAATTCTCAACTTTGTATTTACATTACTTTTCTTTACTTTTACACTCACTAGGAAGAGTTTCACATGCATTCAGACTCATTTTATAATCATTTTCATGATGCAAAAGATTTGTTTTGATCTGATTTGATTTGATTGAAGATTTTCTTTAAAAATGCGTTTTTTAAAGATTCCTTTACATTTCGCCATTGTAGAACATACTAGGAAAACCCGGCAGACGTTGTTCTTCATCTCCCTCTTTCACCTCCCATCTCCGTTTCTCACTGTCTCTCTCTCCCTCTCTCACCCTGTCCCTGTCCGTCTCTGTGTCTCTGTCTTTGGCACTCGGTGTCCCTCTCATTCACATTTACTTGCAGATTCTGCATGTCTCTCAGCAGGTGCGGTAATATCGGGAAGCGCCGTACCAGCAAAAATGTAATAGAATGTTCAGGAAGAGTTCATTCTGTAGATTATGGTGTAAGAAACGCTTCTTCGATGCCTTCAGTATCAAAAGTTTAGTTTTTAAGGCCCTAGAACGCCTCGATTAGGAGTTATTTAACGACATAGATTGAAAATGCTGCGGAATGTGTTGCAGGTTGCATTTGACGTGAATACTCGTATGTAGTAGATATGTAGTGAATATGTAGCGCCATATAGTAGAGTTACAACAGATTTAACATCACATAAACCTTCTCGGTGAAAAAACACGTTGAAGTGCCAACTTTCATGGAGATCGGTCCAACGATGTTGGAGTTTTGCTCTCATATATTATACTATTATCCCGATATACATAATATAATGTATATATTATATATATGTGACTATATATATTGTGACATTTGATAGAAATTCAAAGTCCCACGCACGCCCATGCAACGTACGCGACGCCAGGGAACAGTATGTTCCGTAAGAAAGCACGGTGATAGTCGCGGGAGCGCGACCTGGCGGCAGCCCGTAAAAACCTCCGGCCGACCGTGCGAAGGGGTTGCGACGCGCGCAGCTGTCCGCTAGGGAGGGAGGCGAAGGAACTCTACCCTGTATTTGACAAGAGGAGCTCATAAATACCGCCGACAGCCAAAGAAAAGCTCTCTTGTCTCTTGCCACTTCGCACTTGGTTATTATTCATCCAGCTACTCCCTCGACATCTACAGTTACTTAGGAGGTTTCACAGTAGATGCTTTGTTAGCTAGAATACTTCGAAATAGTTCTAATGCATTCCGGGTGACTGTGTCGGAAGTAGGGCACGAAAGTTATCAAAGTTGAATAATTAGAACGTTTCGAGCAGAAATTAATAGTGAAACGCTGTGAATTCGGAAGTGAAGCTGAGTGGCGTGAGATTGCGATCACTGCAATCTAATACGTGCAGCAGAAGTACTAAACGCATTACTGCTTATACGTAGCTGCACTGTACGCAAAAGAACTTATTATTCGCATTGCTATAAATTGCGACGTGTATTGTCTACGCATGGAAGCGTACCAACGAGGGCAGGACGGATCTGGACCAGACAGGACAAGACGGACCCGGACGGGACGAGCTGCGTATTCCGGAACGAGAAGAAGAGACGAAGAGTTCGGCGAATTACCTGCAACGCGCTGACGAGAGCTGGCTCCCCGCCGCGTGTAATCGATGCCGTGGACGCCGCTGCCCGGGCCTAAGATCGCTTCGCTGCCGCAACGTTGCAACTACCGAGGTCAGGTAACCGCCGAACGGAAGGGAAGGCCAAGGTTGACGTAGGTTACGAATTTCGTGCGGCGCGCTCAAAACGCCGTGTGTGGGCCAGCCGAATAACTAGAGAGAATTTGTTCCTTTCCAAAACATGGACAGAAAACACTAGTAAATTCAATTGCCTTAATGAGAAATAAAAGACATTTGTAATCTGAGAAATAAAAGACATCTGAGAAATAAAAGACACTTGTAATTACAAGGCGTTATGCTTTGTAATGTTTTAAAATGGTCATGTTTATTGTTGTATAAAAGGATTTAAAGAAAATGTTGTACGATGTACTTGAATGGTTAACACACTGTGCACAAGTCAGAATACGGTTCAGGCAAATGTTATTTTGCAATAAGTAAATTCGGTTTTCTAATCCGCCAAAGACGGACAAGTATTTTGAGTGTTTCAACAACATTATAATTTGTAATAATTTTTCGTTTGATTTTTGGATTTTATTAAATTCATGTGTTTTGATTTGTTATTTGTGCGTGTGTTTGGTCAGCCCTTGTCACTTGTAAGATCCTGCTTCCCTGAGATTTTCAAAAGCTCATTTTCGAGCATTCATCTGAACGGCTGCCTATGCGCGACTACACATAAGGAGAAGCGTCAGAATTTTATACAGAGAGAGAGAGAGAGAGAGAGAGAGAGAGAGAGAGAGAGAAGAACAAGAAGAAGAAGAAGATGATGATAAAACTATTTCTTTTAATATTGCAGCCTATAACACTCCATATTTGATAATAAATTGAACTTAACTATACAACAAACACACCAAGTCATTTTTCTATACTTACGAAGCAATTACTAACTAAACAAATGCATTAGCAACACTTGACCTATCGCACCGATAGTTCTATCAGCACCTGCAGACAAAATTCCTTTACAAAAGAAAACAAAAACTAGCTTTTCGACAAAATTACAACCAGAGATATTTGAACTTAGTACTGTGATATTTCACTCTGACAGTTGTCAGTGGAATCTTTAAAAATACATTTCCTACACTTATAGATGGAAGAAATCAAGGAATTTGATCTAGAAATGTTCATAAATTATTAAATTATGCAAAATTATTGATTACGAAAAATTAATTTTTGTGCCTATTATTTAAATATGCAAAAGAGGAAATTCTATTTTTTTAAAGAAAATTCGTCTCATCTTAAACGTCCTTCGCCCTACTCAACAACAAAATTTAATCAAAACATTCGGAGCCATTTTTACTTTCCCCTATATGTACCACTGTCCTATTTATATGATAGTGCACTTTGCATTTTTTGCTCCTAATTTTGATCGTTTTTACTTTCCCGTATACGTACGACAACACGGAGTGATATACGTAATATAGGGAAAGTTATGTAATGTTGCGCGAAAAAATGGCCAATTTTCCGCCTAAAAAAATTAATTGCTTGGCCGTGATAGCGAAAAATTGGATAAAACCAATTGCAAAATTAAGAAACAAAATCTCCTAACATGTGGTATAGCGAGAAACCCTGTTTTGTGGGGCCTTGATACCGAAAAAACAATGGAAAGAAAACGTCCGTCTGTCCTTCTGTCCGTCTCTCCGTTCGACTGTGAACACCGATAGCGCCTAAACAATACGCACTATTTCTTCCAAAATGGATATTCCCCAGTCGCTCTGGTTCTAGTCACAGCTTTGATATTTTGAAAAAGATTCTGTAAAATTTGGTGGTACTTTACATGAAGCCCCCCGAACAATTTAAAAATTTTCTCAAAAACGGCTCCAAATTTTTCCTTCAAACGTTTGGTAGGTATTATGCCTTAGTATTTTGTGAGACAACAAAAAAGCCATATTGCTCTATTCTTTTGTTTTTTCGAAAATTGCAGAAATGTACTTTTTTGGCTTGTCTCTCACGTCGTTAATATTTACATTAGCCTTGATTTGTTGACATTATTATATTAAGGAATATATGAGCTGTAAATAACGTCAGGTAAAGATTCTCGAAAACACAACCGTTTTCTGAGAAAAGCAGTTCAAAATTCCGCATTTTCAGAAACGCTCAAACGCCATTTTCTCACATATGGCTACAATTTTTTTCTTGAAAGATTTGTAACGGATAGTGCTAATTACACTCTTTAATATGACGTAAAGTTTATTTTGAGATTTGTTTTGCTTTTTCAAAAATTACATAAATGTTAATTTTTTTAAAGATCTCTTACATCTTTAATATGCACATTACCAGCAATTTGTAAAAATTATTATATCTGTGAGTGTAAGTGCTTCAAATAAATTTCAGTAAAGTATTTTGAAAACTCAAAACTTTGCTGTGAAAATGAGCTTCAAATTTCACATTTTTAGTAGCGCTAAAACGCAATTTTCTTTAAAACGGCACTTAATTTTTATTAGAAAATTGCCATTTAGGACTAGGTTTTTGTGTTCTATACTACTCTAAAATAATATTTCCGTTCTACAAATAGGAAATTAAGAAAATGAAAAAAAAAGTACTTTGGCGGTGATAGATGGAAGCTGGCAAGGAGTATGTGGCAATTCCATATAGCTAGCGAAGGCCCAAGAAAATAGAAAACTAATACAGGAAAGTCTGTGCCATTCTGTAGCAAATTTGGAGCGGATCCCAAAACGTGTATTTCTGTTGAAATCTCGAAATCGATTTTATGCAGCATTACATAACATTCACTATACTACATATATTACTCCGTATATACGTACGTATACGGAAAAGTAACTAGTGGTCCTACAGAATGGCACAGACTTTCCCGTATTAGTTTTCTCTTTCGTTGGGTCTTCGCTAGCTATTCGGAATTGCCACATACTCTTTCTTGCCAGCTACCATCTATCACCGCGCAAACTACATTTTTTGTCATTTACTTAATTTTTCGGTTTTCTATTGGTAGAACCGAAATATTAATTTTAGAATATTAAAGAACACAAAAACCTAGTACAAAATGGGGATTTTCTTTTAAAAATTATGTGCCGTTTTAAAGAAAATTGCGTTTCAGCGCTACTAAAAATAGGAAATTTGAAGCTCATTTTCAGAGAACATTTTTGAGTTTTCAAAATACTTTATTTTGAGTTATTTGAAGCACTTGCACTAACAAATATAATATCTTTATAAATTGCTGGTAACATTACAACTTTTGAAATTTTCAGAAATCCAGAAAATCGGACCTATGCCACCTTAATAAGTGTATTTTACTCTATTCTTACAAGAAATTTAAAGAAAAAATTAGGAGCCGCTTTGAAGTAAAGTTTGAAAATGTCGCGAGGGGGGCTTCATGTAAAACACCCGCAAATTTTACAGAATCTTTTTCAAAATTTCAAATCTTCGACTAGAGACAGATTAACAAGGGAATACCCATTTTGGAAGAAATCATACGTATGGTTTAGGCGCTAAGCAGTGTTCACAGACGGACAGACGGACGTTTTCCTTTCAATTGTTTTTGGTATCAATGGCGCACAAAACAGGTTTTCTGCCTACACCACGTGTTAAAGGATTTTTACTTTCCCGTATACGTACGTATACACGGAGTGATATACGTAGTATAGGGAAAGTTATGTAATGCTGCGCGAAAAAATGGCCAACTTTCGGCGGAAAAAAATTAATTGCCGGGCCGTGAAAACGAATAAGTGGATAAAACCAGTTGCTAAATTAAGAAAAAAAATCCTCTATCTCGTGGTGTGGTCAAAATCCATGATTTGTTGCTTCTTTATACTTAAAAATCGATTGACGGCATTCCGTCCGTCTGTCCGTCGGTCCGTCAACGCTAGCGCCTAAACCGTTCGGTCGATTTTCTTCAAAATTGATATTCCCCAGTCGATCTGATTCTAGTCGAAGCTTTGTGATTTTGAAAAAGATTCTTTAAAATTTGGGGGTACTTTATATGAAGCCCCCCGGGGATTTTCAAGATTTTCTCAAAAACGGCTCCAAATTTTTTCTTTAAATTTCTTGTATGAATAGAGGAAAATACACTTTTTAACATGGCATAGGTCCGATTTTCACGTACAGCACTGAATTTTCGAAAATTGTGAAAGTTCGAATTTTTTTCGGCGTCTTTCTCCAACTACAAAATTGAAGATAGAGATTTTTTCTTCAAATAAAATTTGTTCTGCATATTAAGTTCTTTAATAAAGGTCATGTAAATGTTTTTCACAATTTTGGTAGTTTACGTGCAATATTGCCTGCAATATGTGCAATTTTAAAAAATTACAAAAACAAAATTTTCTCAAAAACGACTCCAAATTTTTTCTTTAAACCTTTGGTAGGGATAGTGGTAAATGTACTCTATCAATGACATAAAAGCCATTTTGGTCTATCGGTTGGTTTTTTTCAAAAATTACAAAAATTAAAATTTTTTTACTTGTCTCTCACGTCGTTAATATTTACATTATCGGCGATTTTTTTACATTATTATATTTACGAGTATATATGCTTTAAATAATGTCAAGTAAAGTTTCTCGAAAACACTACCGTTTTCTGTGAAAAGTAGCTCAAATTTCGGCATTTTCAGAAATGCTCAAACGTCATTTCCTCGTATATGGCTGCAATTTTTTTCTTGAAACTTTTGTAACGGATAGTGCTAATTACACTCATTAGTATAGCGTGAAGTTTATTTTGAGTTTTTTTGTTTTTTTCAAAAATTATATAAATGTAAATTTTTTGAAAGATCTCTCACATCTTTAATATGCACATTATCCGCAATTTGTAAAGATAATTATATTTGTGTGTGTAAGTGCTTCAAATAACTTCAAATAAAGTATTTTGAAAACGCAAAAATTTTCTGTGAAAATGAGCTTCAAATTTCGCATTTTTAGTAGCGCTAGAACGCCATTTTCTCTTAAACGGCACATAATTTTTAAAAGAAAATTGCCATTTACGGCTAGGTTTTTGTGTTCTTTAATATTCTAAAATTAATGTTTCTGTTCTACCAATAGGAAACCGAAAAATGAAGAAAATGACAAAAAAATGTACTTTTGGCGATGATAGATGGTAGCTGGCAAGAAAGAGTATGTGGCAATTCCGAATAGCTAGCGAAGACCCAGGAAAATAGAAAACTAATACGGGAAAGTCTGTGCCATTCTGTTTCTGTTTTTTGACAAATAAATAAATAAAATAAATACGGTCATGCTTAATTTTTTCAAAATACGAGTAGTTTTTCTTTAATTTTGTGACAAACGTAATAGGCCGCTGTAAATTTACTGCGCTTCAGACAGCTGGATGCGTCGTAAATTAGAATGTGCAATTTTGTATATTATTTCTTTCTTCGTTTCTTACATTCGAACTTTGTTATAGACTTACACATTAATATTTTAGAAATTGTTTATTTTGAAATATTTGAAATAAGTAAAAAGAATTAATAGCTCTCAGAATAGCGACAATGCAGGGTCTGCAACAATGGAATTTACTTTGCGCTCGCGAATATCTGTGAATTAGTGTCATTATTGTGACCTAATGGAGCTGTATGAAAAGGAGTTATAATTGTCTAATTTATGTTGATATTTGCAGGCAAATATTTAGTTTTGCACCAAATGCTGTATCATTTGTAGTGAGTAGAGAATTTGTTGCATGGTTTTAAAATACTCTTCCCTAATCATGGCCCAATGGAAGGCATTTCTATATTTCCAGGGTATCAGGCTTCTTTTTCCAATACAGGGTTACAAAACTTTTGCATTCTATTTTTGTGAAGTTGTAGAATTCACATAGTTCTGACAACACTGCAATGGAAATCGTGAGTTCCAAGCGAAGATGTTAGTAGCGCATAAAGTGCAATATTACAGTACTACTTAGCTGTTTCCTCTAATACGGGAAAGTAAGTGCTGTTGTAGCACCACTAGTTTTTCTTAATTTAGCAACTGCTTTTATTCACATGTTCGTTATCACGGCCCGGCAATGAATTTTTTTTCGCGAAAAATTGGCCATTTTTTCGCGCCGCATTACATAACTTTCTCTGTACTACTTATATCAATCCGTGTTTCCGTACGTATACGGGAAAGTAAAAATGATTAAAATTAGGAGCAAGAAATGCAAAGTGCACTAACATATAAATAGGACAGTGGTAAAAAATGTGTTAAAAGCACAAGAAAAATTATGCTAATTAATCTTAAATATGTAACAAAATGTAAAAATATGTTACAAAAATCTGATATTGTTATAACGGTGACAATTCGTTTAGATTAAAATTTTCAGAATGAAAGTAGAAAAACAAACAATATGTAATTACTGTAAATAAAAATCGGGTCTTTTATCATAAACGTCAATTTTGTGCCGTGCCATCAACGTTTTGCAGGCGCGACCTTGAAGATAAGCCACTTACAATTGCACGCTTTTGTTTCACGATAAAAGGGTTTTGTGGGCGTTCAGTAAATATCCAGGAGGGTTACTGGTGACGAAATGTGGAACCGATAAATTCAACAGAATTCTAAATCAGTCAACAGTAAGTCAGTCAACATAATTCAGTCAACAGTCAACAGAATTCTAAATCACACATCCAGTTGTGTTTAGCGGGCACATCATTAAAAGCGTTTCGCTTAATTTTGCGAGAAAGTACGGACGAGAAAGTACGTGCTATATTAACACCACTAGTTTAATGTGTTTTGCTTATATCACCAACTTTCGCGGTGCTCTCATGACTAAACTGTGAATTGGAGAAAAAATCATAATGACATTAAATTTGGATAATTTTATCTTTCATTTCATGTCGGACCATTTATTACGACAAGTGATGGCTTTGGAGTAATTTTGAAAAACCTGAAAAAGACGTGATTTTTCAACATGATTTACTCAGAAAAACAACATTTTTGTTAGCAAACCCGATATTCGTGTTCAACGATTCAAATATAAGAACCAAATATTAAAGCTACGTGCCCAGGTGGGCACTGGGGTTAACGAGGCTCGACATGGACACTTGGTTAGAAAGGCTCGACCAGAGCACTTGATTGGAAAGACTTGAGCCGAGAACTCGTTTTGAGAGACTTGAGACGAAAACTTTGTAAGAGACGAGACTGAGTCGATGAACGGCGGAGTCGGTTCTGAACCGCCACGTGACGTGACCTGTACCTGCCAGCCTAATCAATCCGCTTGTCCATCACCCATTTAACTGGAATTAATTCCATATTAAGGATTAGTCGGACAGACACCCAAAAAGCAACCACGGGTGTAAAGTCTGTTTTAACGACTGGGTAACGCAAGGGGTAACGTGTGACAGCCTTGTCTTCCGCATCAACATCGTGGTCTATCACATCGAGAATTGTCGTGGAGGGCTTCTGCTGACGTCCCAGGCTTGAGCAACGGGAGCGCGAGATTCTTCTTGCCGTGTGCGAGGCTTCGTCAGTCGCGCATCGTCGGGACCCCACAGCCCGAACTGACCGGCAAATGCTCGCGAGCGTGCAATCCCACCGAAGTGAGGTAATGAAATCATCACCATCATCTTTGAGTATTCGCCCATCTTCATTAAATTAAATAACAATTCTGGACTGGAGATTGTTAAATTAAGAGAGAGAGAGAGAATAATTTCAATTCTATCAGAGACTTTTCTAAGTTTAATAAACGCGTTACCGCCACTTCGATGGGTTACACTTAACAAAGTACCATATTTTTGTATTATTCCAATAACTAATTTACATAATGTATTCCTTCGACCCAGAACGCCCCGACCCTGCCGGAACAGGATGGCAGGTAATGTCAATGCCGGAACAGGATGGCAGGTAATGTCGTGGGGGTAGAGGTCTGGCACCACGTGGAGGGGAGTGGAAGTAAGGGCAGAAGGTGCCCTCTGGGCCATTCCCTATTCTCTTAAAGACCTAAGGTGGATGAGAGGGAGCAATAAGACCAGGGATGACACCAGTCATGGCAAACAGCAGTTTATTGGAGAGGTGTTACTTACATAGGCGCCTGATGTAACCCAGCCTCGGCGAGGACGGTTACCACCGGGAGAGCGACTTTGCAGCGGCCATAACGACACTCGAAGTGCCCGGCGATCAGGGGCAAGGGCGGAAAGCTGCTAGCAGGACCCCGGAGGGTCGGTCTGCACTAGCAGGGTGGAGGAGTGTCGGCAGGGCCAGTTAAAGCCTATCTGAACCGACTAGGGATGAAGAGAGGTCAGTAGGGGCAGTTTGGGCCAATCTGAGCCGACGGAGGAGTGGAAGATCCGTGCACACGGGCGAAGAGCTCTCGAGTAGCACTCGTCCCCCCGCTAAGTGGAGGTCACGCTGTTTATAGATCTTTACTGCTGAGACGCTCTTTCCGCGGCGGAGATACGTCATTATGCTTACGCATGCGCCAGCCCTCTGCGGCCACGCGACAGTAAGTAAATTTTAGTTTTCAAGAATAATTAGCTGTATTTGGAAATAATACACGCAGCCGTGTTATGATTTAAATTGTCTGATATTATGACAAAATTGATTCTTCGCTTGGCCGAAAAGAGCATATATAGCTTGAGCATTGTTCCAATGTACGTTTTGCACACTGCCTTAAATTGTGAATGCGTAGTTCTCTGAACAGTCGGCTACTACAACTATACAAAACAAAAAATATTACAAACAATATCTCTAAATCCAATTACTTGCCCCAGGGTGGCTCACAAATGGTCAGTCACCCGGTATAAATAGAAGTTCTGACTTCGGAAATATGAAGATACATTTAATATGTATAAGATATGTATAAGATAATATATATGAGAATTAATCACTAAATGACAAAAGCAAGATTTACAAAAGATTAGCGTTTATACATGTATAGTTACCCTAAGTCCATAAAAAGCAAAAAACGGAATGTAACTTTAACTGGTAATAACTTTGGTAAATTTCCATTTACCATCGAGATTCTTTAACTACTATAAACTTCAATGTCTCAGCTTCAATTTGGCGACAAAAAAAAAATCCAAGATGGAGTACTTGAGAAAACGAATTTTGAAAAAAATGCGTAATTATTTACTTTGGCCTTAATATGGTCTTAGTTTATCATATCAAACCTGTAAGGTGGGATGTACTCATTAGAATAATAAATTACGTTGCAAAGTGAAATCAAATTTGAAGATGTTTTACTAGTTTTTTAGATAATACCCTCTGAAACTTATCCAGAATATCAGATTTCAAACTTTTCAAAACGAAGTAAAATTTAAATGTCAAAAAGGCAATATTCAGTGTTGTTTCGTCATTCTAAAACGATTTAAAAAGTTTCAGTCGAATTGGAAAATGGTCGGGAAATTTTGGCCAATTCGGCATGGAATGACCCACATGAAACAGCAAAAGTGTTTTCAACCAACAAATTTTTTCCGTTCCGTGACCCGAAATCAGGTCCATAGAGTAACAAGTCGGCATTTATACAACTACGCCACACGAGTGCCGTATGGGTCGAACAGTGCCATAAAATGGTAAATGCATGATACGAAAACAATTGATATGATGGTACATACTTTACAAATCCAGGAAGAGATGAGAGAAACTGTCAAAAAGTTAAAAATCAGAAAATGATATACAGACACTTCCGGTTCATTTATCGCAATTATCAATATTTGTGATTCAAATGGCTTCACATGATTTTCAATAAAGTACCTAGAATTAGAGAACCTTTAAATTTATTTATTGGGCGCTCTTATAAACACAAAAATATTCTTTTATATTAATACTTCAAGTTATTTGTGCGGCAATTATATACACTGTTTTCAATTTTGTTAATTATTTAATTGATTATCATTGAACGTTATAAATTGAACAGGCCAAACTGTAAATTCAACAATGTATTTTTCTCAGTGAATTTTATATTGAAACATTGAAAATATTTCTTATTTATTTTGATCACAAATTCTTGTACATTACTCTAGGATACAGATTTTAAAATCTACATTAATAAATACATTTGTGACAATACAATCCTGTTCCTGGCAAGATCAAAAGTCTTTATTAGTTTTATTTTTATAGGAGAAGGTGATAATATGAGCCCCTACTTTTGTTTTGAGTTGTAAAAGTTGAAGTAAACTCTTTATAAAAAAATGGTAACTTATCCTTCATCATTTGTGTAAACTTCATAAAAAAGTGAACTTTATTATCTCTTCAGAAATAGGTAAAAAAATCAATAATTCAAAGGAAGTCATGTTTGAAAAACTAGTTCTACTACAGAACGGCATTGCCTTTTCATTTTAGTTTTCTATTTTCTTTGGTCTAGGCTTGCTATTCGGACTTGCCACATCCTTTTGCTGCCAACTATCGCTGCCCAATATACTTGAAGCTTTACGATAGCTGCCATCTATCGTTGCCCAAAATCCAAATACATTATTTTTGAACTTTTCTCAATTTTTCAATTTTCTAACAGTAGAACCAAAATATTACTTTAAGAATATTAAAGAACAGTAAACCTCATCCTAAATGGCAATTTTTATTGAAAAATTTTGAGCCTTTGAGCCACTACAAATGTACACTTTCTACAACTACAATTGTGAAGACACAATTGTTTTTCTTACTGAAATATGCTTATCAAAAACAGATCTTCAAATAAGGTCATGATAAATTTTTTGAAAATATCGGTAGTTTTTCTATTATTTCCTGACAAACATAATAGCCGGAATAGACTGCGATTCGTTTTCGTCGTTTTCTTACAACTACAATTTTAAAAATACAATTTTTTCTCAATTACATGTATTTATCGAAACCACATCTTCACATAAGGTTATGATTAATTTTTCTAAATACGAGTAGTTTTTCTATAATTTTATGACAAACATAATAGCCCGGTGTAAAGTTACTGCAATTCGGACAGCTGGGTGCGTCGTAAATTACAATGTGCAATTTTGTATATTATTTCTTTCTTCGTTTCTTACATTCGACGTTTGTTGTACACTTACACATTAATATTTTGGAAATTGTTTATTTTGAAATAAGTAAAAAGAATTAATAGTTTTCAGAATAGCGACAATGCAGGGTCTGCAAAAATGGAATTTATTCTGCACTCGCGAATATCTGTGAATTACGTGCCATTGTTGTGACCTGATTGAGCTGTATGGAAAGGAGTTATATTGTCTGATTTATGTTGATGTTTGCTTGAAAATATTTAGTTTTCGCACCAAAAGCTGTACCATTTGTAGTGAGTAGAGAATTTGTTTCATGGTTTTAAAATACTCTTCTCTAATCATGGCTCTATGGAAAGCATTTCTATATTGTCCAGGGTAACAGACTTCTTTTTCCAATACAGATTTACAAAACTTTTGTATTCTGTTTTTGTGCAGTTGTAGAATACACATAGTTCTGACAACACTGCGATGGAAACAGTGAGTTGTAAACTCAGATGATAGTAGGGCATAAAGTGCAATATTTCAGTACTACGTGGCTGTTTCCTCTAATACGGGAAAGTAAGTGCTGTTGGAGCACCACTAGTTTCATAAATGGCAACGGCAATAAATTTTTGTTTGTGGTAATAATTGAGTATATAATGTGTATTAATGATGTTCTTGGTTTGGTTCGATTGTGCTCGTTGGTTCTTTCTATAAACGTATTTGAATTTCTGGCATGGTTGAATATGCTTCAGTTTTTAACAATATTTTTTCATAAACAGCAACGGCAATACGTTTTTGTTTGTGGTAATAAATAAGAATATAATGTGTGTTAATTATGTTCTTAGTTTGGTTCGATTGTACTCGTTGATTCTCTAATTGTATTTCTTGTTTGATTGTGCTTGTTGATTCCGGCCGCACGGAAGCTGGCTCTGTGTGGTAAATTAAAATGAAATACACGCCCTGGCCGAGAGGTTTCTTCAATATTGCATTTTAGAAAAAAAAATCAAAATAGACTTATGAAAATTATGCCAATACTTTGATATGTTGATGAATGTTTTATGATATTTAATTATGATCGCTGAATTACTATACGCGCGTCCTAAATTCCTCCGTGTTAGTAAAGCCTCAATTTTATAGTAGTAGGTTGGACACTTGTGGTATCAAGTAACAAGCTGAAATTATGTTCACAATAGGCTTACAACAGCAAGTTAACACTTGATTATGTTAGTTCGTTGCCTGATACTTCCTTTAGAACCGCGTATCTAGTATTTTTGGCGAGCACCATTTGTAGTTTTTTTGGAAACGAGTTTCCCAACCTCACCAACCGCTTTGTTTAACTGACTTTCTGCTCTTGTCTCGCGCAGGATGCGCGGGGCGGACGGCCGCAGCGCCCTCGCGAGCGTCGTCTCGGCCCGCCGCTGCAGCTCCTCCGGGACTACGTGGGTTTGGGTGGGCCAAGCGGCTTAAGTACCGGGCTGTGGGGTGGTGGAGGAGAGGAGGGTTAATGGCCTGGGTGCGGTGTCCTGTCTATTGCGCCGCCCCGGAGGAGTGCGACGTGAGGGTGGTGTCTAATAATAATTTCAGTAGAAGGGAGAGGTTTTTGGTTTATATTTTCATTCAGAAGGTTGTCATTTAAATGGATGTGGAGGTTTTCTAAAAATCTGGTGTGATACTGATTTTCTATTTTCAGTATATATATATATATATATATATATATATATATATATATATATATATATATATATCTGTATGTGGATAAAATGTGTGGCCTGTCTGAAGGAGGTGATTGGCAATCTGAGATTTACAAGAGTTGTGTTTTCAAGCGTTGTGTTCTTTTATTCTTGTGTTGAAAGTTCTGCCTGTTTGGCTTTGCAATTGCGGCAATGTAGTGAGTAGATGCCGCTTTTTTCTAAAAGCTCTGTGTGTATTTTAGAGGTTAGATTTTTTCTGAGGGAGTTCTGTGATTTGAAAGAAACATTGATACCGGCTTTGTGTACATTATGTGCAACTTTTTCTGAAAGGTTTCCAAAATATGGTAAGCAAGTGTACTTATCTGGTGTTTGTGCTACTGTAGAGAGTGAAGTGAATTGTGCGAGTGACGTTTGTGTGACAGTGACTGTGAGAGCGAGAGTGAAGTTTATTTTAATCTCTTGTTTTAATTGTTTAATTACTTGTTTGCTATTCTTCTTGTACTATAAAACTGATGATGATGGCTAAGCCATAGAAAGCTGCTCTTGTTGAAATAAATAACACTGTTGGCAATGACAAAACCTGTGATCATTTAATTTTAAATGCCAACGACATTTCACCACAAAACTAATAGGCGTTTATGTTGAAATGGGTGCTTATAGGCACTATCGAGGTTAGTGAACCACATACAATTAACCCTTGTAGGTTAATTGTATATGTAGTTATCTATGTTAGGCTCAATGGGCTGTAAAGGAAAACAATAGGTAAAAACCCAAAAATCCGAAAGCTAATAATAACCAATGTTTATTATTTAACAAAAATCTATGACTTCCCCTCCAAAATGATCGGCTGGATCCGCGCCTGGTAGTTTAGCAGCCAGACTAGACGCAATGGTATCGTTCAAACTGGCTATATCTACACAATCACTGTAGCATGCAGCACTCTCATCGATGTATTGCACGTCGGCGATCGCCAAAGTTACTCGAAAATTAAGGTTAAAGGTCACGAAACGCGGCGTCAGTGATCACGCATAAAGGTTATGACGAGAATGACCTGTCGCTGATTCGCACTTTCCGCCACTGAAATAACTGAAGCAGGCTCGCCGAACTGTGAGAAAATCGGACAGCGTCGTCACATAGCATACCTCGAGTACGGTAGACGAGTAGTACGCAGTAATACTGGAGGAAAAATTGCTGAATTGTTTGAAAATACTAAAAAGTGGGGGGTGGAGGCAGCGTTACGCTGCGTTAGTGAGGGGCAGAGGGAGGGGATTCGATTAGTGTTACGTAACATTGATATTTTTGTACATTTTTTAACGTTTGATGAAATAATTCATTTTTGTTATACTATAACAATAAAATATTATCTAATTAATTTGTTTTAAAACAAATAATCTAAAGCAAATAAAAGTTGTTTTCATTAATAGAAATATTAATTTTTTCTTCAATTTTATATTGAATCTGTGAAATTACGAAGAAAATATTCAAAACTGATCTGCAGTATTTTGTAGGGTAAACGGTATAGTGATTAGCCACTCCTACTATATTTTGAATCACCGCTTGTTCTAACACCGTGTTCTCATATTTTGGTTGAAAATGGCGTGAAGGGACGCTTTTTGGTTATAATGTAATATTTACTTGGACCGCAGGAGTGCAGCTGTTGCCAATATAGCGGATGTTTGTGGACGGTGGGGTGCGTGGTCATTGTGGTTATAGATTTCTTAAGATTTTCTTTAGAAACCTGATATCCAACAATGCTGTTTGTTGACTACGGCGTTAAGTAAACCACCTTAATGTGTCAGACAACACAAACCTTATTGAGTGACAATGATATCAGCTAAAAGTAATATACCGTAATACACGTAATATACCGAGTAGCGTTCAACCATTTTTAGCTGCTAAACTGAATGCTCTCTCCGTTCAACAACAACAACTGAGGAGGGTGGGTCAAGGTATTTTTAAGAATACATCCCTTAATCACTAAACGGACAAGTGACAGCCGCTAGTTGATGTGTCAGCGAACAAGACATCAGAAAGTGATTTGAAGTTCTAGGGTACATCGAGAGAAGTAACTTGGGTTGGAAAATAAATAATCCTAAAAGCGTCTCCATTGGACAACAGTCAAATTTTGAATCGTCCAATTACAGGAAAGATTTTAGCTGAAAAAGGAAAAAAGAATGTTTACTCAGTAAAACACAGAGCTTTAAAAGACAATATGACAGTCATGTTCTGCTTTGCAGAGAGTGGACTTGTCACTAGTCCACTGACTTATCTATCATTACAAACGTTTACCAGAAAAATTGCTGAAACAGTCCCAGACGGCTGAGAGATTTGAAAGTGACAACGAATGGATTACAAGCGAGGTATTTTACGAATATATTTGAAGCATATTTCGTCCATTTAAATTTAAAAATGCCATCACACTCCTTGTGACGGCCGGCCAGAACACACATCTGACATAAGAATTGAGTCGAATATACTCAGATTTAAAAATGGAGGAGTTACCCCAACAGCGCTTAAATATTAAAGTGATATTAAATCTGTATACTAGAAATTGTGTGCATTGATGGGTAATATAATAATTAATTGAATATATAGTTATACTAGTTGTTTCTGTTAGAAATAATTCAGTAGCCAATCACTGTCATTATGGTGGCCAATCACTATAATTTCTGGCCAATCACTGTATAAAATGACACGTTTTTATAAAAAAGTAATTAATAACGTAATATTGATTTCCCGATTGAAATTACGGTTGGGATCAGTAAAAGGACAATTGGACAGTAGAAAGTGTGCAGCAAATTTTCAAAATTTTACTATTCAAATGAGTTAATTCGTTACAACTCTTAAGTGGCCAATCACTGTTCCGTTTACCCTAGAATACAATTAAATTGAAGCAAGAAATTCTCGCCCATGCGCCATCCAAACCAGCGGCGTGTGCACGCCTTGTGATTCGACATTTTCTTGCGTTCTTTGCAAACAGAAAATTTGCTCCTAATTAGATGCAATAAGAGCGTAACTCTACTTACGCTTTGAAGAAATATTGAAGTTTGAATATTATTTTCTTTACACAAAAAGTAGTACTTAAGTTACATATTTTTCAATGGTATGTAATAAAACTCACATGCTTAGAGGTTACATTCCCAGTCCTGAACATTTTAATATGTGTGGCTGGATTAGTACAATTAGTGTTATATCTTGTTTGCGTGATGGTTGGTATCCATTGCAAAAATCCATTTTTAAATTAAGTATCTTCTGCATATGACAGGATTAGAAAGAGTTGAAAGATTTATGCTTAAATGAAATTTTAACTGTAGTTTTCACGAACACATTTTGTTGTATATTCACTATCAGACTCTAAAGTGTCACAAACATTTTCATTACATGACAAAATCGGATTACACCACTGGGCATTTTGAGGCTTATGAAATTTAGTTAAACACAGTACATTCTCTTTTTTCTTTCTTTAAACCTGATTTTTCTATTGATATTAATTTTAAATTATCAACACCCATGAATCTCCAGTTCTTTTTCAAACATTCAAACGTTTCAATGGTTGGTGCATATGACTGGATTGCTCCCACTTCACCTTTTCTGTGGAGGAAACGAACGAATTTCTGAATTTTGAACTTGTACCCTTCCTTTTTAGGTTCTCTCATAAATATGGGCTTTAATTCTAGAGCCCAATTCTTTTGCAATATTTCTCTCACAAATTACTTCAAATGGCTCTGGCTTCTTTCTCTCTTTCATAATTTAAAAATATTCTTGAGCTACTTCAATAGTCTCTACTTGTTTTAAAAGTTTCTCATATCTCATTTATCATACTGATAAAATGAATGCACCTTTAAAGGCAAAATATGTTCTATCGTTGTATCTAATGACTTGGAAAACCACAATAAATATCATGAATGCATTATTCTTATTTTGCCCTCCACATTAATCTGAAAACAATACTATTTTAGTAATCATTAGATATTCCTGTATTTTATTTTGATGAATTGAAATAAGAGAAAATACACCAAATTTGATTTTTTTGGTGACTCGCTAAGAAACACAAATTATGCTGCTCCCACTATTATGTTAAATAACATTGAACTTTAACAACCAGAATAAACGTTTATAAAACTGAGCAGGGACATTAAATCGAGGTAATGGTAAATTTTGGGCATAATCAAATTCTGGTACAGGGAGATTTCTGTCAGATTTTGAAAAAGTTAATATTGTAAGCTGCAGTTTGTTTTTGTGGTAATCATACTCCATCTTGTAAATATTATTTGGATCCTTAGTGAGGCCAACTTGACATACAGTGCAAAAGTCACATACATCAGTTTTGGGTTGCTTAAAGAATGCAGCATGTTTTTTTTCATTCAGACATCCAAACACAGTTCCTCAGAGTTAACATTCTTGTGCTGACACCACTATGAAACACAAGCGCAGTGCGCTGGAATGATCGTTTTTCGGTGCAAGATTACATAACTTTCTCTTCTTACGAAGTATTCGTATGGCGATAAAGTAATAATAATTTCGGAACCGTTAGGGATATATAAGTTGGTTGCAGAGGTTCTGGTTAAATTGTACTTCAATTTAATGTCAAAATACTCTTAATTTTACTTAAACCGGTTCATACAGGTTCACACAAGACAATGATTGGTTTGACACGGCATACGTTTTAGATCAAATACCACAGTTAGAAAGAGGTTTAAAAGATGCAATTTGGGACAACACAGACAAGTCCTGTACATTTATCTGCATTGATTCTATTATTGAGCAGAAGTACATGAAATGATTTTCAATACAGTTTCTCCACTCTTCAATATTTTTTTCTGCAACAGCACATTCATCAAATTATAATCCCTGTCTGAGATTCGAAAGCTGCATCTTCCGAAGTAAAGCGCTGAGTCCCAACTCTTCTTAACCAGCTCGGTCATTGGAGTGAGTTGTGGACTGAATATTTATATATTAGTCAAAACGTAATTGTATCAACTCTACAATTAGGAAACCGGTAATTGTCAACATGGGAAAAATATAAGTCTTTTGGGCGACAAGAAAAGGCAATTGTGAAGGGCTTACCTCAAATCTTATATCCCACTAACGAGATTAGAAAAATAACTACTGTGAGGAAGTCTGAGCCATTCTATTGCACCACTAGTTTATTTATTTATTTACCGTCCGTTCTTACACATGTGGAGAAAATATAAAGAAAAAAATTTGAGTGGTTCTTGACAAATGTTTGTAAATTTGAAGCGAAGATTACGCAAAAACGACTTGTTTTTCAGAAAATTCTACAGGACCTTCTTTGAAGAGCTAATTTTGTACAATAGTCTTCGCCTGAGGTAAAAATTACTATCTACAATTTTGTAGTTTTAAAGAGATATTTTGCAATCTTCAAAAATCTATGTAATTTCCTTAAGTAGGACTAAGACCATATTTTTTATCGTCATTTATTACATAGGTGTAGAAAATTGAAAGAAAAATTTTGAAGCGGTTTCTGAAATTTTTATTAATTTTTCAAGCGCAATTTGCGGAAAATCTACTGGTTTTTTCAAAACAAAATACATGACCTTATTTAAAGTACTGATTTTGTACAACCAACTCTGTGTAAGGCAAAAATTTCTATCTTCAATTTTGCAGTTTTGAAATTTATCTTGTATTATACGTAGGTTTGGGGATATCAACGAAAATGATACCTACATCATTCTCTTAATACACTAATATTTTGGTTAATCAGTTATAGTTGTAGTGAGTATCATTAACAACATTGTTGTAATTTTCGTCAGTGATGTTTAAATCTTCTAATACAATTTAGGCAGGTTCAGTTAGACCCACTTCCAGGTGCGGGAAATAAATGTTTTATACGTGCTGTGTATTTATTGTTTGCAACATCATTTATTCTAAGGCATCATTTTACAAACATCTGAAAGCCAACACGAATAGGATCATGTGAATAATTAGGGACACAAGACTTCTAACGCCACTGTCCTTGAAGAAATGCTATTTCTCGGCTTCCAAGTGTGGTTGAGTGTATATTGTATATTGTATATTGTGTATTGAATAAATTGTACCAGGATTGTTACCATAAATAATACCAAAAATACCCAGTTGATACCAAGAATAATACAATATTTGCACTCAGAGCAAAAACAAGAAACATAAGTTGCAAAAAAGAGAAGTAACAGGACGTGAAATATGTCCAAAAAATTTAAATCGCATAGCATCCAGAGAATGTGAAAAGTGCAAGAAAGTACTAGAACGTACATCATATCCATTGTATAGGTCGTGCAGAGGCGTATCTAGGATATGGGAGACATGGTTCGTGTCATGGGCGCCACTCACAAGGGGCGCTATTTAGCTTTTGATATTTTCGAAATCAAGTTGAATGAATTATTATTTTATTATGGAATTAAATTTTACACAACAGATGAAATAAAATCAATATTTTGTAATTAATGCCATAATAGTATAAATTGTGTACAAAATAAAACACTATATTTTATTAAAGCAATATCGATGATTTGCATCATCCTCTTTACCACGCTGCACATTTCCCTGTGGAATCTGAGGAAGTTTGGGAGATGCTTGCGTTATGTACGAGTATGTTACCGGTAGGCGTGTCATTGCCTGAATCGATAGTAGTGTTAGAAATGGCTCTCAGACGTTTTGACAGATCGCGAACCAGAACCAGACTCACTCCACTCAATCCAGGGAAGACCCACAGTAATATGTGATGGGTGACCAACCATTGCTTTCCAAACCTGCGCGTCTTTCACCATGCACCAATAAATATGTACGAGTATACTTATAATTGTTCAACATTTATCACCAAATTATTTGAGAGTTCTTTTCATTGAGTAGGTTTTACAGCGCTATTGGAGCGATGAAGTGCCAGAGTGTATGTCTGCCATTACTGTCTTTCTCATATTTTTGTTTGTTAATTGTAGTGCGCGAGCGCGAGTGCTGCACACAACACACAATTCAGTGAGAACTTCGTGAAATTTAGTTGCCAATTCCGGTTGTCGGGTAGGTAAGTCAATAATTTGTATTTAATAGTGTTTATTATTATGAATGTTTGGGAGACATTTGACGTCCTGAAAATAAAAAGGTTTTAACCTCACTTTTACCAAAAAATGAGTCATCGATGTGGTTGGATATGTCGAAAGTATTTTTATCGGCTGCATTGGATGTACGTTCGTTTTATCTTTGACGTATGTACAGTGTTAGTTCTGTCGACATATTCATATTTTTTTAAAAGAAAAGTTTCTATCTGCAATAATCATGGTGGCAACGTCTTTCCAAGATATTACTATTGATGTGCGCCCATTCGTGCAACCGGGGCGACCGACGCGTTGAAGGCGCCCCCCTCCCTCTTCCGGTAGCAGAGGGGGCACGGAGGCGTCACCCCCCCCCGGAAGGGGTGGCAAGACGGCGAGGCAGCCGCGGGGCCAGGGTTCCTGGCATTCCGTACCGGCAGCTCTACGAAGACATTACCAGACTGTTATTGTACCTGGCAGGACTGTTTTGTAATTCTTTGGTTAACGGCTTTTAGTAACTTGTATAACGACCCGGCTAGTAATAAATCTCCTTGATATCGGGACTCCTTGCAACGTTTTCTGGATTATTCTCTGGGATTTTGGTGATTAATAAATTGTGGTTTGCAAATTGTTGTTCCAAGTACTGTTTTATTTGGTATACAACAGAGAAGCACGGACATTAGGTAAGGAGGAGAAAGGCGCAAGATCAACCAACAAGCAACATGGATTGAGTTCGAGACCATCAGATACTGCGCATCTGGAAGACAAGTGAACGGCGCGGATTACAAACGGCCGGGACAGAACAGCTTGGACATGTGTCGCGAGCAGACGGGTTGTAACGCAGTAATGGAGGCAGAACAGCGTAGTTTTGGTCGTCAGTAGGATTCCTTACGTAACACATCGTCACTGTAATTCCGTATGGACGTTTCTGTCGACCTACAAAAATAAATTTTCTGTAGTTTGCAACAATCCCTCTCAGGTCTGATAGCGAAAATAAACAAGGAAATTTGTGTGCATTAAAAGGGGAGTGTAGCGGAGGATATCCCAGATGAAAATACGGTTTATCGTTTATGAAATAAATTAGAGAATAGTTGGGATGAATAGAAAAAAATAAGTAAAAATATTACTAAAACCAGTGTTCAAAGGAGATTCATTGCAGTGTATGTATAAGTAATTAAGTATTCTAATTAAGAGTTGTCATTTTAGTTTATGTAGTCATTTTCATAAATTTATTTTTATAAATATTCATAGGTTGATAATATACTTTTAAAGAGTAACATTTTCGTCATTTCATTTTTACAACGAATGTGATTAAATACTAATATACATGAATTGTTATTTTTCCTTTATTATCTCAATGCCTGAAATTAAAATCGTAAGTTAAAGATAGTAAATTATTTTCGAAATATTTTTTTATGAAATTAATCTTGACATTAGTGCACACCTCCTAAAACAAATATCAACTCTTAATTTGAGGGATCCTGACAGGGACGCAAATTCCAGGCTTGCCATAGGCGCCTGAATACGTAGATACGCCTCTGATCATTGATCAATATCATCACTTAATTGACGATTTAATTTGCAAGCTGAAAATTAAACTCACAATTAAAGAAGTGGATAGCACTGACCCCCGAGAACTTCCTTGGAATTAGAAAAGAAATGCTCAAATACATTGGAACAACCGGATTACATGAATGAAATTCTAAGAAATTATGATTTGGAATCGTGTAATCCTGTACATACTCCAGGAGTAGCTGGACAAAACAGTGACGATTGTGATGATGCCGAAACCGAAAGGGAGGGGGAGAGAGAGTTTTGATTGGCTACTGTATTGGATTTGAATAAGAAATTTCTCCAGCCTATCTAGTGGCAGACCACTGGATGTAGCATGATCGCGACCGTATGAAGCAGTGCGGCGATCGTGCGACATCTAGGGGTACGACCGAGAAAGACGCAAATTACCATGACATATTCCATCATAAAGATGGGCCTTGGCGCGCTGTGTTATAAAATTCGAAGTATAGTTTCTTTTCATGCGTTTCGCTATAACTTTAGAAACCGACCGTGCATTTCTAGATTAATTAGTATATAATAAGGAACTGCCCTCAATTTTATCCGAAATTTTATCTACGATATTAATTGAAATGGTTTAATAAAAAGGCAAACTGAAAATGAACATTTTACTACGCGTTTCTAATCAGACGTACTTAAATCTAGATTTTCATGTTTAAAGAGTTAATTCACCTCTAATATTAAAATTAGAAATGCATTTCCATTGATTCATTAGTGATTCCGCGCTCGTCAACTCCTAAGGTAAATGGTTCCGTAAGTATAGTTCATGTTTCCACGAAATGTGGCGATGTTCATCCCCCGTGAGATACGGCGTCTACCTACAGATTAGGAGGCGGGTTTTCCCCAGCAATGTATCTCTCCCCAGCAGGACACCGCTCCAGCTGGAACACATATAAGCAAACTACACATTCTTTCGGCGCCAGGCTATTATCAGGGCCGGATTACCAGTTTGCGGGACGCTACGCATTAAATATTTTGGGGTCCCATTGATCTTCTTTTTTTCAAATGCATACATCAACTCCAATTTTTAATTTAAAATCTATCTAAATAGGATTTTTATAAGTTTGTTTACAAATTTATGACAAACTCGTGTACCCATGCGAGAACTCTCGCATGCTAAACCCCACCCTTTCCCTATCCATTTTCTTTCCTTGCCATTAAGAAGGAACGTTGTTAATGAAACGTGTTTATTTGTTTTAAACTAGTGGTGCTTCCAAAGCACATACTTTCTCGCATTGTCCGTAAATGCACCGCAATATTATACTACTACATAAAACAGCAATTTTTTCCACTCCGAGATACCATCCAAAAACGTCAGATTTAACTTGCTCAAGTGCTCATTGCCCGAACTCGGGCAAATGCATATACACGTAAATGTGTTATTTAGTATTAGAGAAGGATGTATATCGTAATAACATTTAACAAACAGGAATTGCAATTACTTACTTACAATACATACTTCGTGAAATCAACTGACCACCATACATATCAAGAAAGCATGTATCTAGTAACCCCCTTCAACTGTCCAGTGCACCAGGGGAGCCCAACAATATCGGGTGACGCCGTCGACGACTTCATTCAGTGACATCTCCATCTCATCAATCCCCCCTTTTCGTTCGCAGAATTTTGGTCCATGAAAATTACAATTCTCGAACCAAACTTTACACCAAAATAATATTCATTTAATCAAATTAATGGATTTGATGCGTTTCCACAAAGTGTTCCGATCTAGGTGCTTGGAAAAAATGTTCGATTCCAGGTCCGCTGACTTCACATGCTGTAACTGATTTTTGCCGTTCAACAAGTTTTCTTTATTAAAATTAAGTCTCCGTATCATGTGCTTGTTACAGTTGGTTATTTTGAAGTCCTTCGACCAATCTATTACCGCCTTACAGTCAATGCATAATGTGGTTGGACGTTTAGACAAATTTCCAAAACCTAAATCTTCCAGCAGTGATACAATCCATTTTTGAAGACAAATAGCGCCTTCAATCCCATTTATCTCGGCCTCCACAGTAGATAAGGCTACGATTCTCTGCTTTCTGCTTTTCCACCGTATTAGGGAATTTCCAAGCTTGACTACGTAGCTAGCAAACGCCTTACTATCTTTGGCAGTATTCCAACTGGCGTCGGAGCTCATGTTCAACATCCCATCGTACCATCTATTTTTAATTTTAGATCCACCGTACCCTTTAAGTGTCTCAATATTCTTTTCAACCCTTGCGAATGTATACTTTTCGGATTTTTGGAATACTGGGATAAGCTGCTGTAAGAATATGCCAAATCCGGATGTATAGCGGTCACTAAGTAGTTTAAACAACCCAATAATTCTTGGTACGTTGTTTGATCAACGGTTTCGGCATCATCACTATCGTCACTGTTTTGTCCAGCTACTCCTGGAATATGTACAGGATGACACGATTCCAAATCATAATTTCTTAGAATTTCATTCATGTAATCCCTTTGGTCCAATGTATTTAAGCATTTCTTTATTCTAATTCCAAGGAAGTTCTCGGGGGTCAGTCCTATCCACTTCTTTAATTGTAAGTTTAATTTTAAGCTTGCAAATTAAATCGTCAATTAAGTGATGATATTGATCAATGATCAGAGGCGTATCTACGTATTCAGGCGCCTATGGCAAGCATGGAATTTGCGTCCCTGTCAGGATCCCTCAAATTAGAGTTGATATTTGTTTTAGGAGGTGTGCACTAATGTCAAGATTAATTGCAAAGCGTTTCATAAAAAAATATTTCGAAAATAATTTACTATCTTTAACTTACGATTTTAATTTCAGGCATTGAGATAATAAAGGAAAAATAACAATTCATGTATATTAGTATTTAATCACATTCGTTGTAAAAATGAAATGACGAAAATGTTACTCTTTAAAAGTATAGTTATCAACCTATGAATATTTATAAAAATAAATTTATGAAAATGACTACATAAACTATAATGACAACTCTTAATTAGAATACTTAATTACTTATACATACACTGCAATGAATCTCCTTTGAACACTGGTTTTAGTAATATTTTTACTTATTTTTTTCTATTCATCCCAACTATTCTCTAATTTATTTCATAAATGATAAACCGTATTTTCATCTGGGATATCCTCCGCTACACTCCCCTTTTAATGCACACAAATTTCCTTGTTTATTTTCGCTATCAGACCTGAGAGGGATTGTTGCAAACTACAGAAAATTTATTTTTGTAGGTCGACTGAAACGTCCATACGGAAGTACAGTGACGATGTGTTACGTAAGGAATCCTACTGACGACCAAAACTACGCTGTTCTGCCTCCATTACTGCGTTACAACCCGTCTGCTCGCGACACATGTCCAAGCTGTTCTGTCCCGGCCGTTTGTAATCCGCGCCGTTCACTTGTCTTCTAGATGCGCAGTATCTGATGGTCTCGAACTCAATCCATGTTGCTTGTTGGTTGATCTTGCGCCTTTCTCCTTCTTACCTAATGTCCGTGCTTCTCTGTTGTATACCAAATAAAACAGTACTTGGAACAACAATTTGCAAACAACAATTTATTAATCACCAAAATCCCACAGAATAATTCAGAAAACGTTGCAAGGAGTCCCGATATCAAGGATATTTATCACTAGCCGGGTCGTTATACAAGTTACTAAAAGCCGTTAACCAAAGAATTACAAAACAGTGCTGCCAGGTACAATAACAGTCTGGTAGAGCTGCCGGTACGGAATGCCAGGGCCCCTGGCCCCGCGGCTGCCTCGCCGTCTTGCCACCCCTTCCGGGGGGGGGGTGACGGCTTCATGACCCCTCTGCTACCGGAAGAGGGAGGGGGGCGCCTTCAACGCCTCGGTCGCCCCGGTCGCACGACTGGGGCGGCGAGGCGAATCGATTCTCGCTGCAGTGGCGGGCTTCTGAAGTGCCCGCACTGGCGAACACTACACCCTCCCCACCTAATTGTGGGTGTATGGGGCGAGGCGCTTCTGCAATGATTGACCAAGAGGATTCAAAATGTTTACATTACTGATAGTGGCTTCCTCTGCAAATCCTAGGGCTACGTACTCCTCTTCACTTGACTTTTTCACTACACTGTCTGTTTCAGTAGAGTCACTAAGATCTGTATTGGGCATTTTGGATACTTTGAGACGACACAGATCGCATATTGCTTCACCTACCACTAAATTCGATATTTTCTTCTGCATCGCTTCTGTTTTCTTACTCTTACCCACCCGACTTTTTGCTTCTCAAGTCCGAATGGATTGCCGCACCAAATCCTGCTAAACGTATTCACAATTTTTGGCATTTTCTATCAAGATGTATCACTGAACAGTAAAACGCGTAAACTAAGCCTGTAGACAGGTGTAGGATCCGTCATCGATGTATATCCCTAGGGAATGAACTTGGCTGTGCCTGCCTACGACCAACACCACCTGGATATAGTATCTACAAGTGTTGCTACGACCTTACCACAAAACTCGCTGGGCAAGGGCACGCGACTTTCAACCTTAAGAGAAAAATGCGCGTATACGTTTTATGTAATAACTTTGCAGAATGGTTTGTATTGGTTCTTCTTGCAGTGTGTACAATATGAAAGGAAAGAAAATATTACTTTTGAAGAGAAATGTATTTGTTTAATTTATTAGCATTATTTATTATAAACATATATATATATATATATATATATATCAATCCTTAATATATTATCAACTGCTTAAAATATGATCATTTATCTCCAAAACAGTGTGCCCGTTTTTAAATTTTTATTCATTTTATGAATGTCATAATTATTTTCATTATTGAGTATATTGTGTCATCGTTCATGTTACACCCGTAATTGTTGCTTAACTGCTAAAAATATTAATTCTATAAATTCTCTTTTAACTGTTCATCATTAGTACATTAATATAATAAAATATAATATGAAAAATATATAAAATATATATAAAATATGAAAAATATCTGTGACTCACTGTCAGAAAATCTGAAATTTTGCATGAAATGACCCATAAGCATCTTTTACATTCTCGTATACGTACGAATATAGTAAAATTCTGTGACAGCGTCAAATTGTGCTCTAATAATAACGCTTAAAAGTCAATTGCATAAATATGGCTTCAAATTTAACGATGAAAATTGCCATTTAGGACGAAGTTTTACTCTTCTTTCACATTTTTAAAGTAATATTTCGGTATACTATTAGGAAACCGGGAAATTGAGAAAGTTTCAAAAAAATGTACTTTGGGCTGCTATACATGAAAACTGGTAAGATTATGTGGCAACTCCGAACGGTTGTCCAGACCAAAGAAAATAGAAAACTAATTCGAGAAGTCTGTGCCGTTCTCTAGCACTAGTTTAATAATGACTTATAATGGCACTCAGATTACCCATTACAATACAACAATGATATTAATAAATGCGAGAACATTACATTTTTGTGTGGTCTAGAAGTGCACGTTCCTTGATTTCACTGATGCAAATACATCAAGGACAATCAAAGGAAATTTTCTCGGCTTCTTCTCTTTCTATACTCAATTGAGCAAGATCACACAATCTCTCTTATCCCATTGAAGCTCTTAAATCGACTATCAATTTTAACTTGCTGAAAGATCTCTCACAACTTGCAATGGAAACAGCAATAGTTAGAATTTGAATAGCGAAATCTTAAAGACTCTTCTCTGTGTCACTCCCACACAATGATTTCCTTTGCAAGTTACACGCTTTGAAGCTTCTACAAGGTGCTACTGCCAAACGTTTTAACATTCCCAATGAAAACAATATTTTCCACTAGTATTTTAATTGTAGAAATCTCATGAACTGTATTACATTTGGTATTTTATATTTTTAAAAAGATTTGCCAGTTTTAAATGATACTTTAGAAGGAGTATTAGACAATAGTAATATCTTGGAAAGACGTTGCCACCATGATTATTGAAGATAGAACATTTTCTTTTAAAAAAATATGAATATGTCGACAGAACTACCACTGTACATACGTCAGAGATAAAACGAACATACATCCAATGCAGCCGATAAAAATACTTTCGACATATACAACCAAATCGATGACTCATTTTTTGGTAAAAGTGAGGTTAAAACCTTTTTATTTTCAGGACGTCAAATGTCTCCCAAACATTCATAATAATAAACACTATTAAATACAAATTTTCGACTTACCTACCCGACAACCGGAATTAGTAAATAAATTTCACGAACTTCTCACTAAATTGTGTGTTGTGTGCAGCACTCGCGCTCGCGCACCACAATTAACTAACAAAAATATGAGAAAGACAATAATGGCAGAGATAAACTCTAGCACTTCATCCCTCTAATAGCGCTGTAAAACATACTCAATGAAAAAAACACTCAAGTAATTTAGTGATAAATGTTGAACAATTATAAGTATACTCGTACATATTTATTGGTGCATGGTGAAAGACGCGCAGGTTTGGAAAACAATGGTTGGTCACACATCACATATTACTGTGGGTCTTCCCTGGATTGAGTGGAGTGAGTCTGGTTCTGGTACGCGATCTGTCAAAACGTCTGAGAGCCATTTCTAACACTACTATCGATTCAGGCAATGACACGCCTACCGGCAACATACTCGTACATAACGCAAGCATCTCTCAAACTTCCTCAGATTGCACAAGGGAAATGTGCAGCGTGGTAAAGACGATGATGCAAATCATCGATATTGCTTTATTAAAAAATAGTGTTTTATTTTGTACACAATTTATACTATTATGGCATTAATTACAAAATATTGATTTTATTTCATCTGTTGTGTAAAATTTAATTCCATAATTAGATAATAATTCATTCAACTTTTTTTCGTAAATATCGAAAGTTAAATAGCGCCCCTTGTGAGTGGCGCCCATGGCACGAGCCATGTCGGCCATATCCTAGATACGCCTCTGCACGACCTATACAATGGATATGATGTCCGTTCTACTGTTTTCTTGCACTTTTCACATTCTCTGGATGCTATGCGGTTTAAATTCTTCGGACAAATTTCACGTCCTGTTACTTCTCTTTTTTGCATCTTATGTTTCTTGTTTTTGCTCTGAGAGCAAATATTGTATTATTTTTCGTATCAACTAGGTATTTTTGGTATTATTTATGGTAACAATCCTGGTACATTTCATCTCATAATAGCACAAGGGGAATACGTTCCAAACTTCCGCCTGCAATTCTCATGTGTTGCGGTTCCTCGAAATATCAGTAATGTTTTATTTTTAAGTTGATCGTGCCTACTTCTAATGTACCACCGGAAACGGAGATTATCGTAAGAGATCCGTGGGCACGAAGTCTACAAGGAGGAGATTCAACTCCGGTGTTGGAGGGGTGGCGGGGGTATGTACGAAAAACATCGGAAGCTACTTGAAAAATAAGACAACTAAACTAGACCCAATCGACTTCAGCGGCATCGTAAGAGATCCGTGGGCGTTGCACCGCGCGGTCAGCTCTGCCTGTCAACGCGGGTTGTTCTCACTTTCCTCGCTAGATGCCATGACTACTGCGTGGAATGATTTCACCGATTGCATTCCCTTCTCGCAAGGGAGAACTGCTGAACAGTACGCAAAGAATTAGCTTGTTTAGAATACTTCCTTTAACTTAGTATAAACGTTTTTGACATTATTAGGTGCTTTAACTTTCATTCATTAGTTAGCACGTACATAAAATACCCTCAAAAAGCGAAAATAATAAATTATTTCGAACTTGAAATTGCTACCAGTCGATCACAGCGGAACGAATTCTCATATTCATTATCCTCGCGCCCTCACAGACCGACCAGACTTTGCACGAGGCATGACGAGCGCCTGCACCTTCGAAGAACGAAGCTTCGCTGACGACACGAGACGAATTTACACACCGTTTTTAAAACATCGATTGTTACGGTTAAACCACTAGTACGTAGCTCAGAATCTGAGTTGAGTAAACAGATTTGCTCTGGCCATAAGCAAGGAAATTTTTAAATATAGAAAAGATTTTTCTGTGCTTTGCTTAGGGGAATGACTCATTCCCTTCATTCCATGGAATGCACGCCACTGGCTGATTCCATATTATCAATTTCATGAAATTATGTTTGTAATAAACGTTACTCAACAGTGTATTTGTCATACTCTGCTGCATGATTCAGCATGTAATGACTCTTTGGATTACACTCTTTAACATGATTAAAATTTCTATGAAAAGAAACATTTTAAGTTATCTCCAAATTTTAAAAAAAAATTGTTCTTCCCATTTATTTTTAAAAATTATCGGACTATTATTTCAAGAGCAGCTTCCTCTTCCACAATATATATTTTGCAATGTCTTGTGTGAAACTGAGCTGACCGCCTCATCGCTTCTACCTCTCAACGCCCCCCTCCCCTCGCCAAGCAGGCTTCGCTCGCTCCCGCTCCGCTCCGGTCGTCCGGTCCCCCAGAGGGATCTTTGCTCCGAATCGATGAGCCCTGGTCTAAACCGTTCGGACTATTTCCTCCAAAAGCGTTCCCCTTCAAGCGATCTGACTGACGTCGCGGTCCCTGGAATTTGATATCGATATTTTAATTTTGGGAGGTACTTTATAAGAAGCCCCTGGGATATTTTCCAAGTTTTCAGAAAAAATGTCTCCATCGTTTTTGATCAAATTTTGTTGCTGGATAGTGTGAAGGACGTTTAGAAGTATGGTGGAAGTCTCAACCCTGGTTTTTCGATAATTGCAAAAATTCAAAGTTTTTCGGAGTCTTCCTACAAATAGAATAATAATGACAGATTTTCCCTTAATGAAATCTGTTCTTTAAAGATAGATTGTGAAATAAGGTCATGTATAATTTTTCGAAAATTTGAGTACTATTCGCGTAATTTTGGTTCAAAATATCGGGGAAAAAATATGCGCTGTTTTAGCTCCACTAGATATTTTATATATTTTGGTGAGTAAGTGCAGAACGACATGAGACTATCTATGGTTGTTCAATTTTTCGTAGAGGACGCAAGATACTTTTCTGTTGTAACTTTTCTGCTCTTTCTTTTTTGCTACGTTATCGATGTGGTTTAGGTAGTTACAATGGGTGGCGTGTGGTGAAATTTATTTCGAGGGAAGCAATCACATTTCAGATGAAAGGTTTTTAATTTTTTTACATGTATCTGACTACAAATGGGTACATGTTTTCAAGTTTTGATAATGAATGCCCAAAAATACTACACTACTAGTTAACATTCTTGCAATATGCAAATAAAATGTGCTATCATGTACTAATTTTTACACCAATTTGGTTAATGTTGTCTATTGTGTATAATTGAATGAATATAATTTCTTTCGATAGTTTTCAATATCTTATGTTTGAAGACAATCAGTAGTACTGCTTTATATGCAATCGGTATTTGATGTTATTCCAATTATAGAAATATCTTGTTTTCATTGGAAGCCCAATAAAAATAAGATATTTCTAACTATTTTCTAAAAACAAGATTTTCTTCAGGTACATACATGTATGTACCTGAAGTAGTGAACAATTAGTTTGTGAAATGTTCTTCCAATAAAAACAAATATATTTCAGTCATTGGAATTGCATCAAATACAATTTACTGATTGCGTATTAAACAGTACTTTCTTTTTAACCTATTAAGCAGTAAGCCTCTTTATAGTTTTCAATATCTTATGTTTTAATACAATCAGTAGTACTGTTTAGCATGCAATCAGTAAATTGTATTTGATGTAATACATGTACGTACCTGAAGTTTCAAACAATTAGTTTGTGAAACGTTGTGCTTCCAATCAAAACAAGATATTTCTATAATTGGAATTACATCAAATACAATTCACTGATTGCGTATTAAACAGTACTACTGATTGTATTAAAACATTAAAATCCGAAAACTATAAAAATAAATTATCTTTAGGCATAAGTTCTGTAAATACTGCAAAATCATTTTAAAAATAACAATTATATTTATTAATGATAAAACTACCAGCAACACATGCAACTACAAAATACAATTACGGAGAGAATCTCATCTTAAGATGTTTTCAAAAAAAATGTGTGATTTATTTTATTTAAAGAAGTAAGTGGAAGGAAGTGGTAAGAAGATTACTCTCTTGATTTGAATTTATTATTTTATTAATTTTGATAAATAACGTTTGGGAAATTAACCTGGCATATATTCTTGGTTTTTGTCTAAAATTGATAGATTTTCTAAATCAAATTTAAGTGGATGCTGAATTCTGTGCTTTGAAATTGTTTTTAATGAATTTCTCTAAGTTATTTTTATGCTCATGTATTCTTTGTTTTATTCTTCGTTTTGTTTGGCCAATACATGATTTGTTGCAATCTTGGCAACGGATACAGTTTCCTTTTTTCACTTCAGAAGCTGGAATTACATTTTTAACATTTCTAATAAGATTGTTTGTTAATATATGTCTAGATATTATATTTTGTATTTTTTATTATTTTGTTAGTAATTTTAGGTACATATGGCAAAACTATAGTTTTGTTAACAGCTAATGTTTCAGAATAGGGTTGATCAGGTATGATATTAAACATTCCACATAGCATTGCTCTCTTCTGCTTTATGTGCTTTTTTATATACTCAACAGGATTGTTTAAAAATAAATATATCATGTACTATTTTTATATGACATTCCTGGTGTATGGGATGGGATCATTTTATTGCTCTATCTACGAGGCCATAAACAATGCCCCTCTTAGCTGTATGGGATGTTTAGGTAAATAATTAAGGATACGATTAGCAGCATTACCTTTTCTGTACCAATTTGTTGATATTTTTCCGTTGTCATGTTTGATATAGATATCTAGGAAGTTTATAGATTGATTATTTTTTTTCTAAAGTGAACTGGATTCATCACAAGAATTAAACATATTGAGCAAATTTAATGTCATTTTCATCAACTATAATTAATAGGTCATCCACATATCTTTTGTACAAAACAATTTAACAGGCCAGGTAGGATTGATTCTTCAAGTCTACGCTTAACAATTTCTGGAAACACTGTACTAAGTTAACCACCAATTGGAGTTCCAGTCAATCATTGATAAATTACCTCATTAAATGAAAATTCTATGTTCATTAGAATACTTCTTACCACAAGAATTATTTCATGAATTGGAACTCAAGGTTTAAGTTGATTATGATGTTAAATGTTCCAAAATTCTCTTTATTTTTTTCCTGTATTCTCAGGTAAAAAGAATATAATATCACCAGAGTGAGTATATTATTCATCTCTTCCTATTCCCAACTACCTTTAAAACATGCAAATTTTAAGAGAACTATTACTGAGATTAAGGCCAGATACTGTAATTCATTCATCCCTGTGTTATAGGTAAACTTTTCCTAGCCCAAGAGCAGCAGACGAGGTTGTGAATAGCGATAAGAGTTAATAAAGGAAGTTTTTGTTTAAATTTAATTTTGGTTTTGTTTGATTTTTTCAATGCACCCCACATGCAAGAAGCAATGTTTGATAGGAGGGCTGTAGTTAATTCAAGGTATGTTTGTAATTTGTAAGAATGAGGTTACGAGATATTAAAATTCATTCATAGAAATGTGTTTATTTCAATTGTGTGACTGCTATTTTCGTAAGTATCAAACGTGTTCTGAAACATCTTCCATGATATATCACATTTGAATGTACTTGATGCAACATCAAACTAGTGAGTCCTTTACGCGGACAGTTTCAGTAGTGAATCTTTTGCACAATTCTGTTTGGATATATTTTTTTTGTGGAACCTTCAGTACAAAATGTATCTCTGAGAAACATTCGGTTCTACCGAGAATTTTTCCGGAAGAAAATCTAGGCAGAATCGTGAAAGATTTTCTACTGGAACGCATTCCACTGTAAATATGTTGGGTTAGGTTAGTTTTCGTAACCTAGGTGCACGCATCGATTGGTAATGGTACACGTACATCGTCTGTACATCGTGTACACGTGAAGTCGTGTACGTTGCAATTCGGCTCAAGCGTACATTCATTTGGGCCAAATTACACGTTTGGTACACAAAAACGCATATCGCGACAAGCTCTTGTTCACATCTGTACATTGCAGATGCGCATTCCATGTACGTTTGCCCTACATTGGCGTACGTTTAACGTACACACCGATTTTCGCCAGGGAAATGAATCGAAATGAGTAGTCCAGTGGTATTTTAGGAACCGATAGGGGAAGCGATGCTTCCATTGCTTCCATGGAATAAATGTCCCTGGTTACAATTAATATATTTCAGTTCCTCCAGGATGTGAGTTGTAAGGTCGTTGGCTCCGGTCGATCATAAACTTCGATCATTTGTGCCGTGCCATCAACGTTTTGCAAGCGCGACCTTGAAGATAAGCAACTATCACTTGCTCGCCTTTGTTTTACGATAAAAGTCTTTTGTGGGCGTTCAAGAAATTTCCAGAAGGGTTACCTGTG
This sequence comes from Acheta domesticus, assembly GCA_031308135.1. NCBI lineage: Eukaryota > Metazoa > Arthropoda > Insecta > Orthoptera > Gryllidae > Acheta > Acheta domesticus. The sequence goes on from JAHLJT010002630.1 coordinate 50,285,299, forward strand.
ACGAAACGTGGAACCTATAAGTAGGTACTTAGTCAACGGGAATCAAAGTCACATATCCAGTTGTGTTTAGCACGTGCATCATGAAAGGCGTTCTGGTATGTGAGATAGCTCTTCTTTCAATACATTTTTATTTTCCAGTTGTATTCCCAAGCATATGTGTGTTTTTGGTAGTGCCTTATCAGGATTTTTTTTATAATAAATATAATCAGATTTGTGTGAAATTAAAAACTTGGAATTGAAAGTATCTTCCAATTTTAACATTTGACTTACACATAATCTTTTAAAATCATATTATTGGTTATGAACACAACTTGCTTTCTCTAGTTGTGGTCTGTAATATTAATAATTTCAGTTTAAGCTTTTATGCAATATCTAATATAATTGTATTTATTGTTTTGCTCCCGACAGGAGATATATTTAAAAACTGCAAAAAGGAGAAAGAAAAATATATGGTACCTTGCTACAGCTAGAAAAAAACGACCATAAAATACATGAAAAAAATGAATTCTTTATTAGGTCACGTTCATTGAATTCTACAGATATAGAATAGTGATATGGCAGGAAATAATAGTGATGCGCGCACGGACGTATCTTCCTTTTCTCCAAATATCGAGAGTTGAAATATCTTTATAGGCATACACTTTGGTTTTTCTTTCTTGGCGGACGAGGGTACTATATAAATCAATGGAAAATCGACAGTATCCGAATGATGGCGACTGTATCGAGCAGTGCTGGCATTCATGCGACACCTAGCGGCACAACGGAAAACGACGCGAAATACCGTGAGATGTTCCATTTTGATGGCACCCCCCCGTGCGCCAAGAAAGAAAAACCGAAGTATAGTATATTGGTCCCTCTTCCTACCTGCTGCTTGGTTTCTTGATTGACTGATTTATTAGTGATTCCGCGCGGGTAAAGAGCGAAGGTTACCAGTACCGTAAGTGTTGTGCTTGTGTTTCTCGGGGGGTAAGTAGGGATCTTCTCCAACCAGGTATCTCCCACCTAAGGGGCACCTCCCCAGCCGGGAGAAGCTTGAAGCTCCCGAACAGTCTCTCGACCTGACTTGTAGTGTAGTGCAAGTGTGTAAGTGTCGAACCTAGGACCTCCCGGTCAGAGGCACTGCAGCGACATCAGTTGATGCCCTGAGCCATCTCTCCCGGTCTCCACGTGTTGCTAGCGATTTAAGCAGCTCAGGACATCAATTGATGTCATGCAGTACCTCTGACCGTGAGGTCCTTGAATTTTAATCCCGGTAGAATGGCAGAATTTTTTACACTAGCTATTTAGGTAGGACGAGTTTAGCTATTATCTGGCGGCCGACTGCTCTGATTGGTTTCGGCTTTCAACACTAGGCGAATGCTGAAGTGTTATCCTAACAAACGAGCCACGGGCTGCGAGCGATATTTTCTTCCTCTTCCTTGTCCTATCCTCACCTCTTACTTACACACACACACTGACATCCACGACACTGCCACACATATCGGGAGACCAGTCGGAAGCTTAGGGCTAGCCCGGCTCAGGCGGTGCCCCGATGGTGGGAGATATCTGGTAGGGGAAAACCCCGCTAGCCTACGTGTAGGCTGGAACCGAATCTCGCCATTCAGAGGGGAAAGTTCACCGCCGTCTCTCGAGGAAAAACATTCATTACACTTACGGGAATAATGTCCTTAGCAGTTGACGCGCCCGGAAACACCAATCGTTCAATCTACTTGTTGCCTTTGTGTATATATATATACACACACACACACACACACACACACACACACATATATATATATATATATATATATATATATATATATATATATATATATATATATATATATATACTCACAACGTATCTCACAACCCATGTCTGCAAACACCATCTCTTCTTTTGGCGTTTTGGTAACGCGTGAAATACCTTTCACTTTTAGCAAACCCCCGGCCCCGTGCCCTCAGATTTCGGGCTGAGCGAATGTGTTTAATTTTAGTTGGAAGAAAGAGAAAGTACCTATTATGTTCTTGTTTTTCTTCAACGTATTGCAGCCACTACACCGAAAAGAATATACGCCTGTCTCTGGGTAAATGGTGGTCACTTTGAGCATTTACACGGTCAGTTCTTTTCTCTTTTTGAAGACATTATATTTTAGTATTTTTTATTAATTATTTTCAATAATTATTAAATTACTACTCCATAATATTAATAATAATAATAATAATAATAATAATAATATATAACTATTGTTATAAATCATAAAGAACTTCGCGGTAATGATTCACAAGTTTTCTTTCTGATTTCTCTCCGTGCTGGCTTTCAATAAATACTCATTATTTTTACATTGGTGTTAATAAATCGTCAAATCTCACTTTCTCTTGGTTTACAGTTCTGTTTTTCAAGCATGCTGGACAGAATCGCTTTAAGAGACTCACCCCACACCGTGTACAGCGCGTAAAGATTCCCGTACCTGCCCGCCTAAGGGGGAAACAAGGAAACCGGGAAGTTGCTGCAGCTTATGACCTGACGGTCGCGTCCTCCTCAGCCGGCTCGGCGTGACCGGCCCGGCAGTCTTGAGAGGCGGCTAAGAGACGCGGTTGCCAAATTACCAAAACAAGAACAAGTGCTCTCAAATAGGGGTTGCGCGTTAACCTAAAGATCTGTAAAGCTCCGTATATATATCAGGATGTTGGTATGTATATAAGAGCAAACCTCCAACACCGTTGAACCGATCTCCATGAATGTTGGCACTTCGACGTGTTTTTTCACAAAGAAAGTTTATGTGTTGTTATTTCTGTTGTAACGCCAGTACATGGCGCTTCATATTCACTATATATCCACTATATACCTTTATTCGTGTCAAATGCAACCTACAACACACTCGGCAGAACTTGCAATCTATATCCTTAAATAACTCCTAAACGAGGCGTTTTAGAGCCTTAAAAACTAAACTTTTGAGACCGAAGGCATGAAAAAAACGTTTCTCATACCGTAATCTACAGAATGAACTCTTCCTGAACATTCTATTACTGTTTACTGCTCCGGCGCTTCCCAATATTAGCTCACCTGCTCAGAGATGTGCAGAATCTGCAAATAAATGGGAATGAGAGGGATAGAGAGCGGCAGACAGAGACAGGCACGGATAGGGTGAGGGAGGGAGAAAGAGTGAGAAACGGAGAAGTATTCACAGGATGTGGTCTGACTCGCTCAAACTGAATTTAAAAAAGGTTGCTGAAGTACGGTAGTGAGATAAGGACAATTTTAGTGGGTACGTGAAAGTTTTAAGGAGAGAAAAGTAAAATTGAGAACCTTCTTTGCAATTTTTTAAAAAAGTGACAATAACGTTGGCAAAATAACATTTGATATGCTCACTACGTTCTGGTGTAGGTTAAGTAAACATTCGGAAGATTGAGACCATGTGTATACATAGTATACGTCTAGCACGTTTATGAGAACGTAACAACTTAATTTAATGAAATGTGAGTTTTCCGCCTATTCTGTATAGTATTCTGTATAGTTTCGTATAGTATAGTATTCTGCTTATTCTGTATAGATTTTAAAATAATTTTAAGTTGGAGATCAGGGGAAACAGAAATTGCCTGTTTTCTTGTTATCTGTCCTTCATTCTTTGAATGTTGGCATTGTCTTACAGATTGTTGCTGTCCTTCTGGCTTGTGCCGCCGTTCAAAACGCCTCCAGTGCCACCACTCAGACGTCGAATCCCAGCACTACCACTTCAGCCACCGACAATTCCAACGGCAGTTCTGGCAGCTCCGGTCGTATAGTCAATAGCGCCAATAAGAAGCCTAAGCTATTCCAAATACTTCGACGGCGTAATCGAAATTGAAGATCCCTGGCTGTTCATTAGCTACACTGCGATTGTTCTAACTTTGCCCTCAAGGCCAATCAACTCCAATTCCTTGCGATGGAATATGTCACGGTATTTCGCATCTTTCTCAGTCGTTCCGCTAGATTTCGCGTGATCGCGACCGTATCAAGCAATGCTTGCGATCATGCGACTTCAACGAAGAACGAGAAAAATGTGAAGAACGAGAAAGATGTGAGATGTCTTGTGATATTCCACCGCGAAGATGGGCCTTGAGAACTCGCAGTATAGCTATATGAATAGTGTGTTCAATTGTTTCTTTTCCTGGCTGTGGCCGGGATAGAGCAATTGGGGACGCTGTCACGGGTCTTCCGGGCGTCAACCACACTTGGAAGCCGAGAAGTAGCATTTCTTCAAGGACAATGGCGTTAGAAGCCTTGTGTCCCTAATTATTCACATGATCCTATTCGTGTTGGCTTTCAGATGTTTGTAAAATGATGCCTTAGAATAAAATGATGTTGCAAACAATAAATACACAGCACTTACAAAATATTTATTTCCCGCACCTGGACGTGGGTCTAACTGAACGTGCCTAAATTGTATTAGATGATTAAAACATCACTGATGAAAATTACAACAATGTTGTTAATGATATTCACTACACCTATAAGTGATTAACCAAAATATTAGTGTATCAAGAGAATGATGTAGATATCATAATCGTTGATATCCACAAACCTTCCAATAATGCAAAACAAATTTCAAAACTGCAAAATTGAAGATTGATTTTTGCCTCACACAGAGTCGGTTGTACAAAATTAGTACTTTAAATAAGGTCAAGTATTTTATTTTGAAAAAACCTGTAGATTTTCCGCAAATTGCGCTTGAAAAATATAAACAAAATATCAGAAACCGCTTCAAAATTTTTCTTTTAATTTTCTGCATCTAAGAAATAAATGACGATAAAAAATATGGTCTTAGTCCTACTTAAGGAAATTACTTATATTTTTGAAAATTGCAAATAATCTTTTTAAAACTACAAAATTGTAGATAGTGATTTTTACCTCAGGCGAAGACTATTGTACAAAATTAGCTCTTCAACAAAGATTCTGTAGAATTTTCTGAAAAACAAATCGTTTGTGCGTAATCTTCGCTTTAAATTTACAAAAAATTGTCAAGAACCACTCCAAATTTTCTCTTTATATTTTCTCCACATGTGTAATGACGGACGGGAAATAAATAAATAAACTAGTGGTGCAATAGAATGGCTCAGACATCCTAACAGTAGTTATTTTTCTAATCTCGTTTGTGGGATATAAGATTTGAGGTAAGCCCTTTACAATTGACATTTCTTGTCGCCCAAAAGACTTTTATTTTTCCCATGTTGACAATTACCGTCTTCCTAATTGTAGAGTTGATATAATTACGTTTTGACTAATATATAAATATTCAGTCCACAACTCACTCCAATGACCGAGGTGGTTTAGAAGAGTTGGCACTCAGCGCTTCACTTCGGAAGATGAGGTTTCGAATCACAGACAGGGATTATAATTTGATGAATGTGCTGTTGAAGAAAAAAAGATTGAAGAGTGTAGAAACTGTATTGAAAATCATTTCATGTACGTCTGCTCGATAATAGAATCAATGCAGATAAATGTATAGGACTTGTCTGTGTTTTCCAGAATTGCATCTTTTAAACATCTATCTGACTGTGATATTTGATCTGAAACGTATGCCGTGTCAAACCAATCGTTGTCTTGTGTAAACCTATATGAACCGATTTAAGTAAAATTGAAAGTATTTCAACATTAAATTGAAATACAATTTAACCAGAACCTCTGCAACCAACTTATATATCCCTAACGGTTCCGAAATTATTATTACTTTATCGCCATACGAATACTTCGTAAGAAGAGAAATTATGTAATTTTGCACCGAAAAAAGATCATTCCCGAGCACTGCGCTTTTGTTGCTTAGTGGTATCAGCTCTAGCATCTTAACTCTGAGGAAGTGGGTTCGGATGTCTGAATGAAAAAAAACATGCTGCATTCTTTTAAGCAACCCGAAACTGATATATGTGACATTTGCACTGTATGTCAAGTTGGCCTCACTGAAGATTCAAATGATGTTAACAAGATGGAGTATGATTACCATAAAAACAAACTGCACCTTACAATATTAACTTTTCAAAATCTGACAGAAATCTTCCTGTTCCAGAATTTGATTATGCACAAAATTTACCATTACCTCGATTTAATGTCCCTGCTCAGTTCTATAAACGTTTATTCTGGTTTTTAAAGTTCAATGTTATTTGGCATAATGGAGGGAGCAGCATAATTTTTGTTTCTTAGCGAGTCACCAAAAAAATCAAATTTGGAGTATTCTCTCTTATTTCAATTCATCAAAATTAAATCAAAGAATATCTAATGGTAACTAAAATAGTATGGTTTTCAGATTAATGTGGAGGGCAAAATAAGAATAATGCATTCAAGATATTTATTGTGGTTGTCAAAATCATTAGATACAACGATAGAACATATTTTTCCTGTAAAGGTGCATTCATTTTATCAGTATGATAAATGAGATATGAGAAACTTTTAAAACAAGTAGAGACTATTGAAGTAGCTCAAGAATATTTTTAAATTATGAAAGAGAGAAAGAAGCGAGAGCCATTTGAAGTAATTTGTGATAGAAGTTTTGGAAAATAATTGGTCTCAAGGATTAAAGCCCATATTTAGGAGAGAACCTGAAACGGAAGTATTTCAAAATTCAGAAATTCGTTCGTTTGCTCTACAGAAAAGGTGAAATGGGTGCATCCCAGTCATATGCACCAAACATTGAAATGTTTGTATATTTGAAAAAGAAGTGTATATTCGTGGGTTTTGATAACTTAAATTTAAGACTAATAGGAAAATCAGGTTTAAAGAAAGAAAAAAGAGGGTGTACTGTTTTTAACTAAATTTCTTAAGCCTCAAAATGCCCAGTGGTGTAATCCGATTTGGTCATGTAATGAAAATGTTTGTGACTCTTTAGAGTCTGATAGTGAATAAACAACAAAATTTGTTCGTTAAAACTACAGTTACAATTTCATTTAAGCATAAATCCTTCAACTCTTTCAAATCCTGTCATATGCAGAAGATTCTTAATTTAAAAATGGATTTATGCAATGTATACCAACCATCATATAATAACAAGAAATAACACATTTTTTGTCAAATTTTTCGTACTAAACTAAGGAACCCTTTTTAAAATGTTCAGGACTGGGAATGTAACCTCTATTCATGTGAGTTTCATTACATACCATTGAAAAATATGTAACTTAAGTACTATTTTTGGCGTAAAGAAAAATAATATTTAAACTTCAATATTTCTTCAAAGCGTAAGTAGACTTACGCTCTTATCGCATCTAATTGGGAGGAATTTTTGTGTCAAAGAACGCAAGAAAATGTCGGATCACAAGCCGTGCACACGTCGCTGTTTTGAATGGCGCATGGGCGAGAATCTACTGCTCCAATTTAATTGTATGCTAGGGTAAACGGTACAGTGATTGGCCACTTAAGAGTTGTAACCCTATTAACTCATTTTAAAAGTAAAATTTTGAAAAATTCGCTGCTCACTTTCTGCTGTCCAATTACCCTTTTACTGATCCCAACCGTAATTTCTATCGGGAAATCAATATTACGTTATTAATTAATTTTTTCATAAAAACGTGTCATTATATACAGTGCTTGGCCAGAAATTATAGTGATTGGCCACCACAATGACAGTGATTGGCTACTGAATTATTTCTAACACAAACAACTAGTATAACTATATATTTAATTAATTATTATATTAAGCATGAAAGCACACAATTTCTAATATACAGATTTAATATCACTTTAATATTTAAGCGCTGTTGGGGTAAATCCTCTATTTCTAAATCTGAGTATATTCGACTCAATTCTTATGTCAGATGTGTCTTCTGGCCGGTCGTCACAGAGAGTGTGATGGCATTTTTAAATATAAATGGACGAAATATGCTTCCAATATATTCGTAAAATACCTCGCTTGTAATCCATCCGTTGTCACTTTCAAATCTCTCAGCCGTCTGGGACTGTTTCAGCATTTTTTCTGGTATTAGTTTGTATTGATAGATAAGTCAGTGGATTAGTGAGAAGTCTACTTGCTGCAAAGCAGAACATGACTGTCATATTGTCTTTTAAAGCTCTGTGTTTTACTGAGTAAACATTCCTTTTTCCTTTTTCAGCTAAAATCTTCCCTGTAATTGGACGATTCAAAATTTGACTGTTGTCCAATGGAGACGCGTTTAGGATTATTTATTTTCCCACCCAAGTTACTTCCCTCGATGTACCCTAGAACTTCAAATCACTTTCTGATATCTTGTTCGCTGACACATGAACTAGCGGCTGTCACTTGTCCGTTTAGTGATTCTGGGATGTCTTCTTAAAAATGCCTTGACCCAGCCTCCTCAGAAATGGTTGTTGTTGAACGGATAGAGCATTCAGTTTAGCAGCTAACTATGGTTGAACGCTACTCTGTAGATCTTCCTTCTTTCTTGGAAAACCTTTCCGGGCTAGTTCACGTATACACCTATCAAGAATGTCTTCTTCTTTAGATAATACAGTATCAGAACTTAGTGCTGTTTTGCGATCTGTATTGTTAAAACGAAAGTGCAAGCTTGTTTCAGGAACATTAAATGATTTTTCAGCTGAACGCACTGATGACCCGATTTTTAAACAAATTTGATAACATTTGCTATAGCTTTTGCATCACACTCCTGCTTCGGCTTCTTTGGCATTGTAAAATCGCTGATTTGAGGTTAATGAAGTTTATACCTGTGTGCAATAATATTAAACTACGATTGAAAACAATCTGAAAACAATCATTTGCAGTGTGGCCAATAACAAAATTCACTCACTATCGAAGGTACAGTCATTGGCCCCGGTGTTACTAAATATGCAAAACTAGGCTTTTACTTTTTAGCTGATTTCATTGACACTGAATAAGGTTTGTGTTGTCTGACACATCAAGGTGGTTTCCTTACCGCCGTCGTCAACAAACAGCATTGTTGGATATCAGGTTTCTAAAGAAAATCTTAAGAAATCTATAAATACAATGAACACGCACCCCATCGTCAACAAACATCCGCTATATTGGCAACAGCTGCACTCCAATTAAATAGTACATTATAACCAAAAAGCGTCCCTTCACGCCATTTTCAACCAAAATATAAGAACACGGTGTTAGAACATGCGGTGATTCAAATTATAGTTGGAGGGGCTCATTACTGGGGGTTGGCCAATCACTGTACCGTTTACCCTACAAAATACTGCAGATCAGTTTTGAATATTTTCTTCGTAATTTTACAGATTCAATACAAAATTGAAGAAAAAATTAATATTTCTATTTACGGAAACAACTTTTAATTGCTTTAGATTATTTGTTTTAAAACAAATTAATTAGATAATATTTTATTGTTATAGTATAACAAAAATGAATTATTTCATCAAACGTTAAAAAATGTACAAAAATATCAATGTTACGTAACACTAATCGAATCCCCTCCCTCTGCCCCTCACTAACGCAGCGTAACGCTGCCTCCACCCCCCACTTTTTAGTATTTTCAAACAATTCAGCAATTTTTCCTCCAGTATTTCTGCGTACTACTCGTCTACCGTACTCGAGGTATGCTATGTGACGACGCTGTCCGATTTTCTCACAGTTCGGCGAGCCTGCTTCAGTTATTTCAGTGGCGGAAAGTGTGCGTCAGCGACAGGTCATTTTCGTCTTAACCTTTAGGCGTGATCACTGACGCCGCGTTTCGTGACCTTTAACCTTAATTTTGGAGTACTTTGCCGATCGCCGACGTGCAATACTTCGATGAGAGTGCTGCATGCTACAGTGATTGTGTAGATACAGCCAGTTTGTACGATACCATTGCGTCTAGTCTGGCTGATAAACTACCAGGCGCGGATCCACCTGATCATTTTGGAAGGGGAGTCATAGATTTTTTGTTAAATAATAAACATTGGTTATTTTCAGACTTTGGATATTTAGGTTTTTAGCTATTGTTTTCCTTTACAGCCTATTGAGCCTAAGATAGATAATTGGACATACAATTAACCTACAAGGGTATTAACCAACTTTGATAGTGTATATAAGCAGCTATTTCAACATAAAAGCCTATTGGTTTTGTGGTGAAACGTCGTTGGCCTTTAAAATTAAATGATCACAGGTGTTGTCATTGCCAACAATGTTATTTATTTCAACAAGAGCAGCTTTCTATGCCTTAGCCATCATCATCAGCTTTTTAGTACGAGAAAAATAGCAAACAATTAATAAAACAATTAAAACAAGAGATATAAAATAAACGTCACACTCACTCTCACACTCACTGTCACACAAACGTCACTCTCACAATTCACTTCACTCTCTACACTAGCACAAACACCAGATAAGTACACTTGCTTACCGTATTTTGAAACCTTTCTGAAAAGTCGCACACAATATACACAAAAACTGTTATCAAAGTTTCTTTCAAATCACAGAACTCTCTCAGAAAAACACACAAAGGTCTTTTAGAAAAAAAGCGGCGTCTACTCACTACATTGACGCGATTGCAAAGCCAAATACATTAGTCAAACAGGCAGAACTTTCAACACAAGAATAAAAGAACACAACGTTTGGAAACACAACTCTTGTAAATCTCACTTTGCTAATCGCCTCCTTCAGACAGGCCACACTTTTTAATCCACATACAGATATTCATATACTGGAAATAGAAAATCAATATCACACCAGATTTTTAGAAAACTCCACATCCATTTAAATGACAACCTTCTGAATGAAAATATAAACCAAAACCCCTCCCTTCTACTGAAATTATTATTAGACACCACCCTCACACCGCACTCCTCCGGGGCGGCGGAATAGACAGGACACCGCACCCAGGCCATTAACCCTCCTCCTCCCCCACCCCACAGCCCGGTACTTAAGCCGCTGGCCCATCCAAATCCGCGTAGTCCCGGAGGAAGCTGCAGCGGCGGGGTGAGACGGCGCTCGCGAGGGCCGCTGCGGCCGTCCGCCCCGCGCATCCTGCGCGAAACCGGCGTAGCGGCGAACAGCGGCGTGCACATGGCCTTCCACAGAAGAAAGGGTCCGCAGCACGTTGCCTTCACCTTCCGCGCACGTCCCCCGCACAAGCGCGGGGAGCAGGCAGTGCGCGGGAGGCGGGTCGCCGCTCATCAACGCCGGCAACCGCGCGGGCGGCGCGGACGCGCGCCACGGCGGGCCTGGGCCGCCCGGGGCCGGAGACGTCGCGGCGCCACGGACGCTTGAGTGAAGTCGGCGCCGTGGCGAAAAAGTAACGTGTAAATAGTGAATATAGTGCAGTGGAGTGTATAGTGTGTATGAATGCGAGAATGAATGTGTGAGAGAATGAGTTGTAAATATAGTTGTACCAATGAATGAATGAGTGAATGGCAAAAATTAAAAAGAAAGAAGAAAAACATTTTTAACCCATTAATGCCCAAGTTTTTTTTTTTCTTGAAATTTTTCTTTCATATTTTAATATGTAAATCTTATTGTTCCAAAATGACATTACATGAAATTTGGAAAAATTAAGTTGTTCATTTTTCAGAATTTTGATGCCCCATTAATGGGGCAATGGGCATGGACGGGGAGGGTATTTTATTGTTGTAAAAGTAATAAAAATGCTTCATAACTGTTATTAAAATGAAAGGTTTTATTATAGAATTAGAGAAAGGACAGTAAAATATATTTAAGAAGAAAAAACAAGAAATAAACTAATGGACTATTCTGTATGGAACTTTTGGAAGCTATTTACATGACATCCAACATTGCACTTCATGCATTTTTTAAATGTATTTTTATGACAATTGCGCACCATATCTGTTTTTCGTTTTCTAATAAGATAGTGATTTAACCCATCGAAAACACATATCAATTGGCACCCTCTTCTTGCATGACTGCAGTTCCTTTTTGTCGAGGCGAATTTCAGGGTATTTTGCGAGGAATGTTTGCACGATCTGTCGAGTAAATGCAAGTAAATCAATATCATTTCCCTTCTCTTTTGGCAACATCCCGTACACATGCCATGCGTTATTAACTGTGACGTTCAATAAGAAGTTAATCAGAGCTCAGTACCATTTTTTTATTCCGAATATGAATTCTGTAGGCAGCAATATTTTGATCCGTACGATCAACTTCGCCCATATAAAATTGTACTTTTCAATACATGCTGGTTGTTGGATCATCATATTTTTCTTCTCAGCTGCACTGCATCTCTTTGCTTGATATAGTGGTTGAAATCCCGCCACATGTTGACGCAATGGTAACGACAGAATTGTCGTGATACCTTACAAGAGTGATACCTGAAATTCATATCGGTTACTTGATCATAACTTCCTCGGGGCATTTTCTTCAATTGATCTGGCATGATAAGAGGTGCTTTGCAGTGCGATTTGCGCGAAGTGTCCCTGTAGCATCATAACAATACCTTATGTCTAAAAAATCTGAAAATTTCTAAAAATCTGGAAAGACGTAAAAAAATTATCCATAAAAAGATGTCATGTCTTACCCTGTGTCAGTTCTGATAAAAATCCATCACTACTGGCCCTCCTACTCCAGTTCCGGAATCTGATTGCCGCCAGCTCCCTGATAAGGCTCTCTTGAATTATATAGCCCAGCGAGTAACACAAACACCATACTTGTATCCGAATCTATCGGTATTCTTGGTATGTTGTTTAGTGCTGTGTCTACAGTAATATGGCCCTATGGCCTCTTCAACACTTATTCTTCTTGAGAGAAGAAAGCTAGCCAGCGTTCATTTAGCATAGATCAAAGAGGTCTTACTTTACAAAATTTTTCTTTTTTGTCGAGGTTTTCCATTGTCGGACACATGAAAATAATGTTAAATCTCCTCAAATATATTCCAAGACATTGCTTTTGAAACAGCAAGATTGTGACAAAAGTTGCAGTTAGCCATACATTCTTCCTTCGCGGTACCACACAGTATCACACTCAAAAAGAAGAATTGCAATAAAAGGCTCAATGTATATAGCACGCTTCTATTACTGCTCATCTGCTTCTAACAAGC